>CAWUFW010005666.1:645577-1291154 GCA_963921515.1 Calotriton arnoldi
ACTCTGAGAAGGTTTTGTTTGGCCACCACACTGTACAGCTTGTGATGGCCCCTCCTCCCTTCCGGTGTCTGCCTCTGTTCATTTTGCAACAGGAGTGTTCCCAATCAACTGCAGTGGATTCCGTTTTAAAGAAACACAATTTGAAAAAACACATTTGTGAAAAATTGGAGTGTACATTTAACTGCATAGAACACGTTATCTTCTACATCATAATCAAATTACCATGATGCATATTTATATTCCACATATTAAACGCTATGTTCATATGTATGTTACATAACATTAACAGATAGTGTTATCATTTAGATAATGAAAGTAATGATGATCCTAATTTGCATTGTACCGTCACCCTTCTCTTGTGCTTCATTTTTTCCTTTCGGCAATGGCCGACAGGTTTACAGGCAACTGTGGCTAGATTTCTAACAGATTGTGTACAAGTCCCTTTTCTATTTTTGAGCATCGTGTGAGAATGATCTGGTCACGTGATTAATTATCTGACAAACTGAGCTGAAGGGAAGGAGGCTGCAGCTACAGAATCAAGCTGCTTGCACAACAAATGGACGGAGGGTTGTTCCAATCTGCCATGGACAGCATCACGGTAGCTTGCTGTGGGATTGGCAGCATAGGCATGCGCACCAGCCAGATTCTCTGCAGTGCGTCACTTTTATTCGGCACTGTCAGTATGGTTTGTGCAAGCTTATTGAGCCTACTTTCTCGTGTTCAGTTAGTTTCCACACTGCCTGTTTTCAAGATAAGGAGATTGGCCGTTTTAGCAAGGACAAGGTTAAATAAGCGCTTGGAGGCTCACGGAACAGTAATACTTTGCTTCCGTCATTTAATGATAGGAACAAGCATTGACAGAGCTGCTACTTGTTCCATTGGATTTACTTTCATGAATTTCGGCATGTATACTTGTTTCACTTTTTAAAACTTTTTTTAGGTCAAAGCGCTCTGCTCCTATTTGCTTTATTTGAAATAAAAAAATCTGAACTGGGCATGGCATAACAAATTATGAACTTGGCATGGCGCCCCTCCTGACACTGATTCATAAGTAAGCCTCACAGATACGAGAAGACACTCTGCCAGTGTTTTTTCAATTGGGGTTTGGGGTCTTGTTTAACACGAATTAAATATTTGGGAATGAAGGATGTATTTTAAATAATACAGTTTGTTCACTCATTTAATGAGGTATATATGTTACAGTCAAAGTGTGAAATCCCGCATTGTATAGAATGCCTAGGTAATGTATAGAATGCCTGAAAAGGCCTGAAAATTGAACGTCAAAGTATGAAATGATTGATATTTTATACATTGCCTAGGCATTGTATACTTTGCCGGATTGTCTGCCGGCAAAGTATATAATACGACTAATCCCGCCATTTTATTCCCGCCCGGCAATGTGTGAAATCCGGCATTCTATAGAATGGCTAGGTAATGTATAGAGTGCCTGAAAATCGAACGACAAAGTATGAAATGATTGATATTTTATACATTGCCTAGGCATTGTATACTTTGCCGGATTGTCTGCCGGCAAAGTATATAATACGCCTAATCCCGATCAAAGTGCCAAAATACAAGGTGTTTTTGTGCTGCAACAAGTAGGTCATGCCAGTTCTGCTTTGTGTTTTACCGGTAAGAATATTCTGTTCGCATTCTGTAGGTTATGCCAGTTCTGCTTTGTGTTTCACCGGTAACAATATTCTGTTCGCATTCTTGTTTAAGTCGTGAAATGTATGTACAAGATCAAAGTGCCAAAATAGAAGGTGTTTTTGTGTGAAGGATAAAAGTGAGTACAATTCCACGTGTTGAAGGTGTATAGAAGGTGTTTTTGTGTGAAGAATAAAAGTGAGTACAATTCCACGTGTTACTCCGGCCTTTCTTAGTGTAACAAGTACTTCAATCTCAGTTCTGCTTTCATTGTTTTCCGGTAAGAATATCCTGTGCTTTATTTCGTAGTTTTGTTCTTTCAGTTTCAAATGCGTATTAATGAATAAAGGCTTCTCATCTTGTGCCCTTTTAACACTTTGCGTAAATGGTACTGGTCATTCTGTATAATGCCTAGGAATTGTATAGAATGCCTAGGACAAGTATGTAACATTTTCCCCAAAAACTTATATTTCATAGTTTGCCTCTAAACCATCAGACATTCTATACATTACCTAGGCATTCTATACAATACCGGGATTTCACACTTTGCCGAATGCCTAGGAATCTCATCTTGTGGCCTTTTAACAGTTTGCGTAAATGGTACTGGTCATTCTGTATAATGCCTAGGAATTGTATAGAATGCCTAGGAAAAGTATGTAACATTTTCCCCAAAAACTTATATTTCATAGTTTGCCGAAAACCTTCAGGCATTCCATACATTACCTAGGCATTCTATACAATACCGGGATTTCACACTTTGACTGTAACATATATATTTACAAACGGATTCCTTCTACTACTGGTGAGTTCCTTTAAATTAAAAAAGATATATATATTTTTAAAGGGGAGCAAATCTCTAGAAATATTTAAGTCCTTGCCCAGTTTTATTCTATTACATGACATGTAACTTTCAAAATTGCTTCCAGCCATTGGATGAAACTGTCACACTTTGAAAGTTGATGCCTCAGCTAAGGAGAGGATATACTTTGAACTCCTGCGTGGGGGCATTATGCACTGATTTTGTTTAAGATTCTCTTTTACAATGATTCCTGGCAGAATATATGTCCTTATCTATATTTTATAAAATAAAAAAATGGAATAAGAGGGAATTAATGAGAATACCAGCCCTTTTGAAGCCAGAGCGCCATGGTGTACCTGCAGCAAACTCACTTGCACAATTTATCACAATGCAATGACGAACAGGCAGGAGGTACATAATGTACCTGTCAAACATGCTTTCTTTTTGCACTAGTTCTCATCCTTTTAGGGCGCCAGAGAACGTGCGTCCCGTAATCTCAATTAACTGCTTAGCAGTAGCGGTCGGTGGTGGGAGTGCCGCCGGGCGCTGACGTGGGGTAGTAAACTACGGGTTACGGCCGATTACAGGTAAGTACACATAAATAAATAAAACGAATTTCGTTTCTCGCGCTGCATCACATTTGGCGATGCAGCGCGAGAAACGAAATTCGTCTTATTTATTTATATGTGTACTTACCTGTAATCGGCCGTAATCCGTAGTTTACTACCCCCCACCCTGCCCCTCCCCCGCCACACATCAGCGCTCGGCGGCACTCCCACCACCGACCGCTAATGCTGCTTAATAGTCTGTGTTTTATTTTTGCTAGCCAACTGACCACGCTTTAATGTACAACCCATTTCTCTATAAATCTCCCTTTCTCCCATTTCTGCACTGTGAATTGTGGGTTGCTTAAAAGTTACGGCTAATTCTCTGAAATACTGTGGCAAGATAAATATCGAATTCCGTTTTAATTCACCACAATGTGGTGGTGTTTCTTTTTGTTTTTATTGGTGTTTTATGCATTTGCAACCTAAGGAGTATACAACCCCTTCCCTGTTTACCCAGCTTGATGTGGTACATTCTTATCACAACCTTCATAAGTGCCGTTTTTAGGTCGCAGTCTGCCAGACAACTAAGGACATCTTGGGGACATTCAGAAAGCTGACCTAGGAATGCATTCCGCCTGTTGCCAACCATTGGCTTTGCAACTCACATTTTCTGGCTTTCTATTTGCTGGCTATATTTGCTTTAGGCTGTCCAGCTCAAGTTCGTCCCTCCTGTTGCCCAAATCTTGTTTACTGTATTCTTCCACAAGCTGTCTTTTTTTGTAAACAGGCCTCTAAATCTTATTCTCATCTTCTCACATTTGCTGCGCATTTAAAGACAGGAGTCAGGTGTCAGGCTCCAGGGAGCTTGGTGTTTATTTTTCTATCTCCGACTTCAAAGTGAGAGGATTTATGTGACAATCATGCTAGCTACTGGCGGTCTATGCTGCATAGCTAATAACTTATAAGGTCCCAAAGGCGAGGCCTGTTGCATTGCAAATGCTTGTTAGATTATGTTTTTTTGTTTTGGACTATACACATTATTGGTCACTATTGTCGAATAATCACAAACTGTTGATACCATTACACATTGTGTAATGTGATATTTTACCCCTCCCTTCCACAGGAGTTGAAATTAATTTCTGGGTCTTACGGATAGTACGCCTTGCAAATGTTTTTTGGTGATGCCTCATACTTTAATTTTATCAGGATATGATTTTTGCTATTGTGGTTGCTGTTGTAACTGTTATGCCTGTTACATTATACCAATGCCTTGACCATTGATGTACTGCCTTGACATTACAATGTCAATAAAGAAATCTATATATTTTTTAAGTTAATTTATGTTGACATTTACAAATAAACACGAATATATTTAATGTTAAAAAATAATATAATAATATAGAAATAAAAAAGTTTATGTTTAATGAATGTAATTTTAATTTTTTAATAATCAAATTAATTGAAACTAATTCTATGCATACATTTTAGCAATTAGTAATAAATAATAAAAATATAAATTTTACTTTACATTTTTTTTATTAAACCCTAAAACATTATTTTCATTTAATATATTTAAATTAATTAATTATTTAAATTAATTACCTATTTAATTCAAAATTAAGTGCTAAGTGCTAGGTGCCATTGATTGCTCCCATGTGCCACTACACCACATAGCACACCATCACTGGTATTCTTTCAATGTGCAAGCTGTTTACGATGCCAGAGCGGCTTCACTAATCTGTATGATGACTTTCCTGGATGCATGCATTACAGCTACAGTCACCTTTTGCACATTGCTTGGTTGCTGGAGATTTCAGTCAACTGTGACTAATTGGTAAGTACCAACACCTCACACTGGGTCTACATATGCATCTGGTGCTGGCATCTCAAACATACTCATTATTTACTACTCGCACATTACCCTCACATTGACCACAAGTTTGTAGGCAACAAGTCTTAAAGCTATAACAAAGGCCTTTTTTATGCATCTCACATTCATCTCCTCACCTCCCCTACCGACATCCAACCTTACTACATCAAAAAGGTACACTAGGGAACACATACATCAATGAGCCATTATTAAATGCCCTTTTGGGAACTATAAGTCATTATTCAGATTTCTTTACCATACTGGGAGGTGTTGGTGTACTCCCCAGAAGTTGTGTGCAAAATTGTTGTACCTTATTCATGTTGCACAGCATTGCCATGCAAAGGAGCTTTCATAAAGATGCTGACCCTAATCTACACCCACATTCCAGTACCTGAGGTGGTTTAAAGAATAGTAGTTAGGGACTTAGCTACTTAACTCATTAGGTCGAGCTTAGCGCAGCGCACCTGCGCTGCTCTAGGAGAGGGCCTATTGGAAACACTCCACACTTTCTTAAAGCTCGTGAGTGTGGTTGTTACATTTTAAAGGCCTTTGCGTGTGGCTTTCAATAATGAAAGCACGCAAATGGCCAAAGACGGGTGCATGTCCCCCCTTTTCTGTAAACGTTCACTCACATGGCCTTTGGGTCTCGGGAGCGAGCGCAGGGTGCCAGCTGAATTCATTGCATTCTTGGATCATGTTACTAATTGACCCAGGCTTTCTTTTTTCTCAGCTTTCCCTTATCTTACAAACTTGTGACCTCCGCTTCTTCTCTCCCCTCTACGTAATGGGCCACTTTCTCTGACCTCTTTCCTTCGCATGCACCCCCTGTCTCCACGCCGTGAGGCACCCTCTCTTCCTATTTCCTTTCAGCCTGTCTGTTTTTATAAAAAAACAGTCCGTTTCTTCTCTCTCCTCTACGTAATGGGCCCCTTTCTCTGACCGCTTCTTTCCTTCGCATGCACCCCCTGTCTCCACGCCGTGAGGCACCCTCTCTTCCTATTTCCTTTCAACCTGTCTGTTTTAAAAAAAAAAAACAGTCCGCTTCTTCTCTCCCCTCTACGTAATGGGCCCCTTTCTCTGACCTCTTCTTTCCTTCGCATGCACCCCCTGTCTCCATGCCGTGAGGCACCCTCTCTTCCTATTTCCTTTCAGCCTGTCCGTTTTTTTAAAAAAAACAGTCCGCTTCTTCTCTCCCCTCTACGTAATGGGCCCCTTTCTCTGACCTCTTCTTTCCTTCGCAGGCACCCCCTGTCTCCATGCCGTGAGGCACCCTCTCTTCCTATTTCCTTTCAGCCTGTCCGATTTTGTTTTTAAAACAGCCCACTTCTTCGCTCCCCTCTAGGTAATGGGCCCCTTTCTCTGCCCTCTTCTTTCCTTCGCATGCACCCCCTGTCTCCACGCCGTGAGGCACCCTCTGTTCTTATTTCCTTTCAGCCGGTCCGTTTTTTTTTTTTTAAACAGTCCACTTCTTTTATCCCCTCTAGGTAATGGGCCCCTTTCTCTGTCCTCAACTTTCTTTCGCATGCACCCCCTGTCTCCACACCGTGAGGCACCCTCTCTTCCTATTTCCTGTCAGCCTGTCCATTTGTTTTTTAAAAACAGTCCGCTTCTTCTTTCCCCTCTACGTAATGGGACCCTTTCTCTGACCTCTTCTTTCCTTCGCATGCACCCCCTGTCTCTACGCCGTGAGGCATCATCTCTTCCTATTTCCTTTCAGCCTGTCTTTTTTTTTTTTTTAAACAGTCCGCTTCTTCTCTCCCCTCTACGTAATGGGCCCCTTTCTCTGCCCTCTTCTTGCCTTCGCATGCACCCCCCTGTCTCTGCGCCGTGAGACACCCTCTCTTCTTATTTCCTTTCAGCCTGTCCGTTTTTTTTTTAAAACAGTCCGCTTCTTCTCTCCCCTCTACGTAATGGGCCCCTTTCTCTGCCCTCTTCTTTCCTTCACATGCACCCCCCTGTCTCTGCGCCGTGAGGCACCCTCTCTTGCTATTTTCTTTCAGCCTGTCCGTTTAAAAAAAAAAAACAGTCTACTTCTTCTCTCCCCTCTACGTAATGGGCCCCTTTCTCTGACCTCTTCTTTCCTTCGCATGCACCCCCTGTCTCCACGCCGTGAGACACCCTCTCTTCCTATTTCCTTTCAGAGTGTCAGTTTAAAAAAAAAAAAAACAGTCTGCTTCTTCTCTCCCCTCTACGTAATGGGCCCCTTTCTCTGCCCTCTTCTTTCATTCGCATGCACCCCCTGTCTCCATGCTGTGAGGCACCCTCTCTTCCTATTTCCTTTCAGCCTGTCCGTTTTTTGTAAAACAGTCTGCTTCTTCTCTCCCCTCTAGGTAATGGGCCCCTTTCTCTGCCCTCTTCTTTCCTTCGCATGCACCCCTGTCTCCAAGCCGTGAGGCACCCTCTCTTCCTATTTCCTTTCAGCCTGTCCGTTTGTTTTCTAAAAACAGTCCACTTCTTCTCTCCCCTCTACGTAATGGGCCCCTTTCTCTGACCTCTTGTTTCCTTCGCATGCACCCCCTGTCTCCACGACGCAAGACACCCTCTCTTCCTATTTCCTTTCAGCCTGTCCGTTTTAAAAAAAAAACAGTCCGCTTCTTCTCTCCCCTCTACGTAATGGGCCCCTGTCTCTGCCCTCTTCTTTCCTTCGCATGCACCCCCTGTCTCCATGCCGTGAGACACCCTCTGTTCCTATTTCCTTTCAGCCTGTCCGTTTTTTTTTAAAAACAATCCCCTTCTTCTCTCCCATCTACGTAATGGGCCCCTTTCTCTGCCCTCTTCTTTCTTTTGCATGCACCTCCTGTCTCCACGCCGTGGAGACACCCTCTGTTCCTATTTCCTTTCAGCCTGTCTGTTTTTATAAAAAAACAGTCCGTTTCTTCTTTCCCCTTTGGTAATGGGCCCCTTTCTCTGCCCTCTTCTTTCTTTCACATGCACCCCCTGTCTCCACGCCGTGAGGCACCCTCTCTTCCTATTTCCTTTCAGCCTGTCTGTTTTTATAAAAAAAACAGTCCGTTTCTTCTCTCCCCTCTACGTAATGGGCCCCTTTCTCTGCCCTCTTCTTTCCTTCGCAGGCACCCCCGTGTCTCCATGCCGTGAGGCACCCTCTCTTCCTATTTCCTTTCAGCCTGTCCGATTTTTTTTTAAAACAGTCCGCTTCTTCTTTCCCCTTTGGTAATGGGCCCCTTTCTCTGCCCTCTTCTTTCTTTCACATGCACCCCCTGTCTCCACGCCGTGAGGCACCCTCTCTTCCTATTTCCTTTCAGCCTGTCTGTTTTTATAAAAAAAACAGTCCGTTTCTTCTCTCCCTCTACGTAATGGGCCCCTTTCTCTGACCTCTTCTTTCCTTCGCAGGCACCCCCTGTCTCCATGCCGTGAGGCACCCTCTCTTCCTATTTCCTTTCAGCCTGTCCGATTTTTTTTAAAACATCCCGCTTCTTCTCTCCCCTCTAGGTAATGGGCCCCTTTTTCTGCCCTCTTCTTTCCTTCGCATGCACCCCCTGTCTCCACGCCATGAGGAACCCTCTCTTCCTATTTCTTTTCAGCCAGTCTGTTTTTTTTTATAAAAACGTCCGCTTCTTCTCTGCCCTCTAGGTAATGGGCCCCTTTCTCTGCCCTCTTCTTTCCTTCGCATGCACCCCCTGTCTCCATGCCGTGAGACACCCTCTCTTCCTATTTCCTTTCAGCCTGTCTGTTTTAAAAAAAAAAAAAAACAGTCCGCTTCTTCTCTCCCCTCTACGTAATGGGCCCCTTTCTCTGACCTCTTCTTTCCATCGCATGCACCCCCTGTCTCCATGCCGTGAGGCACCCTCTCTTCCTATTTCCTTTCAGCCTGTCTGTTTTTAAAAAAAACAAAAACAGTCCGCTTCTTCTCTCCCCTCTATGTAATGGGCCCCTTTCTCTGACCTCTTCTTTTCTTCGAATGCACCCCCTGTCTCCATGCCGTGAGACACCCTCTGTTCGTATTTCCTTTCAGCCTGTACGTTTAAAAAAAAAAAACAGTCCGCTTCTTCTCTCCCCTCTATGTAATTGGCCCCTTTCTCTGGCCTCTTCTTTCCTTCTCATGCACCCCCTGTCTACACGCCGTGAGGCACCCTCTCTTCCTATTTCCTTTCAGCCTGTCTGTTTTTTTTAAAAACATTCCGCTTCTTCTCTCCCCTCTAGGTAATGGGCCCCTTTCTCTGCCCTCTTCTTTCCTTCGCATGCACCCCCTGTCTCCAAGCCGTGAGGCACCCTCTCTTCCTATTTCCTTTCAGCCTGTCCATTTGTTTTTTAAAAACAGTCCGCTTCTTCTCTCCCCTCTACGTAATGGGCGCCTTTCTCTGACCTCTTCTTTCCTTTGCATGCACCCCCTGTCTCTACGCCTTGAGGCACCCTCTCTTCCTATTTCCATTCAGCCTGTCAGTTTAAAAAAAAAAAAACACTCCACTTCTTCTCTCCCCTCTACGTAATGGGCCGCTTTCTCTGACCTCTTCTTTCCTTCGCATGCACCCCCTGTCTCCATGCCGTGAGACACCCTCTCTTCCTATTTCCTTTCAGCCTGTCTGTTTTTTTTTTTTAAACAGTCAGCTTCTTCTGTCCCCTCTAGGAAATGGGCCCCTTTCTCTGCCCCCTTCTTTCCATCGCATGCACCTCCTGTCTCCACGCCATGAGGCACCCTCTCTTCCTATTTCCTTTCAGCCTGTCCGTTTGTTTTTTAAAAACAGTCCACTTCTTCTCTCCCCTCTACGTAATGGGCCCCTTTCTCTGACCTTTTGTTTCCTTCGCATGCACCCCCTGTTTCCACGACGCAAGACACCCTCTCTTCCTATTTCCTTTCAGCCTGTCCGTTTTTAAAAAAAAACAGTCCACTTCTTCTCTCCCCTCTACGTAATGGGCCCCTGTCTCTGCCCTCTTCTTTCCTTCGCATGCACCCCCTGTCTCCATGCCGTGAGACACCCTCTGTTCCTATTTCCTTTCAGCCTGTCCGTTTTTTTTTAAAGACAGTCCCCTTCTTCTCTCCCATCTACGTAATGGGCCCCTTTCTCTGCCCTCTTCTTTCTTTTGCATGCACCTCCTGTCTCCACGCCGTGAGACACCCTCTGTTCCTATTTCCTTTCAGCCTGTCTGTTTTTATAAAAAAAACAGTCCGTTTCTTCTCTCCCCTCTACGTAACGGGCCCCTTTCTCTGACCTCTTCTTTCCTTCGCAGGCACCCCCCTGTCTCCATGCCGTGAGGCACCCTCTCTTCCTATTTCCTTTCAGCCTGTCCGATTTTTTTTTAAAACATCCCGCTTCTTCTCTCCCCTCTAGGTAATGGGCCCCTTTTTCTGCCCTCTTCTTTCCTTCGCATGCACCCCCTGTCTCCACGCCATGAGGAACCCTCTCTTCCTATTTCCTTTCAGCCAGTCTGTTTTTTTTTATAAAAACGTCCGCTTCTTCTCTGCCCTCTAGGTAATGGGCCCCTTTCTCTTCCATCTTCTTTCCTTCGCATGCACCCCCTGTCTCCATGCCGTGAGGCACCCTCTCTTCCTATTTCCTTTCAGCCTGTCTGTTTTAAAAAAAAAAAAACAGTCCGCTTCTTCTCTCCCCTCTACGTAATGGGCCCCTTTCTCTGACCTCTTCTTTCCTTCGCATGCACCCCCTGTCTCCATGCCGTGAGGCACCCTCTCTTCCTCTTTCCTTTTTAGCCTGTCCGTTTAAAAAAAAAAAAAACAGTCCGCTTCTTATATCCCCTCTAAGTAATGGGCCCCTTTCTGTGCCCTCTTCTTTCCTTCGAATGCACCCCCTGTCTCCATGCCGTGAGACACCCACTGTTCGTATTTCCTTTCAGCCGAACCGTTTTTTTTTTAAACAGTCCGCTTCTTCTCTCCCCTCTACATAATGGACTCCTTTCTCTGTCCTCTTCTTTCCTTCGCATGCACCCCCTTTCTCCACACCGTGAGAAACCCTCTCTTCCTATTTCCTTTCAGCCTGTACGTTTTTTTAAAAAAAACAGTCCGCTTCTTCTCTCCCCTCTACGTAATTGGCCCCTTTCTCTGGCCTCTTCTTTCCTTCTCATGCACCCCCTGTCTCCACGCCGTAAGGGACCCTCTCTTCCTATTTCCTTTCAGCCTGTCTGGTTTTTTTAAAACATTCCGCTTCTTCTCTCCCCTCTAGGTAATGGGCCCCTTTCTCTGCCCTCTTCTTTCCTTCGCATGCACCCCCTGTCTCCAAGCCGTGAGGCACCCTCTCTTCCTATTTCCTTTCAGCCTGTCCATTTGTTTTTTAAAAACAGTCCGCTTCTTCTCTCCCCTCTACGTAATGGGCCGCTTTCTCTGACCTCTTCTTTCCTTCGCATGCACCCCCTGTCTCCATGCCGTGAGACACCCTCTCTTCCTATTTCCTTTCAGCCTGTCTGGTTTTTTTTTTTTAAAAACAGTCCGCTTCTTCTCTCCCCTCTACGTAATGGGCCCCTTTCTCTGACCTCTTCTTTCCTTCGCATGCACCCCCTGTCTCCAAGTCGTGAGACACCCTCTCTTCCTATTTCCTTTCAGCCTGTCCGTTTTTTTTTTAAAAACAGTCCGCTTCTTCTCTCCCCTCTACGTAATGGGCCCCTTTCTTTGACCTCTTATTTCCTTCGCATACACCCCCTGTCTCCATGCCGTGAGGCACCCTCTCTTCCTATTTCCTTTCAGCCTGTCGTTTTTTTTTTTTAAATAGTCAGCTTCTTCTGTCCCCTCTAGGTAATGGGCCCCTTTCTCTGCCCTCTTCTTTCTTTCGCATGCACCCCCTGTCTCCACACCGTGAGGCACCCTCTCTTCCTATTTCCTGTCAGCCTGTCCATTTGTTTTTTAAAAACAGTCCGCTTCTTCTTTCCCCTCTACGTAATGGGACCCTTTCTCTGACCTCTTCTTTCCTTCGCATGCACCCCCTGTCTCTACGCCGTGAGGCATCATCTCTTCCTATTTCCTTTCAGCCTGTCTTTTTTTTTTTTTTAAAACAGTCCGCTTCTTCTCTCCCCTCTACGCAATGGGCCCCTTTCTCTGCCCTCTTCTTGCCTTCGCATGCACCCCCCTGTCTCTGCGCCGTGAGACACCCTCTCTTCCTATTTCCTTTCAGCCTGTCCGTTTTTAAAAAAAAACAGTCCGCTTCTTCTCTCCCCTCTATGTAATGGGCCCCTTTCTCTGCCCTCTTCTTTCCTTCGCATGCACCCCCCTGTCTCTGCGCCGTGAGGCACCCTCTCTTGCTATTTTCTTTCAGCCTGTCCGTTTAAAAAAAAAAAACAGTCTGCTTCTTCTCTCCCCTCTACGTAATGGGCCCCTTTCTCTGCCCTCTTCTTTCATTCGCATGCACCTCCTGTCTCCATGCTGTGAGGCACCCTCTCTTCCTATTTCCTTTCAGCCTGTCCGTTTTTTTTGTAAAACAGTCTGCTTCTTCTCTCCCCTCTAGGTAATGGGCCCCTTTCTCTGCCCTCTTCTTTCCTTCGCATGCACCCCCTGTCTCCAAGCCGTGAGGCACCCTCTCTTCCTATTTCCTTTCAGCCTGTCCGTTTGTTTTTCTAAAAACAGTCCACTTCTTCTCTCCCCTCTACGTAATGGGCCCCTTTCTCTGACCTCTTGTTTCCTTCGCATGCACCCCCTGTCTCCACGACGCAAGACACCCTCTCTTCCTATTTCCTTTCAGCCTGTCCGTTTTAAAAAAAAAACAGTCCGCTTCTTCTCTCCCCTCTACGTAATGGGCCCCTGTCTCTGCCCTCTTCTTTCCTTCGCATGCACCCCCTGTCTCCATGCCGTGAGACACCCTCTGTTCCTATTTCCTTTCAGCCTGTCCGTTTTTTTTTTTAAAACAGTCCCCTTCTTCTCTCCCATCTACGTAATGGGCCCCTTTCTCTGCCCTCTTCTTTCTTTTGCATGCACCTCCTGTCTCCACGCCGTGAGACACCCTCTGTTCCTATTTCCTTTCAGCCTGTCTGTTTTTATAAAAAAAACAGTCCGTTTCTTCTTTCCCCTTTGGTAATGGGCCCCTTTCTCTGCCCTCTTCTTTCTTTCACATGCACCCCCTGTCTCCACGCCGTGAGGCACCCTCTCTTCCTATTTCCTTTCAGCCTGTCTGTTTTTATAAAAAAAACAGTCCGTTTCTTCTCTCCCCTCTACGTAATGGGCCCCTTTCTCTGACCTCTTCTTTCCTTCGCAGGCACCCCCCTGTCTCCATGCCGTGAGGCACCCTCTCTTCCTATTTCCTTTCAGCCTGTCCGATTTTTTTTTAAAACAGTCCGCTTCTTCTTTCCCCTTTGGTAATGGGCCCCTTTCTCTGCCCTCTTCTTTCTTTCACATGCACCCCCTGTCTCCACGCCGTGAGGCACCCTCTCTTCCTATTTCCTTTCAGCCTGTCTGTTTTTATCAAAAAAACAGTCCGTTTCTTCTCTCCCCTCTACGTAATGGGCCCCTTTCTCTGACCTCTTCTTTCCTTCGCAGGCACCCCCCTGTCTCCATGCCGTGAGGCACCCTCTCTTCCTATTTCCTTTCAGCCTGTCCGATTTTTTTTTAAAACATCCCGCTTCTTCTCTCCCCTCTAGGTAATGGGCCCCTTTTTCTGCCCTCTTCTTTCCTTCGCATGCACCCCCTGTCTCCACGCCATGAGGAACCCTCTCTTCCTATTTCTTTTCAGCCAGTCTGTTTTTTTTTATAAAAACGTCCGCTTCTTCTCTGCCCTCTAGGTAATGGGCCCCTTTCTCTGCCCTCTTCTTTCCTTCGCATGCACCCCCTGTCTCCATGCCGTGAGGCAGCCTCTCTTCCTATTTCCTTTCAGCCTGTCTGTTTTTAAAAAAAACAAAAACAGTCCGCTTCTTCTCTCCCCTCTACGTAATGGGCCCCTTCTCTGACCTCTTCTTTCCTTCGCATGCACCCCCTGTCTCCATGCTGTGAGGCACCCTCTCTTCCTATTTCCTTTCAGCCTGTCTGTTTTAAAAAAAAACAAAAACAGTCCGCTTCTTCTCTCCCCTCTACGTAATGGGCCCCTTTCTCTGACCTCTTCTTTCCTTCGAATGCACCCCCTGTCTCCATGCCGTGAGACACCCTCTGTTCGTATTTCCTTTCAGCCGAACCGTTTTTTTTTTTTTTAAACAGTCCGCTTCTTCTCTCCCCTCTACATAATGGACTCCTTTCTCTGTCCTCTTCTTTCCTTCGCATGCACCCCCTTTCTCCACACCGTGAGAAACCCTCTCTTCCTATTTCCTTTCAGCCTGTACGTTTTTTAAAAAAAAACAGTCCGCTTCTTCTCTCCCTTCTACGTAATTGGCCCCTTTCTCTGGCCTCTTCTTTCCTTCTCATGCAACCCTGTCTCCACGCTGTGAGGCACCCTCTCTTCCTATTTCCTTTCAGCCTGTCTGTTTTTTTTAAAAACATTCCGCTTCTTCTCTCCCCTCTAGGTAATGGGCCCCTTTCTCTGCCCTCTTCTTTCCTTCGCATGCACCCCCTGTCTCCAAGCCGTGAGGCACCCTCTCTTCCTATTTCCTTTCAGCCTGTCCATTTGTTTTTTAAAAACAGTCCGCTTCTTCTCTCCCCTCTACGTAATGGGCGCCTTTCTCTGACCTCTTCTTTCCTTTGCATGCACCCCTGTCTCTACGCCGTGAGGCACCCTCTCTTCCTATTTCCATTCAGCCTGTCAGTTTTTTTTTTAAAAACACTCCACTTCTTCTCTCCCCTCTACGTAATGGGCCGCTTTCTCTGACCTCTTCTTTCCTTCGCATGCACCCCTGTCTCCATGCCGTGAGACACCCTCTCTTCCTATTTCCTTTCAGCCTGTCTGTTTTTTTTTTTTAAAACAGTCCGCTTCTTTTCTCCCCTCTACGTAATGGGCCCCTTTCTCTGACCTCTTCTTTCCTTCGCATGCACCCCTGTCTCCAAGTCGTGAGACACCCTCTCTTCCTATTTCCTTTCAGCCTGTCCGTTTTTTTAAAAACAGTCCGCTTCTTCTCTCCCCTCTACGTAATGGGCCCCTTTCTTTGACCTCTTATTTCCTTCGCATACACCCCCTGTCTCCATGCCGTGAGGCACCCTCTCTTCCTAATTCCTTTCAGCCTGTCGTTTTTTTTTTTTAAACAGTCAGCTTCTTCTGTCCCCTCTAGGAAATGGGCCCCTTTCTCTGCCCCCTTCTTTCCTTCGCATGCACCTCCTGTCTCCACGCCATGAGGCACCCTCTCTTCCTATTTCCTTTCCGCCTGTCCTTTTTTTTTTTAAAACTGTCCGCTTCTTCTCTCCCCTCTAGGTAATGAGCCCCTTTCTCTGCCCTCTTCTTTCCTTCGCATGCACCCCCCGTCTCCACGCCATGAGACACCCTCTCTTCCTATTTCCTTTCAGCCTGTCCGTTTTTAAAAAAAAAAACAGTCCACTTCTTCTCTCCCCTCTACGTAATGGGCCCCTTTCTTTGACCTCTTATTTCCTTCGCATACACCCCCTGTGTCCATGCCGTGAGGCACCCTCTCATCCTATTTCCTTTAAGCCTGTCCGGTTTTTTTTTTAAAACAGTCCGCTTCTTCTCTCCCCTCTAGGTAATGGGCCCCTTTCTCTGCCCTCTTCTTTCATTCGCATGCACCCCCTGTCTCCATGCTGTGAGGCACCCTATCTTCCTATTTCCTTTCAGCCTGTCCGTTTTTTTTGTAAAACAGTCTGCTTCTTCTCTCCCCTCTAGGTAATGGGCCCCTTTCTCTGCCCTCTTCTTTCCTTCGCATGCACCCCCTGTCTCCAAGCCGTGAGGCACCCTCTCTTCCTATTTCCTTTCAGCCTGTCCGTTTGTTTTTTAAAAACAGTCCACTTCTTCTCTCCCCTCTACGCAATGGGCCCCTTTCTCTGACCTTTTGTTTCCTTCGCATGCACCCCCTGTTTAAACGACGCAAGACACCCTCTCTTCCTATTTCCTTTCAGCCTGTCCGTTTTTTAAAAAAAACAGTCCACTTCTTCTCTCCCCTCTACGTAATGGGCCCCTGTCTCTGCCCTCTTCTTTCCTTTGCATGCACCCCCTGTCTCCATGCCGTGAGACACCCTCTGTTCCTATTTCCTTTCAGCCTGTCCTTTTTTTTTTAAAACAGTCCACTTCTTCTCTCCCATCTACGTAATGGGCCCCTTTCTCTGCCCTCTTCTTTCTTTTGCATGTACCTCCTGTCTCCACGCCGTGAGACACCCTCTGTTCCTATTTCCTTTCAGCCTGTCTGTTTTTATAAAAAAAACAGTCCGTTTCTTCTCTCCCCTCTACGTAACGGGCCCCTTTCTCTGACCTCTTCTTTCCTTCGCAGGCACCCCCCTGTCTCCATGCCGTGAGGCACCCTCTCTTCCTATTTCCTTTCAGCCTGTCTGATTTTTTTTTAAAACAGTCCGCTTCTTCTTTCCCCTTTGGTAATGGGCCCCTTTCTCTGCCCTCTTCTTTCTTTCACATGCACCCCCTGTCTCCACGCCGTGAGGCACCCTCTCTTCCTATTTCCTTTCAGCCTGTCTGTTTTTATAAAAAAAACAGTCCGTTTCTTCTCTCCCTCTACGTAATGGGCCCCTTTCTCTGACCTCTTCTTTCCTTCGCAGGCACCCCCTGTCTCCATGCCGTGAGGCACCCTCTCTTCCTATTTCCTTTCAGCCTGTCCGATTTTTTTAAAAACATCCCGCTTCTTCTCTCCCCTCTAGGTAATGGGCCCCTTTTTCTGCCCTCTTCTTTCCTTCGCATGCACCCCCTGTCTCCACGCCATGAGGAACCCTCTCTTCCTATTTCCTTTCAGCCAGTCTGTTTTTTTTTATAAAAACGTCCGCTTCTTCTCTGCCCTCTAGGTAATGGGCCCCTTTCTCTGCCCTCTTCTTTCCTTTGCATGCACCCCTGTCTCCATGCCGTGAGGCACCCTCTCTTCCTATTTCCTTTCAGCATGTCTGTTTTTATAAAAAAACAGTCCGTTTCTTCTCTCCCCTCTACGTAATGGGCCCCTTTCTAAGACCTCTTCTTTCCTTCGCAGGCACCCCCTGTCTTCATGCCGTGAGGCACCCTCTCTTCCTATTTCCTTTCAGCCTGTCCGATTTGTTTTTAAAACAGCCCGCTTCTTCTCTCCCCTCTAGGTAATGGGCCCCTTTCTCTGCCCTCTACTTTCCTTCGCATGCACCCCTGTCTCCATGACGTGAGGCACCCTCTCATCCTATTTCCTTTCAGCCTGTCTGTTTTTTTTTATAAAAACGTCCGATTCTTCTCTCCCCTCTAGGTAATGGGCCCCTTTCTCTGCCCTCTTCTTTCCTTTGCATGCACCCCCTGTCTCCACGCCGTGAGACACCCTCTGTTCCTATTTCCTTTCAGCCTGTCTGTTTTTATAAAAAAAACAGTCCGTTTCTTCTCTCCCCTCTACGTAATGGGCCCCTTTCTCTGACCTCTTCTTTCCTTCGCAGGCACCCCCCTGTCTCCATGCCTTGAGGCACCCTCTCTTCCTATTTCCTTTCAGCCTGTCCGATTTTTTTTTAAAACAGTCCGCTTCTTCTTTCCCCTTTGGTAATGGGCCCCTTTCTCTGCCCTCTTCTTTCTTTCACATGCACCCCCTGTCTCCACGCCGTGAGGCACCCTCTTTTCCTATTTCCTTTCAGCCTGTCTGTTTTTATAAAAAAACAGTCCGTTTCTTCTCTCCCCTCTATGTAATGGGCCCCTTTCTCTGACCTCTTCTTTCCTTCGCAGGCACCCCCTGTCTCCATGCCGTGAGGCACCCTCTCTTCCTATTTCCTTTCAGCCTGTCCGATTTTTTTTAAAACAGTCCGCTTCTTCTTTCCCCTTTGGTAATGGGCCCCTTTCTCTGCCCTCTTCTTTCTTTCACATGCACCCCCTGTCTCCACGCCGTGAGGCACCCTCTCTTCCTATTTCCTTTCCAGCCTGTCTGTTTTTATAAAAAAAACAGTCCGTTTCTTCTCTCCCTCTACGTAATGGGCCCCTTTCTCTGACCTCTTCTTTCCTTCGCAGGCACCCCCTGTCTCCATGCCGTGAGGCACCCTCTCTTCCTATTTCCTTTCAGCCTGTCCGATTTTTTTTAAAACATCCCGCTTCTTCTCTCCCCTCTAGGTAATGGGCCCCTTTTTCTGCCCTCTTCTTTCCTTCGCATGCACCCCCTGTCTCCACGCCATGAGACGCCCTCTGTTCCTATTTCCTTTCAGCCTGTCTGTTTTTTTTCTTAAAACAGTCCGCTTCTTCTCTCCCCTCTACGTAACGGGCCCCTTTCTCTGCCCTCTTCTTTCCTTCGTATGCACCCCCTGTCTCAACGCCGTGAGACACCCTCTCTTTGTATTTCCTTTCAGCCTGTCCGTTTTTTTATTTTAAAACAGTCCGCCTCTTCTCTACATAATGGGCCCCTTTCTCTGCCATCTTCTATCCTTCGCATGCACCCCTTGTCTCCACGCCGTCAGGCACCCTCTCGTCCTATTTCCTTTCATCCTGTCCGTTATTTTTTTAAGAACAGTCTGCTTCTTCTCTCCCCTCTACGTAATGGGCCCCTTTCTCTGACCTCGTCTTTCCTTCGCATACACCCCTGTCTCCACGGCGTGAGACACCCTCTCTTCCTATTTCCTTTCAGCCTGTCCGTTTTTTTAAAAACAGTCCGCTTCTTCTCTCCCTCTACGTAACAGGCCCCTTTCTCTGACCTCTTCTTTCCTTCGCAAGGCACCCCCTGTCTCCACGCCGTGAGACACCCTCTCTTCCTATTTCCTTTCAGCCTGTCCGTTTTTCTTTAAAAAACAGTCCGCTTCTTCTCTCCCCTCTACGTAATTGGCCCCTTTCTCTGCCCTCTTCTTTTCTTCGCATGCACCCCCTGTCTCCACGCCGTGGGACACCCTCTCTTCCTATTTCCTTTCAGCCTGTCCGTTTTTTTTACAAGAGTCCGCTTTTTCTCTTCACTCTACGTAATGGGCCCTTTTCTCTGCCCTCTTCTTTCCTTTGCATGC
The DNA here is from genome assembly GCA_963921515.1 of Calotriton arnoldi. Classification (NCBI taxonomy): domain Eukaryota; kingdom Metazoa; phylum Chordata; class Amphibia; order Caudata; family Salamandridae; genus Calotriton; species Calotriton arnoldi. The sequence goes on from CAWUFW010005666.1 coordinate 664,342, forward strand.
ACCCCTGTCTCCACGCCGTGAGACGCCCACTGTTCCTATTTCCTTTCAGCCTGTCTGTTTTTTTTCCTTAAAACAGTCCGCTTCTTCTCTCCCCTCTACGTAACGGGCCGCTTTCTCTGCCCTCTTCTTTCCTTCGCATGCACCCCCTGTCTCAATGCCGTGAGACACCCTCTCTTCGTATTTCCTTTCAGCCTGTCCGTTTTTTTATTTTAAAACAGTCCGCTTCTTCTCTACGTAATGGGCCCCTTTCTCCGCCATCTTCTATCCTTCACATGCACCCCCTGTCTCCACGCCATGAGGCACCCTCTCTACCTATTTTCTTTCAGCCTGTCCGTTTTTTTTTAAAACAGTCCTCTTCTTCTCTCCCCTCTACGTAATTGGCCCCTTTCACTGCCTTCTTCTATCCTTTTCATGCACCCCCTGTCTCCACGCCGTGAGGCACCCTCTCTTCCTATTTCCTTTCAGCCTGTCTGTTTTTTTTTTTTAAAACAGTCCGTTTTTTCTCTCCCCTCTACCTAATTGGCCCCTTTCTCTGCCCCTTCTATCCTTCGCATGCACCCCTTGTCTCCACGCCGTGAGGCACCCTCTCTTCCTATTTCCTTTCAGCCTGTCCGTTATTTTTTTTAAGAACAGCCCGCTTCATCTCTCTCCTCTACGTAATGGGCCCCTTTCCCTTCCCTCTTCTTTCCTTCGCATGCACCTCCTGTCTCCACGCCGTGAGACACCCTCTCTTCCTATTTCCTTTCAGCCTGTCTGTTTTTTGTTTTTATAAACAGTCCGCTTCTTCTCTCCCCTCTAGGTAATGGGCCACTTTCTCTCCCCTCTTCTTTCCTTCGCATGCACCTCCTGTCTCCACCCCGTGAGGCACCCTCTCTTCCTATTTCCTTTCAGCCTGTCCGTTTTTTATTTTAAAACAGTCCGTTTCTTCTCTCCCCTCTACGTAATGGGCCCCTTTTCTCTGCCCTCTTCTATCCTTCGCTTGCACCCCTTGTCTCCACGCCGTGAGGCACCCTCTCTTCCTATTTCCTTTCAGCCTGTCCGTTATTTTTTTTTAAGAGCACTCCGCTTCTTCTATCCCCTCTACGTAAAGTGCCCCTTTCTCTGCCCTCTTCTTTCCTTCGCATGCACCTCCTGTCTCCACGCCGTGAGACAACCTCTCTTCTTATTTCTTTTCACCATGTCCGTTTTTTTTCTAAAAAACAGTCTGCTTCCTCTCTCTCCTCTACGTAATGGGCCCCTTTCTCTGCCCTCTTCTTTCCTTCGCATGCACCCCCTGTCTCCACGCCGTGAGACACCCTCTCTTCCTATTTCCTTTCAGCCTGTCCGTTTTTCTTTAAAAAACAGTCCACTTCTTCTCTCCCCTCTACGTAATGGGCCCCTTTCTCTGACCTCTTCTTTCCTTCGCATGCACCCCCTGTCTCCACGCTGTGAGATACCCTCTCTTCCTATTTCCTTTCAGCCTGTCCGTTTTTCTTTAAAAAACAGTCCGCTTCTTCTCTCCCCTCTACGTAATTGGCCCATTTCTCTGCCCTCTTCTTTCCTTCGCATGCACCCCCTGTCTCCACGCCGTGAGACACCCTCTCTTCCTATTTCCTTTCAGCCTGTCCGTTTTTTTTTTTACAAGAGTCCGCTTCTTCTCTCCCTCTACGTAATGGGCCCCTTTCTCTGCCCTCTTCTTTCCTTCGCATGCACCCCCTGTCTCAACGCCGTGAGACACCCTCTCTTCGTATTTCCTTTCAGCCTGTCCGTTTTTTATTTTAAAACAGTCCACTTCTTCTCTACGTAATGGGCCCCTTTCTCCGCCATCTTCTATCCTTCGCATGCACCCCTGTCTCCACGCCATGAGGCACCCTCTCTACCTATTTCCTTTCAGCCTGTCTGTTTTTTTTTAAAAACAGTCCGCTTCTTCTCTCCCCTCTACTTAATTGGCCCCTTTCTCTGCCCTCTTCTATCCTTCGCATGCACCCCTAGTCTCCACGCCATGAGGCACCCTCTCTTCCTATTTCCTTTCAGCCTGTCTGTTTTTATTTTAAAACAGTCCGCTTCTTCTCTCCCCTCTAAGTAATGGGCCCCTTTCTCTGCCCTCTTCTATCCTTCACATGCACCCCTAGTCTCCACGCCGTAAGGCACCCTCTCTTCCTATTTCCTTTCAGCCTGTCCGTTATTTTTTTTAAGAACAGTCCGCTTCTTCTCTCCCCTCTACGTAAAGTGCCCCTTTCTCTGCCCTCTTCTTTCCTTTGCACGCACCTCCTGTCTCCACGCCGTGAGACAACCTCTCTTCCTATTTCCTTTCACCCTGTCCGTTTTTATAAAAAAAAACAGTCCGCTTCATCTCTCTCCTCTACGTAATGGGCCCCTTTCTCTGCCCTCTTCTTTCCTTCGCATGCACCCCCTGTCTCCACACCGTGAGACACCCTCTCTTCCTATTTCCTTTCAGCCTGTCCGTTTTTTTTTTTAAACAGTCCACTTCTTCTCTCCCATCTACGTAATGGGCCCCTTTCTCTGCCCTCTTCTTTCTTTTGCATGTACCTCCTGTCTCCACGCCGTGAGACACCCTCTGTTCCTATTTCCTTTCAGCCTGTCTGTTTTTATAAAAAAAACAGTCCGTTTCTTCTCTCCCCTCTACGTAACGGGCCCCTTTCTCTGACCTCTTCTTTCCTTCGCAGGCACCCCCCTGTCTCCATGCCGTGAGGCACCCTCTCTTCCTATTTCCTTTCAGCCTGTCTGATTTTTTTTTAAAACAGTCTGCTTCTTCTTTCCCCTTTGGTAATGGGCCCCTTTCTCTGCCCTCTTCTTTCTTTCACATGCACCCCCTGTCTCCACGCCGTGAGCGCACCCTCTCTTCCTATTTCCTTTCAGCCTGTCTGTTTTTATAAAAAAACAGTCCGTTTCTTCTCTCCCCTCTACGTAATGGGCCCCTTTCTCTGACCTCTTCTTTCCTTCGCAGGCACCCCCTGTCTCCATGCCGTGAGGCACCCTCTCTTCCTATTTCCTTTCAGCCTGTCCGATTTTTTTTAAAACATCCCGCTTCTTCTCTCCCCTCTAGGTAATGGGCCCCTTTTTCTGCCCTCTTCTTTCCTTCGCATGCACCCCCTGTCTCCACGCCATGAGGAACCCTCTCTTCCTATTTCCTTTCAGCCAGTCTGTTTTTTTTTATAAAAACGTCCGCTTCTTCTCTGCCCTCTAGGTAATGGGCCCCTTTCTCTGCCCTCTTCTTTCCTTTGCATGCACCCCCTGTCTCCATGCCGTGAGGCACCCTCTCTTCCTATTTCCTTTCAGCATGTCTGTTTTTATAAAAAAAACAGTCCGTTTCTTCTCTCCCCTCTACGTAATGGGCCCCTTTCTAAGACCTCTTCTTTCCTTCGCAGGCACCCCCCTGTCTTCATGCCGTGAGGCACCCTCTCTTCCTATTTCCTTTCAGCCTGTCCGATTTGTTTTTTAAAACAGCCCGCTTCTTCTCTCCCCTCTAGGTAATGGGCCCCTTTCTCTGCCCTCTACTTTCCTTCGCATGCACCCCCTGTCTCCATGCCGTGAGGCACCCTCTCATCCTATTTCCTTTCAGCCTGTCTGTTTTTTTTTATAAAAACGTCCGATTCTTCTCTCCCCTCTAGGTAATGGGCCCCTTTCTCTGCCCTCTTCTTTCCTTTGCATGCACCCCCTGTCTCCACGCCGTGAGACACCCTCTGTTCCTATTTCCTTTCAGCCTGTCTGTTTTTATAAAAAAACAGTCCGTTTCTTCTCTCCCTCTACGTAATGGGCCCCTTTCTCTGACCTCTTCTTTCCTTCGCAGGCACCCCCTGTCTCCATGCCTTGAGGCACCCTCTCTTCCTATTTCCTTTCAGCCTGTCCGATTTTTTTTAAAACAGTCCGCTTCTTCTTTCCCCTTTGGTAATGGGCCCCTTTCTCTGCCCTCTTCTTTCTTTCACATGCACCCCCTGTCTCCACGCCGTGAGGCATCCCTCTTTTCCTATTTCCTTTCAGCCTGTCTGTTTTTATAAAAAAACAGTCCGTTTCTTCTCTCCCTCTATGTAATGGGCCCCTTTCTCTGACCTCTTCTTTCCTTCGCAGGCACCCCCTGTCTCCATGCCGTGAGGCACCCTCTCTTCCTATTTCCTTTCAGCCTGTCCGATTTTTTTAAAACAGTCCGCTTCTTCTTTCCCCTTTGGTAATGGGCCCCTTTCTCTGCCCTCTTCTTTCTTTCACATGCACCCCTGTCTCCACGCCGTGAGGCACCCTCTCTTCCTATTTCCTTTCAGCCTGTCTGTTTTTATTAAAAAAACAGTCCGTTTCTTCTCTCCCCTCTACGTAATGGGCCCCTTTCTCTGACCTCTTCTTTCCTTCGCAGGCACCCCCCTGTCTCCATGCCGTGAGGCACCCTCTCTTCCTATTTCCTTTCAGCCTGTCCGATTTTTTTTTAAAACATCCCGCTTCTTCTCTCCCCTCTACGTAACGGGCCCCTTTCTCTGCCCTCTTCTTTCCTTCGCATGCACCCCCTGTCTCAACGCCGTGAGACACCCTCTCTTTGTATTTCCTTTCAGCCTGTCCGTTTTTTTATTTTAAAACAGTCCGCCTCTTCTCTACATAATGGGCCCCTTTCTCTGCCATCTTCTATCCTTCACATGCACCCCTTGTCTCCACGCCGTCAGGCACCCTCTCGTCCTATTTCCTTTCATCCTGTCCGTTATTTTTTTAAGAACAGTCTGCTTCTTCTCTCCCTCTACGTAATGGGCCCCTTTCTCTGACCTCGTCTTTCCTTCGCATACACCCCCTGTCTCCACGGCGTGAGACACCCTCTCTTCCTATTTCCTTTCAGCCTGTCCGTTTTTTTTAAAAACAGTCCGCTTCTTCTCTCCCCTCTACGTAACAGGCCCCTTTCTCTGACCTCTTCTTTCCTTCGCAAGGCACCCCCTGTCTCCACGCCGTGAGACACCCTCTCTTCCTATTTCCTTTCAGCCTGTCCGTTTTTCTTTAAAAAACAGTCCGCTTCTTCTCTCCCTCTACGTAATTGGCCCCTTTCTCTGCCCTCTTCTTTTCTTCGCATGCACCCCCTGTCTCCACGCCGTGAGACACCCTCTCTTCCTATTTCCTTTCAGCCTGTCCGTTTTTTTTTACAAGAGTCCGCTTTTTCTCTTCACTCTACGTAATGGGCCCTTTTCTCTGCCCTCTTCTTTCCTTTGCATGCACCCCCTGTCTCCACGCCGTGAGACGCCCACTGTTCCTATTTCCTTTCAGCCTGTCTGTTTTTTTTCTTAAAACAGTCCGCTTCTTCTCTCCCCTCTACGTAACGGGCCGCTTTCTCTGCCCTCTTCTTTCCTTCGCATGCACCCCCTGTCTCAATGCCGTGAGACACCCTCTCTTCGTATTTCCTTTCAGCCTGTCCGTTTTTTATTTTAAAACAGTCCGCTTCTTCTCTACGTAATGGGCCCCTTTCTCCGCCATCTTCTATCCTTCACATGCACCCCCTGTCTCCACGCCATGAGGCACCCTCTCTACCTATTTTCTTTCAGCCTGTCCGTTTTTTTTTAAAACAGTCCTCTTCTTCTCTCCCCTCTACGTAATTGGCCCCTTTCACTGCCTTCTTCTATCCTTTGCATGCACCCCCTGTCTCCACGCCGTGAGGCACCCTCTCTTCCTATTTCCTTTCAGCCTGTCTGTTTTTTTTTTTTAAAACAGTCCGTTTTTTCTCTCCCCTCTACCTAATTGGCCCCTTTCTCTGCCCCTTCTATCCTTCGCATGCACCCCTTGTCTCCACGCCGTGAGGCACCCTCTCTTCCTATTTCCTTTCAGCCTGTCCGTTATTTTTTTTAAGAACAGCCCGCTTCATCTCTCTCCTCTACGTAATGGGCCCCTTTCCCTGCCCTCTTCTTTCCTTCGCATGCACCTCCTGTCTCCACGCCGTGAGACACCCTCTCTTCCTATTTCCTTTCAGCCTGTCTGTTTTTTGTTTTTATAAACAGTCCGCTTCTTCTCTCCCCTCTAGGTAATGGGCCACTTTCTCTCCCCTCTTCTTTCCTTCGCATGCACCTCCTGTCTCCACCCCGTGAGGCACTCTCTCTTCCTATTTCCTTTCAGCCTGTCCGTTTTTTATTTTAAAACAGTCCGTTTCTTCTCTCCCCTCTACGTAATGGGCCCCTTTTCTCTGCCCTCTTCTATCCTTCGCTTGCACCCCTTGTCTCCACGCCGTGAGGCACCCTCTCTTCCTATTTCCTTTCAGCCTGTCCGTTATTTTTTTTAAGAGCACTCCGCTTCTTCTATCCCCTCTACGTAAAGTGCCCCTTTCTCTGCCCTCTTCTTTCCTTCGCATGCACCTCCTGTCTCCACGCCGTGAGACAACCTCTCTTCTTATTTCTTTTCACCCTGTCCGTTTTTTTTCTAAAAAACAGTCTGCTTCCTCTCTCTCCTCTACGTAATGGGCCCCTTTCTCTGCCCTCTTCTTTCCTTCGCATGCACCCCCTGTCTCCACGCCGTGAGACACCCTCTCTTCCTATTTCCTTTCAGCCTGTCCGTTTTTCTTTAAAAAACAGTCCACTTCTTCTCTCCCCTCTACGTAATGGGCCCCTTTCTCTGACCTCTTCTTTCCTTCGCATGCACCCCCTGTCTCCACGCTGTGAGATACCCTCTCTTCCTATTTCCTTTCAGCCTGTCCGTTTTTCTTTAAAAAACAGTCCGCTTCTTCTCTCCCCTCTACGTAATTGGCCCATTTCTCTGCCCTCTTCTTTCCTTCGCATGCACCCCCTGTCTCCACGCCGTGAGACACCCTCTCTTCCTATTTCCTTTCAGCCTGTCCGTTTTTTTTTTTTACAAGAGTCCGCTTCTTCTCTCCCCTCTACGTAATGGGCCCCTTTCTCTGCCCTCTTCTTTCCTTCGCATGCACCCCCTGTCTCAACGCCGTGAGACACCCTCTCTTCGTATTTCCTTTCAGCCTGTCCGTTTTTTTATTTTAAAACAGTCCACTTCTTCTCTACGTAATGGGCCCCTTTCTCCGCCATCTTCTATCCTTCGCATGCACCCCCTGTCTCCACGCCATGAGGCACCCTCTCTACCTATTTCCTTTCAGCCTGTCTGTTTTTTTTTAAAAACAGTCCGCTTCTTCTCTCCCCTCTACTTAATTGGCCCCTTTCTCTGCCCTCTTCTATCCTTCGCATGCACCCCTAGTCTCCACGCCATGAGGCACCCTCTCTTCCTATTTCCTTTCAGCCTGTCTGTTTTTTATTTTAAAACAGTCCGCTTCTTCTCTCCCCTCTAAGTAATGGGCCCCTTTCTCTGCCCTCTTCTATCCTTCACATGCACCCCTAGTCTCCACGCCGTAAGGCACCCTCTCTTCCTATTTCCTTTCAGCCTGTCCGTTATTTTTTTAAGAACAGTCCGCTTCTTCTCTCCCTCTACGTAAAGTGCCCCTTTCTCTGCCCTCTTCTTTCCTTTGCACGCACCTCCTGTCTCCACGCTCGTGAGACAACCTCTCTTCCTATTTCCTTTCACCCTGTCCGTTTTATAAAAAAACAGTCCGCTTCATCTCTCTCCTCTACGTAATGGGCCCCTTTCTCTGCCCTCTTCTTTCCTTCGCATGCACCCCTGTCTCCACACCGTGAGACACCCTCTCTTCCTATTTCCTTTCAGCCTGTCCGTTTTTTTTTAAACAGTCCACTTCTTCTCTCCCTCTACGTAATGGGCCCCTTTCTCTGCCCTCTTCTTTCCTTCGCATGCACCCCCTGTCTCCATGCCGTGAGGCACCCTCTCTTCCTATTTCCTTTCAGCCTGTCCGTTTTTTATTTTAAAACAGTCCGCTTCTTCTCTCCCCTCTAAGTAATGGGCCCCTTTCTCTGCCCTCTTCTATCCTTCGCATGCACCCCTAGTCTCCACGCCGTAAGGCACCCTCCCTTCCTATTTCCTTTCAGCCTGTCCGTTATTTTTTTTAAGAACAGTCCGCTTCTTCTCTCCCCTCTACGTACAGTGCCCCTTTCTCTGCCCTCTTCTTTCCTTTGCATGCACCTCCTGTCTCCACGCCGTGGGACAACCTCTCTTCCTATTTCCTTTCACCCTGTCCGTTTTTTTTTAAAAACAGTCCGCTCCATCTCTCTCCTCTACGTAATGGGCCCCTTTTCTCTGCCCTCTTCTATCCTTCGCATGCACCCCTGTCTCCATGCCGTGAGGCACCCTCTCTTCCTATTTCCTTTCAGCCTGTCCGTTTTTATTTTAAAACAGTCCGTTTCTTCTCTCCCTCTAAGTAATGGGCCCCTTTCTCTGCCCTCTTCTATCCTTCGCATGCACCCCTGTCTCCATGCCGTGAGGCACCCTCTCTTCCTATTTCCTTTCAGCCTGTCCGTTTTTTATTTTAAACAGTCCGTTTCTTCTCTCCCCTCTACGTAATGGGCCCCTTTCTCTGACCTCTTCTATCCTTCGCATGCACCCCTTGTCTCCACGCCGTGACGCACCCTCTCTTCCTATTTCCTTTCAGCCTGTCCGTTTTGTTTTTTAAAAACAGCCCGCTTCTTCTCTCCCCTCTACGTAATGAGCCCCTTTTCTCTGCCCTCTTCTTTCCTTCGCATGCACCCCCTGTCTCCACGCCGTGAGACACCCTCTCTTCCTATTTCCTTTCAGCCTGTCCGTTTTTCTTTAAAAAACAGTCCACTTCTTCTCTCCCCTCTACGTAATGGGCCCCTTTCTCTGACCTCTTCTTTCCTTCGCATGCACCCCCTGTCTCCACGCTGTGAGATACCCTCTCTTCCTATTTCCTTTCAGCCTGTCCGTTTTTCTTTAAAGAACAGTCTGCTTCTTCTCTCCCCTCTACGTAATTGGCCCCTTTCTCTGCCCTCTTCTTTCCTTCGCATGCACCCCCTGTCTCCACGCCGTGAGACACCCTCTCTTCCTATTTCCTTTCAGCCTGTCCATTTTTTTTTTTTACAAGAGTCCGCTTCTTCTCTCCCCTCTACGTAATGGGCCCCTTTCTCTGCCCTCTTCTTTCCTTCGCATGCACCCCTTGTCTCAACGCCGTGAGACACCCTCTCTTCGTATTTCCTTTCAGCCTGTCTGTTTTTTTATTTTAAAACAGTCCACTTCTTCTCTACGTAATGGGCCCCTTTCTCCGCCATCTTCTATCCTTCGCATGCACCCCCTGTCTCCACGCCATGAGGCACCCTCTCAACCTATTTCCTTTCAGCCTGTCTGTTTTTTTTAAAAAACAGTCCGCTTCTTCTCTCCCCTCTACGTAATTGGCCACTTTCTCTGCCCTCTTCTATCCTTCGCATGCACCCCTAGTCTCCACGCCGTGAGGCACCCTCTCTTCCTATTTCCTTTCAGCCTGTCCGTTTTTTATTTTAAAACAGTCCGCTTCTTCTCTCCCCTCTAAGTAATGGGCCCCTTTCTCTGCCCTCTTCTATCCTTCGCATGCACCCCTAGTCTCCACGCCGTAAGGCACCCTCTCTTCCTATTTCCTTTCAGCCTGTCCGTTATTTTTTTTAAGAACAGTCCGCTTCTTCTCTCCCCTCTACGTAAAGTGCCCCTTTCTCTGCCCTCTTCTTATTTTGCACGCACCTCCTGTCTCCACGCCGTGAGACAACCTCTCTTCCTATTTCCTTTCACCCTGTCCGTTTTTTTAAAAAAAAAAACAGTCCGCTTCATCTCTCTCCTCTACGTAATGGGCCCCTTTCTCTGCCCTCTTCTTTCCTTCGCATGCACCCCCTGTCTCCACACCGTGAGACACCCTCTCTTCCTATTTCCTTTCAGCCTGTCCGTTTTTTTTTTTAAACAGTCCACTTCTTCTCTCCCCTCTACGTAATGGGCCCCTTTCTCTGCCCTCTTCTTTCCTTCGCATGCACCCCCCTGTCTCCATGCCGTGAGGCACCCTCTCTTCCTATTTCCTTTCAGCCTGTCCGTTTTTTATTTTAAAACAGTCCGCTTCTTCTCTCCTCTCTAAGTAATGGGCCCCTTTCTCTGCCCTCTTCTATCCTTCGCATGCACCCCTAGTCTCCACGCCGTAAGGCACCCTCTCTTCCTATTTCCTTTCAGCCTGTCTGTTATTTTTTTTAAGAACAGTCCGCTTCTTCTCTCCCCTCTACGTAAAGTGCCCCTTTCTCTGCCCTCTTCTTTCCTTTGCATGCACCTCCTGTCTCCACGCCGTGGGACAACCTCTCCTCCTATTTCCTTTCACCCTGTCCATTTTTAAAAAAAAAACAGTCCGCTTCATCTCTCTCCTCTACGTAATGGGCCCCTTTTCTCTGCCCTCTTCTATCCTTCGCATGCACCCCCTGTCTACATGCCGTGAGGCACCCTCTCTTCCTATTTCCTTTCAGCCTGTCCGTTTTTTTTTTAAAACAGTCCGCTTCTTCTCTCCCCTCTAAGTAATGGGCCCCTTTCTCTGCCCTCTTCTATCCTTCACATGCACCCCCTGTCTCCATGCCGTGAGGCACCCTCTCTTCCTATTTCCTTTCAGCCTGTCCGTTTTTTATTTTAAACAGTCCGTTTCTTCTCTCCCCTCTACGTAATGGGCCCCTTTCTCTGCCCTCTTCTATCCTTTGCATGCACCCCCTGTCTCCACGCTATGAGGCACCCTCTCTTCCTATTTCCTTTCAGCCTGTCCGTTTGTTTTTTAAAAACAGCCCGCTTCTTCTCTCCCCTCTACGTAATGAGCCCCTTTTCTCTGCCCTCTTCTATCCTTCGCATGCACCCCTTGTCTCCACGCCGTGAGGCACCCTCTCTTCCTATTTCCTTTCAGCCTGTCCGTTATTTTTTTTAAGAACAGTCCGCTTCTTCTCTTCCCTCTAGGTAATGGGACCCTTTCTCTGCCCTCTTCTTTCCTTCGCATTCACCTCCTGTCTCCACGCTGCGAGGCACCCTCTCTTCCTATTTCCTTTCAGCCTGTCCGGTTTTTTTTTTTTAAACAGTCGGCTTCTTCTCTCCCCTCTACGTAATGGGCCCCTTTCTCTGCCCTCTTCTTTCCTTCGCATGCAACCCCTGTCTCCATGCCGTGAGGCACCCTCTCGTCCTATTTCCTTTCAGCCTGTCCGTTTTTTATTTTAAAACAGTCCGCTTCTTCTCTCTCCTCTACGTAATGGGCCCCTTTCTCTGCCCTCTTCTTTCCTTCGCATGCAACCCCTGTCTCCATGCCGTGAGGCACCCTCTCTTCCTATTTCCTTTCAGCCTGTCCGTTTTTTATTTTAAAACAGTCCGCTTCTTCTCTCCCCTCTACGTAATGGGCCCCTTTCTCTACCCTCTTCTATCCTTCGCATGCACCCCCTGTCTCTACGCTGTGAGGCACCCTCTCTTCCTATTTCCTTTCAGCCTGTCCATTTGTTTTTTAAAAACCGCCCGCTTCTTCTCTCCCCTCTACGTAATGGGCCCCTTTTCTCTGCCCTCTTCTTTCCTTCGCATGCCCCCCCTGTCTGCACGCCGTGAGACACCCTCTCTTCCTATTTCCTTTCAACCTGTCCGTTTAAAAAAAAAAAACAGTCCGCTTCTCCTCTCCCTATCGGGCTCCTTTCTCTGCCCGCTTCTTTCCTTCGCATGCACCCCCTGTCTCCACGCCATCACACACCCTCTCTTCCTATTTCCTTTCAGCCTGTCTGTTTAAAAAAAAAAAAAAAAACGCTTCTTCTCTCCCCTCTACGTAATGGGCCTCTTTCTCTGCTCTCTTCTTTCCTTCACATGCACCCCCTGTCTCCACGCGGTGAGACACCCTCTCTTCCTATTTCCTTTCTGCCTGTCAATTTTTTTTTTTAAAACACTCTGCTTCTTCTCTCCCCTCTACGTAATGGGCCCCTTTCTCTGCCCTCTTCTTTCCTTCGCATGCAGCCCGTCTCCACACCATGAGACACCCTCTCTTCCTATTTCCTTTCAGCCTGTCCGTTTAAAAAAAAAAAACTGTCTGCTTCTTCTCTCCCCTCTACGCAATGGGCCCCTTTCTCTGCCCTCTTCTTTTCTACGCATGCACCTACTGTCTCCACGCCGTGAGACAGCCTCTCTTCCTATTTCCTTTCAGCCTGTCCGTTTAAAAAAAAAAAAACAGTCCGCTTCTTCTCTCCCCTCTACGTAATGGGACCCTTTCTCTGCCCTCTTCTTTCCTTCGCATGCACCCCCTGTCTCCACGCCGTGAGACACCCTCTCGTCCTATTTCCTTTCAGCCTGTCCGTTTTTTTTTTTAAAACAGTCCGCTTCTTCTCTCCCCTCTAAGTAATGGGCCCCTTTCTCTGCCCTCTTCTTTCCTTCGCATGCACCCCCTGTCTCCACACCGTGAGACACCCTCTCTTCCTATTTCCTTTCAGCCTGTCCATTTTTTTTTTTTAAACAGTCCGCTTCTTCTCTTCCCTCTACGTAAAGGGCCCCTTTCTATGCCCTCTTCTTTCCTTCGCATGCACCCCCTGTCTCCACGCCGAGAGACACCCTCTCATCCTATTTCCTTTCAGCCTGTCCGTTTTTTGCACCTCCCAAAGGCAAGACCTATTGGCTATGCCAATGCTTGTTTTTTGTGCAGCTAGTTTGGTGACTGCATTTATGTGGTTGTAAAGTCTATTGTCAATGGTGAATATTTGACTACAACCACATTGTCCATATATACCATCCTGAGACAACTCTGTTTATTTCAGATAATGTTTTGAACTAACCTGCTATACTCTAGTGGAAAAAGTAATTTGCTCCTTGAGTTTCTGTTACAATCAAACACTAACATAGTACATTCATGCTGTAGGTCAAACATACTGAAATCCTCACTTGTGATGCCATCAAGGACTCCCTTCCACATTCAAATGGTTCCCTCTGGCATGCGCAGTCTCCGTCTCACATGACGAGCTTCTGCCGCACATGCAGAGTCTCCAACCCTCAGGCGGGCCAGGTACCTTTCAGTTGGGATGGAGACTCTGGCTACCGCAACAAACAGGAATAGCACACAGAAAGAGGAGGTTGGTCATTTTGTGGTCATTCTGATCAATCCTCTCATCAACACCATCCTTTTTTTAACTGCTGCTACTTGGCATTACCTACTACCCAACATGGCTGAGGAACCTGATGACAAGGCCAACCTGTTAGAAATGGGGCTCTAGTTGGCAGAGGTATGCACCCTGTCCAAGTAGAGACAACCACTCTAGTCAAGGTAAGTCAGATACATACTAAAAGATAACCTGTGCTCACCCTATGATAGCTTGGCAGAGAGCAGTCAGGCTTGTCTAAAGAGGCAATGTATAAAGTATTTGTGCAACACATACAGTAAGACAATGATAACACCACAAAAAGACTCCACACAGTTTTGGAAAAATAGACAATAATTTTATAAATAGATTAAGACCAAAACGAAAAAAATCCAATAAGTAGAAGTTGAGATAGGAATTTTAAAGAATGTAAGAGTTCTAACACTAAGAAGCAGTAAGTGCCTCTGGGAGTTACCTGGTTGCGCTGGACTGGGGCAAAGTCAACAGTTCAAGCAGACCACAATGGAGCGCAAGCTGTGGACAGGGGCCTTGCAGGTCCGGTGAACAAAAGATCTTGATACTGATCGCAACAGCGAGATGCGGGGTGCAGATGAGAAATGCTTCAATGCCGGACCTGCAGTTGAGGTGATGAGCCGATTTTCTTCAAGCAGTGGTGGCGGTGCATCAGGTCCGTTGAGTGAAGTGCCGGGTCCGAGTGCAGTGGTTCTGAAGATGATGCACCAGGTTAATCCATGCAGAAGAGGCTATCCATCGATCTTCTCCACGCAGTGGTGGTGATGCATTGATTCCGAAGTGGTTGTTCCTGACGCGATGTTGCAGTTCAGAGTGCAATGCACCAATTCTACTTCCACAACAGGTTCTGCTACACACAGACTGGAGATGCGTCAATTTCTCTGCTGCACGTATCTGGGTCCACTTCCAGTGAACCAGGTACAGAAGCAGGGGTAAAGATTCTGATAGCCCTGAGTCTCAGGCAACAGGAGGCTAGCAAATAAGCCCTTGCAGTTCACTTCAATTGCAAGGCACAAGCGGGGTCAAAGAGCACAAAGCAGCAGGGTAGCACAGCAGAAAATCAAGCCTTACAGGCCAGCAGTCCTACAGAGTGTCAGTCCCTCATGAAGCACAGCAGTTCTTCTGACAGGGTCTAGTTGTAGGCCCAGAAGTGTCTAATTTGGTGGGGTCAGAGACCCACTACTTATACCCAGTTGTGCCTTTGAAGTGTGGGTGACTTTGAAGAAGGATCTTTGAAGTGCACAAGTATCAGCTCTTCGCAGCCCAGGCTCCAGACTATCAGTAGGGGATAATCAGCCCTTTGTGTGGGGTTGGGACACTACCTATTCAGTTGCAAGTGTCAGCTCCTTCCTTGCTTCCTGCCCAGGAAGGGCCATCAGAATGCAGATGAGTGCTCAGATACACATAATATTCCTGTGTTTGTGGCTGTTTAAAGGGAATGCACAAACTGAAGCTGTCACCCACCCCAGACCTGTATTGGAGACAGGCTGCAGGCACACAGAGCAGTAAGAGCAGAGAAAGGCCGACTTTCTAAAAGTGGCATTTTTAAAATAGCAACGTTAAATCCAACTTTACTAGTAAAGAGAATTTATCATTACCATTCCAATGATATAAAACATGACACTGCCACTCCTTTCTAATCAGGAATTACAGCATAAAAGTGTATTAAGGAATTCCCAGTGTTAACGTATAAGAGGAGTTGGCCTCACAATAGTGAAACAATAATTTGGGTGTTTGTCACTATCAGGACATGAAAAACGTAAAAGTGCATGTCCTACCTTTTACTTACACAGCACCAAGCCCAATTGGCTACCTAGGGCCTACCATAGGGGTGACAAATGTATAATAAAAGGGGAGTTTCAGGCTTTGCAAAGGGTTTTGAATGCCAAGTTGAAGTGGCAGTAAGACTGCCACACAGGCTCTGCAGTGGCAGATTTGAGACAGGTTTGAAAGGTTACTTGTGTGGGAGGCACAATCAGTCCTTAAGGCCCACTAGTAGCATTTCATTTATTGGCCCTGGGTATATGGTATACCACTTACAATGGACTTACAAGTAAACTAAATATGACAATTGTATATATACTAATGTTATCATGTTTAGGAGAGAAGCACATGAACTTTAGCACTTATCAGCAGTGGTAAAGTGCTCAGAATCCTAAGGACAACAACAAGAATCAGCAAAAAGAGGAGGCAAGCAGACAAAACGTTTTGGGGAAGACCACCCTAAGTCTAACATCTCCCATTTACCAATGTGGAATTGAACATTATTAGTGAGGGGGGTCATCCAAAAGTACCTTTAGCTTTTTGGGGGTCCGAAGACCCAGCTGAGTAATGCAGCATGGGCAAAACTCTGGTGCAACATTATTGTCACATACTGCAGGGCAGTGGGTGTCCACAATTGGCAGGGGATGTTCTGCTGCAAGCATTGGGAGGCTCTTCATCACTCGCCACCTGAATAAAGGCCCAGAACATTATGTACTTGTCCTCCCAGCCACATTATCAACACCTTTACATGACACTACTGTACAGAAAGGTCTTGGGAGCAGCCTGACAAACCCATCATACTCTGCCCGGCTGGAAGACTTTGAGCAGTAGATAGATGCTAATTATAATTTTTAAATATTCCCTTAAATGGACATGCTTTTTGATAGTGGTGCCTTGGCATGTGTTCAGTTTTTGGTATATCTAACTTTCCATGTTTTATTTAACCTGTGTTATTTGTTTGTGATTGAAAGTAAAAAATTACTAGCATGCATATATAGTTATAGATTTGCTTGGAAATATCTGATCCTGACATTATGAAATGCTTTCAAAGCTTGATGTGTTGTGACAACATAACAGTTAAAACACAACTCACACATTTATGAACTGCTATATTTCCATTTTGTCAAAGTTAGTTTAGGCAATGCTGTCATTGGGCACTTTTCCCTTCCTTTCTTCCCATCATATATTTTTTTCCCATTACATTCATAATTCACACAATTAGTTAAGATTTTGACAAATAAGTCACAGAAAAACAACAAGAGAATCTTTCAGAAAGCTCTGCTGCCTTGGACCAATACATGCTAATCTTATGTGGTCAATGTGCGAAAAATCTTGCAAATGCATCTTCCTCTATATTCCTCTACTTTAAACACAGGACTAGTCAAAGCAATAAGCTTTTAGCACCTCTACGTTCTACTCCTTTAGATGCCTCACTCCAAAGAAGTTTTTGAAAATAGCATTTCTACCTATTTGGAAGAATGCAACTATTTCTACCAAATCACTGGATAATGAAAAGTTTGTAATTGACTGCACAATGTCAGCTCTTGTATTTAGGGAAATCAAATCCCTTTAAAATAAAGCTATGTGAGCATAAGCAAAGTGAGCATAGGAAATCAAACTCACTCTCTTTTTTCACATTACTTTACAGCAGACCAGGGAATCCAAGGTTCATTACAGCAGAACCCAAGGCAAGGAAAAAATCCTTGACTGTGAGGCGGGCACAACCACTTCACACTTGCAGTGATGAGGTGGAAGCTACCACCAACAGATGTGTTTGCACCCGCCCAGAGGGCAAATAAGGTCTGTCACCAAAAGACTCCTAGAGGGGATGTGGACACCAGCCAGGAGGCAGATCCTGGGACTCCACCTGGTCTTAAAGAGCAGAAGCCCAAGATGTCCAATGAGCAAGCCCCACAGCCATTTAGAGCTGCACCTAGTCTTTCATTAATTTCAGAGGCAGTCACTCCATCTGGGCCACACGCTGCACCCCCTGCACAGGCATCATCTCCTCCTCCCAGTACCCACCCAGAAGAGCATCAACAGTAGAGAGTCACTTCAGCCCTTGCACCCTAGAGCACTCTTGTGCAGCTAAATAACTTCCACCAGAATATATGTCCTTGGCTGCTCTCAAGATCGTCCTGAGGCTAATCAGAGAGATTCATAAAGTGATCTCCTGGGATATCCGGAACTTAGTTGGGGAGGTACGGATCTTCAAGACAGTCACTGAGTGGCGCTGAACATTATGTGGTCTCATGACCTCCTTGATATCAGGTCTCACTTTGCTACTACCTCCCCAACCCTTCCCACTTCCTGTTGTCCCATCCTTAAGTTGGCCTGTGATAATTGTTTCCCCTGCTACCATGTGTTTCCTTCTTCTCATAGGGTCTTATGACCCCAAGCCAGGAAAATTATTTGGACACCTACTCTGGCTTAGGGGAATTACTTCATTATACTTTTGGACAGTGGACTCATTTTCGTACTATGACTTTGAACTTTCCCATTTTCTTTTGTGTGTGGACTTCTTCCCCCTGACATTTCTTGATGTACTTTTATTATTTGCCCACACCCTCCAAATTACCAATTACCCTCTGCTTTAAGACTCAACTGTATTTTATTTTGCCTCTTCACAAGGACAGTTTTTAGTTTCCCCAAAATTAAATCATTAATATATTTTTGAAAATTATTTAATTTTGAAACTCTGTTTAACCATATTAAAATCTCCAACCTTAATGTCTTAATTGCTGCTTACATATTTTGCAGAGTAATAGATTTTTATGGCAGCCAAAAGAAATGTTTGGTTAGTCAGAAGATGCTTTCAATACCAGAAAGAAATATATAAATCATTGCACATTGAAAGTGAATAATAAACGCAACATCTAATATTCAGCACAGATGAAAGTTAGATACAAGTTTGTTATCAAAAGCGTGTATGCATTTTTATTAATAAAAAATGGTTATGGTAACTGTGTTGGGGATAAAGTTGCTATTATTCACACATCAATAGTTATTTTAGGTTGTTCTCTTACCACTCTGTCTACACAATACTGGTGTTGAGATTGATTGAGTCGCAGAGTTTTGTCCACTCCGAGCTCAGTTTGGAGAGCAGAGTTCCGGCAAAACTCCTCCAACTGCTGTGTGGCTGAGTTTTTCCTCGTGTGAAGTTTGCCAATGTTACGTTTGCAAATGTGAGCGACAATTTGTGTCCCCTAGCATGATATTTGAATGCTAGAATGCATCCCAGTGAGGTTTCTCAATGCGGGCTGTCGCAGCATGATGCTACCGCTCGCGTTGACTAAGCTGCCGCTCGTGGTGAGAAAGCTGCTGCTTGAGTAGAAAGTCTACTTGAGCAGCAGCAAAGAAAAGAAGCAGCACCCTCTGGCACTGCCTGGTGTCATTTGCGCTGATTTTACACCACAGAACAAGCTCCCGGTGCTAAAACTCAGCACGAGCAGCACAAGATGCCAAAATTCTGCCACTCGCAGAATCTCATGGAATTTTTAGGTAACTCCACAGAATTCCACTGAGTGAAACTCCATGAGCTCTGCCAACCCCTACTTCCATTTTAGGCGATTCAGTTGGTGGCGGTTGAGTTGGAGGTTGAGACGGGGAAGGTGGTGCAGGACAGGTTGGTACAGGTGCTTATGGCAGAGGTGTGAGGGTGTCAGTGGGGTGTCCCTCCTATGATGAGTTACCTCTGTAGAATCTCCTGCATGTGTTGGGTATGAATAGTTTCATTCACATTTCTTGCTTATTGCCTTTATCATAACTAAGGCATAGTGAATTATGCTCTCTTCTCAAAAAAATCACAGATCCTCTTGGTGCATCTTACAATGTATTGGTAGCATTTTGCAATGTTATCCAAGGCATGGGTCTGCATGTCAGTCATCTTAGAGAGTCCTTTCCAGGTAGGCAGGCATCTCGTGGAGAGTAGCCCCCATTGTATGGCTATTCCCCCACACTTTTGACCGCTGTTGGTAAAAAACAGCCTCCTAGAGAGCAGCATTACACCATGCCAACCACTCCACTTGCCTTTCCCCCTGACATGGCTAGCAGGATGTCCAGCAGAGGGGTGGGTGAGGATACAAAGATAAGGCCCATTTTCTATATGTTTTAGCTGGATGAATTAGTTGTAGTGATGTACAGACATTTGTCCCTTTCATTTTGTATTGTCTGTGTGCAGACTTCAGCTCATTCTCTTGTAACTTGGTTGAACATTACACACTGACTATTGTATAGTGGTACTAGGGTGTGTGTGTTAGTATAACACACCCACAACTGTGTAACCATGCTATGTGACTAAGTTTCATGTTTTGAAATAGTTTCCGCCAAGACCACCTTTGCCACAATCACGCACATGACCAACACATTTGTTAGATGCATTCCATTGTGTCATTTTTCACTGCATTCAATTTTGTTGCCTTTACATACACTGTGTACAGAATGGTATGTATTTTTTTACATATTTACGTAGAAACCCCATTGTAGGGAAATGCAATGCAATATTGTTCATTTAAATACATGCTGAAATTTTATTTCACATCCACATAAATTGTAAAAATGTGACATTAGACTTACCAATCGAAAGTTCATTTTCACATATTCCATTTTTGAAGTGCTCATTTATGGTGGAATTTCAAATTATTAATGCATAATGGGCAAATCCAGGGTACTTTGATCCCACTTTTATGAAGATGCCTTTACAGACCACAACTGCCTGCTCTTTGATTGAATAGTTATGTTTCCTATTTCTGTATATATGTGCAGTTGCTGCAAGTCGCACCAATTGCACATGTATGCAATCAATTGCTCCCAACACATGAGGGAAGCCAGCTATTTCATAGAACCCTTGCTACGCATTTGTTAGAAATTGGGTTTCTGGTTGGCAAAGGTATGCACCCTGTCCAAGCAGGAACCACAATCCTAGTCAGGGTAAATGTAGTACACACTAAAAGTTGACCTGTGCTCACCCTCTGGTAGCTTGGCACAGAGCAGTCAGGCTAAACTAAAAAGGCAATGTATAAAGTATTTGTGCACACACACAGTAACACAGTGAAAACACCACAAAAGTACTTCTGACCAGTTTAGAGAAATAGCCAATATTTATCGGAGTAAAACAGGACCAAAATGACGATAATCCAACATACACAAGTCAAGTTATGAGTTTTGCAAGATTAAACCAAAATGCAGTACTTAGAAATAAATAGCTCCAACTGGGGCTATTCTGTTGCTCTTGCCCGGGGCAAATCCAAAAGTTCAGTCCGACCATGATGGAGCGCAGGCCAGATTCATGTGTTATGCAGACCCACTGATAGTACCTTGGTTGCTTTGATGCTCGAGATGATGCATTGAGCAAAGGAGGGGATGCGTCGCTGTCGAAGGCAATGCATAATTTCTGAAGCTGGGCAATGTTGGTAATGCATCGATGTCAAAAAGCGGTGTGCGTAGGGCTGATGCATCAATTTCAAACCGCTGGGCTATAGGCGATGCATGCACAACACAAGTCATGCATTGATGCGAAACAGGCCTGGGCCAGGGATGCCTCAGAGTCCGGGGATGGGAGTCACAGACATCAGCGATACGGTGTCCGAGACTTGTGCAGCAGTAGAGATGCAGAGGTGCTGCGCCGGCAAAGTCAGGCTGCATTGTAAGTCATGGTTGTTGCGTCATGCAGTGGGCAAGGGGTGTCCATCGCCTTGGTGCAGGCAGTGGCAATGCGTCAATATTGCAGAGAAATGCGCTGGTTCTGATCAATGCGCCAGTGTTGATGTGTTGGTTTCTTGGGTTGCAGCACCAAAGACTCACTTCCAAGGGCCTTGTAAGTTGGATGAGGGTGAGTACCCCTAGAGCATGGCTGCTCACACACCTGTAATTATTTTATCCCACACCACACTAATAGGAATCCTATTTCCTTTTTTTAATTGCTTGTCGCTAGTCTTTGTCTTGAAAAAGACCCTATTTGATGTTTCCATAAACACATATACCCACAGGGTCGAAATGTCGACGTGTAACCATCTCATGTCCAGGCTCACTTTAGCAATTAATTTAGAAAATAGTGCAAGCTAGAGTGAAAGACCGGAAAAGGACAGAGAATTTATGTTATTGTTTTGTTTGTTGTCTGAATTTGAAAGGTCACTCATTTCACTATATGTCACCACAGTCACCCATTTAATTGTCTGCGTATTTGTTATTGTGTTCTTTTGTAAGACAGCCCTTATTATTTCCTGTGTAAATTGTTTACAAAATTGGTCCAAAGAATAGATCATCAAAACAAATTAATTAATACATTTATATATTTTTGCTAACTTGTTGTAGGTGTGGTACCTTCATGAATGTTTAGTACAATTCAATGGCAATTTTGAAGAAATGTTTTGGTTCTGAACCAGCACCCTGTGATGCTTACCCAACTGAACCACTTGTGGCTTTGTAATTATACACCCAGGTTCCGAGGGAGACAGGGTGACCCCATTGATCTTAATGGTTGTAGACTTGAGCCACTCTTTAGTCTATATAACTGAATGACCTCCGACTCTCTGAGTTCTTTGAGGGCAATCCTTTGCCTAAATATCTGACCTTTCCTCCTTCGCTGGAGCTTTTGCTGATGCAGACCACCACCCAGTTTCTCTATTACTACCTCTATGGCTTGCCTTAGTGTACTGGGTCTGACATCTATTTGTATTGATGGCATTATGTGAGTTCTTGAACCTGTGTTGACCATGCGTAGCACTTTAGTGCATTCTCATTGTTGCGTTGCACTGCATGACGCTTGGTGACACAGTGATATGTTTGTAAATACCACTGTGATACTGTTGCCTTGCAATTTGCATTGGAACACCCACCTTGCATTCATTACTTGCTGTGGCACACACAGTGATGCAGTGCAGCACGTACTCCACGTAGGGAACCAAAACCTACGCAACCTGTCTACTGAATCGCTTGATAGATTTGACTTAAGCCCTTGCTTTGCCTTGCATTGCAGTGCCTTGCCTTGCTTTGCACAATGATGCAACAGCGGATCAAGGGCTTAGTAATTCTGCCTCGTAATTGCAATAACTGCTTTGCATTGGATCCTGAAGGCATACAGAACTCATTTCACAAGAGGGTGACAGTAAGCAGACTTACACCATTCTAGGAACTGAAGTGTAATGTTTATCTTTGAATTTAGTTTGACCATATGTGGCCTCCACTCATAGCGTATCCCCTGTTAAAGATCTGCTTTAAGATTGTACATCAAGGGGGTCTGCACTTCCCAAAGTGCAAGCTTCCACACACATTGTATTCATGCAATGGGCTTAGACCTGTAAACCGTCTTTCCCAACTAAATGATGTTTTAAAGAAAATTGAAAATGAGAAATTGAAATAACATGTAAAGTAGCATGCCTACATCCTGGGCAATGCCAGAGGTAGCAGAAGTGATATCATAGTCCCTTTGACATTAATAATGCCACAGGCAGTGACATCATATGACCTTTGACCCTGACTCTTCCCAGGAAGTGATGTCATGTGACCTTAACCCTGATGACATCACAGTAATTAACATTGCTGAAGTTCCATAATAATTGCATGATTAAGATAACAATACAACACAAACAAATGTCTATTTTAGCTATCATCTAGATAAAGGTGTGGCCACGATATGGCAAGGGTTACAGTTATTTGAATTGCAATAAGCAAGCGAAGTGAGTCTGACGTCTTCTAGGGGAGAACGGAGGGTGGAGGTTTCTCTCACCTGAGAAAGTTTTTAACAAAATGGGCTCTAATAGGGCATTTTAACACATTTTTGTTGTATACATTTGCTAAAAATCCATAGTCTCTGAAAAGACACTCATTAAATATAAGTCCTTTCTTGGTGTGCCAACCTAATGAAACCTGACAGTCCCCCAGAGTTGACCAAATTATGTTATAGTATTATTTTTCTACTGGTGCCTCATGCCAAAATGTACCTACATTGTACCAGTGCTAGCGTTTTGTTTTCCATGAGTATCCCATATGCAAGTATTGCCTCCAGTAGGCCAGTGCCAGCACTTTGTCAAGGGTCAGTCTATAATTCCAAGAAGCATGCCAGGCCAAACAGCAGACTTACAAACATAACAACACATTCTCACTCATGCTCATTTACATTCACTTAATCACACGCATTCGCTCACACTCAGTTTTGCTCACTCATTAGCACTTGCTTGCACTCACTCATTTTCAAATAGTCTCTTGCCTCACTGTTACCTTGACTCACTCATTCACACTCTCTTACTCACTTTACTCTGAGTCACTTACTCTCACTCACTCACTTCCACACACACACTATACACACACACGATCCTAGATACAAACATACATACTGACACACACAGGCTCTGTCATACAAACTCAATCTCAAAGACGTGCACACAACAAACATTTAGAACCACTTTATTTTTCTTACCTAGGATGCCAGTGAATATCCAGTTCCAGATTCTGCTTCTCCACTTTTTATTACAATTATAGTGAATAATAGACTATTATTCACTATAAGTGTAATTAAAATAAGCAGAAAACGAGGTTGTAGCCTGACGCTGATAATACGAGAGCTTGCTGTGTCCTTGGCATTTAATTTGTAACCCCTGAGGTTAGGAGTCACAAAGTCAGTGCCAGGGATTACAAGGGGTAAGCCAGGGCTTGCCATTGTGACCCCTGGTGACTCCTAATTGACATCAATGGGTTATGTGCCCTGTCATTTAGAAAAACTAACAGAGAGATGCCACTGACAGCCTTCAGCTCCTCCATTTAGATAGTAAACAAGAAAGAAGGTGGCGAGAAATTGGCACCTGTTAAGTCAACATTGATTGATCTCACTGCCAAGAATCAAAATGGTACACTTTTCACAGGACCTGTCATCGGATCTGCTGGGAGGAGACTGACTGGTCGCTTCATGTATAAATAGAGGAGCTCTAGGCTTAGAGAGACACCTTGAGTTCGAACATTTTGCAGATCAAATCCAGATACTCAGTCATCTCCCAGCCATGAAGATAGCTCTAGCTTTCCTGTTGGTGGCAGTTGGCTGCTCCCTTGGTAAGTGTCCTACCTATGCTCAGAGAATGGGGTGTCACAAAATGTGGTATTGAATTTGCCTCTCTTTTAAAAAAATAACAAACCTCTATAAAACTTTTCAATGCAACTCTTGTACTCTATACACTCTGTCAAAACGTTGGTCATAGAGAGCCCCGCAGCTAGAATAAAACATACAGGGGCATATTTATCACCACCTTGCTGTGCTGCCTGAAAGGCTAAGGGAAGCAATGCACCATATTTAACATAATATTGGGCATTCCTGCCTTTTCACAGTGCTGCCTCACAATGTGCTGCCTAGCGCCAACTCAGGCAACTTTTTCACCATGGTGCAAGGGTGCTTGCCTTGTAAGCACACAAGCAATCCAATAGAGATGGTTAAAGCACTAGTGAGGGACAAATAAGGGGCCTAGAGTCAAATTAAATGGTGAACAAGTTATCCTGCAAATTAGTGAGCAAAACATTTGTGTGAGAAATTGAGTTGTTGGGGGGAAATCTTACTCAAATACAAGCCTAAATCCTTGTAAGAGTGAACCACACAAGTCACTAAATTAACCAGTGCTTAACCCTCTGGTAGCTTGGAGCAATGTGTAAAGTATTTATCCAGCACACAAACAGTAATAAAGTGAAAACATAATACAAGAAAAATCCCACACCAATTTAGAAAAATAGAGTACAATTTAGTACCTTTTTGACACCTAAACGACAAAATCCAATCAGAACCAGAGATATGCAACCTCAAAGATTAACGGTAAGTATGCCACCTAAAAGCACAAAGAGCCACTCATGGTTATCTGGTCATACAAGAGCGGGTGAAAGTCACAAATTTAGGCTGACCACAATGGAGCACAGGCCGGTTAGAGGAACCAGGTTTCTGTTGCTGAAAACGTTACTTTCTAAAGTCCAGCGCAAAGGGTTCAATATGTGGTGGAGGAGGCTGCAAGGAGCAGGGACAGCATAGTGGATGGTCAATGATGTAGCGTGAAGAGCATGCCAGGCATCGTTTACGGTCCTCGCTGTAGTGTGAAGA
Source organism: Calotriton arnoldi (assembly GCA_963921515.1). Lineage (NCBI taxonomy): Eukaryota > Metazoa > Chordata > Amphibia > Caudata > Salamandridae > Calotriton > Calotriton arnoldi. The sequence goes on from CAWUFW010005666.1 coordinate 689,104, forward strand.
TCCTGATGGATGTCGCAGATGGTCGTTTGTGAATATTTACATTGCCAGTCAACGCGGACTGTTGCTGCTGTAACGTGAAGTGCAGATCTCGCGTTGACAGTCTTGCTGCTGGTCGCTGTAGCATGAAGAGTCGGCACATGCAGCAACATCTTGGAATGAACAGACCTGTTTGCGATTGCGAAGAGAACAAAAACTTCAGGATTTCTCCTTTCTGAGGTGGAAGAGTGTACACTGATGCCAGCCAATGGTCCATGACCTGGGGAGGCTCCTCTTAGGGATCAGGGGCTCACTCTTGCAGAGGCCAAAAGGGTTCAGGCAGTTCCAGTTGCAGGTCAGTTGTAGGTTCAGCAGCAGGTCAACTGGGCAGATACAGGGATGCCTCTGGAGCATGTAATGTCCCAGTAGCTCAGAGCAGGAGATCGGTCAGCTGGCCCTTGGAGTCCCTCTGCTTGCTGCGAAGGGAGCAGGTCCAGTTTTCCTTCTCAGCAAGCATGGTAGACCTCAAGCAGCAGGGCAGCAGAACGTCCTTTTCTATAGTATCCATAGATCCAGGAGTATATTGAAGAGTGGGTCTAAGGTTCCCCTTTTTATTCCTGGTTTCCACTTTGAAGTGAGAGAAGCTTCTGGAGTTTTCCCCTACAGAGGTGTCTGTGATTTCCTGCCTCCTTGTCCTGGTCACAGTCTGTCTGGGGACACAATAGGCTAATGTGAATTCCTTTGTGTGTGAGTTGGGCCTGTACCTTTGAAGTGCAAGTTTGGTAGATGACAGCTCCGTCCCCCAATCCTGCCTGAGATGGCTCATATGCCAACATCCAGACCCTTTATTGTGATGCTGTCTGGGAGGAATACACAATGGCCAACAGCTTTCTGCACCTAGTCATGTGACCCAGGAACAAGCTGCAGGCAGCACATGTTTGGGACAAAAAAATGCCAAATTCCCAAGTGTAATGTTCAAAATTGTAACTTAAAATCTATCTTTACCATTAAAGAGCGTTTTAAATTACAATTCTTAAGACACTAACCATGACTTTCCTACCTGCTGCAAATTAAACGTTATCACTTATTAACCCCTTCGCTGCTAAGCCTTTTTTTGGCTATTTGGGGTAGTGCGCGCTTAGGCCCCTGTAACTTTTTGACCACATAAGGTATCCACGCCAAATTTGCGTCCTTTTTTTCCAACATCATGGGGATTGTAAAGGTACCCAGGGTTTGTGGATTCCCCTGGAGGGGTCTCAGAAATTAGTCAAAATACAGCTAAATTTTGGGGGTTTTGGGAAAAATGCGAAAAAAGGGCTGCAAATGAAAGCATCTGGGTTTTTCCCTGCAAATGGTATCAAAAAAGGGTTTGTGGGACTGAAATCACAATTTTCCCAGATTTTAGGGAATGACAGACTTTTGTCTGAAAACCAAAAATTTTTACACAGTTTTGGCATTTTTCTGGGACATAGCCTATTTTTGCTATTTTTTGTGCTTTCAACCTCCTTCCAGTTAATGGTAGAAATGGGTATGAAAGCAATAATGGATCCTAGACAGCTATACATTTTAGAAAAGTAGACAAAATTCTGAATTCAGCAAAGGGTCATTTGTGTAGATCCATGAAGGTTTCTTTATAGAAACTAACAGTTAAATATAGGACAAATTGAAAATTAGTTGAAAGAAACAGCCTTTTGTGTCAACGTTTTCACCTGTAACTTCTTCTAATTATGACAGCTCTTTAAAAGCAATATACCGTTACATCCGCTGGACCTTACTGGTTGTGGGGATATATAGGACTTGTAGGTTCACCAAGAACCCGACGAACCCAGAGCCAATAACTGAGCTGCGTCTTGCAATGGTTTTTAATTATGTACCGGGTATATAGCAATTATTGTGGGAAAATGTATACATGGAAAAATTGGTATGAAAAACACCTATGGATTTCTGAAATGGGAACAAAATATAGGGGCATATTAGCAAGAACCTCGTTAAAATTATCGCCGTTTTAGCGGCAGGAAACTGCCGCTAAAACGGCGATAATGGGCTTGCTAATATGCGCTATAGAATTCCAATAGAAGCCCAGGTTAGATGTCCTGCACATCTAACCTGGGCTTCTATTGGAATTCCATAACGCATATTAGCAAGCCCATTATCGCCGCTTTAGCGTCAGTTTCCTGCCGCTAAAACGGCGATAATTTTAACGAGGTTCTTGCTAATATGCCCCATAGAGTTTAGAAACAGTAGATATTTGCACATTTCCGAAATTGGGAATACTCATACTAGCATGAGAATTATCGGTCATTTTTTAAAATTACTTCTTTTTTACACAATGTCTTTCATTTGGAAGGCAGAATGCATCGAAAGTCAATAGGTAATAACAGTTGCTTTACAAATCTGAATTACCCTAAGTCTCCCGATAAAAATGGTACCTCACTTGTGTGGGTAGGCATAGTGCCCACGACAGGAAATGGCTCAAAACCCAACGTGAACACACCACATTTTCACAATGAAAAATTACCCTTTTTTTGCAAAGGGCCTAGCTGTAGTTTTTGAACCCTAGCTCTGCCGGCACCTAGGGAAACCTAGCAAACCTATACATTTTTGAACACTAGACACCCAGGGAATCCAGGATGGGGTGACTTGACTGCCTCTCACCAGGTTCTGTTACCCAGAATCCCTTGCAAACCTAAAACTTTGTAAAAAAAAACACATTTTCCTCACATTTCTGTGGTGGAAAGTTCTGGAAATTGCGTGGATCCATGAATTTCCACCCACCCCGCGAACCCCAAAGTCTTCCGAGAAAAATGGTACCTCACTTGTGTGAGTCGGCCTAGTGCCCGTGACAGGAAACGGCACAAAACGCAACGTGGACACACCCCAATTTCACAGTGAAAAATGACCCTTTTTTGACAAAGTGCCTAGCTGTAGTTTTTTAACCCTAGCTCTGCCGGCACCTAGGGAAACCTAGCAAACCTATACATTTTTGAAAACTAGACAACCAGGGGAATCCAGGATGGGGTGACTTGACTGGCTCCCACCAGGTTCTGTTACCCAGAATCCCTTGCAAACCTAAAAAATTGTCCAAAAAAACACAATTTCCTTACATTTCTGTGGTGGAAAGTTCTGGAATCTGCGTGGATCCACAAATTTCCACCCACCCCACGTTCCCCAAAGTCTTCCGAGAAAAATGGTACCTCACTTGTGTGGGTAGGCCTAGTGCCCGTGACAGGAAACGGCGCAAAACGCAACGTGGACACACCTCAATTTCGCAGTGAAAAATCACCCTTTTTTGGCAAAGTGCCTAGCTGTAGTTTTCGAACCATAGCTCTGCCGGCACCTAGGGAAACCTAGCAAACCTATACATTTTTGAAAACTAGACACTCAGGGGAATCCAGGATGGGGTGACTTGACTGCCTCCCACCAGGTTTTGGTACCCAGAATCCCTTGCAAACCTAAACAATTGTCAAAAAAAACACATTTTCCCCACATTTCTGTGGTGGAAAGTTCTGGAATCTGCGTGGATCCACAAATTTCTACCCACCCCGCGTTCCCCAAAGTGTTCCGAGAAAAATGGTACCTCACTTGTGTGGGTCGGCCTAGTGCCCGCCACAGGAAACGGCGCAAAACGCAACGTGGACACACATCAATTTTGCAGTGAAAAATGACCCGTTTTTGGCAAAGTGCCTAGATGTAGTTTTTGAACCATAGCTCTGCCGGCACCTAGGGAAACCTAGCAAACCTATACATTTTTTTAAACTAGACACCCAGGGGAATCCAGGATGGGATGACTTGACTGCCTCCCACCAGGTTCTGTTACCCAGAATCCCTTGCAAACCTAAAAAATTGTAAAAAAAAACACATTTTCCCCACATTTCTGTGGTGGAAAGTTCTGGAATCTGCGTGGATCCAAAAATTTCCACCCACCCCACGTTCCCCAAAGTCTTCCGAGAAAAATGGTACCTCACTTGTGTGGGTCGGCCTAGTGCCCTTGACAGGAAACAGCGCAAAACACAACGTGGACACACCTCAATTTCGCAGTGAAAAATGACCCTTTTTTGGCAAAGTGCCTAGCTGTAGTTTTTGAACCATAGCTCTGCCGGCACCTAGGGAAACCTAGTAAACCTATACATTCTTTAAAACTAGACACCGAGGGGCATCCAGGATGGGGTGACTTGACTGCCTCCCACCAGGTTCTGTTACCCAGAATCCCTTGCAAACCTAACAATTGTCAAAAAAACCACATTTTCCCCACATTTCTGTGGTGGAATGTTCTGGAATTTGCGTGGATCCACAAATTTCCACCCACCCCGCGTTCCCCAAAGTTTTCCGAGAAAAATGGTACCTCACTTGTGTGGGTCGGCCTAGTGCCCGCGACAGGAACGGCGCAAAACGCAACGTGGGCACACCTCAATTTCACAGTGAAAAATGACCCTTTTTTGGCAAAGTGCCTAGCTGTAGTTTTTGAACCATAGCTCTGCCGGCATAGAGGGAAACCTTGCAAACCTATACATTTTTGAAAACTAGACACCCAGGGGAATCCAGGATGGGGTGACTTGACTGCCTCCCACCAGGTACTGTTACCCAGAATCCCTTGCAAACCTAAACAATTGTCAAAAAAACCACATTTTCCCCACATTTCTGTGGTGGAAAGTTCTGGAATCTGCGTGGATCCACAAATTTCTACCCACCCCGCGTTCCCCAAAGTGTTCAGAGAAAAATGGTACCTCACTTGTGTGGGTCGGCCTAGTGCCCGCCACAGGAAACGGCGCAAAACGCAACGTGGACACACATCAATTTTGCAAGGAAAATTGACCCGTTTTTTGCAAAGTGCCTAGATGTAGTTTTTGAACCATAGCTCTGCCGGCACCTAGGGAAACCTAGCAAACCTATACATTTTTGAAAACTAGACACCCAGGGGAATCCAGGATGGGATGACTTGACTGCCTCCCACCAGGTTCTGTTACCCAGAATCCCTTGCAAACCTAAAAAATTGTCAAAAAAAACACATTTTCCCCACATTTCTGTGGTGGAAAGTTCTGGAATCTGCGTGGATCCACAAATTTCCACCCACCCCACGTTCCCCAAAGTCTTCCGAGTAAAATGGTACCTCACTTGTGTGGGTCGGCCTAGTTCCCGCGACAGGAAACAGCGCAAAACACAACGTGGACACACCTCAATTTCGCAGTGAAAAATGACCCTTTTTTGGCAAAGTGCCTAGCTGTAGTTTTTGAACCATAGCTCTGCCGGCACCTAGGGAAACCTAGTAAACCTATACATTCTTTAAAACTAGACACTGAGGGGAATCCAGGATGGGGTGACTTGACTGCCTCCCACCAGGTTCTGTTACCCAGAATCCCTTGCAAACCTAACAATTGTTAAAAAAAACACATTTTCCCCACATTTCTGTGGTGGAATGTTCTGGAATTTGCGTGGATCCACAAATTTCCACCCACCCCGCGTTCCCCAAAGTTTTCCGAGAAAAATGGTACCTCACTTGTGTGGGTCGGCCTAGTGCCCGCGACAGGAACGGCGCAAAACGCAACGTGGGCACACCTCAATTTCACAGTGAAAAATGACCTTTTTTGGCAAAGTGCCTAGCTGTAGTTTTTGAACCATAGCTCTGCCGGCACCTAGGGAAACCTTGCAAACCTATACATTTTTGAAAACTAGACACCCAGGGGAATCCAGGATGGGGTGACTTGACTGCCTCCCACCAGGTACTGTTACCCCGAATCCCTTGCAAACCTAAACAATTATCAAAAAAACCACATTTTCCCCACATTTCTGTGGTGGAAAGTTCTGGAATCTGCGTGGATCCACAAATTTCCACCCACCCCGCGTTCCCCAAAGTCTTCCGAGAAAAATGGTACCTCACTTGTGTGGGTCGGCCTAGTGCCCGCGACAGGAAACGGCGCAAAACGCAACGTGGACACACCTCAATTTCGCAGTGAAAAATGACCTTTTTTTGGCAAAGTGCCTAGCTGTAGTTATTGAACCATAGCTCTGCCGGCACCTAGGGAAACCTAGCAAACCTATACATTTTTGAAAACTAGACACCCAGGGGAATCCAGAAAGGGGTGACTTGACTGCCTCCCATCAGGTTCTGTTACCCAGAATCCCTTGCAAACCTAAAAAAAATGTAAAAAAAAACACATTTTCCCCACAGTTCTGTGGTGGACAGTTCTGGAATCTGCGTGGATCCACAAATTTCTTCCCACCCAGCGTTCCCCCAGGGCTCCCGATAAAAATGGTACCTCACTTGCGTGGGTGGGTCAAGGACCCGCGACAGGCAAGGGCCCAAAAGCTATTGAGGCGACATCAAAATTACCTATCACAAACCAACCTGGTTTTGCATGGGGGTCCCATGAGTTTTTGGCCCGGGCTCGGCAGCCATCTAGGGAAACCTACCTAACCCACACATTTCTGGAAACTAGACACCCGGGGGAGTCCAGCGAGGTTTGGCTTGCGTGGGTCCCCCATCATTCTCCTACCCAGAATCCCCTGCAAACCTCAAATTTCGCCGAACAATTCACTTTTTTCTCACATTTCTGTGATGGAAAGTTCTGGAATCTGCGTGGATCCACAAATTTCCTCCCACCCAGCATTCCCCCAGGTCTCCCGATAAAAATGGTACCTCACTTGCGTGGGTGGGTCAAGGACCCGCGACAGGCAAGGGCCCAAAAGCTATTGAGGCGACATCAAAATTACCTATCACAAACCAACCTGGTTTTGCATGGGGGTCCCATGAGTTTTGGCCCGGGCTCGGCAGCCATCTAGGGAAACCTACCTAACCCACACATTTCTGGAAACTAGACGCCCGGGGAGTCCAGCAAGGTATGGCTTGCGTGGGTCCCCCATCATTCTCCTACCCAGAATCCCCTGCAAACCTCAAATTTCACGGAAAAATTCACTTTTTTCTCACATTTCTGTGATGGAAAGTTCTGAAATCTGCGTGGATTTCCTCCCACTCAGCGTTCCCCCAGGTCTCCTGATAAAAATGGTACCTCACTTGTGTGGGTAGGCACAGTGGTGGCAACAGGAAATGGCCCAAATCGTACTCTGGACACTTCAAAATTACCTATAGCAAAACTACCTGGTTTTGGGGGGGGGTGCACCTGAGATTTTGGCCCCGGGCTCGGCGGCCATCTTGGGAAAGTACCAAACCCAAACATTTCTGAAAACTAGAAACCCGGGGGAGTCCAATGAGGTATGGCTTGCCTGGATCCCCCAACGCTTTCCTACCCAGAATTCAATGCAAACCTTAAATTTAGCTGAAAAAAACACATTTTCCACATATTTTTGTGTGGAATCACCGTGCCGGCACAAATGTCCTACCACCCAGCGTTCCCCTTCTTCTCCCGAGTAAAATGATACCTCACTTGTGTGGGTGTCCAAAGCAGAATTGGCTAAAAACGTATTTTTTTTAAAATGTAGCGCTTAGAATTCTCGGTGCTATACCATAAATCCCTATGTTTTGGGCTCTTCCTAGCCACAGGCCTTTAGCCCACCCACACAAGTGAGGTATCATTTTACTCGGCGGGCAGATTGGGGGCTAATGCCCCCATCTGCCCCCCAGGGGGCCAAAAAGCCCACTAGACGCCAGGGAGTTTTGGGCAAATTTTAATTAGGGTGGGGCTGCCCAAAACAGGCATGCCAATGCCCCCACCCTAATTAAAATTTGCCCCAAAATCCCTTGCGCCTAGTCGGCTTTTGCCCTCGGAGGGCAGATTGGGGGCTACTGCCCCATCTGCCCCCCAGGGGGCAGGAAGGCTGTTATTTTTGCAGGGAGGGGTGGGGCATGGGCATGCCCGTTTTGGGAGCCCCCACCCTAATTCAAATTTTCCCCAAAAAATCCCTGGCGTCTAGTGGGCTTTTTGCTCCCCGGCGGGGCAGATTGGGGGCTAATGCCCCATCTGCCCCCAGAGGGCCGAAAGACCACTAGACGCCAGGAGCTTTTGGGCAAATTCTAATTAGGGTGGGGGCTGCCCAAAATGGGCATGCCAATGCCCCCAACCTAATTAAAATTTGCCCATAAAATCCCTGGCGCCTACTGGGCTTTTTGCCTCGGGGGCAGATTTGGGGCTAATGCTCCCAGCTGCCCCCAGGGGTGCAGAAAGGCTGTCATTTTTGCGGGGGTGGGTGGGGGCATGGGCATGCCCATATTGGGCAGCCCCCACCACAAATTATAATTAAAAAAAAATCCCTGGCGTATAGTGGGCTCTTTGCTCCCCGGGGGCATATTGGGGGCTTCTGCTCCCAACTGCCTCAGGGGGGCAGAAAGGCTGTAAATTTTGTGGGGTGGGGGCATGGACATGCCCTTTATGGGCAGCCCCCACCCTAATAAATTATGGGGAAACAAAAATATCCCTTGGGTCTAGTGGGCTTTTTGCCCCCCCGGGGGGGGCAGATTGGGGGCTACTGTCCCCATCTGACCCCCAGGGGGGGCAAAAAGTCTAAATAGCTTCAAAAAAAAATTTGGGGGAGCAAACGCCCTTGCCCAAGGGGCCGCTCCCCCCTCCCTGGTGTCTAGTGGGTGGATCCCTGCTTGGGGATCGCCCTCCTGGGGTGGTCCCCAAGCAGGGATCCACTGGGCAGGGGTACCATTGGAAAGGGGAGATTATCCCCTTTCCAATGATACCTCGCCCGTCTTTCGACGTGCCCGGGGGGCTGAGATAGCCCCCTGAGCACATAGAAAGTGAAACTGAAATGAGCCTAAAGGCTCATTTCAGTTTCGGTTTCTGTGCAATGAGGACAGCGCGACATGCGCGCTGATCCTCATGGCACAGAAACCAGGGAGGGGGCCTCGGGAGCTGGGGTAGCAATTCCCCAGCTGCCAAGGTCACAGGGGTGAAAGAGAAATCCCTCTGCTGTCTGCAGCAGAGGGATTTCGTGCCCCTGGCCTCATGACGGAATGGTTCCGTCATGAGCACAGGGGCACCGATGCTCATGACGGAACCATTCCGTCATGAGCATCGAAGGGGTTAAATATATTAAGGTAACACAACATTATCCTATGGGAAAGTTAGGCCTTGCAATAGTGAAAAACAAATTTGGAGATTTTTCCCTACCAGGACATGTAAAACTTATAAGTACATGTCCAACTTTTTACACGCAATGCACACTGACATAAGGGTTGGTAAGGGCCTGGCCTACCGTAGGTGTGACTTATATCTATTAAAAAGGAAAGGTTGGGCCTGGCAAAAGGTTTCCTTTGTCAGCTCGGAATGGCAGTTTAAAACTGCACTTTCAGGCTGTAATGTTAGGCCTGAGACATGTTTAAATAGGCCACTTAAGTGGGTGGCAAAATAAGTACTGCAAGCCCACTGGTATAATTTAATTAACCTGTCCTGGGTCCATGTACTACCACTTTACTATGGACTTACAAGCACATTAAATGTGGCATTTGGGTGTAAGCCAATTTTACAATGTTTAAAGGAGAGAGCGCAAGCACTTTAGCACTAGTTAGCAGCAGTAAAGTGTGCACAGTCCTGAAGGCCAAAAACCGGTTTCAGAGAACAGGAGGGTTAAGGAAAACAAGTTTGGGGATGCCCCTACAGAGAGTGCCAAGTGCAACAGTTTGTCTTAAATGGAAACCTAAATATTAGAAGAAAGAATAAGATATATCATATGGGAGAACCAGCAACCAGTTAAGCCATTAAACAGGAACGGCCATTGACTGGTGAAAGTAGGCAACAAACAAATGTGACTGCTTCTATCAAAACACTTAAAATAAATGTATGCAGAGCAAATATATTGCAATTGAATTTTAGCCTTAAAATAGTCAATGTCGGGCCTTTCTAGTATCAAACCTAAAACAAGTTGGTATATTCTTTTTTCAGTGTTGTTAAAGTGGTCAGAGGTTAAGAGCAATGCCAATATATGACCTTCAAACATAAGACGAAGTAAACTTGAATAGTCATACTTCTGGGCTTGCACCAGCAAATATAATATTTAGCCTATTTAGAATATGTTGAATAATGGGGGAACGCGTTAAACACTAGAGGGAAGTTATATAAAAGGGAAGTGCACAGGCTAGAAACCTTGGCTAATGTTTTATTTAACGTTGATGCATGCAGAGGTAAACACATAATATATAGCAGTCAACAATTGTAGTACAAAATGGCAGATGAAGACTACTTCAGAGAAGGAAGAGGGATGACAGCAGAAAGAAATTAGTACTCACACCCTTCTTTTAGTTTGGGATGCAAAGGCATGCTATTACTACTACAGGCACACAATTGCTTTTATAGGGTTACAATTAAATGTGTCACCTTCCTCTGTTGAGTCATGCCCTTGAACAATAACTGTGTCCTGCCACTGCAGAACAATGGGTCACGTTTTGCCTAGGCTCTCCTTATACTCACCACCTCCATAATTACTTACCTATGCAAAGCAGCCTCAGCAGGTGCACATGTCCAGCCCATCTTCTCAAGGACAAATGCCTTCACACAAAGAACAGTGAGGAAGTCTTAATGGCAAGTTTCATATTCTGCCTCAGTTTTTCTCCAATATTACGCCAGTTGGCTGTTTTACCAAAACTTGAGAAATACATACTATAATTCTGAGCCTCCTTTCCTACAGAGCATCATAATCTTACATGGAATGATGGTGCCAAGGTGACATTTTTTAGCCCAATTTAGAGTTTGGTAGTGAGGGTACTCTCTGTGCTAAACTGAATGTCCACCCAACTAGAGTTGGGCAGACCTTCAGAATGTCGAAGGTGGAGACCACTCTGTCTCAGCTGCTTACATACACCTCTGATGGCTCGACACAGTAAGGGCCATCAGAAATGTTGCCATTTGCCCATCCACCCTTTTTAGAATGGGCAAATAAATGGCACGTTTTCACTTTCTGTCACTGGCAGACAAAACCTGACAGCAAGGGGCAGTGAAAACTGCAAAATGTCCCCCATCCCTTGGGAGAAAACTCCTAAAGTGAGGGATGCATTGTTTTTTTTGTTTAAAAAAAAAAAAAAAAATTCATGTTTGGGACTTTGTTATTGAAAATATAAAAATACATTGAAAGTTTGCCGATTGGCTCTGTCATGTTGAAAGAGCTATCTATTTCAATGCATTGACAGGAACCGTCATGACAGTGGTTCCTGCCAATGCAAGAGTTACCTGCTCGGGTGGAGTACCCTCTCCATGGTGTGTGTAAAGTACTCAGCCATGCTGACGGTAAATACTCTGCAGCTGAACTCTACATGAGGCACTTTGTTAGATAACCTTTTTAATCCCTACCCTCATGTCTCCCTACTTCTTCTCATGCATTGGGCAACCTTTGCAAGCATTACATACAAGGTGGACAGACACATTTTCAAGCCTCAGAGACAACACTACGAGACCGATGCAGAACAAGCAGATACACTTAGAGCACTTAGAGCAGTCACTCACACACCATACACATCACATCAACAGTAAACCGTGCGGATTTAGATTTGAGTATCCATATTACATTGCTGAATGTGGTCACTACATTCGAACTCTCCTATTCAGCTTATTGTCTGCCACTGGGGACTTCAAACAAGTCGCAGAACAGATCTGTAGTAATGAAAGACAGTCAAATTGCTTTGCCACTTAACCAATACATGTGGCAGTCTCTTAGAGCTTCTTATTTGCTAAGTAGAAAACGACAAATAGAATTAAAGATGGGTAACTGTGAATAATTGGGATGTTTTTCACTGAAGGTTTCTGAGTGACTTCAAATACACAACGAGAATGAAGCTTGAGTTATTCACAATGTGAGTCAGAATCCAGAGGTCAAAAACATCTGTTTTATTTACAGTTAGCCATCAAAAATGTTATGTTATGTATGGCCCACATTTTATCACCTCATTCATATCAGCTGTGCATGGGTTTAAAAGTCATGGGTGATTCGTACAAAACAGGGCATCACCTTCTTCAGCCCACAGCCACATTTTACAACTGGTGTCCTGCACCCCTACCCTCACTCCACCTTCTTTCGAAAGCTTGTTTCCCAAATCTAAATACAAAAAAAACTGGCATCCTATGACCTCTCTAATCCATATTAGCATTGCACACCTTCCCCTCTAAAACGTTTAAAAAGAAGTACCCGGTGCACTGCCACCCAAGCCAGCTTCCCTCCGCACGCCCCCTTCTCTCTCTCCCAAGCAAATGATGCCATGCCATCCTGCCCACACCACCCTCCCTTTGGAGAATTTCTCCCCCGCTTTCCCAAAGGTTAAAAAAGAAATCTTGCTCCCGCCACCCATCCCTACCGCAATCTATGCCTTTTCTCCTGATCTATGCTAAAGCTTAGCTCTCTGCTCTCTATAAAGCAGAGAGACTGCACCTCGCTGACATGCTCTCTGAGAGCCGGGTCAATGCAGTTTTCAGTTTCCTGTCAGGACAGGTCAGCTGAGACCCACAGCGAACAGTGAATGTAGTGTTTGGCTGATGAAGTGTGCCACCAACATTCTCTCACCGCCCATGGCTCTGTGATGACTCAAGAAAGGTGGAGGAAAGCAGAAGAAACGGCCAGTCACCATTCTGAAGCTTTGCTTCGTGTCTGGAGACGCAATTTACTCAGGAAACACTTGGGAAGCGAGCGCACGAACTCTGCGAAACAAATTGACTTTTCTACTATCATAGCAGGGACCAACCAGATCACACTACTAGCTCCCCATGCGAGTCAAACGTAACCATATACATTCTTGAGAGGCATTGCAGCTTTAGACACTATGGTGTCGGTTTGCTTCTCTCAGGAACCTTGTGCACAAATCATAAACAAGGTGCACCTCTGCCTTAAGGGACTCTGAATATATTAGAGAGGCACTTTACCATATTTTATCAATGGGGTATTATTTCACGCAGTAGCCAATCAGATAGTTAAATTCCTCCTTATTCTAGGCCTGTCCAGGTAATTGATCATTACAAGTTTGAATGCTAATGTTGCCTGTGGTCATGCCAGGTCCTGACACAACGATCAAACCAGCAGACAACCCTTCTCATTTCCAGTGGGAGAGATTCTGAGAGGCTGCCAAAAGAAAGACCAGAGGAGGACGCCTTTCCAGGAAGTTTAGTGCATCAAGCCCCCAGGTCAAGAATGGCTTTTTATTCCTAAATATACAACATACTTCATTCACATAGACTGGTCAAGGATTCAAAGGTTACAGGCTACACTGACAGTGCCTATTTGTCACACTAAACTGGAATCAATGTGGCTAAGACAGAATTCAGAAAGGGTCTTCACACATCCAAAATATAGAGTGTGTATCAGGGTATATTTGACAAACATCTATTAAGTGTTACACTACGACACTGTTGTGCAAGGGTTGCTACTGGATTCTTGAAGGAATTAGGTTAATAAAGTGCATTCATATGTAGATGTAAGCCTCACCTTTGCTCAGGGGGAGGATTAATATATGTGTTAGATCATGATTGGGTACTCTGTTTAACAAAAGAGCCTGTCCAAAGGGCCTCCACTGCATACTTGGGGTAAAATATATGAAGTACCTATTCATTTTCATTCTAATAAGCAGCTATGGGTTTAATGCAAGTGACCCATTTCGGAGGTAGCCTACTTACTAGCTTGGATTATTTGTGTGGATTTAAACAATCGTTTAAGCAGTTTTTACAATTCCCAAACATAAATATACAGTTTATCTGCAATTAATTACGGTGCGAATATAACATAGTTATAAAGTAGAGGTGTAAACCCCTTAACACGTGACTGGGGGCTGCTGTGCATAATATTAAGATGGGAAGCTCATGCCAAGTAATCACATGTCCACGCATGGCATTGAATAAACATAAAAGAAGGAACAGCATACTGCAGAGACACAAAACCTCTATTGTGAGGTCAACACAACTAAGGGGTCTATTACGATGGCGGGCAAACTGTGTCCGCCCGCCACCGCAACGGCAAACGGGACCGCCCGCAAGAGGTGCGGCAGTCCCGCAATGGCAATTAGGATGCCACCGCCATGGTGGCGGTGGCATCCCGCATATATTGCATTGCGGCGGGAGGTGCTGTAAGCAGCACCCGCCACAATGCAATATATGCATGTCGTGCATTGGCATGCACAACGTGACAGGCATCACGCGGTGCCTGCCACCTTGTGCATGCCAATGAAGGGGGGTACTATGGGTACCCCCCCAAGTGCAGGAATCCACCCCCCCACCCCCCCGGGGGCCCGCAATGGGCCCCCGAAGGCATTCTCTGCATGCCTTTCCATGGCGGAGTCTCCGCCATGGAAAGGCATGTCACTGCAGGCATGCTAATATGGATGGCGGTGCCTGCAAGGCACCGCCACCATGTTGTCTGCCTTTTCCGCCCGGCCTGCAATCCGACCGGCGGAAAAGCGGCGGACGGTCTTTCCGTCCGCCGCGGTGCCCCTCGCCATGCTAATATGGCAGGGGGTGAAAAATGATATTTGGCGGGAGGATCGCCACCGCCGGTGGCCACTGCCGGCCCGGTGGTGGCGATCCGCCAGATATCCTAATAGGCCCCTAAGTTATTAATTCAATGCACCATTCCAACTTTTTGCATAAGTAGATGTGAAGCAAAAATAAAAAAAATCGAGGGAGCAGAGGTATGTAATGGAGGTTTGACGTGCAAGGGCCACCAGGAAGAATTGTGGGCTTTTTTCTGACTGTTGGCAAGTACAAGAGTTTGGTTAATCCACCTTGGCTGAACAATTTAGCCATGCTTTGCAGCGGTACACTTCAGCATGACAACAGATCTAGTATTTGTGACATAGCGCCATATTTGTGGAGCAGGAGCACTTCCATAAATTGGGAATGCTGCTGTTCCACCAACCTTGTGGTTCATCTGCTCTATTTAGAGTTGGTGGACATGCAGTGTGTGCACCGCCAGAGCTTCCGCTGTCTCTGATGGCATAAACTTCTGACTTGGTGGTCCGTCTGCCAAGGGGGTATTGGGTCACGTTGTGCCACACTATTCAGGGGGGGCGGGCATCATCACCCTTGTTCCCTGTCCGTGGCAGAGAAAATGTGGGATCACCCGCCCCCCCCCCCCTTCCCCCGCGTTCAGGGGGAAACTCCACGCACATCTGGGTAATTTGTTTTGTTCAGAGAAAACAAAATGCTGCTTTTAAAAGTTTGTTTTCACCAAACATAAACGATTGCTTAGCAGGCTTTTAAACATGGTGCCCACTTAGCAATACTTCAATTCTGTAAATGGTGCGGCTGTGGCAGCAGCACTCTTCACAACACAGAGATCATGACTAGTCACCCTGCCTGAAAAAGATTGGGCATTGTACAAAAACTCGTGAAAGAGGGGGATTTTAGAAGAAACATTGGTACATGGTATGGCCTTCCGATAATGCCAGCTTCTTTGTTAGGTAAAGAGAAGTGGCCGCGTGTATAACTTTGTGGGGGACACGGTTTAAGAATCTTCCTTGGATGGCGAGCCACTGAAGCATACATACGATTGGAGAAGTGTGTTTTTTTTTTTAGTTTTGCTTCCAAAGACAAAACAAAATGATGCAACAAAACTTCCTTCGGAGAGGTGAGTTGTGTTTTGGGTAGACCTGTCAGAAGTGAGTTCCCATAATCAGTTTTAGATAGCACCAGGGATTGAAGACTAGGGGGCAGATTTACAAGCCTGCGCCACCAGTACGTCACTTTTCGTGACGTACTGGTGGCGCAGGGGCTCTCGATATTTACAAGGAGAGGAAAAGCCACCCTGCGTGACTTTTCCTCTCCTTGTAAATACCGTCCCTTCACACGCAGCACTTTGCGTTGAAGGGGCGTTCCATGGGTGTTGCTGTGGGTGTTCCCACGCAACACCCATGGAACAAGACACATCTCCAGATTTACGAGAAATCGTAACTCTGGAGATGCGTCTGAAAGCTACGCCACCCTAGAGGTGGCGTAGCGAGCGCACCGAGGAGAAATGTTTTCATTTCTCCTCGTTTTTCCTCTTTCAATGCGTGCTGCATTCTGCAGCACGCATTGAAAGAGGAAAAGCCTGTACTGATTGTTTTTGTGCAGAAAGGTGCCCCTTCCTGCACAAAAACAATCTCCCCATGGCGCAGGCATCCTTGCACCATGGTGCAAGGGTGCCTGCGCCGGCGCTTGGCAGCTGTTTGTGCGCCAGCGCAGGGAGAGCACAGGAATGTGACATATTCTTGTAAATATGTCGCATTCCTGTGCTCTGAAAGTGCCGCAGCGTGGCGCAGCCAAAGGGCTTGCAGCGCCACGCTGCGGCACTTTCTTGTAGATCTGCCCCTAGGAGTGCGTGGTCTATCTCAGGGATGAATTGGCAGTTTCCATATAAAATTCACAGAGTTGATGTGTGATTGGAAGGTTATACTTTGATCCAGAAGGCACCCAAAGACTTTGCACAATGATTAATAGTGAGTTTTCAAACTAGAATGTCACAGTTGATTCAGGATTGGATAGATTTTAGCACGTGTAGACAAAATACGAGATACTCAGTTGTTAAAGGGTTAAGTTTCAGATGGAAGGAGGTCATCAGTTGTTAATTTGAGACTGTGACTCTTTGCAAGGCCACACGAGTGTCAATCCTGATCCCCAGTCTAAATATATATGTTAACAGCTATCTTTGAACATGTGTGGTGCAGCACGTATGGCACATAATTGTTGGTTTCTACAATTCAGCTAGGGTGGGGTAAGGCAGAGTGCTTGTCATGCATAATACAGGCAAATGTGGTGCAATTTTGCAGAGCTTTGTGCTGGACGTTCCCCTAATCGTTGTTACAGGATATTGCTGTATCCTTATTTTACCCCACTAACCTTTTCATACCGGTGTCATTCCCTCATTCCCTGCCGAGGTACAGACTCCTGGCTTGATGAAGTGATTATATATATTGTAAGACCTGGCATCCTTTGCCTGGTTGCCACTGACTTTTTGCCTTCTGAACTCCTGTTTGGCTGACTTCATTTTTGCTGGCCTTAGTACACTGGGCACTTTGCCACTGCTAACGAGTTCTAAATCGCAGGTGCTCTTTCCCTAAAACATGGTAACATTGGCATATCCAAAATTGGCATATTTAATTTACTTATAAGTCACCAGTAAAGTGCACTACATGTGCCCAGGGCCTGAAAATTAAATGCTACCATTGGGCCTGCCGCACGGATTGTGCCACTCACTTCATTAGACCTTTAAACATGTCTCAGGCCTGCCAGTGCAGAGCCTGTGTGTGCAGTTTAAACTGCCATGTGGACCTGGCAAGTTAACCCTCCTGATATGTGAATGAAGTTAATTGTATGCAGCATACAATTAACTTGTGACTTTTGAATACTGCATTTCAACTGATGAACATGGACTATGTACAAAATCATGTAGCATGTATGATGTAATAATATTACTGTAATCACAGTTGTGTTATTTGATTGTATTCTTTGAACATTACACAACAAAGAAAATGTTTGGTAAAACAACGGTTGTTTGGGAAGTCCATTTGAGAACACAATATTCCAATTGAGAATCTTTATGTTTAAAATTGTTTGAAATTGTTTAAAACATTCTTTCGTAGTGCACACAGTTCTTCAAGCAATTTTTGTGCTTGATTCATTAACATATCATTTACACATGTGGGATGGGCAGCCCACAGATACTGTGTAGCACACTTTACCACACAAGCTTGAATCATATTACGGTTACCTAGTAGAACATTTTCCGTTCATTAACAGTGTGCACTGTTAATTCCTACTTACATTAAGTTAACCCTCCTGCCAGGCCCAAACCTTCCTATTAAATAAATATAAATCCCCCATAATGTAGGCCGTGGACAGCCCCAAGGGCAATGTGCAGTTTATTTAAAACATAGGACATGTAATTTTAAGTTTTACATGCCTTAGTATTGAAAAACACTACATTTCGTAAGTGTAATTCCCAATTGGGAAAAGGTAGATATTTCGAGTTTGGTGTCTCTGGACTCACAATTCAAAATAACAGCTTATGGTAAAGTTGGATTTTAGGTTGTAGGTCTGAAAATGTCACTTTTAGAAAGTTGGCATTTTCTTACTTAACCATTCTGTGCCTCTGCCTGTCTCTGCATACATGTCTGGTGTGAGTGACAGCTGGGCTTTATGCATTCCCTATAGCCAGTCACACACAAATGGAGATGAGGGTCCATTCACATCCTGATGGGCATTAATATCCTGATAGGTCATCCTGGGCAGGATGGGAGGGGGGAGCTGACACTGCACCTGAATAGGGCTGTGTCTGTCCCCACACAAAGAGCTGCATACCCGCCTTTTGTGAGTCCAGAGCCAAGGCAGGAAGCGCAGGGAACTTGTGTACTTCAAAGGCCTCACTTTGGAGTCCCCCCCACTTCAAAGGCACAACTGGGTATAAGTACTGGGCCCCTGACACCACTAACTCTGTACCCTACTGGACCTGAGGGCACTCTGGCAAGCGGAAGGACTTCTGTGCTGCTGAAAGGACTGTCCCTCTGCTGGACTTTGCTGACTCCTGCTCTCTATGCCGGCCCTGTTGTCTGCTGCTCTCCTTGTCTTGTAGTGAAAACGACTGGACTTGCATCTCTACATCCCCAGAACAAAGTGACTTCAAAGGCCTGCTGGCTTGCCTGCTGTTCTGAAGTATCAATGACATCAAAGACTTCATTCAACCCTGCTATGGCCTCTGGAAGTGGGTTTTCTGGCAGTTTCTGCAAAATCTACGCAGAGCTGACTTTGCACCAGTCGGAACTGCTGCATTCTCTTTGACGCCGACGCATCGCCGTTTCGAGGAAACCACAGCGCCTACAGCGTGGCTCAACAGTGACACATTGACAGGCGCTCGACTCTGATGCATCTCCAAACCGCACGACTCGGAACCGATGTATCGCCTACAATCTTATGGATCGAAGCAATGCATGACCTCCAACCACTCCTCCCAACTTGCTCCTCAATGTTGATGCTTCCTCCGTCAAGGTACTGTTTTCAGCAGGGCCTGCGTAGCTCCTGTGTCCGACCCATTGGGGCTTTAAGTTTCTAAGCGTTATATTTCAAGATATTCTTTTAAAATTCATATTGAAGTTTTGTCATTTTGTTCATTAAATTAGGCTCTAGTTTTCTAACTTGGTGTGGATTATTTGTGTGTGGTGTTTTCACTGCTTTACTGTATTAACTGTTGCACAAATACTTTACACATTGCCTCTTAGGTTAAGCCTGACTGCTCTGTGCCAGGCTACCAGACGGTGAGCACAGGTCAATTTAGGGTTTATATCTGACTTACCCTGACTAGGATTGTGGTCCCTAATTGTACAGGGTGCATACCTCTGGCAACTTACATATATTATATATATATATATATATATATATATATATATATATATATATATATATATATATATATATATATATTATCTACTGGCGGTCGCCAGTAGATAGTTATAGTTAGAACCTATTTTCCATAGGAAATCCGCGACATTCTATTTGAAATAACTCTCTTACCGGTTGACGTATCTTCGCAAAATTTTCAAACTTTGTGGGGCGCTCCGTTCCGCTCCTACCCTGAAAGTCTCGGGGTGATTCGTCAAGCGGGGGCCGAGAAAAAAGAGGGGTCCCAAAACGCGTTTTCCCCATTCATTTTTCCATAGGAAACTTTAGACACGGCTACAGCCCGAACTGCTGAACGGAATTACACCAAATTTGGCAAAGAGGTAGTTCTTGGTTCAGAAAGAACCCTTTTTGTTAAATGGTGTAAATCCGTTCAGTAGTTGCTGAGAAAATCAAAAGTAAAAGTACATATATATCTATGGCCGCGTCGGATTCGCGCACCCTCCCGATCACGAGCTGCATGCTAATTGGCTGTCAACACTCCAAATCAGGAAGTGTTGGCAGCCATTTTGTCCCTCGGTAGAACCAAGGGACAGAAACAAGTGCGCAAAACGCACAAAGGGGGCAGGGTAGAAACACCCTGACCCCCTAGGTCAGGGAGCGCGGATCCTGCCGATTCCCCTTGAATCATGAGGTTCCCTAGGGGCCAACTAGCCCACCATGAACCTCCAGTATGCGCCAGGGGGCTGCGTTGCAGAGACGTGTAGAGAGGCCACGCCCCTTTTTACACCTCTCTGCAACGCAGCTCTGTGGCGCTTTTGGAGGTATATGGTGGGCTAGTTGGACTCCAGGGACCCTCAGGATTCAAGGGACTTAATCCCCCAACTTAAAACGCGCCACAGGGCGCGTTTGCACAGTGGTGAAGGGAGGGGGCGGGGCTTCATGTGACATGTGTGCAAACAAGCCCCGTGGCACGTTTTAAGATGGGGATTAAATCCCCTTCAATCCTGAGGGTCCCTGGGGCCAACTAGCCCAACAGGTACATCCAGAAAGCGCCACAGAGCTGCGTTGCAGAGAGGTGTAAAAGGGGTGTGGCCTCTCTACACGTCTCTGCAACGCAGCCCCTGGCGCATACTGGAGGTTCATGGTGGGCTAGTTGGCCCCTAGGGAACCTCATGATTCAAGGGGACTTAATCCCCCAACTTAAAACGCGCCACGGGGCGCGTTTGCACAGATGTCACCTCAGGCCCCGCCCTCCCTTCACCATTGTGCAAATATTCCTCTAAAATCTGCCTTACTACGAATTCCGATTTACTCACCTGTTATCAGGAGAGACCTCAGTGCTGCATCTTTCAGCCCAGTACTGGTCCTGAAAAGTAATTTTAACCGTACTTACCGGTAACTTGAATTTCCTTCATAGGCTAACATTGACTGGTTTCACTTGGAAATTCTTCTAAGTGTGGAGTTTTGGAACTTTAAAATATTCCTCTAAAATCAGCCGAAATACGAATTCCGATTTACTCACCTGTTATCAGGAGAGACCTCAGTGCTGTATCTTTCAGCCCAGTACTGGTCCTGAAAAGTAATTTTAACCGTACTTACCAGTAACTTGAATTTCCTTCCATAGGCTAACATTGACTGGTTTCACTTGGAAATTCTTCTAAGTGTGGAGTTTTGGAACTTTAAAATATTCCTCTAAAATCAGCCGAAATACGAATTCCGATTTACTCACCTGTTATCAGGAGAGACCTCAGTGCTGTATCTTTCAGCCCAGTACTGATCCTCAAAAGTAATTTTAACCGTACTTACCAGTAACTTGAATTTTCTTCCATAGGATATCATTGCCTGTTTTTTGCTGAAAAAGTTTCTAAGTGTTGATTTTTGAAACATACAAATATTCCTCTAAAATCGGCCGAAATACGAATTCCGATTTACTCACCTGTTATAAGGAGAGACCTCAGTGCTGTATCTTTCAGCCCAGTACTGGTCCTGAAAAGTAATTTTAACCGTACTTACCAGTAACTTGAATTTCCTTCCATAGGCTAACATTGACTGGTTTCACTTGGAAATTCTTCTAAGTGTGGAGTTTTGGAACTTTAAAATATTCCTCTAAAATCAGCCGAAATACGAATTCCGATTTACTCACCTGTTATCAGGAGAGACCTCAGTGCTGCATCTTTCAGCCCAGTACTGATCCTCAAAAGTAATTTTAACCGTACTTACCAGTAACTTGAATTTCCTTCCATAGGATATCATTGCCTGCTTTTTGCTGAAAAAGTTTCTAAGTGTTGATTTTTGAAACATACAAATATTCCTCTAAAATCAGCCGAAATCCGAATTCTGATTTACTCACCTGTTATCAGGAGAGACCTCAGTGCTGCATCTTTCAGCCCAGTACTGGTCCTGAAAAGTAATTTTAACCGTACTAACCGGTAACTTGAATTTCCTTCATAGGCTAACATTGACTGGTTTCACTTGGAAATTCTTCTAAGTGTGGAGTTTTGGAACTTTATAATATTCCTCTAAAATCAACCAAAGTACGAATTCCAATTTACTCACCTGTTATCAGGAGAGAACCCAGTGCTGCATCTTTTAGCCCAGCACTGACCCTGAAAAGTAATTTTAACCGTACTTACCAGTAACTTATATTTTCTTCCATAGGAATCCATTGTCTGGTTTTCAGCAGAAAAGTTTCAAAGTGTCGATTTTCACAAACTACAAATATTCCTTAAAAATCGCCTGTATGACTTAAACGCATTCTTTCAACTGTTTACAGGAGATGCACCAGTGCTGGATCCAGGATCCAACACTGAGTAAGAAAAAGTAACGATAACAGTTTTTACCTGCTAAGTGAATTTCCTTCCATAGGATAACATTGGTGATTCTATGAGAAAAAGTTTCTAAGTGTCAACTTTTAAAATACAATAATATTCCTTAAAAATCACGACTGTAACCAAAACGCTTTTACTCAACTGTTTACAGGAGATGTACCAGGACTGAATCTAGGATCCAGTCCTGTGGTTAGAAAAGTAATCCATAAAGTAACTAATTGCATTTAACTAGAAATTCACATTGAGCTGAATGTTGCATTGTGTTTGAAAATGTGTTGCCCATTGCAACAACTGTAACTACTGTACTTAAAAGTCTATTGCCTATGTGCAAAGTATTTAAACTAAAGTAATTCATTCTGAGAAAGTATTTTTTGTAATGTAATGTATAATGTAATTACAATGTAATTTAAAAAATAAAATATGTAAAAAAAAATTGTTTCTAAAAATGTAGTAAGTCAGTATGAAAAAAATTAATATAACAATTAATACATTTAAAAATTGTCATTTACAAAACCTTTGAAATTCACTGAAAAAACCGTAGGTTTCAGACATGTTATAGTTAGGAATTAGCATTTAAAAAACCTTTGAAATTCACTGAAAAAACCATAGGTTTCAGATATGTTATAGTTAGAAATTAGCATTTAAAAACCTTTGAAATTCACTGAAAAAACCATAGGTTTTAGGGACAGTTATAGTTAGTTGGACATTTTACTCGTACAAAACCCGTGAAATTCCCCCGTTATAGTTAGTTCAGCTAACTATAACTCGCGCCCCGCAATGCACTGCTGATGACGTCACATATTACATCACTCATGACATGGTCAGTGACATCACTGATGACATCACTGATGACATCTCAAATGACATCACTGATGACATCATCCACGTGATAATCTGATGCAGCTCTTCACACCCTAATATAACCTTTGATACACCCAATCTAAATTACAGACTGCCATTCGCAAAACCATAGACACTCCAACACCAATAACTACATACCCACTCACTGATTCTTAGGTCTACACACACACATCCACTCACTCACCCGTACAGTCACTCATACTTATGGTCACTCAGTACAGGACTATCATATGCACTCTTACTCCTATATAGACACTCAAACACCGCCACTCATCCATAGAGGTACTCACACACCTAGTCAGTCATGCAAATAATTAAACACACTGCCATTTACTCACCTATACAGTTATACACACACCAGCTCACTTAATCATACAAATACTAGCACATTGTTACGCTCTTATATAATCACTGATACAAGCACACACTCATCCATACAGCCACTATCACAATCACTCACTCTCGCTTATAGCTATTTATATACTCCAACACACATATATACTGCCTTTCACATATGTAGTTACTCACACATGTACCACTGGGACATACATTCACTCACTAACACACTCTTACACACACTTACCCACCCATATAGTCTATCACAGATGCACTCTTGAAACCATCCACCCAGTGAATCACCCACTCACACATCTATGCACAGTCGCACACACCCCATCCACACAAACACTCAGGCACCCATACAGATACTCAGACAACAAATCAATAACTCTTATAGACACTCATGTAGCTATTCACAAACCAATGCAGCCACTTACACAGCAACAGACAGACGGATACAGACATTCACCCAGTTTAGTCACTAACCCATGCATTCAGTAAGATACGTTAAATCACTCACTTATAGAGTCAGTCACGCACCTACTAAATCATCCATACAGACACTTACACACCCACTCATTCTTCAATACGTCTTTTCCTATATATATTAAAAATATTTAAACTTTACAGAAACACACAGTCACTGGATGATGTCATCAGTGATGTCATTTGAGATGTCATCAGTGATGTCATCAGTGATGTCACTGACCATGTCATGAGTGATGTAATATGTGACGTCATCCGCAGTGCATTGCGGGGCGCGAGTTATAGTTAGCTGAACTAACTATAACGGGGAATTTCACGGGTTTTGTACGAGTAAAATGTCCAACTAACTATAACTGTCCCTAAAACCTATGGTTTTTTCAGTGAATATATATATATATATATATATATATATATATATATATATATATATATATATATATATATATACATACATATATATACACACATACATATCTATATAGATATATACATATATAGATAATATATATATTATGAAAAGACTTGAGAAACTGCGCCGCAATGAAATCTCCAAATGGTGGGAGACTAAGTCCCTTGATAAATACTTGGAGGTGGGACGAGTTCCAAGGGGTCTTAGGATTTTAATCGCTCCGACATTTGAGAGACCTGACCCTGAAATGTTGCAAGAATGGGCAACTAATAGTGCTGAATCTTCAAATAATATGCTGAAGATTTTAACTAAATATGCCAAAAAAGATAGAGAACTAATCCTAGGTGAAATAAAGGAACTACATACACAACTAATGGCGTTAACCACGGCTGAAACAATTGAAAAATTTGAGAAGGAGCTGTCAGTAAAGTTAGATAAATACGAAAGCGCTATTAAAGAAAGGAAAGCAACCAAGTTCACGCGTGATCGATTGGATTATCAGCATGGTCAAATCTACACATTTGCCAAGCGGTTCGACACCATACAGAAGCAAGCTTTGTCAGAAAATTCTGGACCAATGAATAAAAACAGAGACAAGCAAACACAAGAAACAAGTTCTGAATGGAGCTCAGAACCAGATACCGATGGGGAAGAGATGAGAAATATAGCAAGTATCCACTTGAAACGAACAACCGTAATTCAAGAGTTCGGTTTTTTAGGGATGGACCGCAATACAAACAACAGGCAAAGACCTCAGAGAGGAGTAAGGGGTCGGGGATACAACAGAAGCGAAAGAGAAGTCGCAAACGACGAAGGAATGGAACTAAGATCGGATTCCAAAAAGAAGGAATTCAGACGCAAATGACTTCTATAAATCAGACCACAGTGATAAATTTATCAAAATTAGAGTTATCCAAAGAAGATCTGGACACTCTGTCACTTGGTTTATCTTATTATAGTCGCACAAACTTTGATTATCCCCAAATGCAAATAGACTTTTTTAAGTTTATACGCAACCTAAAATTACGTAAATACTTCCACAAGAGAAAACGCAGTGATAGTGTTCCAGATACCAACAAGCCACATGAAGGAGCAGGAACACTCACAGTGGCTGACCTAGATCTACTAAGAGATCTGGATGAGCTGGAACGTGAGGCTGACCCATTGGGAAGTTCAGAAATCACAGAGGATGTGGTAGAGGCATTAGGGTTGGATGTTCATGGCACTATAAAAACCCAGTTTAAGAGAAAATCAAACTTTACACCGATGATGCCCAAAGATTCTATAGACACATTTGCTGAACTGGTTATCGATGATCTGAAGAAGCTGGCCAAAGAATCTAATGTAAATTTTTATCGTGATCAAAAACCGGAAGATAATAAGTATAATCAGGTTATTCAGAAGATCAAAGAGAGAAAAGATATAGTCATTAGGCAATCGGATAAAGGGGGAAACGTGGTCCTCTGGCCTCTAGATCAATATGATGTTGAGGCCAAGCTCCAACTCAAAGAGAAGGACTGCTACCAGAAAGTACCATCTAGCAGTCTATTAGAAGTCAAGGCAAAGTACCATAAATAACTATTTCGGTGGAGAACCCTAGGTCTAATAACGGAATCTGAAATGAATTATTTGAAAGTTGACCATCCCGTGATGCCTATCTTTTATCTGATCCCGAAAATTCATAAAGATGTCAAGAAGCCACCAGGCAGACCCATTATATCTGCCATTGGAAGTCTCCTGGAGACAACGTCCAGATTTTTAGATCATTTTTTACAGGACTTTGTCAATGGTTTACCTTCACATATCCAAGACACTGGAGACTTCCTGAGAAGATTGCATGATTTTAAATGGGAAGAGGGGGATCTTTTAGTGACCCTTGATGTGTCATCTCTTTATACAAGTATTGCCCACAAGGATGGACTAAGAGCATTGAGACACTTTTTAAGTAGCAGACCCCTTTGTTTGTACCAACATTCAGAAATGCTTTTGAGAATGGCGGTATTCTGCCTTGAGAACAATCTATTCCAATATGGCAATGATACTTTTAAGCAACTAAGGGGAACGGCGATGGGTACCTGCTTCGCCCCCAGCTATGCGAACCTTCACATGGGCTGGTGGGAGGAGCAGGTACTCGGGACCATGTATAAAGCCCAGTGGCAAAACAACATCAAATTGTGGGTCAGATTCATCGATGACCTCTTCGTGATATGGAGAGGGTGTCCAATACAAGCCAAACTATTCATTTCCTCTTTGAATGTAAATGACCTTAACTTGACTTTTACTGACAATATTAGTCCATCCTGTGTCCATTTTTTAGATTTGAAGGTTTTTATCAAAGAGGGGCAGTTACATACATGCACCTACAGGAAACCCACTGCTGGGAACTCTGTTTTACATAGTCAAAGTTTTCATCCCCAAAAGTTAAAGCAGAGTATTCCATATGCGGAGCAACTAAGAATGAAAAGGAATTGCAGTGAGTGTAGTACTTTAGAAGCAGCACAGGAGGATCTCAATTTAAGATTCAGACAGAGGGGCTATGACCAGAGGGTTTTAGACCAGGCATTAAGCAAAGTGAACACAATGACTAGACAAGACATTCTCTTTGGGGAAACAGGCAGGACCAAGAAGGATAAGGTGTCAAATTCTAAACCAGAGTTAAGATTAATTATGGGATATAATACTTACCAGGCGAGGGTGAGAGCCAGCCTGGGTAAGCATTGGCACCTTATCAGACGAGATCCGGTCCTGAAAGAAATAGTTTCCAAGAAACCTCTCTTGTCATTTAGAAGGGCGAAATCCATGAGGGAACAGTTGGTGACCAATAGTCCCGAATGGGGGGAAAAGGGAAGCTGGTTGAAACCAAGTCCTGGTTTCAGCAAGTGCTCCAAATGTAAAGCCTGTAAACATGGCATAAATAAGAAGGAAATCCAAATGCCCTTGTGGAAGAGACCTTGGAAAATACTGACAAGTCTGAACTGTAGAAGTGATCATGTAGTCTATGTTTTAACTTGTACCTGTCCTATGTTATATGTAGGAAGTACTATCCACATGGCCCATGTTAGGATACTACAGCATTTGAGAGCAGTTAAAAACCAAGATCCTAGTTATCCTGTGGCACGCCACATTAATGAGGTCCATGGAGGGAAAATAGAAGATCTATCCTATTTTGTTTTAGATGCTGTGCCAAAGAAAAGGAGAGGGGGCAACAGAGAACTTGATTTGAGAAAATTGGAGTCCAGGTACATTTTAATGTTGGACAGTAAAAACCCTAAGGGTCTCAATGCGGATGAAGGACTCCATGTGCATCTGCTGTAGGAAGATGTTACATTATCAAGGGCCTATATATGTGATTCAGGGTAGCTTCCGTGATTTGAGGGATTAAAATATAGATCATTGCTTTTTCTTAGTTTTTTTTTCCCCAAAAATTATTCATAAGAACAACATCTAGTAATATCCTAAGATCAATCTCTCTTCGTTAGACAATATATGAACTTCTGATTCCGTTTGTTTTCTTTTCTTTAGTTTTTTTTAGATATTAACATGGGTGGTAGATATTTTAAGGAACTTTTGTAGTGATGGACATGATAAAGACACTCCATAGCAAACAAACTATATTTAGATCCTAAAGGTACAGATGTATTTATGTTACTTTCATGGCGAGTGTTTTTTCGAATGACACAGGATGGACTCGGTTTTAACAACCTTGTATTGGGTTTTTTATCGTATAAATGTGGTTCTATATAATTTTATCTTCGAGTAGGAATGGGTATAGTCTTGAGCTTTTAGTCATCTGGATTTTATTGGTTCAATAAAAAAAAAAATTTAAAACTATATTCATGTGGGTTTTTCTTAAATATTTATTCAAATTGCCTATTTGCACAGTTGTCCGTTAAGCGCATGTTGCACAGAGTAGTATGTTTACAGTTGAAGCGTAACTTGCATATGTTATTTATTTATCCGTGGAAATGGCGGATATTACAATGCACATATTGCGATTTTTGCACATTCAATTGTTTTTAGAATTTTGCGACATTTGCACAAAGGGGACTGTAGGGTACAAGTGAAAATATTTGGATTGGTAATATAGAAAAACCAACAAGAAAAATGGATAAGAATGATGAATGATTACAAGAATCCATAGAACTATACATGATTATGAGAGGATTGATTGTTGAAGAATATAGTTACCACTTATATAGGTTTGGGCACTGGCCCAGAATTGTTTGACCGAGGCACAACCGAGCAATATTTGTATTTATCAATATATTCAATTTTCATAGTAAAGTGTTTATTTGCCATGTTCTGGGATGCATCGTCAAAATTTGGAACAATAAAGTTTTTTGAAAAAAGTTAATTAACATAGCTATGAAGGACCAGAAGTAGGAAGTGGTTTATATACTATAATTTCAGCCCATGGTTCAATGCACAAGTTGTGTTTTGGTTGAGTAATTTTAGCATATAAATAATGTGAAATACATTCGAAGTAAATTTGACTAAATTTCACGAGTGTAGGCGATCTTGTTGTAATACTTTCTACTTAGTCTGTTGTCCATGTCTATGGGGGTGTATGCATCACGTGGGTTTCATTAGCAAACATTATAAAACTAAAAATGGGAGTGTGGCTCCGTTATGTGAACAAGGCAGGGGATCCTGCCGAAACGTGTCATAGCCCGATAAAAATAATGGAAATTTTTTTGGACTTAACTCTGCTGGTGTCATCGTGTCTCTGTTCGGTGCGACGTAAGGAGGTGCCGATTTGCGTGGATATATATATATATATATATATATATATAGATACACACACACACACACACTGCTGGCAGTCGCTAGTGGGTAGTTTTAGTTATGATCTAGTTTCCACAGGAAAAGCTTTTTTTTTGTTTTGCCAATAACTCTGGTTCGGTGCCGTTCAACAAATCTTCACAAAATTTCCCAAACTAGTACACACCTGAGTTCAGCAGCTGTATGGAAAGTTTCGAAGGTGATTTGTCAATTGGAGGCTGAGAAAAAAGGGGGTCCCAAACCGTGTTTTTCCCATGAAATTTCCCCTAGGGATTTTGAAAACGACGATATCCGGAATTGCTAAATGGAATTACACAGGTAGTTCCTAGTACAGAAAGAGCTCCTTTTGCGATTTGGTGTAAATAATTTCAGTAGTTTTAGTTTATTAAAGAAAAAAGAAGTTTGGATATCTGGGGATGCAAACCCTCTGCGCATCTCCCGCCGTGGATCTGAGAATTCATGAGCCACCAGCAATGTCATGATTGGCTGACCACAACCTGACCAGAAGGTTGCGGGTGCCATTTTAAGTATCAGGGAACGGTCCTGGGGCCTTAACATTTATTTGCAAAATGATTAAAGAGGTCAGGGTAGCGGGATCCAGACCCCATGGCAGTAGCGGTCCGTGGTAGGAGTGCCGGCCGGGCGGTGACGTGATAGAAGGGTCTCAGAGGGATCTATATTGGGCAAGAAATTGATGTAAAATGTTTTTTTCCACGTCAGGAATCTGCGAATCAGCACCGGTGCTCAGCCCGGCCCCCTGTGCAAATCTGCGATGGAATCTCAGATCTTGGCCCACTTTGGAAAAAAAACACTTATGAACCACTCAGGCTTCCACACAAGCACTCTCATACCCATTTACAGACCCACACAGGCACTGTCACACCCACTCACAGACCTATGCAAGCATTCACACACCCACTCACAGACCCACATAGGCACTCACACACACATTCACAGACCTACACAGCCATTCATACACTCACTCACAGATCCATGTAGGCATTCACAGACCAACTCGCAGACCCACTCACAGACCCACACAGGCACTCACACCCATTTACAGACCTACACAGGCACTGTCACACCCACTCACAGACCTATGCAAGCATTCACACACCCACTCACACACCCATTCACAGACCCACTCAGGCACTCACACACCCATTCACAGACCTACACAGCCATTCATATGCTCACTCACAGACCCATGTAGGCATTCACAGACCCACACAGGCACTCACATACCTACTTACAGACCCACACAGACAATCATAGGCCCATTCACAGGCCCACACAGGCACTCACACACCCACTCACAGACCTATTCAGGCAATTATAGACCCACTCACATACTCACACAACCACTTACACATCCACTCACAGACCCACACAGGAATTCTCACACCCACTGACAGAACCACAGAGGCACTCACAGACCCACTAATAGAGCCATGCAGGCACTTACACACCCACTCAGATATCCATGCAGGCACTGACAGACCCAATCACACATCCATACAAGCATTCTCAGACCCACTCATAGACCCTTGCACGTACTCACACACCCATTCACAGACCCACAAATCCCCTTACACACCCACTCAGAGTCCCATACAGGTACTCTCACACCCACTAACAGAACCACACAGGCACTCACAGACCCACTCGCAGAGCCATTCTAGTACTCAAACACCCACTCACAGTCCCATGCATCCACTTACACACCCACTCAAATTTCCACACAGACACTCTCACACCCACTGACAGAACCACACAGGCATTCACTTACCCAATGACAGAGCCATGCAGGCACTCACACACCCACTCAGATATCTTAGCAGGCACTGATAGACCCACCCACAGACCCACACAGGCACTCACAGACCCACAAAACAACTCACACACCCACACCCACACAGGCACTTACACACCTGCTCACAGACCAATGCAGGCATTCATGCACACACTCACAGACCCACATAGGCACTCACACACCCACATACAGATGCATAGCAACACTCACAGACCCACACAACCACTCATACACCAACTCACA
This sequence comes from Calotriton arnoldi, assembly GCA_963921515.1. Taxonomy (NCBI): domain Eukaryota; kingdom Metazoa; phylum Chordata; class Amphibia; order Caudata; family Salamandridae; genus Calotriton; species Calotriton arnoldi. Next base: position 720,079 of record CAWUFW010005666.1, read on the forward strand.
TACCCACATAGATACTGTCACAATCACTAATAGACCCACACAGGCACCTACACACCTGCTCACAGACGTACGCAGGCATTCATACACCCACTTACAGACCCATGCAGGTCCTCACAGGTCTACTCACAGACCCACATAGGCATTGACACACCCACTCATAGACCTACACAGGCACTCACAGATCCACTCACAGACCACACAACCACTCACATACCCACTCACACACTCACACAGTCACTGTCATACCCACCCACTCACAGACGCACACAGGTACTTACAGACCCACTCACAGATGTATGCAGGCATTCATACACCCACTTATAGACCCATGCAGGCACTCACAGACCCACATAGGCACTGACACATCAACTCACAGACCTACTCACAGACCCTTGCAGGTATTGACACACACACTCACAGAACCACTCACAGACCCACAAATCCACTCACAGGCCCACATAGGCACTGATGCACCCTCTCACAGACCTACACTGGCACTCACAGACCTACTCCCAGACCCACACAACCACTCATAGACCCACACAGCCACTGTCACACCCACTCACAAACCTACACAGGTGCTTTCATACCCACTCACAGATCTACACAGGCATTCATATACCTACGTTAGACCCATGTAGGCACTCGCAGACCCACATAGGCACTGACACAACCACTCACCCACCCACCCACCCACACAGGCATGGTCACACTCATTCACAGACCCACACAGGCACTCACAGACCCACTCAGAGACCCACAAATCTACCTACACACCCATGCAGGCACTCACACACCCACTCACAGGCCTATGCAGGCACTCACAGACCCACTCAGAGTCCCACACAGGCACTCTCACACCCATTCATACAACCACTCACACATCCATACAACCACTCACACACCCACTCACAGAACTACAAAACCACTCACACACCCACTCACAGACACATACAGTGACTTACACACCCATTCACGGACCTACACAGTCACTCACAGACCCACTCACACACCCATACAGCCACTCACACAATGACTCACAGACCCATACAGCCACTCACACACCCACTCACAGACCCACACAGGCATTCATACACCTACTCACAGACCAACACCCCCACTCACAAACCCACTCAGAGGTGCCCACAGACACTCAGACGCCCACTCACGGACCCACATAGTCACACAGCCACTCACAGACCCACACAGACACCTACATACACACTCACTCGTTCACACACCCACTCACAATACAGTTTTATATTTTTTGTTGTTTTTTTCTAATAAAAAAGGGGATAAAGCAGAATTAGTAAGAACCAACATGATTTACATTTCAAAAAATATATTGATTTTTAAACAGGATCCCAAAAATTAACAATGATGCTCATTAATAGCATCCAAATATGCAACCACCACAGTTGTAATTAAACCCACCATATGTGGTATTGTAGACAGTGTGTTATCATGTGTGATAGGTGATCACACACTGCTGGAACAGTTATGCTGTCAGATGCAGAGGCCTGTGGCAAAGCTGTAGAGGAGATGGATGATCCTGCACCTGCTCTCTTCCCCTGCATTATTCTCTGGTAGGTCCTCTTATGAATCATTTTTAGATGTTTTCACATTGAACTGGTGCCATGTGAATACTTTTTTGTAGTGCCTTGAGATAGCTGCTTCCTGCAAATGGTGCACTGCACAAATATGGCAGTTACTTTTTTTTCACCTAATGAAATGGTGAAATACCTCCACATATCCCTCTCCTCTTTAGGTGCATGCATATCTTCGCCCTGGCCCTCAACAACTACAGGATCTTCAGATTGTGTTGAGGACATCTTAATTACCATTGTATCTTCCTTTATTGTTGAGGAAAGAGCAATAATCCAGAGATGTAGGTTTTCCACTGTTTCTCTGTAGAGAGATGGATGACAAGTAACTGATTTGGGGTGTTTTTTTTTTTAACAAGGTTGTGGTATTAATGTATCCAATAAGAAGCTACGGTTTGGGTGCATCATCGAGCAAATTTGTAGATCTAGTCCGTAGATTTGTAGATTCGGGAAACTTGTAAATTAAGTATGTTTGAAATCAGATATAGGATGCCATATATAGACTTTAAAATATGTTCACACTGATGTCTTTAATGAAAATAGAGGGACGAGTATACTTAAAATATATATATATATATATATATATATATATATATATATTATCTACTGGCGGTCGCCAGTAGATAGTTATAGTTACAACCTATTAGCCATAGGAAATCCGCGACATTCTATTTGAAATAACTCTCTTGCTGGTTGATGTATCTTCGCAAAATTTTCAAACTTTGTGGGGCGCTCCGGTCCGCTCCTACCCTGAAAGTCTCGGGGGGATTCGTCAAGCGGGGGCCGAGAAAAAGGGGGTCCCAAAACGCGTTTTCCCCATGCAATTTTCCATAGGAAACTTTAGACACGGCTACAGCCTGAACTGCTGAACGGAATTACACCAAATTTGGCAAAGAGGTAGTTCTTGGTTCAGAAAGAACCCTTTTGTTAAATGGTGTAAATCCGTTCAGTAGTTGCTGAGAAAATCAAAAGTAAAAAGATAGATATATCTAGGGCCGCGGATCCTCCCGAGCACGAGCTTTATGTTAATTGGCTGTCAACACTCCAAATCAGGAAGTGTTGGCAGCTATTTTGTCCCTCGGTAGAACCGAGGGACAGAAACAAGTGCGCAAAGCGCACAAAGGGGGCAGGGTAGAAACACCCTGACCCCCTAGGTCTGCTCAGGGGTCCCACAAGGACCCCCTGGGCAAAAAAAATATATATATTTTTAAATCGGCAGGATGCGCTCAGGGTGCGCGAATCCTGCCGGAAAAATCGAAGCGCGGTCTCCCGCGCTTCGATGTTAATTGGCCCCCGGGTGGGCCAAGTCCCGGGGGCATGCTGGGGGGTTAATTTATGTGTGGGGGCCTCTAAGGGCTCCCAAGCCCCGGGGACCACCACCCCCGGGGCTTTATGTATAATGGTGCAGGAGGGCTCTGAGCTCTCCCGCAGCCCCGGGGACCACCACCTCCCCGGGGCTTCTTTTTTAAATTAAAAACCTGTGTGGGGGGCTCCAGCCTCACACGCCCGGGACCACCACCTCCCCGGGGCACTAAGAAAAATTAAAATGGGGGTCCGTTTTGGACCTCAAGCCCCGGGACCACCAACTCCCCGGGCTTTCAAAATGTAGGGAGGGGGCCGCGCGGCCCCCTCCTGGAGCCTGTGGTGGCCCTGGGGACCGCCACCCCCAGGGCCGGCTCCTGCAGTGTCCCGGGTGCCTACCCCGGGACACTGCTGCTTGCAATGACAGGACGGGAGCCTCGCGGCCCCGTCCTGTCATTGCAAACTTGCTTTGGATATTGGAAGAGAGAGCAGGGAACCTGCTCTCTCTTCCAATATCCAAAGCTGATTGCTTTTCCACATGGGGAGCTGCATCTTAGCAGCTCCCCATGTGTAAAAGCAATGCCGGCTCCCGTAGGACACGGGGAGCTGGCGGGACTGTGGGGGGCTTGGGGACCCCCACAGTCCCCATCGAGAGGCCAGGCCCCAGGGGATGGGGTCCCCGGGCCATAGTGGCCACGGAGGGGGCCACGCAGCCCCCTCCCCAAAGTAAAAAAATTAAAAAAGTGCAAGGCCGGCCCGGGGATGGGGTCCCCGGGCCTTAATGGCCTGAGGAGGGGGCCAAGCAGCCCCCTCCAAATAAAAAAAAGAGGCCATGCCCCAGGGGATGGGGTCCCCGGGGCCAATACAGGCCCAGGGAAGGGGGGCCACGCGCCCCCTTCCCGTTTTTATTTTTTATTTTAATTTTAAAAAGGGGTAAGGCCCTGGGGGATGGGGTCCCCAGGGCCTAAAAATAGGAGAAAGGAAGGGGGCTACACAGCCTCCCTTCAGGGGAAAAAAAAACAAACAAAAAAACGATCGGGCCCGTAGGCCCCGCCCCTTCCTTCACCACTCTGCAAACGCGCCCACTGGCGCGTTTGCAGAGGGGAACGAATCCCCTTGAATACTGGGGTCCCTGGGGCCAACTAGCTCACCAGGAACCTCCAGTATGCGTCAGGGGCTGCCTTGCAGAGAGGTGTACAGAGGCCATGCCCCTTTTACACCTCTCTGCAACGCAGCTCTATGGCGCTTTTGGAGGTATATGGTGGGCTAGTTGCACCCCAGGGACCCTCAGGATTCAAGGGAGTTAATCCCCGACTTAAAACGCGCCACGGGGCGCATTTGCACAGTGGTGAAGGGAGGGGCGGGGCTTCAGGTGACATGTGTGCAAACAGGCCCCGTGACGCGTTTTAAGATGGGGAATTAAATCCTCTTCAATCCTGAGGGTCCCTGGGGCCAACTAGCCCAACAGGTACGTCCAGAAAGCGCCACAGAGCTGCGTTGCAGAGAGGTGTAAAAGGGGTGTGGCCTCTGTACATGTCTCTGCAACGCATCCTCTGGCGCATACTGGAGGTTCCTGGTGGGCTAGTTGGCCCGTAGGGACCCTCATGATTCAAGGGGACTTAATCCCCCAACTTAAAACGCGCCACGGGGCGCGTTTGCACAGATGTCACCTCAGGCCCCGCCCTCCCTTCACCATTGTGCAAATATTCCTCTAAAATCAGCCGAAATACGAATTCTGATTTATTCACCTGTTATCAGGAGAGACCTCAGTGCTGCATCTTTCAGCCCAGTACTAATCCTGAAAAGTAATTTTAACCGTACTTACCAGTAACTTGAATTTCCTTCCATAGGCTAACATTGACTGGTTTCACTTGGAAATTCTTCTAAGTGTGGAGTTTTGGAACTTTAAAATATTCCTCTAAAATCAGCCGAAATACGAATTCCGATTTACTCACCTGTTATCAGGAGAGACCTCAGTGCTGTGTCTTCCAGCCCAGTACTGGTCCTGAAAAGTAATTTTAACCGTACTTACCAGTAACTTGAATTTCCTTCCATAGGCTAACATTGACTGGTTTCACTTGGAAATTCTTCTAAGTGTGGAGTTTTGGAACTTTAAAATATTCCTCTAAAATCAGCCGAAATACGAATTCCGATTTACTCACCTGTTATCAGGAGAGACCTCAGTGCTGCATCTTTCAGCCCAGTACTGATCCTCAAAAGTAATTTTAACGGTACTTACCAGTAACTTGAATTTCCTTCCATAGGCTAACATTGACTGGTTTCACTTGGAAATTCTTCTAAGTGTGGAGTTTTGGAACTTTAAAATATTCCTCTAAAATCAGCCGAAATACGAATTCCGATTTACTCACCTGTTATCAGGAGAGACCTCAGTGCTGCATCTTTCAGCCCAGTACTGATCCTCAAAAGTAATTTTAACCGTACTTACCAGTAACTTGAATTTCCTTCCATGGGATATCATTGCCTGCTTTTTGCTGAAAAAGTTTCTAAGTGTTGATTTTTGAAACATACAAATATTCCTCTAAAATCAGCCGAAATCCGAATTCTGATTTACTCACCTGTTATCAGGAGAGACCTCAGTGCTGCATCTTTCAGCCCAGTACTGGTCCTGAAAAGTAATTTTAACCGTACTTACCAGTAACTTGAATTTCCTTCCATAGGCTAACATTGACTGGTTTCACTTGGAAATTCTTCTAAGTGTGGAGTTTTGGAACTTTAAAATATTCCTCTAAAATCAGCCGAAATACGAATTCCGATTTACTCACCTGTTATCAGGAGAGACCTCAGTGCTGCATCTTTCAGCCCAGTACTGATCCTCAAAAGTAATTTTAACCGTACTTACCGGTAACTTGAATTTCCTTCATAGGCTAACATTGACTGGTTTCACTTGGAAATTCTTCTAAGTGTGGAGTTTTGGAACTTTAAAATATTCCTCTAAAATCAGCCGAAATACGAATTCCGATTTACTCACCTGTTATCAGGAGAGACCTCAGTGCTGCATCTTTCAGCCCAGTACTGGTCCTGAAAAGTAATTTTAACCGTACTTACCAGTAACTTGAATTTCCTTACATAGGCTAACATTGACTGGTTTCACTTGGAAATTCTTCTAAGTGTGGAGTTTTGGAACTTTAAAATATTCATCTAAAATCAGCCGAAATACGAATTCCGATTTACTCACCTGTTATCAGGAGAGACCTCAGTGCTGTATCTTTCAGCCCAGTACTGGTCCTGAAAAGTAATTTTAACCGTACTTACCGGTAACTTGAATTTCCTTCCGTAGGCTAACATTGACTGGTTTCACTTGGAAATTCTTCTAAGTGTGGAGTTTTGGAACTTTAAAATATTCATCTAAAATCAGCCGAAATACGAATTCCGATTTACTCATCTGTTATCAGGAGACACCTCAGTGCTGCATCTTTCAGCCCAGTACTGTTCCTCAAAAGTAATTTTAACCGTACTTACCAGTAACTTGAATTTCCTTCCATAGGATATCATTGCCTGCTTTTTGCTGAAAAAGTTTCTAAGTGTTGATTTTTGAAACATACAAATATTCCTCTAAAATCAGCCGAAATACGAATTCCGATTTACTCACCTGTTATAAGGAGAGACCTCAGTGCTGTATCTTTCAGCCCAGTACTGGTCCTGAAAAGTAATTTTAACCGTACTTACCAGTAACTTATATTTTCTTCCATAGGAATCCATTGTCTGGTTTTCAGCAGAAAAGTTTCAAAGTGTCGATTTTCACAAACTACAAATATTCCTTAAAAATCGCCTGTATGACTTAAACGCATTCTTTCAACTGTTTACAGGAGATGCACCAGTGCTGGATCCAGGATCCAACACTGAGTAAGAAAAAGTAACGATAACAGTTTTTACCTGCTAAGTGAATTTCCTTCTATAGGATAACATTGGTGATTCTATGAGAAAAAGTTTCTAAGTGTCAACTTTTAAAATACAATAATATTCCTTAAAAATCACGACTGTAACCAAAACGCTTTTACTCAACTGTTTACAGGAGATGTACAAGGACTGAATCTAGGATCCAGTCCTGTGGTTAGAAAAGTAATCCATAAAGTAACTAATTGCATTTAACTAGAAATTCACATTGAGCTGAATGTTGCATTGTGTTTGAAAATGTGTTGCCCATTGCAACAACTGTAACTACTGTACTTAAAAGTCTATTGCCTATGTGCAAAGTATTTAAACTAAAGTAATTCATTCTGAGAAAGTATTTTTGTAATGTAATGTATAATGTAATTACAATGTAATTTAAAAAATAAAATATGTAAAAGAAATTGTTTCTAAAAATGTAGTAAATCAGTATGAAAAAAATTAATATAAAAATTAATACATTTAAAAATTGTCATTTAAAAACCTTTGAAATTCACTGAAAAAACCGTAGGTTTCAGGCACGTTATAGTTACAAATTAGCATTTTAAAAACCTTTGAAATTCACTGAAAAAACCATAGGTTTCAGACACGTTATAGTTAGAAATTAGCATTTAAAAACCTTTGAAATTCACTGAAAAAACCATAGGTTTTAGGGACAGTTATAGTTAGTTGGACATTGCACTCGTACAAAACCCGTGAAATTCCCCGTTATAGTTAGTTCAGCTAACTATAACTCGCGCCCCGCAATGCACTGCTGATGACGTCACATATTACATCACTCATGACATGGTCAGTGACATCACTGATGACATCACTGATGACATCTCAAATGACATCACTGATGACATCATCCACATGATAATCTGATGCAGCTCCTCACACCCTAATATAACCTTTGATACACCCAATCTAAATTACAGAGTGCCATTCGCAAAACCATAGACACTCCAACACCAATAACTACATACCCACTCACTGATTCTTAGGTCTACACACACACATCCACTCACTCACCCGTACAGTCACTCATACTTATGGTCACTCAGTACAGGACTATCATATGCACTCTTACTCCTATATAGACACTCAAACACCGCCACTCATCCATAGAGGTACTCACACACCTAGTCAGTCATGCAAATAATTAAACACACTGCCATTTACTCACCTATACAGTTATACACACACCAGCTCACTTAATCATACAAATACTAGCACATTGTTACGCTCTTATACAATCACTGATACAAGCACACACTCATCCATACAGCCACTATCACAATCACTCACTCTCGCTTATAGCTATTTATATACTCCAATACACATATATACTGCCTTTCACATATGTAGTTACTCACACATGTACCACTGGGACATACATTCACTCACTAACACACTCTTACACACACTTACCCACCCATACAGTCTATCACAGATGCACTCTTGAAACCATCCACCCAGTGAATCACCCACTCACACATCTATGCACAGTCGCACACACCCCATCCACACAAACACTCAGGCACCCATACAGATACTCAGACAACAAATCAATAACCCATATAGACACTCATGTAGCTATTCGCAAATCCATGCATCCACTTACACACCAACAGACGGATACAGACATTCACACAGTTTAGTCACTAACCCATGCATTCAGTAAGATACGTTTAATCACTCACTTGTAGAGTCAGTCACGCACGTACTAAATCATCCATTCAGACACTTATACACCCACTCATTCTTCAATACGCCTTTCCCTATATATATTAAACATATTTAAACTTTACAGAAACACACAGTCACTGGATGATGTCATCAGTGATGTCATTTGAGATGTCATCAGTGATGTCATCAGTGATGTCACTGACCATGTCATGAGTGATGTAATATGTGACGTCATCAGCAGTGCATTGCGGGCGCGAGTTATAGTTAGCTGAACTAACTATAACGGGGGAATTTCACGGGTTTTGTACGAGTGCAATGTCCAACTAACTATAACTGTCCCTAAAACCTATAGTTTTTTCAGTGAATATATATATATATATATATATATATATATATATATATATATATTTTGTGAATCCGAATTCGCAGATATGGTCCTAACACATAATCAGAATTAGAAACCATAGAGTACTTGTAGTGCTATCTTTCTTTTCAGGCCTGCAGAGTATCCAAGGTCCCAAAAAAAGCTTGTTTTATTATACTTACAACAACATTCGCTATTTTACATTAAAAATATTTGTGATCTTTCACTTTTAAAACCTATAAAAAAAGAAATCGAGAGTTAAAAAAGAGAATTAAATATGAAATTGAAATCATAGCACACTTTGTACTAAAAAAAAGCCGATATATTTTCTGAAAAAAACAAACATTACAGGCGCAGGAATTATAACAAAAAAAAACATAGAAATTCGCAGAAAAAAACAAAGGTTATAGACCATTATACTCAGGAAATAGAAATAAAAAAAACTTTGAAATCCACTGAGAAAAACAAAGGTTACATGGATGTTAATGTTAGGTAATTTAAATTTAAAAAAAAACATAGAAATTCACTGAAGAAACAAAGGTTACAGGGACATTATAGTTAGGCTCAGCTTTCACACATGCATATCCATAGAAATTCAGCAGTTATTCCATCCCATGGGCTGAAATGTAAAAAAAGGGGCGAAGGCTGTGTTGCCACCCTCCCTCAGCAAAAGGCCCTGGGGACCCTATCCCCATGGCCGTAACTTAAATTAAAAAGGAGGGGGTCCCCTTCCTTGAGCCCCGTGGTCACCTCACATACTGTGCCCCGTGGGACCTACTTCCAAGAACCGGTAATTTCCCTGCCCGCAGGGAAACATGAGTTTGCTCCCATCTGCTGGAAGCATTTTTAAATCTTCCGCCAAATGGGAGGAAACACTGAGGGCCCTATTAGGATGTCAGACGGACCACCACTGAAAGGCCATCAGTGGCAGTCCATCCAACATCCAAGGCATTGGTCTGACCGCCGGATTACGATGCCGGTGGTCAGAGCGATGTCATCAGAGGGCCCGACTGCCACCTCTGACAGGATCAAGGATCACATTGAGGCATCGGTCAGAGGCCTAATCCCTACAATGGAGGTGTGCCTGAGGAGGCACCGCCGTAGGGATTAAGATGTCCCTTTCTGACAGCCTTTCCATGTCGGCCTTTCTGACATGTAAAGGCTGTTGGGCAGTGACTTTGGGGGCCCCTAGCAGGGACCCCATCCTCCTAGGCCTCTGCTGTGTGGCCTGGGGGGCACATGTGGTGCCTTCCCTAAACATCTATGCACCTTGTGCCAGGAACTACATGGTGCCTGGCACACGGTGCATAGATGTTTAGAAAAATACCCTATACCATTGCAGCTTGTGCTGCTGCCCATTTCTGGGTCGTAGCACAAGCCGCAATGGTAAAGGCTGTGTTTCATGCTCACTCATATCACGATATCAGGAGTGGAACCGCAGACTACTTGTCGGGCGGTTCATCTCCCGGAATAATGTTGGTTGGACATTTGTCTGACCAGCATCGTAATAAGGCACTAAGTCTGCTCCTAGCCAGCAGGGGATTTAAAAATGCTCCCGCCGGCAGGGAGCAGACTTGTGTTCTGTTTCCCTGTCTGCACTGATGTTGGCAGGGAACAGAACTTATATTGCTCCCACCCATGTGGACAGTATAAAAAACTGCTCTCTCCGTGTGAGAGCAATGCTGGCTCCTGCACCATGCTGGGAGTCAGCTTGGGTTCCGAGGGTCCTGGGGCTCCTCCTGTGGCCCCAAACATGGTGTTTGGTGGGTACCCTGAGTGGGCACAGGAACACCAAGCTATTATTAATGGAGGTCCCGGGGGATGGGATCCCTGGGGCCTATGAAGGCTCAGAGAGGGCGGCCATGCTGCCCCTCTGCTTTTTAATTAAATAAACCTAGAGGAATAGAGTCTCCGTATCCCAAAATGGCTTAGGGAGGGGGCCAAGCCTCCCCCTTAATACAAGCATCAGCTCAGGGGATGAGGTCCCCTGGTTCGACTAAGGCTCGGGGAGGGAGGTCACGTGGCCCCCTCTAATTTTTTATTATATTTGGCCCCAGGGAATGGGGTTGCCAGGGCCTAATAAGGCTCAGGAAGGAGGGACATGCAGCCCCCTCCCCTTTTTAAAAAAATCAACAGCCTCAGAAAAAAGGTTCCGAGGGCTAAAAAAAGCTCAGGGAGGGGTCCTGTACGGCCCCTCTTCTTTTAAAAAACAGATGGCTTTGGGGATGGGGTCCCCGGGGCCTGAGCAGTCTCAGAAAGGGGGATCGCATGGCACCCTGCCCTTTTTAATAATACTTGTCAGCTTGCAATAGGATCCCTCGGGCCAATTTGGGCACGAGGAGGGGTGCCACGTGGGCCCCATCCTCTTTTTTATTGTATTTGGCCCCCGGGGATGGAGTCCCTGAGGCCTGAAAATGGGCAGGAATGGGGGGGTCACGCGGTCCCCCCCTTAAAAAAAGTAACTGCCTAATGGGATGAGGACCCTGGGGCCAAATAAGGCTTGGGGAGGGGGTCATATGGCCCCTCCTCTTTCTTAATTATATTTGGCCCATGAGGGCTCGGGAAGAAGGGCTGCATGCCCCCCTCCGCTTACATTTTGGCCTGGGGTGATGGAGTCCCCAGGGCCCAAGAAGGCTGGGAGATGGGGGCTGCAAGCCCCCTCCCCTGTTTAATTAATTTGGTCCCAGGAGATGGGGTCCACAGGCCTTTTAAGGGTTGGAGAGAGAGGCCATGCTGCTCTCACCCTTTTCATTGTAGCTGGACCCGGGGAATGGGGTCCCTAGGGCCAATTGAGGCTCGGGAGGGGGGTTGCATTACCCTTCCCTAATATATATAGGCCTCAGAGGATGTGGTGCCTGGGGCCCAAAAGCGAACCCTACACCATGCACACCAAAGGCAGTATGCGGCGTTGGGTTGGCAGCCTGCTGCAGGTTTGGACACAGGGCTTGGCAGTAGGTCAGGCCCTGTGGCCAACTCCCAACTGTGCACAGTCGAAGGCTGTGTGCAGCATGGGGTTGGAAGCCAGCTGGGGGTTTGGCCATAGGGCCTGGGAGCAGGTCAAGACCTGTGGCCAACCCCCTGCTGTGCACAGCCACAGGCTGGATGCAGTGTTGGGTTGGCAGCCTGCTGGGGATTTGAGGATAGGGCCTGGCGGCAGACCAAGCCCTGTGACCAACCTGTGCGCAAGGACGAAGGCAGGGTTGACTGCCAGCAAGGGGTTTGCCGTAGGGCCTGGCATTCGGACGTCCACATCAGGGGGTGTTGGAATAGCATATGGTAGTAAAATATTACTTTACGCCACAAATGAAATTCACTGAAAAATTCAGGGTTAAAGTAACATTATAGTTAGATAAAATGCAGGTGCTGCAAAATTAATATACTCTGTAATGTCTGAGAATATATGTTTGGGTTTAATGTACATTGATGACCTTTTAATCACATGGAAGGGTTTGAGAGAGAGTGCTACAGAATTTATAGAAAAGATTAATGCAAATTCACCTAATCTGCATTTTACTTCTGACATTAGCGAATGGAAAAGTCATCTTTCTAGACCCTAAGATGTATGTAAAAACAACAAGTTGGACAACACTTGTAGAGGAAGCTAACAGCAGGAAACACAGCTCTCCATACCTCTAACTTTCATCCTGTATCATTAAAAAGGTGAATACCATGTGGGGACAGTTTAAGAGTAAGGAGAAACTTCAGTGAAAAGAGCAGGCAGACTTGATACAAGAGGAATTGAAACTTAGATTAAGAGAGGGGATATCCCGAGACAACAATTACGAATGCCCTAGAAAAAGCTAACTGAGGAGAATGGGAGAGAGTGTTATTTAATAAAAAGAAAACAAGGACTGAATCAGCTAAGCACTCTAGTCTAGTGACCACCTTTAATAGAACGCATGGTGCAATATGGAGAAATTTATAAAAATATTGGCATCTAATCAGAAACAATCAAGTTATAGGTTCCATGGTCATTGGGAAACCTAGTATCACCTACAGGAGAGCAAGATCTCTTAACAATGTTCTAGTGAAAAACAGTCTGGAGATGAGCACTAAGGCAACATGGTTGGAGGGCAGTTGAGAGGGTCAAGAAATGTAGCAAGTGCAAGGCGTGCTAATATGGGGTAAATAGGACAGAATATAAGTCTACACTGTACAAGACCCTGTTAACAATGAATATATATATGCGAACCTCAGTTCTGTCATTCTCTAGTGTAGTTTAGAGAGTGTGATTTAGCAAGGTTAACCTTTATCCAGAGTATTGACTGCTAATGTTGCCTAAATGTACTATTCATGTGCCAAACATTATTATTATGCCAAGTGTGTCAGAAAACAGGAAGGAATGAATGATTGCTCACGATGTGTTTACTAAATATTGCTAACACTGCAGATAAAATGAGTGTCAGTTGACAAAGTTGTACGAGAACATATTAATCATGCAGGACCAGATATGGAAATGTGCAAACAGACATTACTAACGCTGAATCTTAAGACTAAAGAGTCATGTGGTGGAAAGTTCTGGAATCTGCGTGGAGCCACAAAATTCCACCAACCCCGCATTCCCCAAAGTCCTGCGAGAAAAATGGTACCTCACTTGTGTGGGTAGGCCTAGTGCCCATGACACGAAATGTCCCAAAACGCTACGTGGACAAACCACATTTTCACAGTGAAAACTGACCCTTTTTTTGCAAAGTGCCTAGCTGCAGATTATGAACCCTAGCTCTGCCAGCCCCTAGGGAAACCTAGCAAGCCTATACATTTTTGAAAACTAGACACCCTGGGGAATCCAGGATGGGGTGACTTGTCTGACTCTGACCAGGTTCTGATATCCAGAATCCCTTGCAAACCTCAAAATTTGAAAAAAAACCCCACATTTTCCTCATATTTCTGTGGTGGAAAGTTCTGGAATCCGCGTGGATCCACAAAATTACACCCACCCCGCATTCCCCAAAGTCTTTCGAGAAAAATGGTACCTCACTTGTGTGGGTAGGCCTAGTGCCCGTGCCAGGAAACGGGCCAAAACGCAACGTGGACACACCACATTTTCACAGTGAAAACTGACCCTTTTTTTGCAAAGTGCCTAGCTGTAGATTTTGAACCCTAGTTCTGCCGGCACCTAGGGAAACCTAGCAAACCTATACATTTTTGAAAACTAGACACCCAGGGGAATCCAGGATGGGGTGACTTGTCTGGCTCTCACCAGGTTTTGTTTCCCAGAATCCCTTGCAAACCTCAAACTTTGTAAAACAAAAAACACATTTTCCTCAAATTTCTGTGGTGGAAAGTTCTGTAATCTACGTAAATCCACAAATTACCACCTAGCGTTCCCCCAGGTCTCCCGATAAAAATGGTACCTCACTCATGTGGGTGCCCCAAGTACCCGCGATGGGCAAGGGCCCGAAACGTATTGAGGAGACATCAAAATGGCCTATCACAAAACAACCTGGTTTTGCAAGGGGAGTCACCTGTGTTTTTGGCCCCTGGCTCGGCGGCCATCTTGTGAAATCTACCAAAACCTCACATTTCTGAAAACTAGACACCTGGGGGAGTCCAGCAAGGTAAGGCTTGCATGGGTCCCCCAATGTTTCCCTACCCAGAATCCCCTGCAAACCTCAAATTTAGCTGAAAAAAATCCCTTTTTTCTCAAATTTCTGTGTGGGAAAGTTCTGGAATCTGCGTAGATCCACAAATTTCCTACCACCCAGCGTTCCCCCAGGTCTCCCGATAAAAATGGTACAACACTCGCATGGGTGGGTCAAGTACCCGTGACAGGCAAGGGCCCAAAACCTATTGAGGCGAGATCAAAATTACCTATCACAAAACAACCTGGTTTTGCAAGGGGGGTCCCATGAGTTTTTAGCCCCGGGCTCTGCGGCCATCTAGGGAAACCTACCAAACCCACACATTTCTGAAAACTAGACACCCAGGGGAGTCCAGCAAGGTATGGCTTGCATGGGTCCCCCAACATTTCCCTACCCATAATCCCCTGCAAACCTCAAATTTTGTTGAAAAAAATCAATTATTTCTCACATATCTGTGTTTAAAGTTGTAGGATCACTGGGCTGACACAAATTTCCTACCACCCAGCGTTCCCCCAGGTTTCCCGATAAAAATGGTACCTCACATGTGTGGGTAGGCATAGTGGCTGCAACAGGAAATGGCCCAAATCATACTGTGGAGACTTCAAAATTACCTATAACAAAACTACCTGGTTTTGGGGGGGGGGGCAGCTGGTTTTTTGGCCCCGGGCCTGCCGCCATCTAGGGAAACCTACCAAACTCACACAATTCTGAAAACTAGACACCCTGGGGAGTCCAATGAGGTATGGCTTGCGTGGATCCCCCAACGTTTCCCTATCCAGAATCCCCTGCAAATCTCAAATTTAGCTGAGAAAAACACATTTTCCACATATTTTTGGGTGGAATCACCATGCCGGTACAAATGTCCTCCACCACAGCATTCTCCTTAGTGTCCCGAGTAAAATGATACCTCACTTGTGTGGGTGTCCAATGCAGAATTGGCTAAAAACGTATTTTAAAAAAAATGTAGCGCTTAGAATTGTCGGTGCTATACCCTAAATCCCTATGTTTTGGGCTCTTCCCAGTCACAGACCCTTGCCCCACCCACACAAGTGAGGTATCATTTTACTCGGGACCCCCCGTGAAAAACCAGGTTGTTTTGTGATAGGTAATTTTGATGTCACCTCAATAGGTTTTGGGCCTTTGCCTGTCGCGGGTACTTGACCCACCCACACAAGTGAGGTACCATTTTTCTCTGAAGACTTTGAGGAATGCGGGGTGGGTGGAATTTTGTGGATCCACACAGATTCCAGAACTTTCTACCACAGAAATGTGAGGAAAATGTGTTTTCTTTTACAAATGTTGAGGTTTGCAAGGGATTCTGGGTAACAGAACCTGGTGAGAGCCAGACAAGTCACCCCATCCTGGATTCCCTGGGTGTCTAGTTTTCAAAAATGTATAGGTTTGCTAGGTTTCCCTAGGTGCCGGCAGAGCTAGGGTTCAAAATCTACAGCTAGGCACTTTGCAAAAAAAGGGTCCGTTTTCACTGTGAAAATGTGGTGTGTCCACGTTGCGTTTTGGGCCGTTTCCTGTCGCGGGCACTAGGCCTACCCACACAAGTGAGGTACCATTTTTCTCGGAAGACTTTGGGGAACGCGGGGTGCGTGGAATTTTGTGGATCCACGCAGATTCCAGAACTTTCCACCACAGAAATGTGAGAAAAATGTGTTTTTTTCACAAATTATTAGGTTTGCAAGGGATTCTGGGTAACAGAAACTGGTGAGTGCCAGTCAAGTCACCCCATCCTGGATTCCCCTGGGTGTCTAGTTTTCAAAAATGTATAGGTTTGCTAGGTTTTGCTAGGTGCTGGGAGAGCTAGGGTTCAAAATCTACATCTAGGCACTTTGCAAAAAAAGGGTCAGTTTTCACTGTGAAAATGTTGTGTGTCCACGTTGCGCTTTGGGCCATTTCCTGTCACAGGCACTAGGCCTACCCACACAAGTAAGGTACCATTTTTCTCGGAAGACATTGGGGAACACGGCGTGGATGGAATTTTGTTGATCCACGCAGATTCCAGAACTTTCCACCACAGAAATGTGAGGAAAATGTGTTTTTTTTACAAATATTTAGGTTTGCAAGGTATTCTGGGTAACAGAACCTGGTGAGAGCCAGTCAAGTCACCCAATACTGCATTCCCCTGGGTGTCTAGTTTTCAAAAATGTATAGGTTTGCTAGGTTTACCTAGGTGCCGGCAGAGCTAGGGTTCAAAATCTACAGCTAGGCACTTTGCAAAAAAAGGGTCCATTTTCACTGTGAAAATGTGGTGTGTCCACGTTGCGTTTTGGGCCGTTTCCTGTCATGGGCACTAGGCCTACCCACACAAGTGAGGTACCATTTTTCTCGGAAGACTTTGGGAAACGCGGTGTGGGTGGAATTTTGTGAATCCATGCAGATTCCAGAACTTTACACCACAGAAATATGAGGAAAATGTGTTTTTTTTAACAAATTTTTAGGTTTGCTAGAGATTCTGGGTAACAGAACCTGGTGAGAGCCAGACAAGTCACCCCATCCTGGATTCCCCTGGGTGTCTAGATTTAAAAAATGTATAGGTTTGCTAGGTTTCCCTAGGTGCTGGCAGAGTTAGGGTTCAAAATCTACAGCTAGGCACTTTGCAAAAAAAGGGTCCGTTTTCACTGTGAAAATGTGGTGTATCCACGTTGTGTTTTGGGCCGTTTCCTGTCGCGGGCACTAGGCCTACCCACAGAAGTGAGGTACCATTTTTCTCGGAAGACATTGGGAAACACGGCGTGGATGGAATTTTGTTGATCCACGCAGATTCCAGAACTTTCCACCACAGAAATGTGAGGAAAATGTGGTTTTTTTTACAAATATTTAGGTTTGCAAGGTATTCTGGGTAACAGAACCTGGTGAGAGCCAGTCAAGTCACCCAATACTGCATTCCCCTGGGTGTCTAGTTTTCAAAAATGTATAGGTTTGCTAGGTTTCCCTAGGTGCCGGCAGAGCTAGGGTTCAAAATCTACATCTAGGCACTTTGCAAAAAAAGGGTCAGTTTTCACTGTGAAAATGTTGTGTGTCCACGTTGCGTTTTGGGCCATTTCCTGTCACAGGCACTAGGCCTACCCACACAAGTAAGGTACCATTTTTCTCGGAAGACATTGGGGAACACGGCGTGGATGGAATTTTGTTGATCCACGCAGATTCCAGAACTTTCCACCACAGAAATGTGAGGAAAATGTGTTTTTTTTTACAAATATTTAGGTTTGCAAGGTATTCTGGGTAACAGAACCTGGTGAGAGCCAGTCAAGTCACCCAATACTGCATTCCCCTGGGTGTCTAGTTTTCAAAAATGTATAGGTTTGCTAGGTTTACCTAGGTGCCGGCAGAGCTAGGGTTCAAAATCTACAGCTAGGCACTTTGCAAAAAAAGGGTCCATTTTCACTGTGAAAATGTGGTGTGTCCACGTTGCGTTTTGGGCCGTTTCCTGTCATGGGCACTAGGCCTACCCACACAAGTGAGGTACCATTTTTCTCGGAAGACTTTGGGAAACGCGGTGTGGGTGGAATTTTGTGAATCCATGCAGATTCCAGAACTTTACACCACAGAAATATGAGGAAAATGTGTTTTTTTTTACAAATTTTTAGGTTTGCTAGAGATTCTGGGTAACAGAACCTGGTGAGAGCCAGACAAGTCACCCCATCCTGGATTCCCCTGGGTGTCTAGATTTAAAAAATGTATAGGTTTGCTAGGTTTCCCTAGGTGCTGGCAGAGTTAGGGTTCAAAATCTACAGCTAGGCACTTTGCAAAAAAAGGGTCCGTTTTCACTGTGAAAATGTGGTGTATCCACGTTGTGTTTTGGGCCGTTTCCTGTCGCGGGCACTAGGCCTACCCACAGAAGTGAGGTACCATTTTTCTCGGAAGACTTTGGGGAGTGCGGGGTGGGTGGAATTTTGTGGATCCACACAGATTCCAGAACTTTGCACCACAGAAATGTGAGGAAAATGTGTTTTTTTTTACAAATGTTTAGGTTTGCAAGGGATTCTGGGTAAGAGAACCTGGTGAGAGCCAGTCAAGTTACCCCATCCTGCATTTCCCTGGGTGTCTAGTTTTCAAAAATGTATAGGGTTTCTAGGTTTCCCTAGGTGCCGGCAGAGCTAGGGTTCAAAATCTACAGCTAGGCACTTTGCAAAAAAAAGGTCAGTTTTCAATGCAAAAATAAAGTGTGTCCGCGTTGTGTTTTGAGCCGTTTCCTGTCGCTGGCACTAGGCCTACCCACACAAGTGAGGTACCATTTTTATCAGGAGAATTAGGGTAACACAGAATTGTAGAGCAACTGTTATTACCTATTGACTTTCGATGCATTTCTGCCTTCCAAATGAAAGACAATGTGTAAAAAAGAAGTGATTTTGATAAATGACCTATAATTCTCATGCTAGTATGGGTACTCACAATTTCAGAAATGTGCAAATATCTACTGTTTCTAAACTCTATATTTTGTTCCAATTTCAGAAATACATAGTTGTCTTTCATACCCATTTTCCCATGTATATATTTTCCCAAATTAATTGCTATATACCCCGTACATAATAAAAAAACATTGCAAGACACTGCTCAGTTATTGGCTCTGGGTTCGTCGGGATCTTGGTGAACCTACAAGTCCTATATATCCCCACAACCAGAAAGGTCCAGCGGATGTAACAGTATATTGCTTTTAAACAGCTATCATTATTAGAAGAAGTTACAGGTGAAAACGTTGACACAAATGGCTGTTTTTTACAACTAATTTTCAAATTTTCCTTTATTCAACTGTTAGTTTCTATAAAGAAACCTTGAAGGATCTACACAAATGACCCCTTGCTAAATTCAGAATTTTATCTACTTTTCTAAAATGTATAGCTTTCCAGGATCCATTATTGCTTTCATACCCATTTCTACCATTAACTGGAAGGAGGTTGAAAGCACAAAAAACAGCAAAAATAGGCTATGTCCCAGAATAATTCCAAAACTGTGTAAAACATTTTGGTTTTCTGACAAAAGTCTGCTTGTCCCTGAAATCTGGGAAAATGGTGATTTCAGCATCACAACCCCTTTGTTGATACCAATTGCAGGGAAAAAAACAGACGCTTTCATCTGTAGCCCTTTTTTCAAAAAAAAAATAAATGTAGCTAAATTTTGGCTAATTTCTGGGTCCCCTCTAGGGGAATCTACAAACCCTGGGTACCTTTAGAATCCCCATGATGTTGGAAGAAAAGGACGCAAATTTGGCGTGGATACCTTATGTGGTCAAAAAGTTACAGGGGCCTAAGCGCGAACTACCCCAAATAGCAAAAAAAAAGGCTTAGCACAGGGGGGGAAAGGCCTAGCAGCGAAGGGGTTAAGTATCAACAAAAGTAAATATTTACACTAAAGATTAATTTGATGTCTTTGCAGCTACAGTAATAAATCTATTTTAAACGTGCTTGCTGCTCGTGTCTTTCTGTGCTGCTGCTATCAATAAACAGATTAGCGGTGCGCAGTTTGTAAAGCAATTGTCAATCTTATACATTTACACAGAAGAACAGGGTGGCATTACTTTCATTGTCGCTGTGACATACGCACTAATTGCTGTCATAGTTTACTGTATATTTAAGCTTCCTTCCTATACACTTACTGTCGCAGAACACGTTGCACATTTGAATGCATAACTTCCCTAACCCATGGCATTTTAGCCTCTGCTGTAATTTATTTTTTTAAATCAGGAGCAGTTGTTTGTATAAATTTTTTTTCAACATGGTGTTTACTAAAATAGAACCTCTGGGCATTATTTATTTAAACTTTCACGTATTATAGGCTTTCTTTCTAATAAGTACCCGGCTGTGTGGCAAGTGGAGAGTTCTTACTATTTTTACTATTGTTAGGAAAGAAACAAAAGCATGCTTTTTACTTTTTGTGGATGTTTTGCTTCGTTAACCATATTGTCATTTTTCTTTTTTTATACTAGCACAATTTTTTGGGAACAAATGGAGAAACTATTGAATCCGTTCACACCACCATAGACTTCTTGGCTCAGCTATTCTTTTATTTGTTGTTTTAGCAGGAAAATACGTCTGCATTCACACCTTTACAAACACAGCGACAAACGATAGAAACGACTCCCACTACCACAGACTCTTTGGGGTGCACACCCTCTCATTAGCAACTACGTGCGTGCGCATTTCAAAGAGCTTCCAATATAAGGGTAACCTGATGGAAAGTGTTACTTTCCTCACCAATAAAATGCACATTTAAATGTATACAAAGCGCTCCCACTACCACAGACTTCTTGACGCATGCACCTTCTTTTTTTTAAGCAACTAGGTGCGTGCACATTTTAAATATGTTTTAATGTAAGGGTAGCCGGATAGAAACTGTTACCCACAATCATACCGATGTTAACTTCAAAGTGAGTTGTCGATTTTTCTTTAGCAGCTCATGCATCTTTTAAAAAACATATAAAGACACAATTCCACTCGTTCACACCACTCTAGACTTGTTGTCTCGGCCAATCTTCTCTCTTTTAGCAAGTACCCATTCGCACTTTGAAAAACATTACAGAAAACAATAGGAATTGCTCCAACACTACAGACTTCTTGGCGCACGCTCTGGTCTTTCTTTTAGCAACACGGTGTGTGCGCATTTTAAAGAGCTTCCAATAAAGTCTCTAAATTAGCTTCACAATGGCGCTGTTGGCTACCTAACCTCACTATTGACAAAAACGACGCAGGTATAGAAACATAAAATTATAATCTTGTCTATTATTATACTACACACCACTATACTCTATACCACCTAACTCTATACTAAACACTGCTCTTTACTACTATTTACACACTAAACTCCACTATACGGCGAGACCTATTGGCATTGCCAATGCTTGTTTCTTATGTTTAGACTATCATGGGGGACTGAGACATCTGCCTACTCAGGCACAATTACATTCGAAACTGTGGTTCAGAGAAGTTGAAACATGTAAAATTCGGTTCAAGTTGTGATTAACTGATGTTAAAGCTAGGGGTGGGCGGAGCTCACGGAGTTGTACTCTGCGGAATCATGCAGATTTACTTAAAATCGCCATGAGATTCCCCTGAGTTCTGCTCACTGCTAACTCTGCTGGGGAGTTATATTGTCTATGGTGCATAGATCCGGGTTTGGCTTCTGTTAAATGCCATCAGTAGTCCTACCGTGTTTTTGAGGCAGTATTTTTTAGGTTGAGCATCAGCGCGCATGCGCTGTGCAAGACCTGCTGTAATCAATACAGTGAGTGTAATCCCACCTGCTGCTTTCCATTGGTCTACTCCTCCATCACTCTTCTTTGTTGGCTTTTGATTTGTTGGCAGTCCCGTAACGTCACTTCCGGTTTTCTCTTAGGAGCACCGGCCAACTACAGTTTTGTTGCGCTGTAGATGTACATATGTCTCTCTCTTTGGGGACTACTTCTTTTATTTCCCTGTGCACATAACTTTTCTCCACACGGGTGCGTGCATCATGTTTCAGCACGGCACCCGTTTCTACCTCTCCTTTCACGTATCTTGTTTATTGCTATTGTCCAGAAGTTGCCTCAGGGCAAAGCCGTCATTTCCGTTGCAAATTTTATCAAATGGTAACTTTATTTTTCTGCTAGTACAAGAAGCACTGGCGGCGCTGAGGCATCCACGCCACAGGGCTGTACGAAGCATAGGGAGACAAATGCAGCGCACGACCAGCGTTCTGTTGTTTTTTAGCTCTGCCCCCTACTCGCGTGTGCACAGAACACCGGCATCAACCGGCCCCTGCTCTTCACGCAGTCTACCCTGTACATGTACATTAACATGCACGCAATGTACCGTGCAAGCGCTAACAATCTGCACGCACACATGCTTCCTTGCACACAGTTGCCCATTCTGTACCACACACACCCACGCAGAGTCATGCATACCCAGGCCCTCTCAAACAAATCATCACGTGTCCTTTTAATCTCTCATCACCATAGCAGCTGAAATGGAGGCCAAAAAACGACACAAAAGAAACGGCGTAGATGGTTGCGACTGCAAGCGCATTCTGAGAACAACTGGCTGCTCGTCACCAAGGCTATGTTACTGGGATTTGTAAAGTGCAGAGCCCGCTAATTACTTGGCCTCCTAGCGCTTTGTGCAGACACTGGCCTGCGGTTGTGATTCATCCAACGAAGGATTCCCACTCGAAAGCATTCATGGCCAATCTGTGTGAGATGGACATCAGCGACAAGTATAAATGGCTCCAAATCATTTCGAGCAGGGGGGTACAGGTCAGGTAACATCTTTATGAGGGGTGCTGTGACACTCTCAGACGAGGAACCGGGAATTCAGGGCGGGCACTGCAGACTTTAGCAGGGGTACGTTGTTTCAGCAGGGTGAGGCGGGGTATAGAGTGGGCTAACGACACATCGGTCATGGAAAGGAACGTGGTGACTGAGTTACAACACAAAGGAGAGTGGGTATAGGTTTGTGAAGGAGGCAGGCAGACGGCGAGCAGGGTGTGAAAGTGTTCAAAATTCTGAGAGAAAGATGGATTCCTGAGGATTTCCCCAGGACTCTTCAGACCTAAAGTGCACCCCAAAATTAAAGATGTAGAATCTTTCAAGGCAGATTGGATTTGTTGCTGCCTTGGCTTCTAAGTGATACCAAGCCACTGTAAAGTGACCATTTTTAAGGGTTAGTGTATGCATTGGGGTCGTACAGCATCGCTCACAATGTAAGGTGCTTGAGGGCAGTGTGAAGCTGGCACTGGTGGGCAGAGATGAGATGGCTCTCATGGGCAGCGTGTGAAGGTGGCATTGGTGGATAGTGTGAGGTGCCAGAAACAGTGGACACTGTAAAAGTTACCACAGGTGAGCTCTCTCTTCCACACTCTATCTTGCTGTCTGTTACCATACTTTTTTTCTGGCACACTGTGTGGTCCTCTGTGTAATAACCTCCCTCAAAAAATCCAACACCCAGCAATTTCTTAAATGATAAATAATTCAATCGTATTGCTTTATTAACCTTCCTGCTTCCTCAAGTTTGCTTGAAAATGCATCATTTGTCCACTCTTTTTAAAAAAAAATCTCGGGGGGAACCCCCGCCGAACCCCCCATAGGCTGTTTGTATACGCTCACTACGCTCGCTCGCCGTGGTGCAGTACAACAATAATTTTACACCCCACCACTTTCAAATGTCACCATCCGCCACTGGAAAAGAGAGAGGAGAGAGACAGAAGTGGAGGAGTGGGGAGGATAGAGATCGAAAGGAAAGCATGGAGGATGAAGGCGGGAGAGAGAAATGTGAGAGGGAACTGCTTGGGAAGAGAGAAAGGCAGAAAAGAAATGGGAGAAAACAGCAGAGGGGAAAGAAGGAGAAAGGCAGAGTGAGTGTTGGAGAGGGAGGGAACAAGACAGAAAGATTAAAAGCGGATGTTGGTTGCACCGAGGCGATAGGATTCCGGAAGGCAAAGAGAGCACACTGTGACCGAGGGGAGAGGGCAGGGAGCACAGCTGTAGAGGGAAAGAAGAGGAGAGGAGAGACAGATAGAGTGCCATGCGCTCAGGAGCACAGTAGAAAGTGATTGAGAGTGCCAGGAAGAGAGACAGGGAGATGTGTATTAGTGCCTAATACGCAAACCGGTTTTGGCAAATGGAAATATAATCATGTAATTCAGGGCAAAACTTTTAATACCCTGGCTTCTGCAATCTGGTCTCTGAAGTCATAAGTAGTGCTGTTTTTTATGTACAGCACCACTGCTCTGACCATTGAAGCTAGGTCCGCTGTGAGCTTATAAACATAAGGGTGCTCTGAGCTTAACATAAACAAAGTACAGTGGGGCAGATTTACAAGCCCCTTGCGCCACTGGTGCGTCACTTTTTGTGCCATACCGGGGGTGCATTTTACTGATCCATATTTACAAGAACAGGAAAAGCCACCCTGCGTGACTTTTCCTGTCCTTGTAAATATGGCCCCTTTGCACGCAGCACTTTGCATGAAAGGGGTGTTCCATGGGTGTTGCTGTGGGTGTTCCCACGCAACACCCATGGAACCAGACACATTTCCAGATTTACAAAGAATCATAAATCTGGAAATGTGTGTGAATGCTACGCCTCCCCAGGAGAGGCGTAGGGAAGTGCAACGAGGAGTGGAAGTCACCTCTTATGATTGTTTATGTACAGGAAGGTGTCCCTTCCTGCACATAAACAATCATTGAAGCAATGACGTTTTTCAACTTCTATGTGTGCTAATGCTGCACACATAGAAGTTGAAAAATGGCATTTCAGATTGTTTTTATGCAGGAAGGGAACCCTTCCTGAACAAAAACAATCTCCCCACGACGCAGGCAACCTTGCACCATGGTGCAAGTGTGCCTGCACCGGCGCATGGCAGCAGTTTGTATGCCAGCGCAAGGGGAAGCACAGAGATGCAACATATTGTTGTAAATATGTCGCATCCCTGTGCTTTGAAAGTGACTCAGTGCGGCGCAGCCAAATGGCTTGCAGCACGCACTGAGGGGCTTATTTACAAGCCCCTTATGCCACCCGTACATCACTTTTGCCATGTTAAAAATGACGAAAAAGTGGCGCAAGTGGCTTGTAAATAAGCCCTTGAGTCACTTTCTTGTAAATCTGCCCCAGTGTACGGAGGGGACAGAAGGAGGGTGAGGGCAACCTACCCTTAGGCCATGCAACAGATTCCTGGTGCCCGTGGGAGTGGGACTCGAAAGTTACCCCCCTCTCAGACCTCGAGACTGTCTCACAGGGCAAAGGTTGAGACTGGGCAATGTCCTGGAATTGTAGAATTGACTGGTGGCTGGTGGCAGTGACTGTTAACTACTAGTATCCAATTCAATGGTATGCAATTAACATGCCTCAGAAGGCGGGAACTCAAACCTAAAAAATCTACAGATGTTAGCACAGAGCATATAACTCGCTGAGCCATCTAGGTGGAAAGCCAATAGAATGTGAACCTCATTAACAGCGGCCCGGTTTTAGGTGTGATATTTATTGCACCTGATAACAATATTGTAGGATACTTTAGTTATCGGATGCGATAAATTACATGTTTTTCCCCTAAAATGTGTAATCTAATGTTGTACTGTGAATATCAGGATTTTATAACTTTGCAAAGCGCCATCAACTGTGTATGCTACGCGAAGTGCTACTGAACACACCCAGTAGAGTCAGAGCCATCAGAGACACTGCAGAAAAAGAGAAGTGTGTGAGTGATTTAAATAGGCACTAGCGCTATTGCCGTTTCTACTGTATCTGCCCTGTGTCAGTGTGAAGCTTGCGGTGTTCACTCATGGCTGTACCTGTTTGTGAGGACACTTCTGTGCTGGGCTGTGTTTGTTCTTAATGTGAAGGATGCTTGCACTACTCGTAATTATAATGTTGCTGTGAAGCTTACAATCCTTTTGCCCATTTCGTGCCTGTTTTCTGTGGAAATTATGATGCTAGAACTCCTGAAGTCTGTACCACCCATATTTTGAAAGTATGGCTGTACCCGATGCATTTATAAGGCAACTCCATAGTCCGTACACCAAGTTCTGCCAAGTTCAGTGAGTGAGAAAACACCGCAGGGATGCTGCACCTGTCGTGTGTGTATAGAAGAAAGACTGCTTCATCAAACCCCGGCAGCAGTGGGTAGGTCCTTGGACACATTGCGTACTACGCAAACTAAATGGGGAAGTTCCTCATATCTTGACCTGCCGGGGTTTGATGAAGCAGTAGTATATCCCAATTACGGTAGAACCAGAACTACCAGCCATTAGACAGAGTAGAACCAGAACTACCAGCCATTAGACAGAGTAAGTCATGGTGGCTTAAATCCCAAACATTAATTTATTTTTGTTTTCCGGTCCACCTTAGTGTAGATAGTTTTTAAACTTTAGGTCCTGACGAATCGCCTTTAGACTTGCAGAATTGCGAAGAAACATGTTGACCAACCACACGGAAGAGCGCCACACCTAAGACATTAACTTAGCATTGCGCCTTTCTTTTTTATTTTAATCAGGGTAGGAGACCCCACAATTAAAGTTATTTTTGCTGGTACTCCCGACCTTGTTTTAACTCACATAAACATCACACACCACTTATTCATCTACACTCACTAAATCTCTCACACCCACGGCACCAAACGGCTATTTGGAAAAAGATCTCCGCCAAAGTGCCCCTCATCGGGAGCCCGTCAGGCATTGCAGCGCCGGCCAGACGAGGAGCAGTCCGATGATGAAGCATGACACCCAACTGGGTGTGTGAGGGCATTACATTCCAAAGAAATGGATTCCCATCTCTTTTGACACTGTAGCCTACTGTCCCTTGTATACTGCTAAATTCTAGATCATTCAGGAACAGCACAACTTTAATTTTCATATTGCATTTGGGCAACTGTGCTGGACCTTATGTATAAAAGCCCGTTGTCCCTCTATTTGTGAATAAAGAGAGCATACTTGCCATACCCTTGTGGCACCTACAACCTGAAGCACTTGAAGACCTACCAATCTGAGAATCACTCGGCACTGCCACAGCTGATTACTTCGAGTTTAATAGCAACTCAGCCATTGATAGGCTGATTGAAGGAGACCCATGTCATAGGGATCCTGAGAACAGCAAGTAGTTTTAAATTGTTTTTAATGGGATTGATTTGAATAAGCAGGAGTAATGTCAACATTTGAAACAACATTTGTTGGAGGAAGAAAGGGACCATGAAAACTAAAGATAGACTATATGGACTGTGTTTCATTAGGATTGACTGAATGGTTTCTTCTTTCCCATTGTCTCTTGGGAAATGTAGTTTGCTTATTGTTGAAGTCTTGTTGGGTGCTGGAAAAATAAATGAAGAACGAATAGGAAAAATAAAATTACAAACAGATCTCTGGTAACTTGTTCGGGTATTTGTGTTTCTAGAGAGCCAAGCGTTGCAACGTTTGTTCAGTGTCTTGCGTTGTAATACCATCAGAAATATTGTGGTGACATTTTGATAATGTTAATTTATTTTCCAATAAGACTGCTGCTTAATCAACTCAGATAGAATTAAAGACGTTTTGGAACCTCGAACAAGAGATGTGGTTAAGACAGGGGAGACAAAAGAACCCAATGTAGGAAACACATTCTTCAATGCTTTTTGTAAAACATATTTCTGTTGTAATTGTGCTAATTATGTGTTTTCTATCTCTGCTCTAGATCCAGTGTCAGCACTTTTGGGCTTGGATTTAAAGGGATTACCTCTAGTCGGTGACCTCACTGGTTGTGTGACCCCATTGGTATGAATTTTAAATTCCAATTTTATTTTAAAACTGTTCTACTACTATCGTACTAATAACTTCAATTTATGGCGAGCAAGTATGTAATGACATGTTGCCAACTTACAGTATTCATGTATGCGTTTGGGAATGGGTGCAGGGGTACCTCATACCTGTATGGCTATCATTATAAGAGCTCTGGAGCAGTATTCTTTTTGGGGGGTATACTATACTGCTCTGGGCCATTATGAATAGTCTAGTATTTTGGGCTGGAAATTTCTGGATCCACAAATACTGGACCCAGTAATCCTCAGTTTGCAAACTCAGGGTAAGGTAAAAAGAAAATGGGGCGGGAGACCCCTGGAGACGGGAGACGGTGGCAGGTATCTGTCTGCGGGCAACAAAAAAGTCCACACACCCTCTGCAGCACTACGTGGGGAACTGTCCAAGCTCCTTCCTGCCTCCTTTCCCTCAGACATTCACCGACGCTCGCCATCCACCCCCTGCAGCTACAGTCCCAGGTACTGGCAAAGCCCAGGGATGACCAGTGTCTGCGCTCCCATTTCCCCACTACCTGCAGGAAACAAGAAACTTTCCCAGATACTGGCAGAGCCCAAGGCTGACACATGGGTATCTATGCCCTGCATACCGTGCCTTGCTACCCTCCCCAGTGTGTAGGAACAGCCTAATGCCGTGCACAGAGACCTCATGATAACAGAACTCTAAAATGACGGCAGGGCAGGATGGGCAGAGCAGACAAAGCTCCCCATTGATGACTCTTATTATGCTTTGCATCCCCCCATCTACCCACCTGCCACCACTCACCATCATGTTTACCCAAAGGCCCCGTAACACATAAAATAGGTCATGTAAGTGATCGACAGCTGATCATGATCCCTCCCTATCCTGGTCATAAATTAAAAATGCACAGGGTTTGTAATCCTCCCACCAAAAATGGTACCTGATAATAGGCTGTTTGTTGTAGATACACAATCATAGATGCCAGAAACCGAAACCGTACACAAATATTGAATACTTCTGATGCAACTTGGAATGGAGGAAAATAAGCTTGGAGCACATTGAAATCATGTTCCTTAACATCCTCTTTCCAATGTTATGGAACAATAAAATCTACTCATCTTCCAACTTAGGGTTTTGGTTTGACAGTTGTTTAAAGACTACATCCTACAACCTAAGGATCCTAGTAACCTCGGGTCTTTGGCATCGCAATCAGGGGCAACGCGTCTTAGTACCCATGGAGGTTTTAGAAAGGTTTATCTCACATGGGTAAATAGGGAGTGTGTACACATTCACAGGAACATGCAAAGACCATTCAGGACCTCATTGAGCCAACTAGATCTGACTAGGATTTTGATAAACAAGTTTGCTTGACCTGACTGCTCTGCATAGGAGAGTAAATGGATACCTGTATCTTTGTGGGACACCTCTACTGATCCCAGGCCACTTTTAAGCTGGTGATGAAGCAATGTGCACACATAGTAGGTGGAGGCTTGTGGGTACTGGCAAAAAGCAAATGAGTGAGGGGTTCATATGAAGGTGAAAAAGGCAACATGCAGACATCAGCAAAGAGATGGACTGTTCTTACCAGCCAGAATCACAGCTGACCTCACCTGCTCTTGCACATAGATGGTTTATTGGACCCCTCCTCTGATATCAGTCAAAGGGTGAAGAGGGCTTGTTGACTCTCTGTGTCTCTTAACTCCTTATTCTGGATAGGGTTTGTAGATAAGCAAGGTCAACGCCAACAGCATGGCAAACTAACAAGCCTTCTGCAGGGCATAAGGCTCAGTCCTAGCCATAAAAAATCAGGCAGTAGACAGACCACGTTAAATAAGCACCAAAGCACGATTCATGCAGGTGCATGTATGTCAAGGGTGCTTTTCAACAAGTCGGAGTTGGTCTCCAAGTTTTAACAATGTCCTTGCCTGTGGAGCAACAACCCACTGCCAAGCTGTGCCAGTGAAGTCACAACATTCAAAATCTCAACCATCTAGGTTGTAGTGGAGTTTTGTTTCTCTGTGGGGTTTCTGAATAGGGAAAGTTTTACATTGTTCCCTGAATGTGCTGAACAGGGTGGTGTCAGAATGACATGAGGAAATGTATTGCAGTCACTGCTGGAGGGAAAGCTTGTATATTTCCCTCAGACAGTATTTGGAGCCAAAGGAAACGGAGGGAAAAAGCAGTGCTGCATGTGATGGTCCTTCCTAGTGCTCTATTGGTCTCCATCTTCCACTCAAGTTCTTTTACAAAAATAGATTGTGATTATATCCAGAAAACACAGACAGATGCAGCAAAGGTGATCTCAAGCTGTCTTCCATCCACACTTGTCAATGTAAAAACAATGTGTAGCATGTGTTGATCCTTTCCAGTCTTTCAAATTGTGAGCCCCAGTATGCACCACCCCAGCTACCGCTACCGCACCTGAAAAACCGTAAAATGCATCACCGTGACCATAGCTACTGCATCCAAAAATCTGTAAAGTGTTGCCACCAGCAAGGTTCTATAAAATTAATTGAGGAGAGTAGAGGGGGTCACCAACTAAAAACTTCGGAGATCATCCTGGGCTCCTCAATCTTATTAAACACTGAGAGCATCTCTATGGTGCACCAGGGATGCAGGTTTGGGGGACCGCTAAGAACGAGGGATTCCCCAAAATAAGCCAAAATGGGAAAAATACAGGAGAGTCTCAGCTATTTGAGTTTCATGTTCTGTCCTTGTGTTCAAAGGTGAAGACCAGTCACTATAAGGAAATGGCCCACAGTCGCAACCTGGGATTACTCCCTTTCACTGCTTTCAGTCTTATTGGGAGCTTGTGATCAAAATGGATAGTAAATAAAGCTCCAAACAAAAAACGATGAAGATGAAACCTCTTTAACCTACATGTACAACCTTTCTCGTTTGCTACCATGTTTAATTTAAGTCAAGGGGCATCCACAACCCTTCTTATTTAGGTTATTGATCTAATTCCATGGTCAGAGACATCTGTCCAGCTGATCAAGATCTGACATGAAATCTGGCACCTTACAGACCGGTCCCTCAAAAAGAGTCTTTCAGCTCTTTAAAGGCCCAATGATCATCATTGTCCAACTCACCTTCTTGGATTGCCTCACGAAGGTCAGTGCTTTAAATGGAAGCATAATGGACCTGCACTTCTCCACAACGTTTCTGTAGTCACCTAAGAGGCTCACAAGTGCACAGAAACTCGTCACACTGTTTGGGGTCTCCAAATCCATGATGGCATGGATTTTAGCAATGAGAATTTCCACCTTTCTCCCAATCACTTGGTATGTGTGATAGATCACCAATCCTTGGACAATCTGGCTTTTAAGTGCCTTTTATGTTCGATTTCCACTTTTCACCACCTTCTGTTCATGGGTAAGGTGATCAAGGTGGCTGTCCATGTGTCACTGAACACTGCTAGGTCATCAAGTCAGACAAAGCAGAAAGCTTCCAGGTCATTTGGCATTTGATTCACCACCTTGTTAAAGATACTTGGTGGCATTCTGTTGTCCAAAATTCCTGACACAAACCGGGACTACGATTTCTTAGGTCGAGACACTTGTGTTAAGCATGGAGTTCTATTGCCAACACCCAGTATGTAAATCAAACATGCTCACAAAGTGACCAGCTCCTAATGTGTCAATAAACCTGTCAGGTTGAAGGATGGAAAGTGTATCAATATTAGTGACAGCATGGAGTGCACTGTAATCTATACAGACGTGTTGTGGTTTGCTGTCCCCTACTTTGGATCAAGCAAAACCCGACTAGCCCAGGGATCTGGAGAACTCGTTTACACTAAAGAAAATAATTGTAATTAATGAATTCTTTGATATTTTTCAACATGTGATTGGTCGTGAACTTAACTTCCAAATGTCACTAGTTTTAATGTTTAGGATGCACCACAAGGTTTATACTGGGGTAATAGAGTAGAGAACTTTCACCCTCCTAGTGCTACACTGTTAATATGGGGTAGTGTTATACTCCTTTACCTCAGCCACTGTTATTAATGTATTTAATGGTTTTGTAGAGCACGCCTACATCATAAGAATTAGTGCATTTTACAATTAACTAAAGGAACACAATACAGAGTAAACAACCATAATACAAAATAATGACCGGAAAAGACGAGTGATTGTGCAGTGAACTACAAGTTTAATTTTAGAGAGAGTACTTCAAGTATATGTAAAAGAGGTGGGTTTCTAGACATTTTGTTAATTACACGAGCGTGAGTTCATTTCAAAGCTTTGACTGGTGGGTGTTCGACAAAGTTGCTGCAGATCTGTCAAAGTATGGTAGCTTACTTGGGAGGTATCGAATGTGAGTGTTTCAGGAACAAAGAATCAACTTTGATTAATCCATATTTCATAATTACTACATTTGCATTACTCATAGCAACATCCACCGTGCGTTTCACAACATCCTATCTCTTTGCCTGGGTTTATTGGTTCACATTGTGTGATGTTTTCAAAACATCCAACCTGATTTATAGATTCAAAATGAAATGAAGACTTCTGTTCCGATAAATTATAACGTGGATTAAACAACAGGTGTTGGAAAAAATTAGTCATTTTATATTTGGATAAATAAAAATAACAAGGAATCTATTTTATAAATGCTATAGGAAATGGCGCCTCCCTAATGATCAATATCTATATACACCATTGGGGAACATGGTGTAAATCTGTGAATGCACTAAAAACGCTTGGCCAGATCCCTGCTACCCCATTACGACTACAATAATCCCAGGATTGGAGTTCAGCTAGTCTGTGTCAAAGGACGTAAAGATCACGAATGGATGATGGCTTGATCTAGAGGAGTGTCAGACACATACTGATGGAGGAACACTCAGGTCTCCTCAAACACCAAGGCCATTGGCTCAATATATATATATTGAGTAGAAAGCCAGTATTGAGCACTGGGCATTACTTCATGGCACTGCCAACATTTTGGAAATGTTGTCATCACTGTTTACCATTTGAAAATGATTGGCTACAATGTAAGTGGAGTAGCTCTAGACGTGACCACGGAAGCTCATGCAGCTCTCTAGGTTAATATTAGACAACGATCATCAAATACATAAAAGGCCACTGAGAGTTTACGGAAAAGAAGAAGAAAGGTGTCCCTCTAACCCAGTATGTGGGGAACATCATCTAAAATTTTTGGAGTTGCAGTTTCAATGCTGTAGGGCAAAAGCCATATTTTCCAGCCCTCTGTTCGCATATGGAGGATGGAATTGCTCTCCTCATAATTCTTGTCAATAGCAACAAGGAGCACTATGAACTCCACTGGCTGGTGGTAAGGCTTTAGGCTTGTGTCACAAGTAGACACGGTACCAATTAAATAGTTAACATCACCAATATTTTTCAGAACAGTGTAGAGAAAGGTCAACTTGTTTTTAAAGCATGTGGCATTATAAGCTCCAAGGTGAGATCCAATTGCCTCTTGATGCCCACTCAGAGTCATTCCAATATGAGCTAATTGAACCAAGCCATCTTCTTCCAAAGGCATGGTACAAAGGACATTGCCTAAGGGAGACCCCAGGTTTCACTCTCTAACCGCCTTGACATTGGTGAAAGTGGCTTGGACTGGATGTCCAAAGACTTGCTCAAATGGGCTAACCCCCACTCCCCTCTGTGACACCTTCCTATGTGCAGAAAGCAGACATGAAAAGAGAATGTTCCATTTCCTCCTCAATGTTGCCTCTAGTGCACCTACCATGCTGTTGAGAATTTTGTTAAAGCATTCATTTAGACAGTTGCCTTGGGGAGATTTGTAGCTTACTCCAGGCTTTCCCCAAGTGACCTTTATGTACATTAGCATGCTATTGGTTCCCATGTCAAAGAAGACCACTTCAGGAAACTGACCTGGGAAGAGATCTACAAAAGGTACTGTGTCCTACTGGGATACTTGTGTTATTGATTTATTCAATGGTTGATTGATTGATTGACTGATTGAAATACACGTACATAGTGCACTCAATTGCATAATATATCTAGGCCAGGGTTCTCCGAAGTCGATCCTGGAGGGCCGGATCCATGCCAGATTTTTAAGTTAACTACATTTATCTAAATGGGGATACGCTAAAAATCCGGCTTGGATCTGGCCCTCCAGGACAAACTTTGGTCAACCCTGATCTAGGCAGTGAACATCTTATGTTACTGGTGCCTAATGAAGAAAAGAGATAGACAGCCAACAAAGACACTGATTTAGAGTTTGGCATATGGAATACTGCATCACAAACATGGCGGATATCCTCTTCCTCTGCATCACAGGTGCATTATATCCTTTGGAACTTCTAATAGGAAGATGGGCATCCATCACATTTGTCACAATGTGTTGGAGTACCCCCTCTACCAAACTTTAAGTCAAGCCCATAGTCTTTATGGCTGTCTTGACCATGGGGGCAAACAGTAACAGGTGTCACCAGCCTTGACAATGTATTGTTAACAGGCAATTATAGTTAGTAGTTAAGATGCTGGAATAAGGACCCTGTTTTTCACTGACAGATGATGGTAGCGTAGGTGACCGTAACCTAGGTAACTGAAACATAGGTTCCGTAACAAGGCACTCTAATGACATGTAACTCAACACCTATCCAATGTAACTTTCTTCTTTCAAATGAAGCATGGTCATATTTCCTTGCACCACCTGTATGTTATTCTGTGGCACTTTTTGCAGCCAGGAAATAATACATTGTGACAATTTATCCTGGAAATGACCAATGCTTCAATGACCAGAAGGAAAAGAAGACTGACAGACCTCTAGCAGATCATGTACATCTAAATGGACATACAATGGTGAAGTCACTGTTTTTTATGAGTATACAGTAGGCTAATTTACAATTAGTGAATGGTCAGCCTGCTGCCCTGGATCTATATTGTCAGTTGTTCAGTAGTGGACATGTTGTGGAAGGTTTAAACTCAGGCAACATAATGAAGACTTGATTACATTGGGTGGGCCCCCTGCAAATAGATAAGGAACACTGTATCAGGATAAATGGTTGCTTGGTTTACTACAACAAGACTGTACTTGTTACCCAAAGTAGTGAGAGGATATGAAGAAAAAGTAGTGATTGGTTAGATGAGTCACTATACAACAGTCCACCATCACAAAAGCATCTGAATAACCAATGTGTCTCTCTACATGCTTGTGCCTGGACTTTTGTGCAGACCTATCAGAGTGCTGACATGAGCACTGCTTTGTCAAGGCCTCTTTCCTTCATCATCTCCTGCCTTTCATGGAAGCATTAGCAACTCACATTGTGAGTGTACACCTAAGTTAGAGTTATCGGCTCCTCACCACTTGTAGATAGATATGTCGTGGGAACATCATTTCGTCTCTAGTGAGGAATAGAGAGTGCACTTTGGTGCACTGTCTCCGTCTCTGTTGTCTTTGTGGACTAGCTGGCTGCTTCCACTCAGGCAAAACAGTTTCAGCAGCAAGAGAGCAGGCAGGGCTTCAGCTGGACATTATGCTAAAGCTTAGCTTGAGGAAATGGACAGTATGGAACTTCATAGTCAGTAAGGCCCAAAGGAGTGTACACAAAGGTATCGGTGTTGATGGAGATATTCAATAATCTAAGGTTGAGCTCCAATAAATATTTACATTCCTTGGCTATTGGACAGCAGCTCAGTGCCAATTAGTGCCAGTGCATTCACAAAGTGTGTAATCTCAACCAACCATAACGGACCAGGTTCTATCAGCACAGGGATTTCTGAAGGGCACCCCTAAGCCTGCTTGCAGAATGCACAGTGGTTTCTAGTACCTACATGATAACAGGCGGATACAATCTCCAGTCGGATGATCTATTGGGAAACCTTTTATATTTCACCCAAGGCAGGACCTTGTGAAAAGAGAAGCTGAGAACAAAGTGAGTTCTATGTGGGTAACCCTATAGGCAGGTGTCCAGTAGGTGACTGTGTTCAGTCTCTTATGAACACGCACTAAAATAATCACTACGCCCAAAAGCGATTAAATATTGCCACAAGCCAAGAACCCTGTCAAAGGTGTCAAGATGTCAGAATTGTCCAATCATCGAGTGTGTCTTATCGCAACACTGCAGCAGAAAATCTGCAAGCAAGGTTTGGGTACCATGGGTGTGGCAAGAAAGGGACAACAATAAAAACAAAAACACAAACGCCGACTCCTTAGCAACAGAATACAAAGACACACATGCAAACACACACAAACCTTTCCTGTATGGATCAATGCTCCTGTCTCCTTAGCTGCAGATCGAGCATTGTTTGCAAACAGGAGGGAGGGGACTTGACTACTCAGGATGCTGGCCCAGTATTGGACTTGTCTCGACCGTTAGACTGAGAAACAAGCATTTGCAATGCAATAGGTCTCGAATTTTTTAGAGTTAGAACTAATAGCGTTGTAAATTAAAATGTCTTTTACCTATCTGTTTTGGGTTGGAGTGTAGTGGATGTATGATTAGAGACACAGCTGCAACACTGCCTAGAGGACTTAGAATAATAAATTACCCTGGGACCACAGAAGCAGCTACAGCACTGTTTTGGATGCATAAGGGAATAGTTGTGTTGTATGTGTGCCTGGTGAATAGATTCTAGGTTTGTGGATGCATAAGATACGTTTGTGTGTTATATTTGTGTCATGTTACAGTGTTAGATTACATAATGCAAACCCCCACAGGGGTTGCTTTTGAGTGCAAGGATGGAATTGGAGGCAACATGGAAGATGACTGTGACTGTGGTGTAAGCCATACACTCACCCAAACAACTGTTTTAATACTGTTTTCATAATTCTAGGTAGTTGTCATTCTCTCTAATTTCCTCATGAAATATACTTCCAAATACTTGTGATGTGCATATATGGAGAGGAGATGCATGTGTGTCAATGTCAAAGTGTTTATGTAGGGAGGTATGTAAGCGTATGTGCGTGAGCATCTGTGTGCAGTTGTAAATATAACTTCACAGTTAAAGCACAATTTGTGAATCATCTTTGTGCCTGTGGGTGCTTACCATGGGCAAATTAAAGAAGATAGGACGCTGGGCTTCTAGAAAAATACGATTACTGGAGGCAGATAACCTACTGAAATACTAAACAGGATCTAAACACTTCATCATCCAGAAAATATAGTAAACAAAAACCAAGTAAAACAAACACACAAGGTGCACTGACAAAGTATAGCAGCTTTAAGTTTGGCGCAAGAATCAACATTTTATACTAAAGGAAACCTGCTGATATTTAACAGGGGAAATGTGTACGCTTTTTATCGTACCATGCAGATTTTGGTGCGTTATTCACCAAAACCTGCATGTTAGTCCCAGAAAACTCATAATAGGCCCTATAAAGAACTGACCCGGGTATCGTTATTTATGCGGTGTGATGAATAATGCCTTCACTCCTGATCAGGCCCTTAGAGTTTTTCTCTGACTCTTATTTGTGGAAAGCAACACAATCCTGCCCTTGGTCTAGTCAATTCCTCTGTATTGGCGGACATGGCTTTCACTCAAACTAAGGGGCTGATTACGATGGCAGGTGGAGGCACATCCGCCGTGCTGGCGGTGGCGGAAAATGCCCTTTTCCGCACTCCATCGGCGGTCTTTGTGTCCGCCGTATTATGATGGGCATAGATAGCCCATTTCCCGTCCGCTGCGGTGTTCCGGGTTCCGCCGAAAATCTCCGTCCGCACCGGTAGCGGACGGAGCCACATGAGAGGTACCGCCGTGCGGAATGCGGTCAGGACCGCCGGTCAAATCACTATGCCTCATACAGCCCACCACACCGCTGCGGAGAATCCGGCCATTCGAGGATGGTGGTGGCAATACTGCGGATAGCTCCATGTGTTCCAGACCACTAGGGAAACGGCGGTCTTTGGCCTTTCAGCAGCAAATCCGACCCCCGCGGACGGATTTTCAGCTTTTCCGGTGCTAATCTGGCCGGCGGTTTTGCCGCTGTACCTGCCATCGTAATCAGCCCCTAAGAAAGGGAACTGATATTATGGTCCTCAGGGCCTCAGGGCCAGCATGGAATTGAAGGTTGCTATAGGTGATACCAAACCAACCCACCACTCTTTATTTCTTTATTGGTTTAGCTGAAAGGCCATACAATTAATAAAACAAATTCATATAAAACAATCAGTAAGAATACATTAAAAGAACAATTACTCGCTCAAAATTATTTGATGCAATTTCCTAAAAGTGCGAGTTACAAAGTCCACGTCTTTGTCACTGACAAAGTATAGCAGCTTTAAGTTTGACGCAAGAATCAAAATGTTATACTAAAGGAAACACGGATAAAAAAAGGAGCAGCATAATGAAATCACAAACTGTAAGATCACCCACCTCGGCTTCGGAGACCGGTACTGGTGTCCTACACACACACACACACACACACACACTGAAAGGGCATTTATTAACTGAGCTCAGATGATCATTTTTCACTTTGAGCTTGTGCGCTATGAAAACCATGTGCCAGTGGGTGAACATCAGCTGATACCCGTTTTCTCTTTTGACTAACTGCTCTGCTGGACTCGAGCGGCCTGCACTAGAGAAGAGATCTATAAAGTAGCCATGCATATTGCTGTACCACTTCATGCTTATTCATAATCAGAACAGATATATAAATGCAGAAAAAGAAAAGAGTTCAATAGTAGAAAACAACATCCTTCGTGTTATGGAAAATAAAGTCAATAATGCTTACTAAACAACCAATGTTGTATACGACATAAACATATTGAAAGCAACATATAACCTTGCCAACAGCAAAAAAATCTATTTAGGACACCACTTTAATTTACATTTTGAACACTACTGCATTTTTAGTAGCTACTGTGCTGAAGGTCCATTGCTGTCCATGTGCATGTATCCAGAAAACAAAAACCAAGTAAAACAAACCAATATGCATCAGTGACAAAGCATAGCAGCTTTAAGTTTAGTGCTAGAATCTCAACTCTTTCCATATGAAAGACGGTTAAAAAAAGGAGCGGAAAAATGAAATAACAAACCATAGATCACCCACCTCGGCTTCGGAGTCCGGAACTGGGTGCAGGACATACACTGAAAGGGCATTAATTAACTGAGCTCAGCTGATACTTTTTTACTCTGAGCTGGTGCGCTGTGAATGTTATGCGCCAGAGGGTGAACAGTGCACTGAGCACATAGGTGTTCGGTTTGTCTTGGGCAGTACGAGAGTGCGGGTGAACATCATCTGACGCCCGTTTTCTCTTTTTACTAACTACTCTGCTGGACTCGTCTTGCCGACCACAGCCTGTGGCTAGGGAAATAATAAATGCAAAATACAATAAGCGGGTGCCGTGCTGAAGCAAAGCGCGGCACCTGTTTACATAAAATGTATGTGCGTGGCACCATGGTAATTTAAAAAATGCGATACCTATGGCATTGCAAACAAACGGCCGCATTGTCCCGGCTGCTTTGAAAGTGAAAGCGCCCATGGCGTACTGAACGTAAGCAAAGCACGTCGTCGTGCCTAACGTAGGAGAAACTTAATAAGGAAAATAGTACACGTACCTTGTAACAACCAAGTAAAGGGGCCAATAGCCATGGGAGGTTACAAATGAAGACATGGCCGTACTAAGGAGGGACTAACAAGCCTATTTAGGAATCAGAAGACATCATTTACGAAGGACAAAGACACAAGCCAATGAAAAATATAAGCGGGGGAGTGGGGTGGACTTCTCTCCTGTACTCTACTACAACAGATCGCCAGAGCAGTGCTTGCGCGCTGGCTCAGGCTCGACCTAAAAATGACTGCTAAATGGCACTGCACGATCTATATTTGTGCAGATATTCAACAAGGAAGTAGTGAACATAACAATGTTAATGGGTACAGTGTTCTGGGCTGAGATCTAAAGGGCAATGACAATGGATGGCATCATGGGTTCACACATAGGACACTTCTTATGAAAATGCAAGCCTAGCATTCCAATAAATACAACAACCATCAAATAACACCACACTCTGAATGACTCAACACGTAAATATAAACAGATAACAACTATCTTTGCTAAACACAAATGACACAAGAACACAACTCATAGAGACACAGATGAAGTATATTGTGTTACACAATGACAAAAACTTACTTTACACATGCAATCCCAGCCACCCATTCCCACATTCCCACTTGAGCTAGGTCTAAGGACTGAGATGTTGCATCTGCTGTTTGGCGGACTGGCTGATCCATTTGAAGAAGACTGATTTTAGAGAGGGAAACCAAGCAGAAAGGGCTTTATGTGCGGTGATTATATAGTTACACTCAAAACCAAATGGCAACCAATAGCTTGTACATTTCTTAGACCTCATAAGACTCGCAAGAGGTTGTCTGCAATCCATGAAGCCTTTTTTTCCTTCCACTATCATCCTTAGGAAAATCGCCCTTATGTGTTTCCACAAAAATAATATAATGATCACAATCACAGTACAGTTCCCCATGAGCCCTATATAAAGCTCTTCAGGCATCATTACAAGGGCAATTTGAGGAACCTTCACACGTCTGAGAAGGACTATATGGGACTAGGTCATGGTGCATTCTGCGAAGCTAACACATGAATCCTGACAGCACCCCTACTGTTTAGGCACTCTCCCAGGGCCTTGCTTTTGTTGATACTGATGATGGAAGGAATGCATAAGTCAGTCATAATCCAGGCTGGCAGGGTCTCATGTACTTTCCTCTGCACACACATTTCATAAGGCAAAAGTTAAATCAACATGCTGCCTCTCTGCTGGGAATCTAAGATTGGGCAAACTTCGTATTCTGAATGATTGATCTGGGTTATTTAAGCTGGGTACCTCAAAGGAAAGGGTTTCTGCCTGTAAACGTTGTAGAAAGGACACGCTACATCGGTGGGTGTAAAGGCCCAGCTGCAGTTTAGTCCTAGTCAAACAGATAAAGGGATAATATCTATGGTCATGTAAAAACGATCCAAGACCCACGTTTGCAACATTAAATGTCATGCTAGCCAGATGCTTTCATGGACACCACATGTGCTCACTTGGAACAGATAACTGAGGGGGTCAGTTTTTCAAGTAAACAAACGTTTTCTAGTTTTGGCTTTGTGTAGATCATTTTGTGTTTTTTTGCACAATAGCATTGATTTTCTTTTGTTGCTCCTACATGGACGGGTTGGGACAAATTCTTCCTGCATCATCCAGGAAGTGGAGTGAATGTTGCCTATGCAGACAGTAGGATGAGGAACAACACTGTTTAGATGCGCAGGGGGAAGTATTAACTAGAACTTGGCTAACCAAAGATGCTGTACCCAATAGTTTTCGGATGGTATATAACAATGGAAAAACTGACTATCTCCTGCTTAACTAGTTTGGCATAACCATTAAGCTTGGTTGGTATGATCTACATAATCAGGCTGATGTCATATTGAGAAAAAAAATGTGGTCGTAAACCTGCACTTGAAATGTGGCCCCTTTGTCAGAAATGAGATGATAAAAGATATTTCATGAAGCCGTACACTATTCTGCAGTCACTTAGGGACTGATTTAGATCTTGGCGGATGGGTTCCTAAATATAAATCCCATTATACCCTATGGGATTTATATTTCTATGGACGGGATATCCATCACCGTTGTGACGGAGTAACCCATCCGCTAAGATCTAAATCAGGCCCTTAGTTTCATCATGGAGGGAAATTCTTCAAGGAAACAAAATGATTATTTTACATGAGAAGATCTACCACCCCAGCCATCAAAAAGGCAAAATCATACACCTGGTCAAGTTGGGTATCAGGTTCTTGCAATCAGAATACCAAGGAATGGGAGGCACAGAGATGAATGATACGAGTCCTCAATGCTGTTTTCTCTCAGATTTGGAGACGGTACATGTCACAAGTTCCTACATATGCTCTGGTATTCTTAACAAATATCTCCCAACAATACCCTGTGGCTGTAAGTCATAGTCGTCTCCAAAGGTCTAACCAAATATGTGTTGTGTCAAGCCTTAAGACAAACAGTTTTAAGTCCTGTGAGAGGAGATACAATTTCCCATTCCTATGCAGTAGATTTTGATCAACCTCTCACCCATCTTGACAATTAGCCATCCCAGGTCCAAACACGCAGTTTCTGATCATAGTTTGTTCTTGAAGTCATCACCCACGATACCAATGATATATTCAATTGGGATGATCGGTGTTGTTACAAGTTTCTCTGGTTCTTTCTGTTCCTGGAGAGGGTATCTGTCATTCTGTTGCATTGTCCAGTTTATTAGGAAGTCATAATCCCGGAAGAGAAGTCACCACAACTGAGCAGATTTAAAATGTTGACGGTCACAGTGATCT
Organism: Calotriton arnoldi; assembly: GCA_963921515.1. Classification (NCBI taxonomy): domain Eukaryota; kingdom Metazoa; phylum Chordata; class Amphibia; order Caudata; family Salamandridae; genus Calotriton; species Calotriton arnoldi. The sequence continues at coordinate 762,001 of CAWUFW010005666.1, forward strand.
GTATATACCATGATTTGATGTCGGGACTATAAAGCATAGTGACTCCACTCTTAGAACACCTCCTTGACTGTCCAAAGTTGCTTACCTGTCAGACTGTAACATATTTTCCTGATATAACACACGTGAGGAGAAAGCTTCCCAGTCGGTTTCTCAGATTGGGATGAGATAGTTTCTACACATTTCTAAATATATCTGCCTCAACATAGAATTATTGTTAGCATGTGTGTATCAAGATTAGGGCGCTGTTGAGTTTAGTCTTGATTAACTGAAAGGTTTTGGGAATCCTCTAGAACCTTCTTCCTTTGATTAGAAATTAAATTATTGAGGTTACTATCTGAGGGCAATTGGAGCTACCCAGCTGATAAGAGATATCAAACCCCAAAAAGTGTTGTACCGCTTAGATGGATTTTGGGGTTGGAGTCTGTTCCACAATAATAATCTTAGCTGGTTCCAGACACAGGCCTTAAGACATTAACAAAAACCCTAGGAACTGTCCAGTAAAAACAAGGATTGGTTTTCTCCAACTTTTCCACAAGATGCGAGGACAGGGTTTATAAGCACAAACCACGCATGACTAATGTGGTGTTCTAGGTGGTGTGAAAAAAATCTAAATATTGTCTATGTACTTCATAATAAAGATGCCTATAAAATATCTGTGGATGCAACATTGGAAGGGACCCAGAACATTGTATAGCACAAAGTACATGACCTCATATTCCAGCATGCCATACTGGCTCTGACTGTCATTTTCTTCCATTATAGTATCAGGTGATAATATCTTCTCATGCACTGCTTGACGAAAATAGAGGAAATATTGATAACGTCTAACATGAGCAGTAATGGAGACAGTAGGCACCATTTCATGGCTATCATGTGAATCTGAACCCTCAGTATAGGCACAAAACTTATTGTACCTTTCTTGGCACTGCAAAAAATATAGTCGTTTTGGAAAGATGTGTGAAGCCGTTCACCGGATACTTCACAAATCCCTACAACATGTGGAAGAGATAATTTAAACATGCAGCACATTTAATGGCAAAAAAACAATAGATAGGAGGGGCTGCTGAAAATACTCCATTCAAAGTGAATTTGGAAAGGGAAGATATGTTTTTGTTGGTCAAGAGATTCTCCATGCTCTGTTGATCAACTTTCCCTTTTCAGACATAGTAACCTCTCAGTCACAATAATTGTATTACATTCTTTGTGTCCTACCATCGATTTTTCCCCTGAGCTCTCTTTAGGAGCCACAGTTCTCTCACTAGCCATCACGGTATTCCCATAACCTTTAGTATTCAATTTTCCCAAACTCTTCCACTGCTCCTGCATCAGGGTTTTTCCTTCTCCCGTTAAGTATTTTAATCGCTCTTCCCTGACCTGCAGTTGTTTGTGACCAAGGTCTTAAAAATTTGCATTAGCATCAAATGCAAGGGGAAAGGTTTTGGAATAATAAGACTGGTTCTCATACATGTTTTCTTGAAAGCATCAAATCTGTGCATAAACCCTCCTGTGTATGGTCATGTTCCTATACGTGTGGGTCAGGTACACACAGGTATGATGAACAATTCAGGAGGTTGGTGGTGGGCAAAAGAGGCATATGGCAGGTGGGTACTGGAGATTGCATTTGGTAAGCTTTGTTAGCATTAGAAAGAGAAATGCTAATGTTGTCAGAATAGCATTTAATATAATGAGGTTGGGCATTCTTAATATTGTCCCGGGCAAAGGATTGTGTAGGTTGAAGTCTAATACTGGTATGGTTACATCTTAGGACTTTAGCAAAGGAATGCCTGTGAGTTTGAGTGCTCATAGAGGTTAGTCATTTCTCATAGTTTTCATGACAGTTAATGAATCTCTCCTTTATGAGGGCATCTTCCACTTCAACCATAAAGGCCACAAATTCCTGACTTTGACGGAGGCTGATGGGAGTTGTGTCCAAGAGAAAGAGGGGCTCTGGCAACTAGAACTGATAAGATAATGCCAGAGAAGTTAGAGGACATGACAATAACATCTGCTCATATATGTACAAAAGGCCCTGACATCAGTGGAAGGTGAAACAAGCATTGGCATAGCCAATAGGTCTCGCCTTTGGGACCTTATAAGTGTTTAGCCATGCAACAGTTGATGTTGTTGCACCAAGGATATTGTGCTGCATAACTAAATACTTATAAGGTCCCAAAGGCGAGACCTATTGGCTATGCCAATGCTTGTTTTGTACTTGCACTGCTGGCAACTTCTTCCTGCCTGTTTTCATGCTTGTTTGTTTTAAAAAGAAATTGTTATGGGGAGCGGGACATAAATAACGGGGGAGTGGAGGTTGTAAAACAGTAATTTAATTAGAACACGAGCAGCGGACGGACACTAGGGGAGAATCAACAGATGCCAGATACCAAGGGCAGACTGACGTGATGCTTAGGTGGTGCGCTGATGCAAAATGGTGGTGGTTAATGATGTTTGGTGCTCAGGTAGTAACACTATATGGCGTGGATTGGAGGTACGTTGTGGATTGTGGAGTTGAAATAGGTTGTTTGCTGTGTAATTATGCGGTGTGTATTGGAAATGTGTGGAGTTGAATCGTGTGGCCTGTAACTGTGGTGTTGAGTGAAATTATGCTTAGTGAAATTGTGTCATGGTGTGGAGTGCATTTATGTTGATTGGTGGTATGTGGTATAGAGTGCATTTATGTGGAGTGTGTTTATGTTGCATTGAGTACAGTGCAATTATGTGGCGTATAATTATGTGGCACTGAGTGGTATTATGTGGAGTGTATTTATGTTGCATTGAGTAGAGTGTTATTATGTGGCACTGAGTGGTATTCAATGGAGTGTATTTATGTTGCATTGAGTAGACTGTAATTATGTGGCTTGTAATTATGTGGTACTGAGTTGTATGTGGGGTGTATTTGTTACATTGAGGAGAGTGTAATTATGTGGCGTGTAACTATGTCACAGTGAGTGGTATTATGTAGAGAGCATTTATGTTGCATTGAGTACAGTGTAATTATGTGGTGTGTATTTATGTGGCATTGAGTGGTATTATTTGGAGTGTATGTTGCATTGAGTGCAGTGTAATTATATAGCATATAATTATGTGGCACTGAGTGGTATTGTGTGGAGTGTATGTTGCATTCAGTAGAGTGTAATTATGTGGTGTGTAATTATGTGGCACTGAGTGGTATTTGGAGTGTATGTTGCATTGAGTGCAGTGTAATTATGTAGCATATAATTATGTGGCACTGTGTGGTATTATGTGGAGTGTATTTATGTTGCATTGAGTAGAGTGTAAGTATGTGGCGTGTAATTATATGGCACTGAGTGGTATTATGTGGAGTGTATTTATGTTGGATTGAGTAGAGTGTAATTATGTGGCGTGTAATTATGTGGCACTGAGTGGTATTATTTGGAGTGTATGTTTCATTGAGTGCAGTGTAAGTATGTAGCATATAATTATGTGGCACTGAGTGGTATTGTGTGGAGTGTATGTTGCATTTAGTAGAGTGTAATTATGGTGTAATTATGTGGTGTGTAATTATGTGGCACTGAATGGTATTTGGAGTGTATTTATGTTGCATTGAGTGCAGTGTAATTATATAGCATATAATTATGTGGCACTGAGTGGTATTGTGTGGAGTGTATGTTGCATTCAGTACAGTGTAATTATGTGGTGTGTAATTATGTGGCACTGAGTGGTATTTGGAGTGTATGTTGCATTGAGTGCAGTGTAATTATGTAGCATATAATTATGTGGCACTGAGTGGTATTGTGTGGAGTGTATGTTGCATTTAGTAGAGTGTAATTATGTGGTGTGTAATTATGTGGCACTGAGTGGTATTTGGAGTGTATGTTGCATTGAGTGCAGTGTAATTATGTAGCATATAATTATGTGGCACTGTGTGGTATTATGTGGAATGTATTTATGTTGCATTGAGTAGAGTGTAAGTATGTGGCATGTAATTATATGGCACTGAGTGGTATTATGTGGAGTGTATTTATGTTGGATTGAGTAGAGTGTAATTATGTGGCGTGTAATTAGGTGGCACTGAGTGGTATTATTTGGAGTGTATGTTGCATTGAGTGCAGTGTAATTATGTAGCATATAATTATGTGGCACTGAGTGGTATTGTGTGGAGTGTATGTTGCATTTAGTAGAGTGTAATTATGTGGTGTGTAATTATGTGGCACTGAGTGGTATTTGGAGTGTATTTATGTTGCATTGATTGCAGTGTAATTATATAGCATATAATTATGTGGCACTGAGTGGTATTGTGTGAAGTGTATGTTGCATTCAGTACAGTGTAATTATGTGGTGTGTAATTATGTGGCACTGAGTGGTATTTGGCGTGTATGTTGCATTGAGTGCAGTGTAATTATGTAGCATATAATTATGTGGCACTGAGTGGCATTGTGTGGAGTGTATGTTGCATTTAGTAGAGTGTAATTATGTGGTGTGTAATTATGTGGCACTGAGTGGTATTTGGAGTGTATGTTGCATTGAGTGCAGTGCAATTATGTAGCATATAATTATGTGGCACTGTGTGGTATGTGGAGTGTATTTATGTTGCATTGAGTAGAGTGTAAGTATGTGGCGTGTAATTATATGGCACAGAGTGGTATTATGTGGAGTGTATTTATGTTGGATTGAGTAGAGTGTAATTATGTGGTGTGTAATTATGTGGCACTGAGTGGTATTATTTGGAGTGTATGTTGCATTGAGTGCAGTGTAATTATGTAGCATATAATTATGTGGTATTGTGTGGAGTGTATGTTGCATTCAGTAGAGTGTAATTATGGTGTAATTATGTGGTGTGTAATTATGTGGCACTGAGTGGTATTTGGAGTGTATGTTGCATTGAGTGCAGTGTAATTATGTAGCATATACTTATGTGGCACTGTGTGGTATTATGTGGAGTGTATTTGTTGCATTGAGTAGAGTGTAAGTATGTGGCGTGTAATTATATGGCACTGAGTGGTATTATGTGGAGTGTATTTATGTTGGATTGAGTAGAGTGTAATTATGTGGCGTGTAATTATGTGGCACTGAGTGGTATTATTTGGAGTGTATGTTGCATTGAGTGCAGTGTAATTATGTAGCATATAATTATGTGGCACTGAGTGGTATTGTGTGGAGTGTATGTTGCATTCAGTAGAGTGTAATTATGGTGTAATTATGTGGTGTGTAATTATGTGGCACTGAGTGGTATTTGGAGTATATGTTGCATTGAGTGCAGTGTAATTATATAGCATATAATTATGTGGCACTGAGTGGTATTGTGTGGAGTGTATGTTGCATTCAGTACAGTGTAATTATGTGGTGTGTAATTATGTGGCACTGAGTGGTATTTGGAGTGTATGTTGCATTGAGTGCAGTGTAATTATGTAGCATTTAATTATGTGGCACTGTGTGGTATTATGTGGAGTGTATTAATGTTGCATTGAGTAGAGTGTAAGTATGTGGCGTGTAATTATATGGCACTGAGTGGTATGTGGAGTGTATTTATGTTGCATTGAGTACAGTGTAATTATGTGGCATGTAATTATGTGGCACTGAGTGGTATTATTTGGAGTGTATGTTGCATTCAGTGCAGTGTAATTATGTAGCATATAATTATGTGGCACTGAGTGGTATTGTGTGGAGTGTATGTAGCATTCAGTAGAGTGTAATTATGTGGCATGTAATTATGTGGCACTGAGTGGTATTTATAGTGTATGTTGCATTGAGTGCAGTGTAATTATGTAGCATATAATCATGTGGCACTATGTGGTATTATGTGGAGTGTATTTATGTTGCATTGAGTAGAGTGTAAGTATGTGGCGTGTAATTATATGTCACTGAGTGGTATTATGTGGAGTGTAATTATGTAGCATATAATTATGTGGTGCTTTGTTTTAAATGAAATGCCAGGATGTTTAGTGTCCATTTCCTAATGTTTGTTTTGTGTGTTTTCTGGGAGAGCTGTGTGCAGTGTGAGGGACAGACCTGAAGTGCACTGGAAGAGCTGTGTGCAGCGTGAGGAACAAATGTGAGGTGCACAACAAGGTGTGTGCAGTGTAAGGGACAGATTTGAGGTGCACTGGGAGAGCTGTGTGTGGCGTAAGGGACAGATCTTAGGTGCATTGGCAGAGCTGTGTGCAGCATGAGGGATGGATCTAGGATGCAGTGGGACAGCGGTGTGCAGCGTGAGAGACAGATCTGAGATGCACTGGGAGAGGTATGTGCAGTGTGGACAAACCTGAGGTGCATTGGGAGAGCTATGTACAGCATGAGGGACAGATCTGAGATGCAGTGGGAGCGCTGTGTGCGGCGTGATGGACAAATCTGAGGTGCATTGGGAGAGCTGTGTGCAGCATAAGGAACAGCTATGAGGTGTACTGGAAGAGCTGCGTGAAGTGTAAGGGACAGACCTCAAGTGCACTGGGAGAGCTGTGTGCAGCATAAGGGACAGATCTGAGGTGCACTGAGAGAGCTGTGACAATCCTGTTTCAACGACAGTCCATAACTAGGACTAGCAGCAGCAATAAAGGCTGAAGAAATCTCATCAATTGCCAACCCTTATTAAAACAAATACATATGACACAAAGTATCAAATGGAAATTGGGTCCTGTTAAAAACAGCTGCATGCTTATGTTTCAAACTGGAACATTTTAATCATTCAAGCTCACTGTTTGTCTCACAAGCTATGCTCGAGCCAGTACACTGCTTCTTGATTTTGCCGCTGCTGCTTACATTTGGCCAAGACAGCATCATACCAGTCCACAATGCCCACACAGCAGCAGACCAATGTGAGGGACGCGCTCGCTCTGTGGTGGGGGAGGGGCAGAGCGAGGCGCTTGGGAGAGCGTGACAGGAAAGGCAGATGGCCTGGAGCATGCGAGGAAAGCGCGTTACTGTGCGCGTTCTCGCATGCTCTAGGCCAGCCAAAAGTTGTGGTCGCATTTCTGAAGCCCACACTACAAAATGTCTCGCCCAGACCAGCACAAGCGCTGGCTCAGGGCGAGACCTAAAAAGACATCAAGGAGCTTCTGTGTGATCATTAATGCATTCCCTACGCAACTTGAACTCTTCCAATTGCATGATGAAAAAATACGAGTATAGATTGATGCAGACAGATCTATTGTTGTTTCCACTCTGCCACCTTCCCGGGAAGCTAAACACATAGGGGCTTATTTACAAGCCCCTTGCGCCACTTTTGCGTCACTTTTAACATGGGAAAAATGAAAAAGTGGCGCAAGGGGCTTGTAAATCTGCCCCATAGGGAACATACGAAAGGCAGTGTTAATATGATCAACTCAAATGTTGTAGACACTTGATAGATGGACAGGCTTAGATCGAATTTGGCTTCTGACTTTTCTCAAGACATATTTAGTGCTGTTGACAATGTTCATGATGTAGGGAGTAGGAAAACAGTCAGCCCGCTATTTTCACAACTTTCAAATCCATCACAATCTGAATCATCATGCCAGCGAGTTAGAGGTCATTTGGGTCAACTAAGAGGGCACGTAAGGCAGCAATATAAGTGGGGCTTAACTTTGAGGAAGAAAACTAATGGAAAATGCTCGAATAGCTAACTGTATGATTTGCTTAGAACTCCTGGTGATGATAGCTTTTGTCTGCAGTGTTGGATTGCAGTGAAATGAGGTGTAAGTTCCAGTTTAGGAATTAGAATTCCAAAGTAAGTTAGTGAGCAAGAGAATTGCCCAGCCACAGAAATGTACCAGGGTACCTGACAGAAAAGGGTGCAAGCAGAGAACCACCTAAACTGTCAAAAAGACATTTCTGATCCCATCAGCCGGGGGAGAGGCTAGTCTGAACATAAGTGGGTCACTCACGTGCCTGGCCCTCCAAATAGATTTATATTCTTAGTGCTGTGAGGTGGCATCCCAATTTCAAGAAGGAATGGGGCCCTGAAGGTAAAAGTTAAAAATGTTACCAGTGCCAAATGGGCAATGGCAGAAGGACGTGGTTGATTAAAGCATGATTCCTAGCGCACTTCATGTGAGAATTAAAGGCCAAAAATAAGCAATCGTTTGCTTATGTTTGGCATTGTGCCTTCTCAATGGTTGTAATAAGCATCGTGATCAGTTGATCAATTGTGTCCTGTCATTGCCATAGAATATGGTAAATGAAAGGCAAAACCTTTTAAGTGTGGCAATAAGTATCAATAATTTTACAACTTCAGTTACTGAACAGAAGAACTGTTTTTACTGCCTTTGGAGGACTCTTCTCACCTTTTTGTTTCTTTCTTTTGTAGTTAGGCACTATCCTGCCACATTTAGTGCAAAAGCTCGGTGAACTTGGCTGTGCGCTGAAGGATCAAGTAAGATTGTTTTTAATTTACTTCTATTTACTTTGGAATCAGTTACCTGATTGTAGATAGTGCGTCAGATCATAGTGATGATTCTAAATGTAGTTGGCTGTGGGCGATAGATAAAAGTCATGGGTGGGGTGTCTAGATATGAGGATGTGTTCTACTTTCATGAAATTAAAGGGCTGGTTAGTGTTGCACCGGTTGCTGCCTCCCACCCCATCACCCCTGTTAGAAATGGGGGTTTCTAGTTGGCAGAGGTAGGTACCTTTGTCGAAGAAGGGACCCTTCTTCCCAGTCAGGGTAAGGGGGATACACTTTTAAAATAACCCCTGCTCACCCCCTTGGTAGCTTGGCACGAGCAGACAGGCTTATATCAGAGGCAGTGTGTAAAGCATATGTGAACACAAACAGTAATACAGTGAAAACACTACAAATGGACACCACACCAGTTTAGAAAAATAAGTAATCTTTATCTAAACCAAACAAGACCAAAAGGACAAAAATCCACAATACAGTAATACAATTATGACTTTCAGGGGGGACGTGGCTAGCCAGCTAACATGGTGGACGTGAGCTTCTTGAGCTACGACATCAATCCCTCGATTATCCTGCAAAAAATTACAAACCCGCTGTTAAAAATGGGATTTCTGGTTGCCTAGGGCAAGTGCCTAAGCCAGGCATAAACCACCACTCTAGTCAGGGCAAGGGAGTTACACACCGAAGATAACCCCTGCTCACCCCCTTGGTAGCTTGGCAGAGCTGTCAGGCTTATCCCAGAGGCAATGTGTAAAGCGTTTGCGCAACACACACACACAGCAGCAACACACTAGGCACACCACAAAAGAAACTCCACACAAGGTTATATCGAAAATAGCCTTTGTATTATCACAAACACATTAGATCATAACCACACATATACACTGTGCCAACTGGCACTAGGCAATATTTACAGGGGATTATATACAGGACCAGGCCAATCGGGCCACGGTCATAACCATCAGAATGCAGGTAGTAAACATAAAACACAACCAGTAACTACTGGTTCAATAATGACCTCAGCATTATCACATTAGGCATAAAACACATTAGGCCCAAACCTCATTAGCATAAACATATTACGCAATATGCATCATCCTAAAACATCATAGCATGACATTAGGCATCACAAGCATAAACACATTATGCAATAAAACGCAGTGCACCACAGTACACTGACCAGGTGCATACATCACCTTAGAAACTGACCCCAGGCCAACTGGCCTTTCACTTGGGCTCAAAATGCCCTCTGTCCAGAATGTCAGGGCGTTAAGCTGCCACTTGCAGCTAAAGCAAAAGTGCGCAATCCGCAGGGGCCGGGTGAGTGTATCTCACTCCTTTCTCATGCAAACCAAAATGAATGCCCCACGTTGCAGCTGCCCGCCAACGGGCGGGTCAGCTGGGAAGCAAAAACAGGAGCTGGCACTACCGTACCTCTGGAGCCCCCCTCTGGAACTCCTATACACACAATTGCTCCCAAAGGAAATCAGCACAGGCATTTACAGTGCCTTGTGGGCCCTTCCTTCCCGGGCTCCTCCGGGTGCCCTCGATCGACACCTAATCACTGCCCCTCAACTTAGGCACTGGCACTAAACGTGCCTTTGGAGATCCTCCTCCACCGGGACCTCTCGTTGCAGCTGCCCGCTCACTCTTGGGGCAGCTGTGTAATCACCCTTGGCCCGGTAGGACTTCCTGAGCCCCCACTGGGACTTTTAAGGCCAAAAGATTGCCCCCACGGTGCAGCTGCCCGCCAACGAGCGGGTCAGCTGTGGCGAAAGTGACACCGGTACCACGGTGCCTCAGGGAGCACCAACTCGGCTTCCTCGCTCTGCCCTCACTCACCGGACTGGTCGGGGACTCCTCTCCTTGTTGGCGGGAAGGCACCGACAGTGTGCCTCGGCTGGTCCCGCTCCCGGGGCCTCTCCTTACTTCTCCGACCGCAACTGCTGGGCTTCCTCTTCGAGGCCAAAGGAGGCGGAGAGGGAGCCCGCGAGGCTCCGTAGTTGCTGCCGGCCCCGCCCAGAGTCAGGAGCACCTCTGCCTGGCCTCCGGGTCGCTTGTGGTGGTGGCGGCTCTCTCTCCTTCGTCTTGGGCTGCGGCGGTGGTTCCTGGCCAATGCGGGGTGGGCTCCGCTTCACGAGCACACATGCGGGGTGGGCACCTGCTTCATAAAATAATACCAATGCGGCTGTAATTGCGGGGTGGGCTCCCGCCGCAAAAATACCAAGCAGTGCACAATGCGGGGTGGGCTCCCGCAAAGGCACACCACAATGCGGGGTGGGCTCCCGCTCGATTGGCACAACGCGGGGTCGGTTCCCGCTAAATAAATAGCGCAAATGCGGGGTGGGCTCCCGCTTGGCCCCACAGCAGAACGGGGGTCCCCACGCCGGGACTCCCCCAGCAGTCCTTGCAGCAGCACGCTGCCAGGCACCAGCGCTCCTCTTAGGCTGGTAATTTAAAAGATAGCGCTCACGAGGCGCCAAGAGCCACAGCTCCAGCAAGTAAGGTTCTAGGGGCACAAGGCTGGGCCCAGGCAGGCCAGCTCACAGGGCCCTCCAGCAGGGAGGCAGTCCCTTGTGGCGGTTCCACCTGGAGCCCAGCAGCAGCAGGTCCCCTCAGCACAAGGAAGCACAACCTTTTCATGGGGTCACAGCCCCAATATTTATACCCAGTTTTCCTTTGTCTGCCCTGGCACAGGGCTTGGGGGAACCAGTCTCAACTGGTTCTGGGGGGTGTAAAAGCACTTTGTGTTCAGCGCTCACACCCTCCTTTGTGAGATGGGGGCTCTGCCATCAGACACACCACAGGGGGCGGAGCCAGCATTCACCTAGGCAGGCACAGACCTATTCAGGGTCAGGGGACTACTCCACCCACTACTCCAAATGCAGTGGCCCTATTCAGCCTAGCGCTGACTCACCCTGCCCCTCCTGGAGCCCGACACACCTCACCTGCCCCTGTCACTCCAAAGCCAGACATGCAATCCACATCAGGCAGGCAGACAGGTAGCACAGAGAAATGCCAACTTCAAAAAGTGGCATTTCTAAAATAGGTATAATAAATCTGCACACACCATTGCGTAGCATTTATTATCACTATTCCAAATATACCAAACTTGACCACGCTGCTCCTCTCATATCAGGAATTACCACTGAAACACTTATCAGGGAATCCCCAATGCATTCCTATGGGAGGGCAGCCTCGCAGTAGTGAGAAACCAAAATGGCTGTTTGTCACTACCAGGACATGTCACGCACTTAAGGTACATGTCCTACCTTTCACTTACAATGCACCCTGCCCATAGGGCTAGCTAGGGCCTACCTTAGGGGTGACTGACATGTAGTATAAGGGGAGTCACAGACATGGCACACACTTTAGGTGCCACGCCACAGCGGCAGTAACACTGCGCGCACTGGCCCTGCAATGGCAGAGGCCTGGGATAGGTTTGCAAGGCTACTTTGCTGGGTGTCGCAATCAGCGCTGCAAGCCCACCAGTAGCATTTAATTTACCAGCCCTGGGTATATGAGATACCACTTTACAAGGGACTGACAGGTAAATTAAATATGCCAAACAGGTGTAGACCAATCTTTACCATATTTAACACAGAGAGCACACGCACTTTACACTGGACAGCAGTGCTAAAGTGCCCAGAGTCCTAGAACCACCAACACCAGAAAAAGGCTAGGAGGAAGGCAAAAAGTTCAGGGATGACCCTGCAAAAAGGGCCAAGTCCAACACCTGCACCATTGTAACACATATGATGAGGTAACAGGTTGGTGTATGCGTACAGTCGCTGATCGTCACTTAGAGTCCCCGTGGGCATGCAAATCTTCGACGGAGCAGGCGCCTGAGGCCTTGGCGACAGACGCGGGTGCAGGAGACGGATCGCCGGAGGCAGCGAATGCAGTTGTGGCGGTGTAAACCCAGGGAGCGACACTGGCCCAGTAAGGAGTGCGGAATAAGCTGGAGGCCGGTGCGGATGTGTCGCAGTGCCTGCGGACCTCAGTGTGGTGACAGCTGAGGGGAACCAGCATGTGGCTGCTGTCCGCGCGCCGCCTGGGGGACAACGCGTGTGGAGGGCCGGAGCTCCACACCCCAGGTTCACTACAGGACTTGAAACCATAATTGGGGGAGGCACCGAGCGGCAGTGAAACTGCCCCCCACCGAAGACGGGCACAGAACAAATGTAGTGCCTTCAACAGCGCGGTCAGTGAGGAAGGAAGTGCCCCATATGTCGGAGGGGAACAATCAGCACCCGCACCGCGGGCCTGGCCTGCAGAGCCCGGCGAGGAATGTGAAGAGGCGAGGTGAGGCCTAACGGATAGTGGGGGCTCACCGACCAGGCCGCAAGAGCGGGAAGTGACAGGATCACGGGTCAGACGGCGTCAGTCCCGTGGTAGAGAAGGAGGAGAGCAGCGCGAGCTTTGCCGAGAGCTGGGTCACATGGGAGCTGCTGGGAGCCCGTGAAACAGATCAGTGAGACACCCTGGGCGCACATGTGCAGAGGGGCGCATTGGACAAGTGAGGCAGTTGCCATAACACGCATCCTCACCTGAAGTACAGCCCGCGGGTCCAGGGGTCGGATCAGGCCCAGGCAACGACCGCAGGGCGTGGGAGTGGTGCCTAGAGGTTTGGTGTACTACACCCCCGCAAAGTGATCGGGGCAGAACACCCGTGGAAGTGGAATCGGGCCTCTTTTAGAGAGCGCTGCTGATGCCGCTCCTCCTCGGTCAGCTCTGCTCGCGCCGCGTCCAGGAATGGTGGTCAGCGGAGACTGAATGCCCGAGACTACACACTGAGAGGTGATACTGGGCTGGACACCACCGCAAAGCCTGTTGGGGCTACTCACATTGTGTAGGGGGACCACAGCATGAGGCGGACACGCAGCACCTGCACTCGACCGAGCCGTGCAATACCCACCACTGGAGACTTGACGCAGCCCTGCCAGATACCACGGCCGAATCAACATGCAACACGTGGCCAGGGTGGCTACCGGACACTTCCAGCGAATGTCGACAGCACAACAGTTAGTAATGGGTCGCTTACGCACTAATGCACAGCAGACCAATGCACACACTGGCAGCTCAGAGCCAGTGCCTGTGGAGGGGGATAATGCCGGAGAGGTGCCACACACAGCACTCTCCACTAAGTTGGATTCAGTACTGGTGGCAGTGGAGAACATCGGGCCGCACTAGATCAGACGAGGTCCTCTCTGGAGTCTAAAATCGTCAAAGTCACCGCCGACTACACCCGACTGCGCGCTGACCACCATAAATTGGCAGAAAAGGTTCACATACAGGAGCAATCCCTAACGAAGTTAAAACCCATTACACAGAGCCATATTGTGGCCCTACAAGACCTACTAGACCGAATGCATGCATTCGACGACAAAGTAGAGGACGTGGAGGGGCGCTCCCGCTGCAATTATGTCCGCATGGTGGGCCTTCCGGAAGGAGAAGAGGGCCGCAACGCGGAGGAGTATGCCGAGCACTGGCTCAGAGAACTGCTGCCAACCAGCATGCTGTCACCGCAGTTTGTGGTTGAGAGGGTACATCAGGTACCAACTCATAAACCTTCCCCAGATGCTTGTCCGCACCCATTCCTGTTCCTGTGATATTGCGAGAAACCCGCAAGCTGGCAGACATCAAAGTCCGTGGCAACCAGGTCATGGTGTTCCCTGACTATACAGCACAGGTGCAGCGGTGCAGGAGCACTTACACTGCGGTGAAGCATCAACTCCGCGACCTAGAACTCAGTTACTCCCTGTTATTCACAGCTAGACTAAGAGTGGTTGCAAAAGTTGTGGTCCGCTTCTTTGATTCACCTTCTGAGGTCTGGGACTGGTTGGAGGACTCAGGGCAGTGGACAGGGCCCAGGCCACACAAGGAGGATACCCCGAGGAAGCCTGGTAGGAGAGGATGTCATCACGGCAGGCGTGGAAGCCCCCACAAAAATGTGACCACAACTTCCACAGCTCCCGACCCTGAGCAGAGGAGAATGGAGAGACAAGAGGCGATACAAGTGGCTGCAACAATCGGAGCCATGGTGCGGCATGTGGACCGCGACCATAGTCCTACTGGATTGACAACTGCCAGTGGTTCGACATCTTCCAGAATTGACAAACTCGTTGGTTACCAACCACCAGATGTCATGCCACAGATGGCAGAAGACATCATATGACTGTGAGCAGGCCCACCGAACTGTGAGGGGAAATGAACACGCAAGTAGCAGCTAACCTGGCAAACATTCCCAAGACAATTGATTGTTCACATGCATGATGTAAAACAAGGGCACCCCGTACATTGACACGAGCAACATCCACATAATGCCGCGATCGGTGACGCACGAGCCTTACATACACTTGCAATTATGGGCTGGCTGGGAACACTCATAGCTAGGTCACAATGCAGAGGGATCCACAAATCCCAACTAGCCACACACCACACACCACACACCACACACACCCATACCAGACACCACACTGGCATAGTTGTTGCCATAGTTGGGCACCCCAGTTTGGACGAACGTCACTCTTGAGTTCGCCCTTAATAGTTATGCACATTCCTGTTCAAACCCATGCTTTGTTTTTAGCATTATTACTTTGGAGCACACCCACGAACCTCATTAACCGCCGCGCCCTGCTCGCCCTAAGCTGTCTTGAACAACACAATACCCGGACATGACACAAGCAAACATAGTCACATGGAACGTGCGCGGTATACACATGCCAGAGCGTAGATACTCAATATACTCCTATCTGCAGCGCAGGTCCACTGGCATCGCTCTACTGCAAGAAACGCACATGACACGTACAGAGTTTGAGCGCTTGCACAGGAGATGGAGAGGTCAGGTCTATGGTACTATTTACTCAGCCCACGCGTGTGGCGCCCTAATTTGGATAAGGGCCGGAATCCCATTTATAAGTGAGGAGGAGGTGACAGACACTGAAGGCAGGCACACATTGGTGAGAGGGTGGCTGAATGGTCAGATGCTGCTGATAGGCTCCATTTATGCCCCAAATGTGGACCAGACGTTCAACTCAGTGCTTAATGTGGATCTGGACAGATCATTTCCACCCCTCACCAGAACTACAGCTGCCTCTATCGCGCAGGCTCTGGTGGGCTGGCTCACTCACTGGGCACTACTAGACATATGGCACACACTCAACCCTGACACGCGGGTTTATTCATATAACTCCGCGGTACACGGACTCCATGTGCAACTGGACCGTATGGTGGGTTCACACGCTCTGCTCCCCCTTGTTTGGAAGATAGAATACCTAGGTCGGACACACTCCGATCATAACCCCCAACTGCTTCAACTGGCCTGGGAGGCAGACCTGCCCCCGGTCCCCACATGCCGACTCCAACCAGCTGCGCTGGAAGACCCAGCGTTCCGCTCAACCCTGGGGACGGCAATCCTCGAATACTTCAAGATTAATGAGGGCACTGCAAGTGATGCATCAATGGAATGGGAAGCATTTAAGGTAGCAACAAGAGGGCACTGCCTGGGAGCCACCTGGAACATATACAGGCAGCTGTCTGACTCCCTTAAAAAACATAGAAACACAACTCCTGTGGCGTGAAACAGATGGGCAGGGGGGAGGCAGAACACGATGTACAGCTAGAATGCCTCCGTTGCCATAATTATGCCGCACACATGGCTCGAAAACATGCCACCGTGGACCAAGCAGGTTGGATGCTCGCCTAGCTACTAT
This sequence comes from Calotriton arnoldi, assembly GCA_963921515.1. NCBI lineage: Eukaryota > Metazoa > Chordata > Amphibia > Caudata > Salamandridae > Calotriton > Calotriton arnoldi. The sequence goes on from CAWUFW010005666.1 coordinate 778,051, forward strand.
GACAAGAACATACTCGTAAGCCGATAGGTGCACTGCCCACTGATATGGGACTCATAGTATATACGCAGTGCGAAATCCACGTATCCATGACACAACACTACACTCAGCTGTATCAATCCCAGGGGAACTGTGTTGTGCATGAGCCTATTATATACTTTGAAGGTTCTGTTAAATAGTTTTCTTTATGATGTATGACTTTTAAGTGGCTGCGTGGAGTGGCATTAAAGTAATAATGCACAAAGGTTGCCTCCGGACTTGTAATGAAATTGAGGGTTATCATGCTTGTGGCATTTGTCCACAATTATGCTGAATGACCAAGCAAATGTCAGAGAGTGGTGCTAGGCATAGAGGAATATGGTGAATCCAGCTTTGGGACCTCCTTATCTGGTATTGTGATCTTTTCATGGAGTTCAGTACTGACAGAGTCTTTTTGGTACCCCTAGCATATTAGCTCGTTGGTTCCTTGGTGACAATGATGCAGGACTATCTCCTTGGAAATCTTTCAAATGATACCGATCACACCCAATCCCGACTCCCAACTCACCTGTGTCATTTCTGTATGTCTTATGTTATGATTCAGTTGATATTTACAAACTATATAAGAAGATTCCACTCATTGGCATGGATGGTACTCATTGTCCTTCCTGCCGCTTGGACATTTTCCATTGTTAAAATGGAAGGTACAGGCAGCAGTCCAACTGGCTCTAAGAGGCTTTTCATGTTCCAGGTGGTGACCGTAAAGACAAAAAAGAAAATGATAATGGTTAAGGCATGCTAAAAAAGTAGTAAGAGGTAAAGGGCTTTGTTAGACATGGATTTCATGAGCAGACATTAAATAAGTTGGTAGGCAGCACAGGGGGGCAGACCATTGGAGAAGGATATTCCCTTTATGCCAGGACTTTTGACTGTTTCGTAGTAACTTCACCCTTTCTACTGTAGGTTTGAGTCTTTAATTGTGGACCTCTCCATGGCCCTAATATTATGTGTTTTTTCTCAGATTCCTCCTCAGGGTCCTTCTGGTGGGTGTATGAGGTAGATGTGCTGCCCTTTCTGTGTAAGGACCTGATCCAATACAGCTTTCCGCAATTTTACTGAATACCCAAGTTATTGTCACAGTTGTGAAAATGATCGGCCCTGGCGATTGAGATGGTGTTACTTTGGACCTTCATAATTGCCATGTCCCTTTTATAGTCTGCTTGTTTTCAGTCTCATGCACCCTTTAAAGCTATTAGCCAGGAGGTTACAAAGGCATGACACAGGTTTTGGGGCATTTTCAGGCATTTGCCTTGTTCTACCCAAGTCTCCCGTAGGGGCTAAACAGCACCTATTTATTACACTAGCTGGCCATGTTCAGTCATGGTGCCAGGAACAGACACTCTCTAGTTAGGACTCTGATGAACAGTCAATACTACTGCTCTAGTATGGTATGGACTTAGGGTCAGCAGTGGACACACCTTGGTGGTAAGGAATCCCATTAGTTCAGTTTTGGACTCCAAGATGGAGATGGTGCTTTGTGGTCATTGAGAGTCTGGAATGGTCTCTCTGTAGGAGTTAAAACTGCTGAGATCAGTCTTTAAGCCCCTTGCTCCAGAATAGAATCTTCATTTGGTCCTAGGCTTGCAGCAGGATTTACCATTTGAACCTCCAATGGGAGCTTTGGTTATGGTTCTTTTCTTGAAGATCTTCCTAGTGGTAATGTCTTGCCTAGGACAAGGCAGAAGCTGACGGGCTTGCCATGAAATACCTCATTTTTTAAGGATATTTCTTGCAAATATTGGCCTATATCTGGGTCCGGGAATTCTTTCAAAATGTGATTCCTATCTTTCACTGGGAACAAAACTTTCCCCTGCCTTTTTTCATCTTATTCATGGATGAAGGAGGCTGTGCTTCTCTTTTAGAAGCCTCTAGCTCTGTAAGCATTTACCCCTCTCAAGCCACATTTTGTCAACACTATGTTAAATTGGCAGTATCGATGCTCACCAGATGAATAGGTAGTTCTTTGTGGGATGGCCAGTTGTCCCCTCTTGGTGAATAAAAGCCAATTAAAGACATTTGTTGTGCTGACTTCTAGGCAATGCATTCAACATTTGTGTATCACTATTGATTGATTTGGATGAGGGGGTCCTTGGATTTGTTTAATGTTTTTATTTTATTGTCCACAGTAAGTTCTTGTGTTTACAATAAAGCACATGATGAGTATTGCATATGGTGTTGGTGTGGATCTGTTGTAGTCAATGGGATGGGGATGAAAGTATGCAACTTCAGTGTATTCTTATTATTGTAGCGATTGGAAAGAGGAATCAATGCAGAGATTAGTCTCTAGTAATCTTCATAACTGATATTTCTTGTAATAATACTTACAATTCCATCAGGGGTGATTTAGCCTTGATCAGTGAGGTACGCAAAGGCAGGCAATAATGGTGGAAACTTCCGGTCTGGTTTCTCTGGGAATGAATCAAGAAGCAAGGCTATTTTGATTGGGCAGTAGGGCGGTTATCAAGTACTGTTTGTGCACTGAGTTAATGTACTAGGAAGGGAGAATTTGAGAAATAAAGATTGAGTAATCTGAGTGTGCTATGTGCTTATTTATTATTTTAGAGGACAGTGGTCCCTAGACAATTAGATGAAATTTAAAGTTAAATATAGACCCAGTCAGTACTATATTGTCTGTCCAGCCGGACAGTTTTTTAATATACAGTGATTGTATAAAACAATTAAGACGAGAATTTACAAGCGGGACACAGCCTGCGTCCTGCTGACGTACATTTTACAAACAACATAAAGGAAGGGGGTTCAGGCAAGAAAACCGTGTCTGTAATTACATTGGATATAGGTACAACAGACAAATTACGTTGCGCACACCATTACAAATTAAGCATTATAATATAGCCAATGTATATGGTGTACAGTTGTCGACGACGTTTCGATCCCTTTTTAAATCAGTGGGATCATCTTCAGGACATTAATAATGACATGCCTGTATAGAATAGCTCAATTATGCGAGCTGGTGTGCCTGTCAATTCAGAGGCAGATGTGGGGGACACCATCTGGCGTGTTTAATCAGCGCCAACGAGGATTAGGTGAACCACGATGACTGCGGGGACCGCAACAATTAAGGGAGCAACCTTAATAGGGAGCGTGCCAGAGTTGCAATGGAGCCGCTTCTGCGTACTCCGTGATTAGGCCGAGCGAGTCAAGGCTTCAGGTACAGTCCCCGCGGGAGTGCGAGCGCGAGCAGATCCTCAGCGCCAATGGTGTGCGCAACGTAAATTCTCGTCTTAATTGTTTTATACAATCACTGTATATTAAAAAACTGTCCGGCTGGACAGACAATATAGTACTGACTGGGTCTATATTTAACTTTAAATTTCATCTAATTGTCTAGGGACCACTGTCCTCTAAAATAGTCAATGTACCCAAGGTCCCTGACCAATAGCATATTGGGTTCCCTTGTTTTTTGTAACAATGTGCTTATTTATAGTCAGAAGAAGGAAACTACTTAAGGTAGTTTACTTGACCGGAAACAACAGAACTCAGACTTCTGAAAACTTGCAAGAGTCCCACCTCTAGAACTCATATGAATAAGAAGATTGTGAACAGTCTCAGTAGCTTCCCCAATGCAGTGTGTGTAAATGGAGCAAGACAGGTGTCTCTCCCCCAGTTTCTCATACTCAAAAACTATCCTTCAAAACTCTCCCAGGGCGTAAGCATCTCATCCATCACATTTTACCTTTGCTGGTGTCTCTTCCTCCTTCATATTTATTATATTATGGAAGTGTACATTTATGTTTTGCAAATTTTATCTTATTCGTCATTTTTTTTATAATCGACTCTCCTAATTTTCTCTTTTAGGACCCTGCAAGAGCAAAGGAAAGGACAATAAAAGTTTTAAAAGAAGTACAGGACCTTCTTGTAAGACAATGTCAATATTTTAATATCCATTCTGAAAGATTCAGTGTGTCTGTATATCAATTGATGGAATGACTTTAAGAGTCTAGATTCTCGTCCAGACAATACTCATGCTGTATGATGGCTGTGACCTCACTGAAATGTCTGAATATCAAACACTGACAGTCAGTTGTGTTGGATTTTATAAGTCGCTGTAAGTAATAGTTTATTGAGCAGTTAGTTAAAACCTTCACAAGATGTATCTCGTTTAGTGCAAAATAAATCAAGTGGTTTAGAGCAAAACATGATGATACATGGCAATAACGTTACCGTGCCCTCAAGGGGGTTAATTTGGGCCTTTAAAAGAATAAAATGCATCTCATTGAGTCAACTCAGGGTAAGCAATTTAAGAATTAACATATAATATGCGTACAACGTGCCATTCACTCCTCCCATACTCCCCTCACTTTTCTTTCCCTCTCCACCGTGCCCAAGAACTCTTAGATTCAGGGTATGTTGTCCAAGGCGTAACCTTTTATTCACATCAAACAAGGTAATTCAAAACCACAAACCAATACGAAAGTAAAAGTATCCTACTTGTATATAGGAAATATTTACAACATCACACTTTAGCGGCATCAACATGTCAAAGGCAGTAAGGCAATTAGGCACAACAGTAAACTTGATCTTGAACTTGTGCCAGCAGACCCCAACATGCTACAGTAAACTGTTGCACTACTTGAAATCTAGGGCATCGCCTAGCGCACCAGCCCACCGGGGTAGCTGAACCCAGGCAGTCTCCCCAAGGTTCTAATCAGTCCATACGTTGCGGGTTAGGGCAGGAGAGTCCAGGACCACCAGCAGGTCAGTCCCCTCTCACCGCCTACCCGTTGTACACGCCAGTCCTACCCCCTCCTGGGGTCCATCCAGTCACTGAAACTCCATTGTTGTGCATCTCCATTTGTTGTTAACTGTCAGTGCTCCGCCACAGGGTGAGAAGCTCCCTGGAGCACTCGCCCTCCCCCCCCCCCAGCACTGACTGTACTCCGCATTTGCCCCCAGTATTGTCTGGATAAAGAGCTCCTGCCCTTTGCCCGACAGATGCACCCCGTCCTGATGTAACAGCTCCCCTTTCCCTAGCTGGAGCAAATTGTGCCGAATTGTGCCCATGGTGGAACCTGCTAAGATTCTTTTGACCGAATGGTTCAGCTTCTTTACCGACTTGTTGATGGCCCTAACCGGAGCCCCCCTAGCCCATACCGCCCGCAGTATTACTTCTGACCACAGTATTGATGTTGTCTGTAAGTATTTTCTAATCCTTGACATGGCTGCGAACAAGGCCTCCCTCACCCCTCGCCTGCCGAGCGGTATCATATCATTCAAGCCAGCGGGAATGACCAAAATGACCGGGGTGGGGACTACTTTTGATTCTATCCTTGTTCGAGCCGCCCAAATAGATCCTGCAATCTTAGCACCCCCACCCAATGGTGTGCAAACCCTGCGTCCCCATGGGCCTTCTCCAGACTGGAACCGTGGAATTGCTGCTCTGCAAACAAAGGAATGCCCGCACCAACATACATGTACTGGCCCGCGCTCATCAACTGAAAGAGAGAGAGAATTGCTGTTATGACCATGACTGGCGGGCCCCTGGGCATCATTCCTCTATTTACACCAGATTTGGACGCACATACCGCTCAAAACATGCTGATCGCCATAGACCCACCCTTTTGATTGCCTCTGCTGGCAGGCCCATGGCTGCTGCTGTGGTGGCCACACCTATGCGAAATGAATGGAAGCTAAACTGCGCTCAATCCTCGCCCAGTTGGGCCAGCGCCCACCTACACACCTGAGTGAACTGGTATCGAGTTATTGGTGCCCCATCCCTGTGCACTAGAAGCCTGGTTGAGGCCACCACAGGGCGTCTCCTGAGGAAATCCCTTGCCAATGCCACTGGACAATAACCGGTGTTGGGTGCCATGTGTAATTTCACCCATGTGCCTTTCCCTAGCAAGTCTGTCTTTCATCTACTGACCCTGAGATGGATCGCCCCCTACCTCCAGGAGCACATCTGCCACGTCTAGCCCCCCTTCTCCTTTCTTTGAGGAAGCCACCAACTCTGAGATGCGCAGGGCCCCCAAAAATGCCAGCGTGTAAGCGAGGCTGAATAGCTTTACTTCATACTGGGACCTGCAAACCTCCTGCAAGACCCCCAAAATCCTCCCCAACCTCTCCACGTTTATAGGTCGTCTGTTGTCCTCCAGGCCCGGGACCATGCGTTCCCATCACCTGATGGCCTTCCATACCCTAAAGTCCTTGGTGGGATCCCTGACCCCTTTTAATCCGGCAAAGAAGGCAATGGCAGACAGTTGCCTGCGCACTAGGGGCAAAGATTTTCCCCCGACCCTCTGACCCGTGAGAAAACCAAGTACTCCTTCTGGGGTGAACCTTTCTGTTTCGTCATCTGATCTGAACGATGCGTCATACACCCCCGAAACCTTTTCGTACATACGTTTTGTCTTTGGTGCCAGTGCTGCTGCAATTAGGTCTGTGGCAATGAGGCACCAAGCCTCCACAACTCCCCTGGGAACTCCGCCATCACTTCGTCCGCTTGCAGCCACCGTGCCCTGAACTCTGCCAACTTAGACCGAGACAAAGCGTCAGCAACTGCATTATCCACCCCTGGTACATGTTTGGCAGAAAAATGCATGTTATGCAAGAGACATAAGCGAATAAGAGTCTTCAGCAACCGCAACACCCAAAGGCATTTGGCGCTTTGATTTTTGATTGCTATGACCGATGACATGCTGTCTGACCAAAATATGATCCTGCTGTTGGCTATTGATGCAACCCAAATGTGTAGGGCCACAATGATGGGAAACAATTCTAGAAAGGTAACATTGCCTGTGATCCCAGACGCAATCCATTCCCCTGGCCAATGCTGCATGCACCATCTAGAGCCCAACACTGCCTCAAACCCAATGCTGCCGCCACATATGTGTAGAGGGCTACTTCCTTGCTGTTCCGTGCTGGTTGCTGCCACAATAGAGTTTCATTGAAATTATCTAGGAACCCCTTCCACGTCTCTAAGTCCTCTATGACCTCTGCAGACAATCTCGTGTGGTGGTGCTTTGCCCGTAGGCCCGTATGCTGGTCATTGCTCGCGCTATGTGCTTTGAAAAAACTCTTCCCATGGGTATCACTCTGAAGGTCAAGTTTAATTGCCCTACCAAGACCTGCAGCTGATGTAGCGTGACCTTCCTGGCTGTTAAACAGGTGTTAACCGCATCCTTGAAAACACTCACCTCCTCCTGTGGCAACCTACACTCCCCTCCCACTGAGTCTATCTCAATACCCAGGAAAGACAAGCATGTCGTGGGCCCTTCCATCTTGTCCTCAGCCAAAGGTACCCCCAAAACCTGTGCCTGCTGCCGGAAGCACTGCAGAGCCCTCACACATTCCCGGTCGCCTGGGGGACCCATGAACAAAAAATCATCTAAGTAATGCGCCACATCGTCCGATGACACCAAACCCCTCACCGCCCACTCCAGGAATCTGCTGAATGTCTCAAATACCACACACGCTATGGAACACCCCATAGGCATGCAGAAGTCGAGGAGGTACTGACCCTCAAAAGTGAAACCTAGCAAGCGAGTATCCTCTGGGTGCACGGGTAGAAGGCGGAAGGCCGCCTCTATGTCTGACTTGGCCGTCAGGGCCCCCCTGTCTATCGCTGCAGTTTTACAATGGCTTCCTCAAAGGTGGTATACCTCACTGTGCATAGTTTCTGGTCCAACCCATCATTTAAAGATAAACCAGTGGGGTAAGAGACGTTGTGAATCAAGCAGAATTTGCCTGGCTCCTTCTTTGGGACCAGCCCCAGGTGCGAACAAATCAAGGACGCGCATGGTGGAGAGCTAAACGGACCCGCAATCCTCCCCGCATGCACCTCCTTTATAATCTTGTACCGCACCAGCTCATGCTGTAGCAGGACTGACAACTGATTCTTGGGTGAAACTGATGTAGGGGGTGCGTGGGAAGGAATGCGGAACCCTTCCTTGAAACCATAGTAGAGCCTGTGTGCGTCATTGCTATTTTTATATTTGCTGAAGAGATGCGTGAAAACGTTAAGGCGGATTGGTGACGGTAGCTTGCTATCATTAAGTGGGCTGTCGCCCCTTAGGGGTTGTTTGTTCTCTCTGCTTCCCATGCTTTTTAAAACACATACTCTGGATGGCCTTGCCCCCGCAGAAGGAGCAAATGTGTTTAAACCTACATGCTGCCCCCTTAATACATTCCTTCTTGTTGTACTGCCAGCAGGCCAGATTTTTGTCTCCCATGCTTCTGTCAAAACGAAATGACTGAGCCGCCTTCGCCTTTACCTGAGACATATTGAACTCTGCGTGCCAAATATTTATCCCCCTCTGATCCCACGCTATTTCCGGCCTATCCGCTTTCATCTGCCTAAACTTGATGTCATACTGTAGCCACGCTGACCCTTGGACCTTGGAGGCCGCCCCATGTATGAGTGACATGTACCCAAATAATTGTGGGGCTAAAGAGGGGGATTTCTCAGTCAGAATAGCCGCATAAATGGAGAAACCTGTCACCCAGTTCTTTCAGGACCACTCTACCCACACCATTTTTGGCTTTAGTTCACTCTCCTTCCCTGCTCTGGGCCTACTTGGGACCACCCCTGCATTGATCAAGTTGAAGACGTTCACAAATTCTCCCTTGTGAATCCTTTCTCTCATCTCTCTAGATACGTGCCACGCAATTGCCAAAAGAGGGGTCAGCACCAAGGAGGTAGACCCAAATATTAAGGTGGTCACTACAGGAGGAGAGTGTGCTACACCTGACCCCACTGTCACCTCTGTGGGAGGAGACTGTACTACTCCTGTCCCCACCGTCGCCGGCGTCAGCTCCGCCTGTGCCCACACTTGCGTGGCCAACCCCCCTGTGCCCCTGTCAAAATAGCTGGCCTGGGTGGTGGTGGTACCGGCGCACCCCCCACCATTACAGGGGCCTGCCGGACCGCTGCGCTCCCTACCACTTGCGTCACTGCTGGGGCCACCCCTACCTGTGGTGAACCCACACATGCTGCTGTCGGTGAGATCAACATTATGCTCTGCCCCACCGCACCCATATTTGTGTTAAGTACTGGCACCTGCGCCGCCTGGTCCGAGCTGCAAGCGGCCGTGTCCTGAGTAATTGACTCAACCACCTCTGCGGATACTGATTCAGCCTGTGCGCTGGGCTTTTCCTGCTGCCCCTCCCTATAGCGAACCGGGACCTTCCTCTGCCATTTATGTGCCCCGTCGTCTGGCTGTTGCTGCTGCTCTGGCCCCCCCGCCAACTTCTGCAGTGCTGCCTCCATGCCATGCCGCTTTGCTGCCTTCCAAAGCTTGCTGAGGGCATGGAAGTCCTCCTGAGTCGCCGACTTCCCGGGATTTGAGCGTGCGTGCTTCGGCGCCATGTTTTCGCAACCTACTAGCTGGAAACAAAGAAATTATATGTACACACCTGGTATCTGAGTGCCCTGCGGTCTCTGTGCAATGTACCTCTTGCCAAAAATTAATATTATTTTTATATATACACACACATCCTTTCACCTATTGTGTCTGCGCAATATCCCTGGGAACACTGCCTGTGGTGAATTATTATTTTTATCTATTTTTTTTTTGGGTCCCCCTTTCCCCGGGGTCACCTTTCATGCAGACCGCCCCCACACCATATGCAACATAAACCAGTGCATGTGTGCTCCCCAGGCGTTGTTTACATTTCAACCCAGATATCCCTGTTCCTGGGCTTCACCCATGTGCCAGCTAATTATGCGCCGGTTATTGCGACAGACCGATCAACCATCGGGGCCGCAACCAGGAGATGCAGGATCCAGCGTTAAACCTGCGCTCCTTGGCATGACCTATGAAATCAATGCCTGTGTATGCCCCCGAATGTGCGACTCCCAAATACGGCCACTCCCCATGTACGGGAGCAGTCGGGCCATAGTTATTCCTGCGCTCCCAGGCACAACCTCCTCAAACAAGGCCTGGGCCCCCTGCCCACGCCCCATGACTGCATCCACACCTCGCAGCCGCTCCCTAGGCACAGGAGCAGCTGGGGCCATTGCCACTCGTGTGCTCCTTGGTGCAACATTCCAGCTTTACACATACCTACTACACAATATGCTCCTTGGTGCAATGGCCGGATGATGATCTGGGCCACAATTACTGCAAAACCCAGCCACCCCCACATATGGGAGCAGGCTCTTTACCCTCTATGCGCTCCTCAGGTGGTCGCCTGGGGCTATCCCCTTAACTCTGCCTAATTGTGGCCACCCTCTCCGAGAGCAGCTGTGACTGCAGTATTATGTAATGTGCTCCTCTGCATGATGCACTCCTCGGGTACTATCCCCCAACTCTGCCTAATTGCGACCGCCCTCTACGTGTTTATTATCTGATGCGCTCCTCGGCACGATGACCCGACAACGATGCGGGCGATGACCACAGTGTGGGCACCCATCCCCTCCCACCCAACGATGATGTGGAAACAGTATGCGGTCGTCGGGGGCGGCCGTGTCCACACAGTAACTGCTACGCACCAGGGCCCCCTCCTTACCATCCAAAACACACCAACCGGAATCCTCGTTCCTTAAAGTTAAAGACGTGCCAATGCTGCTTGCATGCGGTCCAAGGGGACAAAGAGGCCGGAAACCCTGGTGCGCAGCTCTAAATGGCCGTACTGGTTCCTACTGCGCCCCCTGATGACGTCACCAACCTGACCCATTCGCTCGGCCTCCTTCTTGTCCCTGAGGAGCTCAGGCCCATGGCGTGACTGAGGGCGCCTGATCAAGAGTAAGCAGCAAGCAAATAGAGGTAGGCCTTTTTCCGCTAGGGCTTTTAAAAGAGTAAAAATGTATCTCATTGGTACAAATCAAGACAAACATCTTAAACATTAACAAATGAGGAGGCTGTGGACGCATTGAAATAAGCCGCTGTATTCCTTTGGAGGTTAGTTGAGCTTTAAATCTAAACTGCGAGGCAGGCAATCGATAGTGGTCAAAAACTTAGCGGCTAAAAGGGAGATGTGATCATTGTTAGTCAGGTGCTTCATACCCTTTGCGAAGACAGCAGGCACTTTGACCAAAAAAATAACTACTAAAAGAGGGGAAGCAATCGGTGTGATCGAGTTAGACACCTGAGCTCATATGGAAAGTGCAAAGTGCAAAGCGGCCAACAATTGTCCCCAGAATGCATTGGGCGGCCGGTCATAGCATCCCGCCTAGGGTGCGTTTTTAGGCAGGGTGGGTGGAGAATTCAAAATGCACGGACAGCCAGGGTGTGACTCAAACGTGTTTCGTATGTTTGACAGTGACATTAAAGGGGGCTTAGGTGTGGAAAGGATGGGGCATCCTGACAGGCTGACTGAAAGGAGATGTACCCAGCTCCACTTGCACTTCAAGAGGGCTTCATCTCACTCACATGCAAAGGAAACTGACACCAGTCCTGCATGCCTTTTTTCACCCCCAGACAGTTTGGAGCCCTGACATGTGAAGTGGAAGAACTTTCCAGAATAAGACGTGGGGGTAGGACAGGGAATCCACCCACACAAAGGCTGATATCAGGTGTAAATATTGAACCTCCATAGCCACTCCTCAGAACACTTTTGTACATGTGGAAGTTACAAAAGAAGGACTGCCCCGCTGCCAGAGGAACACCCTGTTACTGTCACTGCCTTGCTGTCTGAGAAGGAAGACTGGACATGCTTGCCTTTATCCCTGGGTAATCATGATTAACTCCATGAGTCAGTTGACTAACCTGTCTGAGCTTCATAGACACAGCAAACTTTAGAGGTGTTGGCACGCAAATCTATAGCAAATTCTAACTCATGGGGCATGCCAACTGCTAGGACTGGGAGCAGTGCAGTCCTGATATGGACTTTAGTGCTCCCCGACTGGAACAGTCATTTTTTTAAATAAAGGAACCCATGCAATACTGCTGAAATATGCTCGTAAGAAAGACAGACAAACATTCTCATTTTAATGCTTTATATGAAGAATTAATAGGCAAATTACCAAAAAGGTGTCATGAGCAATTTTAGAAGCAAGGCATATCAGTCATAAGTACAAAGAACTCAACACAGTTCTAAATGAATTCCAGCGTAGATTTGCCTTCTAGAGTAGGGAATAGGAGGTCTCTTTGCTAGCGAAATCCACACTCTTAATTAGGGCTTTAGGCAAAGACTTTCATACATTATGTGGGAATACATGATTCTCAGTGTTCGGACCAATAGAAAATAAGCTAGATGAAACATGTTCCTACATAATATGTTTGAGGATTCTCTCATGGTAGTAGTACACTGAGATTCAACCATTCTCATGGTCTTTACTGTGCAGTTAAGCTGATACATTTTTTTAACAGTGGGATCCGTCCGTGATTCCGAACTAGGAAATTTCTCTGAGAACACTTTATGCTTACTCAAGTGAAAACTAGACAAGTTTTATTTAGAACAAGAATCAGCAGCAGTTATCACATGGTATTTTGTGAGGCTGAGGTAATATGAAGGACAGTGTAAACACAATCAAATGTTATCATAAGCTCAATTCGTAATGCTCTTTTTATTGACAGAAAATTGACACTCACAACCCCCCGATGATTTTAAATCATTACCCAAATTCTTTATTACAACACATCATTCATCAACTTTGGATTCTTCTGCTTAGTCTCTTCTAGATCCTTTAGGGTGTCATAAAGCTCGCTTTGCATTTCTTCAACCTTGACATTGAGTCTCTTCCACTTTCTTCCTATCATTGTTGATGGCTTCTTAAGCCCACAATTCATTGCCTTCTGTGATGAAATTACTTTGCAAAACTTAAAGAAAATGAGCACTTCAAGAAAATGAGCACACAATCAGCGTGATCAAGTGAGGGGTTAACAGTAATTTCAAAATTCCTCCTCCGTCACTACCTAACCAGTCCTGTATCCTAACAAATCCCTTAACAGTGGATCCAAAGAATGATCCTATTCCTTCCCAGGCACCTGATTCTTCCAGTTCAATTAATTAATGCGATATATTTGTGATGTATGTAATGTAGCTGCCAAGTTGATTATCCATGCGAGGAGTGTATGAACAGCATTCTCAAACGTGAATGACTTTGCAAACACCCACCTTCCTTCCCGAGGAGTATATCCATTGCAAAGCAGTTTTGCATAATCATAGCTCTCATTGCAAGCGATTCTTTATTAACCACTGTCAGTGATTCCGCAGTATTAGTGGCAAGTCAATCAACTAATGTGGCCAATTTTCTTATCTTCACATCATTCAATACTATTCTTATAGAGAGTATAAGTGCTCCGAAGATATCACTGAGTATCTGTTTAAAACTTTGCTTACTTTGCCTGATACATTTCTCAAGAGGAAAATCTAAATAATTAGCATGATAGATCTGGGAAAAAACTAAAGGGGCATAACAAATGTCTACCCGATTTTGCAGTAGTTGGAAATACGCAGATTTACCACACACATAGTAAATGATCTTAATGTTGATTTCTGGATTAGAAAATGTTTTTCCTTTCAATAAATAATTATCTTCACACTCACTTCCTCCCAACCTCTCAGCTGTCTCGTTTCACTCTGGCTGTTGTATTATGGGTAATGATCTTTTCTTGGTGACTTCAAGGCTTAATCTAGGGGTGGTTCCTTTAAGTTCCCCTTACCTTTCCCAATAATGTGCTCTGCACTCATCTTTCATTCTCCTCTTTCTTCGTCTATTCTTATCCTTTTGTTTAATTAATCTACAAACACCCTCTCTTGAATAACCCTGCAAGTTATGTCAAGCAAGCTGTGATGGTAATGCTCATGTTAGTCACAGGGGTAATGAATTTCATCATATACTGTTTCTGATTCTCGATTTTGACCTTCTGAGAGGGTGAGAAATGTGTTTAGTAGCCCAAAGATACATATTTCCTCCATTGACAATAGGTACCTTCACTAAAGGGTCATCAAAATCAGAATAAAACAGTTTATTAGAATCCTGTTGGTAAAACAGATTTAAGAAAACAGAGCAGGAGAACGAGTATGACAGAAGCAGGTGAAAGTAAGTCACTTCTTCAGCTGCTTAAGCAGGAAGATAAGAGCAGTTGAAGCAGTCCTCAACCTCTATGACCTTTTACATTATCAGACAACATCTGTTGATACACGTTATAGCTGTACACACTCTCATGCTGTGGGAGATGTTAATCCTTACGCTCGGGCAAGGGTGGGCTGGCTGTAGGGGTAAGGGTGAAATAATTTGGAATGTGAGAGTTATTACCTCCCAGCAAGTAAACATCCAACAGCCATCCAAACATAGAAACCAAAATCGCAACATGCCTAACTCACAATTATATTTTTGCAGTGTGACTACACAATGTTCAATTTAGATCAGATTAAGGAAACCTTTGATAAAGAGTTAGTCCCCTTGCTGCTATCATATTGTCTCTACCCTATCTCGAAATCTACTGGGATTTTTATTCTGCTTCAGCTAAAGGCCTAAGGAGCTACCATTGTCTGACCATTACCCTAGCTCTCTGTTCATTCTTTTGACGTTTTGTCAGTTGTTGACATAAAAGATCTTTGTCACCACAAGCTTTGGTCTCATGGAGGCTTGCCTGAGTCTGTCAGGCAATCATCTGAGTCAAACTTGAATTTTGTGACGTATGTCCAGTCTGGACCTGAGTGCTTTCAATTGACCTTTCTTTCTTTCTTAGGTCTCCTTGTATTGGTCAACTCCAAATCAAATTACAGAACATCAATCTGGTTCAATTGTCCCTGTTCTTCTAGCTCACTATCCTCCCTAATAGTTTCTGAGCTTGTCTTAGGTGTCAACAGTCGCTTTCTAGGAGTAGAAGTAGTAGCTCTTGGCCAACCTTCTTGTTGGATGGGGGGCACGAGCATGCACTCCTGGCGGATGAAGATTGACTCTGCGTAGGCAGTTGAGGAAGTTGAGAGGGTGGATGGGTGGGTGGGTGGGTGGGTGTCACCAGGCAGCAAGCCGCACTAAGACCTGGATTGGCCTCTTCTGCTGTCCTGCCCTTCCCCTTCAAGCAGAGCCCCCCCTAAAGGGCAACCTTTTGTGTACTTGCCCTCACGTTGTGCTCCTGATGTTCTTTTTGCCAGTTGATCACGTGGGTTGTCTTGTGGTTAGACGGCGCCGCCACACCCCCTCCTCATGGCTAGGAGTTGGATGCAGGGGCATGAACACTCACGTCTTGAGGATTAAAACCAGGTCAGGCTGGCTGAAAAATTACAGTTGCTATTGCCAGGGCCTTGCCCAAGTGCATTTTCCATGCTTGCTCCCCAAATTACGAGAACTCCAGGGGTTGCTCTATGGTGCACCTGTACAGTGCACCACAGCTTGATACAGTTTGATGCAGTGCAGTGCCAGTGAATGTTAGAGGGCTTGCTGGGAGCTATGTGGCAGTATTTGAAGCCCCTTCTCTAACACTGTCCTTTTGTTTGTGCTACCGTGCTTCAACCTGGGCAAGTTGGACAGTTTGAGCTGTTTAGAAGGGGAGTGGTGAGGGAAGGAAAGGGAGGCTGCAAATACAGGTGGTGGGCATGGAGGAACCAGGCAGGGAGGTGAAGTTTCCTCCTGCTGCTATGTGTTTGTGAAAAGCCTGAGCACTTGTCTGGATGTGCAACTGAGCCCAGCCCAGCTCTCCCCCCTGCCGTGCTGCACCATTGGCTGCGTACCTTGAGACCTTTGTGCCCCTGTTTTCTCTTCCAGTCCACCCGCACCTTCCTTCCTCACTCCCTTGCCTGCTTTCACCGCTGGCACCTTTCCTTTCCTGACTGCACTTTTTACAGGGCCCAGGGACTGGCATTCGAGCTGCTGGCATTGCTGCCATGCCCCTCAACGCACACCACTCTGTAACAAAGCACTCACGGAATAGTTCTCTGAATCACCGAATCTGAGCTCTATCCCAGAGAAGAAGGTGGACTACTCTGAAAAAGATAAAAGTAAGAAGTCCTCTGTAAGCCCCGAAAAACCTGTCCAGGAGGGTGGGCACCGACACACATCACAAAACAGAGGTGAGTACCAGGGTAAGAACTGGGACCCCAAGAAGAATTAGGGCCACGAGTATCAAGCAATTTTGTGTTCTCAAACGGCCCATTTGCGAACACAAAAAATGGTTTTCACATGTATCAAACACTATTTTGCAGTTCGGTAACCTGTTACCGAATCGCAAAATGGGTTAGCTATTCGCTATTTGGAAGGGGCATGTTTAGGGCATCCCTTCCAAACAACAAATCGCTACGGCATGTATGAATGTTTTGTGACCGTGAATGCGGTCGCAAAACATTTGCATTTTACCACTAACTTCAAGTTGGTGGTAACCCATTCGCAAACAGGAAGGGGTCCCCAAGGGACCCCTTCCCCTTTGGGAATGGGGGCGAAAAGGTTTTTAAGAGCAGGCAGTTTTCCCAGGGACCACTACCTGCTCTTAACAAAAGAAAACGAGCTGCATTTAAACAAAAAAAGATTGCTTTATTTAAAAGCAATAACGGACATGGTGGTCTGCTGACCTAAGCAGGCCACCATCCCCGTGATTTTAGTGATTCCTAGGAGATCGCAAATTGTGACCCACCTCATTAATATTAACAAGGTAGGTCGATTTGCGACCCCCCCAACAAATCGCAAATGAAACTCTAAAGAGTTTCATACATTTGTAATAGCGATTACCTAATTACGATTCGCTGAAAATCGCAATTAGGTCATCGCTATTAAAAATGTTGATACATGTGGCCCTATATGCCGTAACTCTAACAAGACAGGACAATTAGACAAGGACGTTTGCTGTCCTAAAAACCAAACTCCTAGTGTAACTCCTGGGGTTACCAGTGTAGCCTTTGACTGTGATTCCTCAGTAGAGGAAGTGTTCTTAGCCTTTAACTGCAAAGTTAATGTTAACAGGGATTTATAGAGCGCATAATCACCGGCAGGTCTCTTAGTGCTAAGAGAGAGCAGCTATGGACCCCCCCGAGTGGCTAACTGTTAGTACCCCGGTCAAAGTGTGTGTTGTGCCCAGGCCTCTGTGAAGAGGAGGGTCTTCAGTTTTTTTCTGAATGGGAGGAGGGCTGTTTCCTTACGTAGGCTTACTGGTAGCTTGTTCTACAACTGCGGGATCAAGACAGAGAAGGCTCGACCCCCTTTAGTCGTGTTGATCCGTGGACAGGCCAGCCGGCCTGCATCGGATGACCGGAGGGTACGTCCTGGGACATACCTCCCCAGGCGTTCCTTAGTGTATAGTGGAGCATAGCCATGAAGGGCTTTGTGGGGGATGCAAAGGCACTTGAACCTGGCTCACTGTTTGACGGGGAGCCAGTGCAGCTGCTGCAACAGAGCCGTGGCCCAAGCACGTCTTGGGAGCTTGAAGATCAGCCTAGCTGCATCATTCATAGCTACTTGCAGCTTGCCTAGCATCTTTCCAGAAAGTCCAATATACAGAGCATTGCCGTAGTCAAGACAAGACACAATCAGTGCAGACACCACCATCTGAAGAGTGGAAAATTAAAGGAGAGGTGACCGTTTCCTCAGTTGCCTCAGCAGGCCCACACATGTCCCAACCACAGTGGACACTTGGTTAGACAAGGTGAGCTTGTCATCTATTTTGATAACTAGGCTCTTTACGACTGGAACTGGTGTGGGTGTAGTGCCCAGCTCTTGTGGCCAAAAGAGGTCAGTCCAAGGGTTGCTTCCCGTGGTGATGGCTAGAACCTCTGTTTTGTCAGGATTGACTTTGAGCGAGTTAGCTGTCATCCAGTTGACAATGTATCTGAGGATGTTTTGCACGCGTGAGTGGGCTTGTGAGGAGTTGTCAATTTGAAGGATTAATTGTGTGTCATCTGCGTAGTTGAACACCTGGCAATCCATGCGGGCCAGGACTGCCACCAGTGGCCGGAGATAGATGTTGAAGAGAAGCGGAGATAGTGCCGACCCTTGTGGGACTCCGCAGGTTAGTGCCCCTTTATTGGACACGCAGTCACCCAATTGGATCCTTTGAGTCTGAGTTGTCGGGAAGGAGGAGATCCAATGATATACCACCCCACCGATGCTCATGTCCAGGATGCAGGCCAGGAGTTGGTTGTGATTGACCGTATCAAACGCAGCCGTAAGGTCTAGCAGAACCAAGGCACACAGCTTCCTGCTGTCAGCCGTGGGCCTGAGCTCATCCAACACCGCCAGCATCACCAGCTCTGTGCTGTGGTGGGTCCTGAATCCTGCCTGTCATACCTGGAGTAGATGATGTTTCTCCATGAATAGAGATAGGGTTTTAAGGACGTGCTGTTCCACTATTTTGGTCAAGAAGGGGAGTTGAGATATGGGCCTATAGTTCTTCAGGTTAGCGACATCTGCCCCAGCCTTTTTCAGCAGGGGGTTTACTCTGGCTTCCTTGAAGTTAATGGGGACCCTCCCAGTTTCCAGAGATAGATTGATCAGAGTGAGAATCTCTCCCTCTATCACTGGTAGAGCCATTTTGAAAACCCTTGGTGGGCATGGGTCCGCTGGCGAGCCTGACTTAATTTGAGCCGCAATGTGGGACAAGGAGTCTTGATCTAACCTTGGAAAGGAGGAGAGAGACTCACTATAGTTGCATTGCGGTTCTTCCATAACCAGGGGGCTCTGGCTGGTTGGGGTATTTTGTATGTCAATTAGGATGTCCCTGACCTTGTCTAGGAAAAAGGTCTGGAACCTGTTGCAGTGTTCCAGGCTAGCAACTGTTTCCTGCTCCTGCTTGTGACTGAGTTCCTTCAGAATTCTAAAAGTTTCTTTCTGCTTGTTGTCCGCCTCCATGATCCTGACCTCGTAGTACTCGCCCTTTCTTGCCGTAATTGCTTTTTTGTATGTGGCTAACATGGCCCTGTATTCCTTGAGCACCTCTAGGTCGTATGATTTGCACCACTGCCTCTTGTGTTGGCGTAGGGTCGTTTCTGTCTCCTTAGTTCCTACGTGAACTAGGGGGCTACCTTACCCTTGTTCCTCAAACTTTCTCTGCGAGTGGGTGCCACCCTATTGATGGCCGCTCTCAGCCGGATGGTGAGGGATTCACTCTCCTGATTGAGGTCCTCCGGCTGTAACCTCCTAAGTGAGTTTCCTCTCAGAGCCTCCCCTAGGCTGCCTGCCTCAATTTTGCTCCATCTTCACACAACTCTCCATTCCGGGGGAGGTTGCGTGGATCACCTGGTCTGGGGGATCAGGAACCTGATCAGGTAGTGGTCCGACCAGCTACAAGGTCTGACATCCGTCAGCCTGGCCGGCGGCTGAGTGGTCCAGATGAGATCTAGGGTATGTCCCTTCTCATGAGAGGGGGAATCCACAAGCTGTTGCAGCCCCATTGTGGCCATGGTTTCCTCCAACTGACTGGCCTGTGACTCACTGGGTTTCTGTGAGCCAAAAGTGTGAGCTGAATATTCCACAGGGGAGTAAACACTTCCATCACCTACTGGTGAATGGAATCCCAACCCCTGCCCTGAGAGATACCTGTGCCAGTCACACTGTTGTGCATTACAGGCTGGTTTTCTCCAACCAGTATCTCCCAGATAAAAAGAGTAAGGCTTATTCCAGGGGAGATCACTGTTAGGCCTGTGGCTGTAATGCCCCTAGAAATAGCTGGGTCCCCTAGATTAAGAAGGGTGGTAGTCAGTAAAGACCTCCCCCTTGACTGTCTCCTTGGAAATGACCATCCACAGGTTGGTCTGAGCCAAAAAGAGGTACTGGTGTTGCCAGTACTTACCCAAGGGGATTCTGGGGGTGGCTGAACCTGAAGCCAGTGCAAGAAAGCCCCAAAAGAAAATAAACAAGACAAAGTATAGGAAAGGTGGGCAACGTTTGTCCAAAGTTCCAGTGAGCCAAGGAGATTCTACACCAGTAGGGGAGAACTGCAAAATTGGCACTGGTGCAGCCCCACCTGTCCCGGTAGAAGTTCTGACTAGTCAGGAAGTTGTTCAGCTTGAGCTAGTGCCTCCCCAGCTGAAAGAAAGGATGGTAGAAGAAGGGTGGTTACCACAGGAAGTAGTAACCCCCCACTCTAAAGTGACAGGCAGGTAACCTAAACCCCAAGAAACCTGTAAGTTAGCTCCTTCACCTATCAGTGAAGAGCTCAAGGTGTGGTTCTGGGCACTGACAGCTGGCAGTGTCCTTTGCTGGGTGTCAGCCTTTATGGCTACACTGTTCTTGGCATGGTGGTCTGACCTCATGTCAAATAGGAAGATAGGACCCAGACCCTATTGGTCATGGTAGGGTTACTCCAGTTATGGGTAAGCTGCAGGTTGCACTGGCTAAGTTAGAATTAGCAGAGATGGACACCTTTGATCCCAACTGAAACAAATTAGGTAAGAACACTAAAGAAATGGGCAAAGGGCATTTTGAATTGAGTCCTAAAACTGTTGAGGCATATCAGCTCCCCAGTGGGAATGACCTAGACAGGGGGATATAAGGTAGAGTAGGCCCTTCAATAATCCAGCCTATTTCCATACTCCTCTTCGCTTGAAAGACTGGGAAGACTCTCCCAGGTTTGGCTGAGTCTTCTGGCCTGTGGGCAGAGAAGGGGGGGGCTTATTTTGGAAGCTGGATTTTGTTGCAGTATCCCCCACACTTTTTGCAGAGTTTTTGTGTGTTTTGGTGCAGAGAAAACTGAAGAGTCAACATGGCACACAGTGTGTGTGCCATGCCCACAGACACTACATGAGGTATATGTTTGTCACCCCTACTGAAGGCCTTACAGCCCTAATGCAGGGTGCAATATTTCCCATGTGTGGACACATCTGCATGAGCAAATATGACCCTATAATATCTAAGTCCATTCTTGGATATTGTAAGTGCACAGAGAAGCCATAAACAGTACATGGGCTGGATACTTGTCATCACGAGTTTCCTAGCTCTATGATGGCTTCACTGTACCCAAAGATGTTTGGTACCAAACATGTTGCCTTAATAAATCCCCACTGATCCCAGTGCTGGATTTATTAATAAATGCACACAGGAGACACCTTACAGGCTTCCCTAAAAACCAACCAAACACTGATGTGGTCTCTGACTAGTCTTAGCCAGCCTGCTAGTACCGGATCTATTTCTGACCTCATGGGGTAAGAGCTAGAACTCTCAGAGGCCAGGAACAAAGTCTGCTCTGGGCGAAGGTGCTTCACCCCTCCTCCAGGCCAGGATGACCTTCCAGGGCGGGAAGATTCAAAGGCGATGCAGCCTTTGATACACAACCCAGGCAGTTCCAACTAGTGGAGGATGCCAAGCACCCTGTCCTACTCCACATTTGGCGGGAGTGCAGGTGGGAAAATTAGTTAGGCTAGGATGTGTGCCCACATTCAGCCAGCAAGACCCCTAAGGTGGGGCAGGTGATGTGGGCATGACTTTTCCAATACCTCCATCTTGGGATGGCAGGAATGAACCTATCAGGATTAGGGGAGTGCCCCTTCCTACAGGAAGTGGTCACTTAGAGAGTGTAGACACCCTAAAGGTATGTAGCTCATTGGCTACTAACTGTCATCCCCTTTAACGCCCCTAAATTTAGTATTTAGGTGGTATTCATGGACCCTGAACTTGGGATTCAATGGATACAAAGAAGATACGGACAAAGAAGAGCTGCTGACCCGTAAAAAGAAGACCTGCTGCTGAAAGTTTGGCAGAAAACCTTGCCTGCTGCTTCCAGGAACCAACAATCATTTTGTTCTATCTTGTCCTGCTGCTGTGAGGACTCCAAGAACCCCGGAGCACCCACAGCTCTTTTCTAATCACCAGAGAACTCCCTTGGGGTAGGGGTACTGCTCCCCTGCAGATCGCAGGCACTAAACCCACAGAGTCCAGTTTACCGATTTGCTGCTACCCTGCGACACCAATGCAGCATCCCAGCAAAATGAAGTACATCAGCTCCGGAGGATCATATCTGTCTCTCCACCAAGTGTGAAGATACCAGGACCTACTGGAGCCATGCCGCACTAATACTCTTAAAGATGGCTGCACGTCCCATCAGTGAGAGTGGTAGCTTTCGCCAGTGTGCCACGTCACCCCGTAGCTGGGGAGTCAAATTATCATCCCTGAATTTGTGTTCCGTTTGCGAAATCACCATTCCCAGAAATTTGAATTTGTTCCTACCCGATAGTGCACTCCATATGGTAGATAGAGTAGGCACTACTCCTGCTAACACAAACTGCAAGGACTTGCTCCAGTTTAGTTGGTAACCGGAATAACTACCAAAAAGCTGAAATATGTGTAGAATACGATGAACTGTCAAATGAGGTCTACTGGTATGTAGGAGTATATCGTCCGCATATAGCGAGATTCTTTCTTCCCACTCCAATCGATATATCTCTTATTATTCGGTCTCTCCTGACCCACACCGTCAGTGGCTCTAGTGTAATTGCGAACTGCATAGGAGAGAGTGGGCATCCCTGCCTCGTACCCTTGTGTAGTGTCACTTGTCTAGACACAGTACCATTGACCCTTACTCTGGCCATAGGGTTTGTATATAACAGCTTTACCCAAGCCCTTAGTTTGGGGCCAAAGCCGAAGCGTTCCAATACTGCAAACAAATACTCCCATTCTATGCTGTGGAAAGCCATTTGGGCGTCTAGTGACTGCTGTACGGCACTTTCTTCTGGTTCGAGTTTTGTTACAGTCATCACACTGTATAGGTGCCAGAGGTTTAGTCTGGTGCTTCGCTTAGGCATGAAGCCTGACTGGTCTGGCTGTATCAGGCCTGTTATTACTTTAGTGAGTCTGGTAGCTATAACCTTGGCCAGGACCTTCGCTTCCCTATTTAGCAGAGATATTGATTCCTTTTCACTCTTATCCATGCTAGCATTCCTGTGCATCTTCTTCCACTGTGTTATATGAATACCACATTCAACCGTCACCTTCTCCATCTTGATCAGGATTTCCCATTAACCCTATAACAATATAGGGTCTATTGTTTTTCGTTTGGGTTATGATGTCTGAAGGAGAAGCTCCATTATGCACTGATGAATACATTGCGAAAATCATTAGTGGACCATATTTGTTTTCCACACAACCAAGCAAATCTGTGAGTCCGAAACAACAACTATTGGAAAAATTAGAAAAGGCCAAGAAAAAACATGGTAGGACAGAGCTTCATGCTCGAATGCTAACGGAGTATCTTAAGGTAGGCATAATTCCACAGGGATTACAAGTTAGGAACGTCCCTGGGATTTTTCGGGAAGACCCAAAATTTAAAGGGAACTTCAGTCACATCTCCACCACCTGCTCACGCCATTGGATGGTGCTGGGTGTAGAAACCGCCGTAGAGCATGCTAAGGATGAATTCAAGGAAATAGAAGAACTAGAAAAGGAATTTCTAGGACGGGATGGAATAGCAGAAGCTAAGCACTCCTGGACAAACTAAACAAAACTATTGAGGAATTCAATACATTTGAGCTGATGAAAAAGGCAGACAAAGTTACCAAGGACATAAAAATCTTTACCAAAGAAAAAGCCTACCCCTATCTCAGGGAGGACTACTACACCACAATAGGCACACAAAACAGGCAGAACACATGGGGCAGATTCCGGAGGAATCAACCCATCACCTTCTCTGAATCATCGGGAGGTTCTGAGGACTCGGATGCGCAACCTGGACCTTGTCGATCAGACACCCATCCAGGCCAGGCTTTTTTAGAGAGAGGCGGCAATGCCAAGGGCAAGACATGGTGTCAATACCCGGGAGAACGTCAGACCTGGAGGAAACATTACCAACGGGGTCCTCAACCATATTAGACCAGGCAACACAGAGTAGTGCAATACCAATCTTTAACCTTTCTCAACACTTACTATCCTCAGCTGAGGTGTCCTTATTAAGTAAGGGTTTATCATTTGTCATCACGGAACGCACTAATTTCTTTAATTTGAAAACTGAGCTTTTTCAATTTTTTCTTAAAATACGACTACGCCTCTTTTTCAGAGACAGAGAATTTATACAACAAGACTCAGTGACAGGCTTAAAACCTCCATCCACCTTTTACCCTTCTAACTCCACGAGGCCACCGGAGCTATTAGTCTTTGAAAAGCATATATTGGATGGTCTTGACAATCTAAAAACCAGCAAATGCTTCATACCTTATAATATTACTCTACAAGAGAGACAAGCACTGCTGTCCTTGAAAAATGATAAGGCAATCATTCTCAAACCTGCGGACAAAGGAGGAGGCATTGTGATCCAGGATCGCAAAGACTATGATGTAGAAAAATCCGCAAACAGATCAATGAAGAGAAACACTATAAGAAACTAGGTACGAACCCATTGACAGACATTAGGAAAGAAATTCTAAAGGTCACAACAGAAGGTAAAGAACAGGGGTATATCAGTAAAAAAGAATTTGAGTTCCTGAATGTAGAAAGTCCTAGAACCCCCGTCCTATATACCCTCCCTAAGATCCACAAAAGCGCCACCAATCCTCCTGGATGCCCAATTCTATCTGGGTGTGGTTCGGTGCTTGAACCAATTGGAAGGTTCATTGACTTCTCTATCAAAGACTTTGCTCCAATACAAGAAACTTATGTGAGGGATAGCATGTACATGATTAATTTGGTAGATGGTATGCCCTGTAACTTTGAAATGGACTGTCTGGCAACTCTAGATATCTCTTCTCTATACACTAACATACCACAAGAGGAGAGCATATTGATAATTGAAAGACTGCTGGAGTCTAGAACAAGGCCCATACAGGTTCCCACAAGTTTAATCGTTTCCCTATTGAGGAATGCCCTGCAATTCAATTGTCTCAGAGGGCACCTTTTACCAACAATGCTCAGGTACCAGTATGGGAGCAGTTTTCGCCCCAAACTTAGCTAACATCTATATGGACTAGGTTGAACAGACCTTTGCATTGAACATGACAAACAGATACAGATCCAACATTAAATGTTGGAAACGGTATATTGACGATATTTTCTTGACTTGGTCAGGTACGGAGACAGAGTTTTATGATTTTGTCACATATCTAAACAACATCCAGAAACGTTTGACGTTCACAGCCACCATACACAAGTCAGCCATAGCCTTCCTAGACCTGAGCATAAAACATGATAACGGCACCCTTTACACCAGTCTTCATAGAAAACCAACAGAGAGGAACACGCTCTTGGCCTACAAGAGTCACCACCCCCGTGCTCTTAGAGATGGCTTACCCTTCGGACAATTTCTGTGGCTACGCAGAAATTGTTCACATAAGGATGATTACAGGAAAGAGGCCCTGGTGTTGAAATCCAAATTACTTGCCAGGGGGTATCCTAACAGACTAATAAGAAAGTCCCTCAAACGTGCCTGGTTCTGCCCAAGGGAGGAACTTCTAACTACGAAAGAAAAGACTCCCATTGACAGACTCATTTGTGTTACTACCTTTGGTGTACATACCAACAAGGTGCGCAATTTATTCACAAAAAACTGGGATCTCCTAAAAAACATTGACACCACAACGGAACCCCCCATGTTTGCATTTGTAAAAATGTAAAAGATCATCTGATACATTCTTCCATAGAGAATATCACTGCACAAAAAACCAGAACCCTAGAATCAGTATGGGGTCTCCCCGAATTGAAAGGTCATTTCAAATGTGGAAACTGTGTTTCCTGTGCATTTACTTTTGACACTAGCAAATTTGAACATGCGAATGTGAAACAGACACTAAACTTGTTTTCTAATTGTATCACACGCAATGTGGTGTACTGTATATGGTGTCCTTGTAATTTACCATATATTGGACAGACGTCTCAGCCTATCAAAGCACGAATCAGGCAACATCTGAGTTGCATCAGATGTTCGGTCCCGAATGCCCCACTGGTAACTCATTTTAAAGAAAAAAATCATACAGTGGATGATATAAAATGTCAGGTCATCGACAGAGCAATCATCCCTGAAAGAGGCGGTGACATTACACAAATCTTGCAAAGACTAGAATGTCGCTGGATTCAAAGGACTAACTCCATTTTACAGGGACTCAATTCAGCTGAACAGTGGTGAGGTTTAGTAGCTACATTACTGAATAGTTAGACCAATGTCGATATTGATTTTGCAGAGCCCAAATGTGTATAAAAAAAATTCTACAAGCCCGCCGATATGGTGCTGCCTTTTCATCCCAAAATGCATGGAAGGACTAATGTAATGTGTTACAATTAATGAGCCTGTATATAGATGTATGTATACATAATTGTAGCTTTACACTACCATTTCATCCAAAAATGTATGAAACGACTAATGTAATGTGTTGCTATTTGTAAACCTTTATATAGATGTTTGGATACATAATTGTAGCTTCACACTACGTTTGGTGATATCGTCACTGTCTTATCACTTTGCAACACCTCTTATGTGCATTCTTTAAATAATTGTGTGTGGACGCAGGACCAACATCCACTCGGCAAAACCCACTGACCGATGGGCTGTGGCCCCCTGTCAATTTACGCGGCTGTGCACCTGCCTAAAGTAACCCCCTGATCAACAGGTTGCCATGGCTCATTACCTCTGAGTTTTCATCTCACTCTTCTATGTTAATGCGCCATTATTTGCTCAAAGCATCCGCCTTTTCCACACCTAGGTCCCTATTTTAATTTCATGCCTGTAAACCGGCCCGGTTACCACAGAAATGTTTTCCATTTCCATTCGCTGTTTTTACTACAGAAGACAGAAAACCGGATACCAGCGTCAGGCGGCTATCTCCAGTGATGCCTGCCATGACGTCCGGTTTTGGTGGGTAAAACCCTTCTTTATTTAAATCACGAGCGAGTGCCGGCACCCTGTCATCACACAAGGTAGACGGACTCGCGCAGCTCTACTCTCACGCGTAGCGAACGCACGCGTGCAGCATCACGCATTCAGGAACATCGTTTCATAAAAACGGTAAGACCCTGGTCCAACCCCCTGAAGCCAGGCCCTTGTTATTCATTAGCATTTGGGGCATATTTTTAACAGCGTTCTCCCCTCATTCTAGGTCGATACGGACTAACGTATACAGGCCTCACAAACAGTGGCGGCTGGAGGAATTTGAAACTGGTGGGGCGAATGCAGAACGAATCAACGTATGCGAGCGAGCGCAGCGAGAAAGGCCGACGGCAATAAGGGGGGTGTGGGGAGGTTCTCCCCCGTGAAGAATTTTTTTTAAAATTGGCATCTTTTTGGTGCTATTTTCAGCACTATTTCTGTGATAAATGGACTAAAAATTCAGTTCTTCTAGGCATTCATAAAAGAAAACTCATACATTATTTCAGAGAATTTCTGGGTTGCCAAGCAAGTCTGACTTCTGAAGAGGGCTAGGGTACTAAGCAAGACTGCTTTGGCCCTACCCTTTCCAATAGAAAACACTAGTTAGTGATGTGAACAAGTTCAATGGACTACACTACATACAGAACAGAGTCTGTGACCAAAGAACATGAAATACATGCTTAATGTGTCCACATCCACACCAGACTCACTTCGGACAGTCCAATCACATTACATCTTTACCTCGCGTTCTGTACAGAAGACATTGAGACTGAAGTACATGCATGCTTCCTGAACAGAGCAATAAAGCATATGCCCAGAAATGTGCAGTAGCTCGTGACCTCCGTTTACTTGGATAGCATGGTGAAAGGGTACTTACTCCCTTTGGAAAAGCCTCATGCGGGAAATCACGAAGACATCAATCTGCAACTAAACCTTAAAGCGCCAAGAGGCAGATAAATTGGTGAACGCTCCACTAAACAACTATGCACCGTAAATAAAAATACCCAGAAAAAGAAGACTTGTTGAACTACTGTGCTCAGGTGGGTGGTAGTTTGAGGCCTGTGGCTCCGGGGCGTAGCTATGGGCGCACACGATTGCTAGCCATTGCAACATGTCCACAGTCTGTGCACGGAAAGGTATAAAGGCGTGCAAGGAAATCAAGTCCACCGCTCCGTGACGTATTTTCATTGCTTTAACTTAATCAGACGTGTGAAAGAAGTGCCTCTCTCTCACTCTCCTCTACCCCCAGGCGTCCTAACCCTCCCTCCGCCCCATATCTCACTGTTTGATGAGCCGTTGATGGGCTTTTCTGCATTTAGAAGACCGTAGTAAACACCCATTCATGGAGGGGGAGAGAATGCTTATAATTTGACCAGGGGAACAAAAGGCCGAGGAAGGGTGCAGAGTGGCTCGAGTGAAAAGATGGACAGAAGGTGGCGAGCTGCTACTGAGCTCCGGTGCTTCTCACTTGCTGCAGCCCCCGCGGCTTCTCAGACCATCCACAGGATATCAATTGTGTCCGTTTATCTGATCATACACTTGGGCTGCCAGACAATTATTCTGTCACTTTACGCGTCACATTTACAAGGATGAAAAAGCAAGTACGGCGAGGCAGAAAAGAAAAAAAAACAAAGAAAAATAAAAGCAGTGAGATTGACGGAGACGTGACTGTGATATAATAACTAACTGATAACATGAGAATGGGGATTAAACACACACATATAGCAAATAAGGGTCGCGTCGAGGTTGCCATGTCCAACCCTGCAGTCACGCGCCAAGCCATTCTTTGTCTTCAGTTCTATATTTCTCGTTTTTAGCTAAAACACATCTCTGACGAATATCGCTAGCACTGTACGTGGCAGTTTTAGATTTTTAACAATTAGTTGAAATAAATCTTTAAAATGAAGACAAATACAACAGAAAAAGATGCGGAAGGCTTACACAACACAGTATTCGAATTTACTACAGAGGCCAGAATGTTTGTGTCCTCGTCACGCAGAAACTCCGAGTCTCATCTCTCACGGGTATATCTGTCTCATCTCTCATGGATAACCGCAAAACCCTAACAAGTTCAATTGTACAATACACACTTAATAATTCCGAATGATTAGTTTCTGCGCTGATCAAACTAGGCTCCTAAACATTTCCTATTTTTGCCGGTCTGATTTTGTTTTCCTTTTCGGTTGCTGGGCTTCCGAGTAACACTCAAAAATAATTAGTTGCTCATTAGTCGGCTCTTACATTCAATATTGGTAAAATTCAGGATTGCGTCGGCTATTGGCCATAAACCTATCATCATTACCCTGCGGGCCATAACACCACAAGTCCTGAGCTTTCCTCCCACACATTTTTATAATAATGTGTTTTTACAGAGTACTTCCCATTGTAAAGTTAATATTCTGTAGTTATGCAAGTAATAGGTGTTACAGTCACTACGTGGTTCTCAATTTTACGTAACTGATTGGCCTCACAAGAATGAAGGGCTAAGTCGGCCTTGCCAGAATTACATCCTGTGACGTGCATTGCTAGGGAGACATACAAACACCTCTCAGAGATACCATGTACATCACTGAACTATATTACATGTGGCTATCGTCACTGCTCAAGTGAAGTGCATCCCACTACTAAAACTGCCAGGAACCATTATGTTTTTAAATGGAAGCACGAGGCTGGGAGCTTGGTATCACCGATGACATGAGCCTCCAAGTAACCTAATATAGCTACCAAGAGGGGTCCTGATTAGTCGCGGCTCGCAATACTCGGGGGAGGGGGAAGAGTCGGGTGGGGGCCGCGCGGGGGAGTTTTTTTACAATAAAAAAAACCACACAACTTACCTGGTCCACGCCGCCTCTGTTCCTGGGCCGGGGTCCTGGGTTGCGGGCTGCTTGGCGCCTTCTGTTCTGCTCTGTCCTGGGCCGGTCCGGGTCCCGCGCCTTCTGAACAACAGCCCTGGCCCCTTAGGCTGCACGGTGTCTTCTCAGGCAGCCAATCCTGGCGCTGCATTAGCAGCGCCAGGATTGGCTAGGGCACGGAGACGCCCCGCCCATTAGAGACCGGAGGTTGCTGCATGAAGCAACCCTCGGCCTCTCGGGTCCTGACTCCACCCTCGCTCTCCTGGTCCTTAGGAGGTGGCTGTAGTGCGCATGTTCGGGCTGGTCATAAAAATGACCAGCCCAAAATCGAGCATGCGCACTATTGCAGCTGCGCTTTAGTAAGCGCTGCTGTCAGTCACCCTCCTTGCTGCCGCAGCCAGTCCCGCCCCCACCCCCCTTCAGCGCCGATGGAATCAAATGCCTGCCTGAGCGGAGCGACTCGTGAACTCGCGACGCAAGTACTTTAAAGTTAAAGTTTGCTATTAATTTTGCTTGCGTGCGGTGTGACTTGGGGCCATGTGGCCTGGTGGGGCAACGCCCCAGCGCCCCAATGGACGCACCGCCCCTGCTCACAAAGATTATTCAAATATTACCTCCGCTGGTCGGAGTGGTTGATACTAGCGCGAGAAGCATTAACTTGTTTTCACTTGGGTAAGGATGCTTTAAAACTCCTTCCACACTGTTTATCACGCCTGTTATCCGTACTCGCCCGTGTCCTGAAAATAATCTCGTTCAATTTCAGACAATTATCCACACACACACATTGTTGTGTTCTTCCAGTAATATTACATGCTTCACCTTCATTCCTGAGGACTACTGCCATTGACCCCTCCCTGTCAGCTCCCCTCACTGGGGTAAGTTTTCCCTCTCAGTATTCTCCTTATACAACAACTCCTTATCAGACAGTTATTATAACTTCTTTTCCCTCCTCTTCCACATGTATAGCACCCAGCTGGGTCCCATGTGAGTAATCTGTGGTAAACTACTTCTCTACCATTACCCACTGTACTGCTCTGTTGGAATGCACCATGACATCATAGAATGTCTGAGTGCCTCTCTGTGTTTAGAGTGTCAGTTGGTTAACCCAGGCTGAGCGGCTAGGAGCCTGCTCCTGGTGGGGCTGCATCTATACCTTCTATCTTATCCTACTCACCTATCCTGGAACCAAGCTACAATAAAGGATTACTCTATTTATATAGCTGGACTCTGTATCATCCTTTACAACATTTTGGCGACGAACTTGAACCTACGCGTGGAGTAAGTAGTAAAGACAACTAAGCTACTAGGGAACTAAAGAACAAGGAAACAAGGACATTAAGGACTTTCAAAACGTCAATTGAAATTCGTAGAAACGCCCTGGACAGCCCCACCAGTGTCCCTCTTCATCTGGACAGCCTGCAGCCCAGGGCGTTTGACCTTCTACTGCCAGTATTAGTGCAGCTTTGGAGGAGATTGCACCATCCTACTGCCTTGGAAGACCTGTCCACCAACAGGAGTCTACATGGATTTGGAGATATTTGTTATCTGTGCCTAAGTGGAAGCTGACTTAACTTGTAAACGTCCTTGATGCCACACAGAAGAAATGGTCGTTTTCCTCTGTGCTCGCCTGTGTTGAAAAGATACTTTTACAGCCATCCGGCTCACCGTTTACCAGCCCTTGTGGATTTGGGCCAACCTGTGTTTTGAACGTTTTCTGTCAGTATTTTTGGCATTTTGCCCTTCACCGCTGTGTGCCTCTACAATTTGGCAGTTGAACCGCTGCCTGTCAGTTTAAAATTGGCACGCGCTGCGCATAGCGCACACACAGAGCGCACGCTGCCTTACCTTCATTGATGTGTCCGGCGATGCCTCCTTTCAGTCCTCTGTGACGTTTGCTCGTCCACGAGGCTTCTTGCTGTCTGGCACGTTTGGGAGCACAGTGATGCCGTGAGCCATCCCGCTCAGCGTCCCAGACGTGCCGCCATCTTGTGCTTGGTAGTAGCACATCGAGGCTAATGTATTCCTTGCTGTACCGTGGTGGAGTTCGTCACTGCCAATCACGTTTGGTTGGGAGAGGCCTTAAAACATAATTGCCCGGAACGTCTT
The DNA here is from genome assembly GCA_963921515.1 of Calotriton arnoldi. NCBI lineage: Eukaryota > Metazoa > Chordata > Amphibia > Caudata > Salamandridae > Calotriton > Calotriton arnoldi. The sequence goes on from CAWUFW010005666.1 coordinate 809,660, forward strand.
CCGCATGTCTGTGACTGTGGCATTTCTTCTTTGGACGCGGATACACTTTTCTACCAAGCGCAATGATTGGTTTGAACATGGCGAGTTATCCCTGATGACGTGCTTCGCTATATGGGAAGAGCGGGAGACTAGAATAGCTCTTCCCTATCTGATGCAGACTGAGTTTTTCCATCGGAATTTCTGCAGCGTGTCTTTTAACTTGGAAGCAAGACGGTAATCTTTTGGAAGTGAGACGTCAACTGGGAGGAGGCAGTCACTGTATTGAATTTACAGCTACATGGAGCTCGTGGTCAAGGATTTCACGTGGGGTGAGCACCTCGGGTGAGAGACCGCTCACCGGAGCTCAAGACTTTCCTTTCATTATTTTGCTAGCCATTACAATGCTTGTCCTGTTCTAGGCTGTCTGTGCTTACGGTCGGATTTTGTGCCTAAGGTCCATATCAGCTGTAGGACACCCCTCCTTCCAGTTTCTACTGCACTGTGTACCCTTTATTGGGGAGGCTATCGGGGTGGTTTACCCTGTCATGAGGAGGCTTAGTCAGTGGTCGGCCCCCCTATTCTGTTTTTGGTCCTGTGTGTACCCGTTTATGTGCTGGTTTGGGGGTCTAGTGTATCTTATAATGGGGTGGTTGAGGAGACAGTCAGTGACTTGATTCCATTCTCTTGGGTGACGGATACCCTGCGGTGTACCCATGTTTGGGGAGGGTGAGCGAGCGGTGAGTGCTCAAGTCTAGTTTTTTGTTAGTGTAGAATGTACCTGTTTTGGTAGGTTGTGGGGCTAGTCAAATGCTCCAATGTCGTTTTTAGGGTGCTGTATACCCTACGGTGTACTCTCATTGGGGAGGTTGTTGGGCCAGTCAAAGCCCAATTTTTGTTTCCTAGGGTGATGCTCTACCCTACGGTGTACCCTTCATTGGGGAGGTTGTGGGGCCAGTCTATGCCCAATTTTTCGTTTCTAATTTCCCAGGGTCAGTACCCTGCGTTGTTCCCTATTTTTGGTGGATGTTGTTTGGTTAGCTCCTAGGGTTACTACCCATGGGGCATCTTTTCATGTTGACATTATGCTCTGGTCGAAGTCCACCTGCTTGGAACTCGTGGCCAAGGGTTTCATGTTCGTAGGACTTTGAGTGAGAAGCTTTTCTCTAGTGTTTAGACCGCTTCCGTTACCCTTAACGGACCTTTTATCCTACTTTTCAAGTGTCAGCATGCCTTCTACCCTAATTAGGGGAACCTTTGTCCTTTCCAGAGCGTTTTCTCTCTGGTGTATCTTTCTTGTGGAGGTTGCACTCTTCTGGTTATCTAGAGTGAATATTTCCCCTGTTGTATCTTTTCTTGGGTATGTTGTTTTTCTCCCAAGGGTCAGTGTTAACACCCACATTTGTTTACCAGGGTGACTACCCTGTGGTGTACCCGCGTATGGGGAGGTAGTGGGTGTGACCACCCTTCTCTGTTGCATTGGTTTTTTAATCTATGCCTCACTTTGTTTTTCCCTAAGGGAGGGGGATGGGGCATGTATTAATGATATTTGCAATTTTAATGTATTCATTGATGTTTTGCATTTTAATGCATTTCTTTTCATGCCTGTGTTATTCCTGATACCTCATGTACTACACCATTAGATATTTGCATCTCAATGTGTTCATTTCATGCTCATCTTTATTTGAGGTATCTTATTTGTCTTTTCCGCTATTTCTGCTGTCGTTCCCCAAGGAAGGAGGATGTGTGGTAAACTACTTCTCTACCATTACCCACTGTACTGCTCTGTTGGAATGCACCATGACATCATAGAATGTCTGAGTGCCTCTCTGTGTTTAGAGTGTCAGTTGGTTAACCCAGGCTGAGCGGCTAGGAGCCTGCTCCTGGTGGGGCTGCATCTATACCTTCTATCTTATCCTACTCACCTATCCTGGAACCAAGCTACAATAAAGGATTACTCTATTTATACAGCTGGACTCTGTATCATCCTTTAAAACATAATCCTCTTACCTAACCACTTCCCTATAGTGCACGAATGTCAATCTGACAGACCATTCCCCTTTCAGGTACAGGCCTCCTAATTTTGGTCCATACTACTATACAGTTGTACCAGTGCTCACACTTATGCTATCCTTCTCTTTATTTATAGATGTCCCTACATCAATAGGTCCTGAAGAGACCCCTTATTGTTATAGGGGTCGAAACGCCGGTGACAATATTTTAAAGCAAACCATTCAACAGCCCCTATGATTGCATAAGGAGGCTGCTCCCATTATTATTCCCTTTTTTTTGATGGTCGACTTTACTTCTACTTTGGAAACCCCTTGTTATTGTCACAATATGTCACTATTTCTGTAGTTTCCATTTTCACTGGGGACACTTTGCACTATATATGCATTTATCCTTTTGTACATTTTTTATTCTGTTATATATATATAAATAACGATTGCGATTACCAAACATTGAGTTATATATGTTTTCCTCTACTTTGGACATCAACCTAACCCTTTCCATTGCGATTGTGCTTATAACTACTAGTATCATTGTACTAGCCCACATGAACCATTGTTTCTGTTTATACACCTTCTCCATCTTGGCATGAGCCTCTTTTGCCACCCTCACTGCTGCCTTGCACATAGAAAGCAAATAATTTTCCCCATAATACACTAGGTAATCCATTCCCACATTTCCTTTCACCAGCTCCTCAATTTTTTTATTTAACTCGGATAGATTTATCCTCAGGGTGGTCTGCCCTGCACCTGCTGAGCTAGCTGACAAGTCTGTGCTGGTTGTCTGACCCATAATTTCAGTGTTGATCACGTTTTCCCCTTGGTAGGGAACTATGGCCATGTTTCCTGTGCTTGGTGTTGAATCCTGAGGTAAACTTGGAACAGGTTGTCTCTGAATGGAGTTAGCAGGGGTCTCAAGTAAGAAGCAAGAATGATGCTTGAGTAGAAGATAGAAGAGGCGTCTCTATATAACTTGGGGGTGCGCGAGTCACTGCGGGGCATATTATCAAGGGCCGGCGATAAATATCGCAAAGCGCGCTTAGCGCTTGCATATTTATCGCCGGCTATCTCTGGAATTTATCGCCCGGTTAGCGCGTTATTAACAACGCGCATCGCCGAGGCGATAAAAATGTCAGAGATAGCATGGATATCGCTGTTTTTCCATGGAAAACGGCGATATCCTAGATGATAGGGCCTGTGGTCTTAGCCACAGAATCCACCCCCCATGTTAAGTATGCCTTAGTCAGGAATTTAACAGACGTTAAATTCCTGCGTTAAGGCATACTTAACGCGATTAAAATAATCGCTTCCCCGCATTGTAAATATCGCGAAGCTGCCTTCGCGATATTTACCCATGTTGTTTCCACAGACACGCCTACTTTGCATCTCATTATCGATGCGAAGTCAGGCGTGCTGGAAACGGGAGCAAAATCAGCAAAACACGCGATAGCGTGTCTTTGCTGATAAGGCGATATAATTATCGCCGCTTTTCGGCCGAAAACGGCCGCAAAAGCGGCGATAATTGTTTATCGCCGCCTTGTTAATATGCCCCTGCATTCTTTGGCAACACCGGTGCGGTTGCACTTGGCGTGCCCACTGCTGTGGCTTTATATGGGAATGGTCTGACACTAAAAAGTTCTTCTATGAGGGCATCTTCCTCCTCGCTCTGTGTGTTTGATTCTTTCACAGAAAGGAGTAATAGTCAAGTCATGAAAGAAGTCTCTCATCTCTTGTAAGGTAAAGTGAACTACATTGTCTGTCAGTATAGTCCTAGGAATCTCTTCACACGCAAAATCATCCGTCAAGGATGTAGGGGCATATTATCAAGGGCTTTATCGCCGCTTTAGCGGCACTTTTGCCGCTAAAGCGGCGATATTTTTAACGCCCTATTAGCAAGCTGTCGCTAACAGGCGTTAGCGACAGCTTTCAGGCGTTAGAGGACGGGAATTACATCGCCTTGCATGTCAGCGATATTTATCGCTAATGACATGCAAGGTAGGCGTTCCCAACTAAAAGCGACGGTAAACAGTCGCTTACATACCTATCGCCTATTAGCAATACCCGCGAAGCGATAAAAACCGCGCGCTAACCCTGATTATCGCTTGTTTTTAAGAACTGATAAAAACATGACTTAGCAATGAAAGTCAATGGGAGGTGGATTGTAAGGTTAAGTCCCCAGAATTAGCGATAGGATTTTATCGCTGGATTTCTCGCGTTAAAGCTGGGTTTCGCCGCTATCGCTGGATATTTTATCGCAATGGAGATAAACCTTGCTAATAGCATGTTATTTCCGCGGTAATATCCAGCGATAGCCGGCGATAAAAAAAGGCGCGCTAAGCAAGGTTTGCGATATTTATCGCATGTTCTTGCTAATATGCCCCGTAGTTCGTATCATTCTCTTTACTAGTACTCGGTGGAGACTGGATAGTGCTGGGCGCGCAGATTGAGATTTAGGAATGTTTAATAAGACACGATCTGTAACATTTTGTATAATCTGATGAGTTTTTACAACATAGGCCTGACTACCCAGGTAGAGCGAGTTGTAGTAGTCAAGTCGTGAGAGTATGAGGCCCTGTACCACAGTTCTTCGTGTTTCGGCCGGGAGCCATTTCAATGTCTTAATAGACCAAAGCATGTCTCTGACACTTTTTGTTTACTTGTGAGGCCATAATGAGGCCAGCGCCCAAAAGAAGTCTCAGGCTCTTTGCTTCCAGTGTAGGGGACGGACGGTCACCCTGGCATAAAGGCCAAGTAATCTGGTCACAGAGAGATGGATTGTTCCCCACCACCCTAACCTCCGTCTTGTCGCCATTTAGTGTAAGGCGACTGGAGGCTCATCGCATTCGCTCCTCTGCTACCCCCCACCCTCTCGGTCCTTTTCTTTTTCAAAATTAGCGATTTTGAGCTCCACAATCTTTATTTTTCATTTACTGATCCAAGGGGTCGCTGCATCTTGAATCTTTAAAAAATAAAAATGAAAGCAAATGAAGTGCGCATACATTGTAATGCATGCACACAAATACGTCATCAGGCTTGCGCCCACCAGCAGAGGTCGTACCATTGGTCCTGTTTTTATCATTATTTTTTTTTAATGATGTTACAGAGTGTCGTGAAAAAACTCAACGCTATAGAGAATTTTCAAAAGGCTTTGGCAAGGACAATAGATACCTAAGGTGAGACCTATTGGCTTCGTTACCGGCTAGGTGTTATCTGCTTCAATTCAAAAACTCATATAGCCAGAATCACAAAACTTTATTGACTTGTGCTATTTCATGTCCATGTTGGTAAGCAGTGCCTGATGCAAACACCTTATACTGCCATATTATAAATGCAGGTTTCTGGCTCTAGTAATTTTTGACAAGAACGTTTGAGTTTTCCTGAGAGGCCTGGAGCAAATATTTCCATTCCACTCAGTCTTAGCGATAGGAAGCCATAGCGAAGCATAAATAACTAGAAATATAGGGGCATATTATCAACGGCCAGCGATAATTATCGCTGGCCGTGCTTAGCGATAGATATCTTATCGCTGGCTATCTCCGGAAATTATCGCCCTGGTAGCGCGTTATTAAAAACACGCTTCTCCAGGGCGATAAAAATTCCAGAGATAGCGAGGTTATCGCCGTTTTGCAGGGAACATCGCTGGTTTTCCAGCGATGTTCCCTGCAAAACGGCGATAACCCTGCTGATACGACCCTGTGGTCGTATCAGCACAATCCACCCCTATGTTAGGGATGGCTAAGTCGGGATAATAGCAGACGTTAGATTTTGGCGAAAACGGCCGTTTTTGCCAAAATCTAACGTCTGCTATCATCCTGTGGGCTGCCTTGTAAATATCGCGATGTGCACATCGGCGATATTTACAACGTAGCCCATCTGGGGTAGCGCCAGTAACGCCCACCTTGCATCTCATTAGAGATGCAGGATGGGCGTTATGGGAAAGGGCGATAGGGCAAGGATTCACGCGATATCGTGACCTTGCTAATACAGCGATAAAATTATCGCCGCTTTTCGTCTGAAAACAGACGCTAAAGCGGCGATAATTTTTTATCGCCGGCTTGTTAATATGCCCCATACCTCTTTCCACAGTCCTCGGCTCTACCACCTAAGCTAGGTTTCCTTACTGGTATTTCACCTTTCGTTCTTCACAACTTTCTTTCAGTCTGCAATCCTCACTGCTCTTTTCTTCCCTCCCCATCTCCATGATTACTATCATCCGTCTTATACATTCCCTTTCACTTTTTCCTCATCTTTCCGTCCACTTCCTCACGCCAACTCTTCTCTAGTGTATTATTCTCTTCCTCGCTTTCTCCTCAGCTTTACTCACTCTTTACCTCTCACCTGCTCTTTCTCTCCTTTGTTCCCATCCACATATTTTGTCTTTGGCTCTCTGCTATCTCCCCTCTTCTTATTTTGCCCCTCTTTCTTTTCTCCTTCTCTTCCTCGTTTGCTTCCCCTGTCCATATCCTTTTTCTGAAATTCTCATCTTATTTGCCTCAGCCTTCCTTCAACTCCGTTTCCCTATCTCTCCATTCCTTCACCTTCTGGCTTCCACTTATGTACCCCCTCTGATTTCCTTTCTCTGGTCTCACGGGTAGAGCTCTATCCTCATTACCTTTTCCCCTCTCTCTCCTCCTTTCTCATTTCACCCTCCATTTCTAATTCTCTCCTGTTAGATTTGGGGGTCTCTAGTTGGCAGAGGTAGGTACCTTTGTCCAAATAGGGACCCTTGAGTCTAGTCAGGGAAAGTAGGTACACTCCTGAAATAACCCCTGCTCACCCTCTTGGTAGCTTGGCACGAGCAGACAGGCTTAGTTCAGAGGCAGTGTGTAAAGCATTTGTGAACACATACAGGAATCAAATGATAATACTACAAATGGACACCACACAGGTTATATATTATAAAAATAGGTATACTTTATATAAATTTATCACAAGACCCAAAACGACAAAAATAATCCACAATACTGTCAAGAATCAAGAGTTCTGGTTAAAAAGGCTTAATTCAAGGTTCTGTGCGAGTCGGTAGCCTCCTCCGGCTACGGCGATGTCAAGAACAAACAGAGTCTAACAAATCCAGCTGACCGCGTCGAGACGGGCCAACCCAGCGAAGACAGACTCGGTCACAGTACCTTTTACTTGAAGCGGCAGGCACGGGCGTGCGAGCCGGATGGCTGTACGTCGCGATCGTGATGCAAAAATGGAAGCGTTGCAGGACGCGTTGTCCCTCAATGCGGTGCAGGCAGTGGCTCGTTGACGTCGTCGAGACGGAGTCGGTGAGCCCAGGGCCGTGCGTTGCAGGGCGAGACGGTGCTTCGATGCGGTGCTGGCAGGTTGCGGTGCGGCGACGGAGCCAGATTCGGGAGCTGGCGTCGATCAGTCCGGACAGCGGTGCGAGTCGGGCGGTGCGTCGCGAAGCGTGCGAGCGGTGCCCAACTCCGGTGCGGTCACAGGACTCGAACTCAGCAGCAGTGACCGTGTCGGTCGGACCAGATGGATTCGGTGTAGCGAGGCGTTGCAAGGTGCGGTGCTCACAGGTTACGGTGCAGGCAGCGGCTCGTTGACGGAGTCGGTGAGACCAAGGCTGTGCGTTGCAAGATGCAAGCGTTGCTCGATGCGGTGCCAACAGGACACCGAGCCGGTCGGGAGAGTCGGTCACAGCTCCCTACCTCTGTAGCCACTGAAACAGAGTTTCCAGCAGCAATTCACAAAGGGGGTGAAGTCCAATGGTCCTGGGACTTCGATCAGGGGGCAAGCTCTCTTCCAAGCCCTTGGAGATCCTTCACAAGTTGATGAAAGTCACAGCAAAGCAACAGTTCCTTTCTCCTTTCTTTGGCAGTCAGGCAAACCACTGCAGGCCAATCCCCCAAGCAGCACTTCAGGCTTAGGGATAGTTTCTCCTCAGTTTCTTCTTGGTTCCGCTCCTCAGCAAAGGTTTCTTCTTGTTCCCAAAAGTGATCTAAATTCTTGGGGCCTGGGTGCCCCTCTAATATCCTGATTCTCTTTGTACTCTGGAGGCAGAGAGGCCATTGCCTAGTTTAAACCAGTTCTGTGCAGCTTTGGAGCACTCTGTGTACATGACTCCTTCTTTCCTTTCAAAATGTGGGGCAGGGTACTCAGATGCCCGGCAGGGGGTGGAGCCAGCATTGTGGAAGGCAGGCACAGCCCTATTCAGACCCAGATGCAACTCCTCCCTCCACTCTGGATGCAGATCTCTCTATTCAGCCCTGTGCTGCCTCACCCTGTCTCCTGTAACCACCCCCAGCCCCTGTCACACACAAACCAGACACTCAATACACAAGCTGGCAGAGGCAGGCTGGATAGTTTGGCAAGAAAATACCTACTTTCTAAAAGTGGTATTTTCAAACACAGAATGTTAAAATCAACTTCACTAAAAGATGCATTTTATCATTCTGAGTTTAGGCATACTAAACTCGAATTTCTACCTAGTTCCCTGAGTCAGTTTAAGGATTATAAGATGTTATAATCAAACTGCCCATTCTGGCCTATGGGGAACAGGTAGCCTTGCAATAGTGAAAAACGAAAATGGCTGTAATTCACTATTAGGACATGCCACACACACCAGGGCATGTCCTACCTTATACTTACAATGCACCCTGCCCTAGGGCCTACTTTAGGGGTGGCCAACATGCAGTAAAGGGAAGGTTTAGGGCCTGGTAAGTGGGTGTACTTACCAAGTCGACATGGCAGCCCTAGGCTGCACACAGGCTCTGCAATGGCAGGCCTGAGACACACTTTACAAGCTGCTCCTGTGGGTGGCACAACCAGTGCTGCACGCCCACCAGCAGCATTGGATTTACAAGCCCTGGGCACACTCAGTGCACTGTACTAGGGACTGACAAGTAAACCAATCATCCAATCATGGAGTCACTAATACACAACACAATTTATCATAGGGAGCACTTGCACTTTGGCACTGATTAGCAGTGGCAAAGTGCCCATGAGCATCTAGTCCAGCAAAAACATATCGACAACAGTGGAGGCATTATGAAAAAATGGAAGGGAGACCCACGCCAAGGATGCCAGGTCTATCATCTCCTCTTTCCTCGTTCTGATTCCTTAACCTCTTCTTCTTTCCTCCTTTTGTTCTCTTCTTCTCTCCCCTCTTTCACTCTCTCCCGTATTACCTGCCTTCTCTCTGCTCTTCTTTCCACCATCTCTCTGTCTTTCTTTTCTCCCCTCTCGCTATTCTGTTTTTTGCAAACTGTCAGACCTTTTCTTGAAGTTTTATTTTCCTAACCTCTACCATTACCATCTTATGTCACCTTTCCTTCAATCTTCTATCTCACAATTCTCGCCTTCTATTCCCTTCCATCTTCTATGTCTTTTTCACCCTTCATCTCTCCTTCCTTGCTGCCCCATCTAGTGCCTCTCCTTTCTGCTACTCTCCTCTCTCCTCTTTACTGCCTTTTCTCCCCCACATCTCATTTGTGTCTCCTCTTTTCACTCTCTGTTTTCATCCATGCATTCTCTTTCTGTCTTTCTCTCCTTGTTATCTCTCTTAATGTTTCACCCTTTGATTTCTGTCTCTCTCTTAACTCTGTGACAATTGCTTTCTTGCACCCCTTTTATCCATCGATCCACTCTTGTTGTATTGTCCCCATCTATACCCCCCCTATCCTCGTCAGCTTCATATTGGCCCTTCTCTCTCCTTTTATACCCTCCCTTCCCCTTTTCACCATCTTTTATCCTTTATTCTCTTTCCTCTTCTTACATCCTCACATCATCTGTTTTCATCTTTTCAATCTCCCTATTCTCTCATTCTGATTTCCTTTGGTTATCTCTCTTTCTCTCTACCCTCTTACTGTTTTCCTCCTTTGCCTTCCTCCTCATTGTATGTCTGCTTCCCTCTCATTTCTATTTCTCCATTTCTATTCTTTGTCTTCCTTAATCCTCTTCTTCTTTATTTCCTTTCTGTCTTCTTCTTACCCCTGTTGAGTCCTTTCAGATATTCTTTCTTCTTTTCTAATCTCAACGCTCTTTTTGGCTCTTCCTCCAATCCTGTTTTGGTGTTTGTTAGAATTGGGGGTCTCTAGTTGGCACAGGTAGGTACTTGTGACAAATAGGGACCCTCGCCTCTAGTCAAGGTAGGGGGGTACACTCCTAAAATAACCCCTGCTCACCCCCTTGGTAGCTTGGCACGAGCAGACAGGCTTATCTCAGAGGCAGTGTGTTAAGCATTTGTGAACACATACAGTAATCCAGTGACAACACTACAGATGGACACCACACAAGTTTATATCAAAAATAAGTATTCTTTTATATAGATTTAACACAGGACCATAAACGACAAAAATCCACAATACTGTACTTAAAATGGTAGGTTTAGCTTAGTTCTCTTCAGTTCTTAAAATGCGACACTTTGAGTCAATGTACCTTACGATGCGTCACGCTTCTACAACGAAAGTGTTGCAGAGATAGAGATGCGGCAAAGATCCGGTGCAAAGAAATAAAGACGTCAAGTTCTTCCTGATGCGGCACGCTTCTCCGATGTTGCGAGAAGTCTCGGCTCGATGCGTCAGCTGCAGCGGCGACACCCTTGTTCCGTGATGCGATGACAGCGGCTTCGGCGGCGACACTCTTCTCTGACGTTGCGAGACGCTTCCGCTCGATGCAACAACTGCAGCGGCGACACCCTTGTTCCGTGATGCGACGGCAGCAGCTCCGACGGCGGCACGCTTCTCTGTGGATGCGAGGCGCTTCTCTTGATGCGGTGCAATGCGACAGCTACAGCGGCGACATCTACGATGCGACGGCAGCGGCTGCGACGGCGACACGCTTCTTCCTCGTGGCGAGACGCTTCTCTTGATGCGATGCAATGTGACAGCTGCAGCGGCGACATCCACGATGCGACGGCAGCGGCTGCGACGGCGACACGCTTCTCCCTCTTGAGTCGCGCTTCCAGCTCCTTGCGACACGCAGTCCCTCAGAAGGCCCAAAACAGCAGCAGGCACTTCCAAAGAACTCTTGGGGAGCTGGGAGTTGAAGTCTGTTGTCCCTGAGACTTCAGCAGGAGGCAAGCTCTTTTCTCAAGCCCTTGGAGATCCTTCACAAGTTGAATAAAAGTGCACACAAAGTCCTTTTCTCCTTTCTTTGGCAGTCAGGCAACCACTGCAGGCCAATCCCCCAAGCAGCACTTCAGCTTAGGGATAGTCTCTCCTCAGTTCCTTCTGGTTCCTCTCCTCAGCAAAGGTTTCTTCTTGTTTCCCAAAGTGTTCTAAATTCTTGGGATCAGGGTCCCAATACTTATACCCCAAAATCCTTTGTCCTCTGAGGGCAGAGGGGCCTTTGCCCAGTCCAAACCAGTTCTGGAGCACTCTGTTTACATGACTCCTTCTTTCCTTTCACAGTGCAGGGCAGAAACATCAGACGCACCACAGGAGGTGGAGCCAGCATTGTGGAGGGAAAGCACAGCCCTGGAGCACTTTGTTGACATGATTCCTTCTCTTCTTTCACTGTGCAGGGCAGAGACATCAGACGCACCACAGGGGGTGGAGCCAGCACTGTGGGGGGCAAGCACTGTCCTATTCAGGACCCAGGTGCAACTCCTCCCACCCATCTAGATGCATATCTCTCTATTCACCACTGGGCTGACTCATTCTGTCTCCTGGAATCTCCAGCCCTGTCACTCAAAAACACCAGACAAGGAATACACAACCTAGCAGAGGCAGGCTTTGGATAGTTAGACAAGAAAATACCTACTTTCTAAAAGTGGTATTTTCAAACACAGAATGTTAAAACCAACTTCACTAAAAGATGTATTTTATCATTCTGAGTTCAGGCATACTAAACTCGAATTTCCACCATGTTCCCTGAGTCAGTTAGGATTATAAAATGTAATAATCTAACTGCCCATTCTGGCCTATGGAGAACAGGTAGCCTTGCAATAGTGAAAAACGAAAATGGCTGTAATTCACTATTAGGACATGCCACACACACCAGGGCATGTCCTACCTTATACTTACAATGCACCCTGCCCTTGGGCCTACCATAGGGGTGTCTGACATGAAGAAAAGGGAAGGTTTAGGGACTGGCAAGTGGGTGCACTTGCCCAGTCAGCATGGCAGTACCAGACTGCACACAGGCTCTGCAATGGCAGGCCTTAGACACACTTTTACAGGCTGCTTCTGTGGGTGGCACAACCAGTGCTGCAAGCCCACCAGCAGCATTGGATTTACAAGCCCTGGGCACACTCAGTGCACTGTACTAGGGACTGACAAGTAAACCAATCATCCAATCAGGGAGTCACTAATACATTACACAATTTACAATAGGGAGAGCATATGCACTTTAGCACTGACCAACAGTGGTGAATTGCCCAGAGTCATAAAACAGCCAACAACAGGTCAGAAAAAGTATAGGAGGAAGGCAAAAAGTTTAGGGATGACCCTGCAAAAAGGGCCAAGTCCAACACAACCCCCTTCCAGCCAAAAACGCAGGGGAGACCAATCACTACCCTGATGGGCTTCTCTGCTTTGGGCGATAGAACCTGGACCCTGGCCCACAACAGCAGGGGCATACTCCAGTTCTACGCCAATCTGAACCTATTGGAATCCCTCTGTCCATACTCTCAGGGTCCACCAAGCTAATCCATGGGTAACCCTTCTCCTCACCTGTGGACACCACCTGTGCAGCACCTAACCCTAATTTGCTCACAGGTGTGTCCCAACAGACAGACAGCAAGCCACAGTGTCCACTGACAGTGGTCAGGGATGAGACCCCGGCCTTATGCCTCTCAGGGCTCTCAAACCTCTGTGGTGTCAGAGAGCGGGGGGCAGTAGCCCCAGGTGCCTGGCACCCTTTGTCCACTCTCCCTCCTGTCAGGTCAGGTATGACATCCTGACACTGACCCACCAGCCCCAGGCCTGTACCCGGCGGCTGGACTGGAGACTGGGGTGGGCTTTCCCACACATGGTCCTCCTCCTTGGGGCTCTGTACCCTCCCACCTGGAGCGGTACCCCTTCCAGAATTGCCAGGGCACCTGTGGCAGGTGTCCTGCACAATTCGCCCACCAGTTCAGGGGTTCTATCCTGCAACTGGGCGTCCAGGTCAGGGGGGACACCCTGAACCTGGTCCTCCAATCTAGGTTCTAAACCCTCCAGTTGAACCGGGGTCAGAGGCGAGGACTCCCTCCCTCTGCACCCCCTTCCAGAGTACTGCCCCCTCCCATCAGGAGCGGTACCCCCAGAAGAGAAACCGGTCAGGACACTGTTTACAGTTGTCCCACCCTCCAGGTCAGACAACACCTGAACCTGGCTCCCCAACCCAGGGACCAACCCCTGCGGTTGGACACTTGCCCGGCGCACCAGGACTTCATTGGGAGCACCTATGCCCCCCGAGGGTGACACACAACTCACGTGTTGTGTGAAAGTCCGCCTGGCGCAGATCTCCCGACCCCTGTCCATCTGACAGCGCGTGAAGATCCCCCAGGACAGAAGTGGTGTCACCATGGTCATTCACTGGTGACGCAGCCCTTCTGGCTGGCCCCTGACCCACTGGTTCTTCCACTGGGGACTCTTTCCCCCTCTCATCCCTCAGTCTGGACTTCTGCACCCTCCACTTAGGAGTGGCACTGCCAGACACCAGAACTGATTGAGGCCTGATTACAGACCCTCCCAGTTCACCAGACACTAGGGGATCCCCCTCAAGGGGCGGCCCATCAGGACAGACTAGGTTCCCCACCTGGTGTTCCCTTAAAGAACCATCCAGGCTCTGAGACTGAGGTTGGGCACTATCGGGACATAACCCATTCTCACTCCTTCCTCTTAAAGACAGGACATGAGGCCCTATACCCCTCTCATTACAACAGGACCTAGCTGGGCTACTCTGAGCCACTTCCACCACGCTGGGTTGGAAGATACCTGAGCCACTCCCTTTAGGGTCACTCCCCAATTCCTCTTCAGACCCTCTGGAATCCACCAAAACGTCTGCCTCCAATGTGAGCTCCCTGGGGTCAGAGAACTCACTCTCCAACAGGTGTTGGCATAGCTCTGGAAAACAGGGACTTACAATATGCTCTCCCACAATTGGATCACACAGCCCCCTACAAGGGTTAACCAAACTATCCTTCACCTCACCATCCAGTGCCTCGCACACGTACTCCACACCACTCTCCTGAGATTGGCAAGACAGTATCTGACTGTCTCTGTCATTCAACCCACACTCTTCTGGGCGGTCTTCACACTCACATACCAGGACTTCAACCTTGGGGAACCCCTCTCCCTGCACCTCTCATCTAGAGTCAGTAGAGTGCCCCTCCCACCACTAGGACCATGAACCCCTGCGTCAGTTTCCCCACTCTCCTCAGGGACACTGCGCACTAATGGAGCTACCTCATGTCCTTGAACCTCCTGGTGTATGTTAACCCCCTCCTTCAAGTCAGGCGCCACATCTCTGGGTGTGTGTACTACTCCCTCAGCACTAGATAACTCACTATTGCTGCCACCATCTGAGCTGGATTCCACCTCCAACTCAGCCAAGCTCACTTCTTGAGCTTCAAATATTTCTTTTTCAGCTAAGGCTCGCTCTATCTCCTCGCACTCCCGGTCTAGCTCCCTCAGCCTCCGGTCACGAGCACGAATCCGATTCCTCTCTTCACGAGCCAATCTTTCCCAAAATGTTTCCTCCTCAGGGCCACTGCCCTCTTGGTATTCTGGCTGGGGATCCTCCCCTCAGATTCCTCCTCAGAGTCATCTGCTAGTGTTGCTTCCCAGCGTAGCACCTCATAGCTATGCAGGGCTGCCTCAAGATCCTGCCTTGTGGATCTCCTCTTCACAGGTAGCCCCCTCTCCTTGCAAAATACTTTTAGTTCCCTTATCTTGTAGATATTTAGGTGCCAAAAGTTGACTTCCATTTTGACAAGGCCTAACAGGTGCAACAACTAACCAGAGTTTCAAAAACCAAAGTCCAAAGGGAAACAGGGAAAAATAGTATGTGGTTGCGTTTGGTCTGCACTCACTAGTAGTGTACACCAATTACTGTATATGAGTCACAAATGCAAGTCCAGAATCCCACCGCTGCCACCAATGTTAGAATTCGGGGTCTCTAGTTGGCACAGGTAGGTACTTGTGACAAATAGGGACCCTCACCTCTAGTCAGGGTAGGGGGGTACACTCCTAAAATAACCCCTGCTCACCCCCTTGGTAGCTTGGCACGAGCAGACAGGCTTATCTCAGAGGCAGTGTGTTAAGCATTTGTGAACACATACAGTAATCCAGTGACAACACTACAGATGGACACCACACAAGTTTTATATCAAAAATAAGTATTCTTTTATATAGATTTAACACAGGACCTTAAACGTCAAAAATCCACAATACTGTACTTAAAATGGTAGGTTTAGCTTAGTTCTCTTCAGTTCTTAAAATGCGACACTTTGAGTCAATGTACCTTACGATGCGTCACGCTTCTACAATGAAAGTGTTGCAGAGATGGAGATGCGGCAAAGATCCGGTGCAAAGAAATAAATACGTCAAGTTCTTCCTGATGCGGCACGCTTCTCCGATGTTGCGAGAAGTCTCGGCTCGATGCGTCAGCTGCAGCGGCAACACCCTTGTTCCGTGATGCGACGACAGCGGCTTCGGCGGCGACACTTCTCCGACATTGCGAGACGCTTCCGCTCGATGCGACAACTGCAGCGGCGACACCCTTGTTCCGTGATGCGACGGCAGCAGCTCCGACGGTGGCACGCTTCTCCGTGGATGCGAGGCGCTTCTCTTGATGCGGTGCAATGCGACAGCTACAGCGGCGACATCTACGATGCGACGGCAGCGGCTGCGACGGCGACACGCTTCTTCCTCGTGGCGAGACGCTTCTCTTGATGCGGTGCAATGCGACAGCTACAGCGGCGACATCCACGATGCGACGGCAGCGACGGCGACATGCTTCTCCCTCTTGAGTCGCGCTTCCAGCTCCTTGCAACACGCAGTCCCTCAGAAGGCCCAAAACAGCAGCAGGCACTTCCAAAGAACTCTTGGGGAGCTGGGAGTTGAAGTCTGTTGTCCCTGAGACTTCAGCAGGAGGCAAGCTCTTTTCTCAAGCCCTTGGAGATCCTTCACAAGTTGAATAAAAGTGCACACAAAGTCCTTTTCTCCTTTCTTTGGCAGTCAGGCAACCACTGCAGGCCAATCCCCCAAGCAGCACTTCAGCTTAGGGATAGTCTCTCCTCAGTTCCTTCTGGTTCCTCTCCTCAGCAAAGGTTTCTTCTTGTTTCCCAAAGTGATCTAAATTCTTGGGATCAGGGTCCCAATACTTATACCCCAAAATCCTTTGTCCTCTGAGGGCAGAGGGGCCTTTGCCCTGTCCAAACCAGTTCTGGAGCACTCTGTTTACATGACTCCTTCTTTCCTTTCACAGTGCAGGGCAGAAACATCAGACGCCCCACAGGAGGTGGAGCCAGCATTGTGGAGGGAAAGCACAGCCCTGGAGCACTTTGTTGACATGATTCCTTCTCTTCTTTCACTGTGCAGGGCAGAGACATCAGACGCACCACAGGGGTGGAGCCAGCACTGTGGGGGCAAGCACTGTCCTATTCAGGTCCCAGGTGCAACTCCTCCCACCCATCTAGATGCAGATCTCTCTATTCACCACTGGGCTGACTCATTCTGTCTCCTGGAATCCCCAGCCCTGTCACTCAAAAACACCAGACAAGGAATACACAACCTAGCAGAGGCAGGCTTTGGATAGTTAGACAAGAAAATACCTACTTTCTAAAAGTGGTATTTTCAAACACAGAATGTTAAAACCAACTTCACTAAAAGATGTATTTTATCATTCTGAGTTCAATCATACTAAACTCGAATTTCCACCATGTTCCCTGAGTCAGTTAGGATTATAAAATGTAATAATCTAACTGCCCATTCTGGCCTATGGAGAACAGGTAGCCTTGCAATAGTGAAAAACGAAAATGGCTGTAATTCACTATTAGGACATGCCACACACACCAGGGCATGTCCTACCTTATACTTACAATGCACCCTGCCCTTGGGCCTACCATAGGGGTGTCTGACATGAAGAAAAGGGAAGGTTTAGGGACTGGCAAGTGGGTGCACTTGCCCAGTCAGCATGGCAGTACCAGACTGCACACAGGCTCTGCAATGGCAGGCCTTAGACACACTTTTACAGGCTGCTTCTGTGGGTGGCACAACCAGTGCTGCAAGCCCACCAGCAGCATTGGATTTACAAGCCCTGGGCACACTCAGTGCACTGTACTAGGGACTGACATGTAAACCAATCATCCAATCAGGGAGTCACTAATACATAACACAATTTACAATAGGGAGAGCATATGCACTTTAGCACTGATCAGCAGTGGTGAAGTGCCCAGAGTCATAAAACAGCCAACAACAGGTCAGAAAAAGTATAGGAGGAAGGCAAAAAGTTTAGGGATGACCCTGCAAAAAGGGCCAAGTCCAACAGTGTTCCTTTCACCTCCTCTCACCCTTACTTGCTCCTCTTTCTTCTCTACTATTCCTTCCTCATGATCCATCCATTTCCTCTCACCACCCCTTTCCACTCTCTTCTCCTTATATCCTATTCATTTCCTTCACTATCATTACGTTCCTCTTTCCTTTCTCTTTTCTCACTTCCCTCTCCTCTACTGCTCTCTTACACTTATATTCCTTTCCCTATCTCTTCCTCTCCTCTTCTCTGCCCTCACACTATTTTTCCCCATACATTCCCTTCTTTCTCCTCTTTTTCTCTTCACTCATTTATCCTCTCTCCATTCCTCCCATTTCTGGTTTTGTAAAGCCTCTGACCTTATCTTACAGTTGTCTTTTCCAAACCTCTTCTTTTACAGCCTTCTGCCACCATCTCTTCGATCTTCTATCTTGCCGTTCTGTTTCCTTCTGATTTCTTCCTCTCTCTCACCTTCCCTATCTTCTTAATGCCCTTCTAGTGACTCTCCTTTCTGCCTCCTCCTTTCTCTCCTCTCCTCTCCTCTCCCCTTCCTTTCTTCTTCTTTTCTCCCAAGCTTGACTCTTTTTATCTCCTCTTTACCCCACGTTATCATCTATAGATTCTCTTTCTCTCTTGCTCTCCTCATTGTTTCTCTTATTATTTTCTCCCTTCTCATTCTCTTTGTCTTTCTCTTTTCCCTGTAACAATATCTTTCTTGGCAACCCTTTATCCATGTTCTTCTTTAGTTTTTCCTTGTCTCTATTCCCCCTTCTCTCCTCTTCATCTTTATATTGACCCTTCTCTTTCCTATCATTCCCTCCCCTTCTCTTTTTCACTATTTTCTTTCCCAGTTCTTGCTCTTTCCTCTTCATACATCCTTGCATTTTCTGTTTCCTCCCTTTCACTCTCATTTTTCTCTCATTCTTATTTCCTTTATTCACCTATCTCTCCATTTCTTTCTCTCAACAAAGCACAACCCCTTAACACGGCCTTTATTGATTTTGCAAATGCGCTCGACAATATACCAAGAGTCAGGCTTTGGGCTAAGCTAATCAGGTGAGGAAGTCTGCCTCTGCTTTGAGTCTGTTGAGTCACTGTACAGTAATATGTGGCTAAAGGCCATGATAGCAGCAAATTGGGCTACTTGAGAAAATATTTAGACAAATAAAGGAATAAAACAAGGCTGTATCCTTGCTCCCCCCTGCTTTTTAGGTAGAGCCTAGCGGCAGGGCGCATGCGCTGCTCACTCTACGAGACTGCTGTAGTAGAGTATGGGAGAGAAGCCGCGCCCACTCTCCGCCAATATTTTTCATTGGCTTGTGTCATTGTCTTTCGTAAATGCTGCCTTAGGATTCGTTAATAGGCTTGTTAGTCCCTCCTTAGTACGGCCTCGTCTTCATTTGTAACCTCCCATGGCTACTGGCTCCTTTACTTCGGTTGGTACATGGGACCTGTTATTTAGTCTGTAAGCACTATTTACTTTATTGAGATTCTCTTACAGCAGGCCGGACATGCGCTGCTTTAGCTGAAACCGCTTGTGTTTTTTTAAGCAGCACAGCCGCCCCCATAACACAGGCGCCCACTTTCAATCACTTTAATCTGGCATTATCTCGTGTCTGTTTCAACTCTCCCAAGTAAAATGGATTTAGAAATGATTTGCAAATTAATTTATGTGAATTCCAGGTAGCACATAATCGTGTGGTAATGGGCTGAAGCTGACAACAGCACATCTGTGTTACATGTCATCTGCACTAAGCCACCTGACGGGTTGTTTTCAAAAGCCTGTTTTATTAACAACAGCCCCACCACCAATACCACCACCACCATCATCAATACCACCACATCCACCACCACCAATACCACCACCACCAATACCACCACCACCACCACCACCAATACCATCACCACCAATACCATCACCACCAATACCATCACCACCACCAATGCCACCACCAATACAACCACCAACAATACCACCACCAATACCACCACCACCAATACCACCACCAATAACACCACCACCAATCCAATACCACCACCACCAATACCACCACCACCAATATCACCACCACCAATACCAACATCACCAATACCACCAATACCACCACACCACCAATACCACCACCACCAATACCACCACCACCAATACCACCACCACCACCAATACCACCACTAAAACCACCACCAATACCCCCACCTATATCACCAATACCACCACTAAAACCACCACCAATACCCCCACCTATATCACCAATACCACCACTACCAATACCACCACCACCAATAACACCACCATGACCAATACCACCAATACCACCACCCCCACCACCAATACCAATACCACCACCACCAATACCAATACCACCACCAAAATACCCCCACCACCAATACCAATACCACCACCAATACCAATAGCACCAATACCACCACAACCACCACCAATACCACCATCACCACCAATACCACCACCACCACCAATACTACCATCACCAATACCACCAATACCACCACCACCAATACCACCAATACCATCCACCACCACCAATACCACCACCAATACCCCACCACCAATACTCCACCACAACCAATACCACCACCACCACAAATACCACCAATACCAACAATACCACCACCACCAATACCGCCACCACCAATACCAATACCACCACCACCAATACCAATACCACCACCAATACCACTACCACCACCACCCATACCAATACCACAACCAATACCACGAATGCCACCACCACCACCAATACCAGCACCACCAATACCAGCACCACCAATACCACCAATATCACCACCACCAATACCACCACCACCAATACCACTGCCACCAATACAACCAATACCACCACCACCAATACCACCACCACCACCAATACCACCACCACCACCAATACCACCACTACCAATACCACCAATACCAATACCACCACCTCAGCGCCTCTCACTCACTAGTAGTAGCAGGGGCACTGTACGAGGCCAGAGCTGCAGCCAAGACCATCCCTCCCTCCCTCCATGCCTGCCATAAAGCACAGCCCACCCTGCACCAGCTGGAGTGTTTTTTATTAGGCCAAAGATAGCAATGACATTACGCAATGCCACACTGCACACTCAAATCATGGAGAGGGCAGGAAATGCCCCCCCCCGCTCTTCCTCCTGAGCCGTGACAGTGTAATCACAGAGCAAAAGGTTTTGGAGCGCTTTGTTAGTGTTTATAGCTTGGATCATATGTAACTCTCACTTCACACTTTGTGTCTGTGTAATTTACAACACTTACACTTCTTCTTCACTGCACTATTTATCACTACTTTGAAGACGTCGCAGGCCTCTTCCTCTGATATTTACAATCTAATAAGCAGTCAAGAAGGCCCTTTATTGCAATGCAATAGGTCTCGCATTTGCGAGAGTTTAAGCTATTAGTGTTGTAAATGACAATGCCTTTTATTTATGTTTTAAAACCCAAAACATAAATAAAAGGCATTGTCATTTACAATGCCAATAGCTCAAACTCGCGTGAATGCGACACCTATTGCATTGCAAATGCTTATTAATCTATGTATGGCAGACACGTAAAGTAACTTGGCCTCCCCCAGAATCTGCCGGCCATGCCTCGCGAGGAGGAAAATACACATCTTGCAATACACGGACATGTTTTTATTAGACTGCACCCAAGTGGATCGTCAGAAGTCACTGGATGCTCTTGTCCGATATTGTGCAGAAAATGACATCACCATTAATCTAACTAGCTAGATGCTCTCGTCCAATATTTTGTAGAAAATTACATCACCATTAATCTAACCAAGACAAAAACAATGCTTTTTGGCAAGAAAATAATGAAAAAAGGCATCTGGTTTACTGGAGGTTCTCGTGTAGAAAGTGTATCAAGTTTTAAATATCTAGATGTGGTGCTTAAGGAAAGGGGTGGGAAAAAGGCACAGTTAGGCACCCTAAAAGTGACTGCCAAGCACTTGATGTACAGGATAAGACAATTAAAGAGGAAAACAACAAGACCCTGCTGGCGGTGTCCACAAGCAAACTGATGCCAACAATTTCATATGGTGCAATGATTTATATGGAGCAGCTATTTGAATGGCTAGATAATCAACAATGCCCTCCCCCCCCCAGGCTGTACCACCAAAGCCCAGATTAGGCTGGAGTTCAACCTAACAAAACAGGACTTGGTTATGCAAGCAATGTTTGTTTCATACTGCCAACAACTGAAAATCGCATTGAGGGGCACACTGAAACAACTACTTAGGAAGAAAATTCAAGTGTCGGACTTGGCGTAGGGATGTCTATTGTCAAACTCCATCAGTGTGCTCAATGCAGATGAGATAATGCGCAATAAACTACCAAGCAAATTGACATCAAAATTATTACTAAAAAAGGCAAAGATAATAGCTGAGGGAGCATGACTTATGGGACTTAAAGGCCAAAGCCCATGGTAGGTGGGCAGTAGATCTTTATACACCTGGGGCACTACCAGAGTACCGGTGCCTACCTCTTCCTAACCTGGCAAAAAATCTTCTTATGAGATTTCACTTTGACCTGCTTCCTCTAAGGGGTAACTGCTAACTGGTATGGTGATAGGAAGGGTGAAAGTAATGCATAATGTAGATGGTCCGAACAAGCAGAAGAGTCCCTAACTCCTGTGATTTACAAATGTGAGGGCCTAAAATCCCTGAGTTGACTATGACTTCGACCGATGTTCTGGGTTTTAAATTTGAGGACCTGCATGGCAGCAGTTCTCTGCTGTTTAAAAGGAGAATTGTGCCAGCTATCAGGACAGTTTTTAAAATTTATGAAAAAAGCAGCTATATTACAAAAAGCAGGCTAACGGTGTAGCTGTGCTGCTCTCTAGTTCCTCCTTATCTATAAGCATTAAACTGTCAATAGGCTTGTAATTCTGAGGGGACCAATAGGCTGAAACCAAAGAGGTAGCCTGAGAGCCAACATTAGACAAGAACCCATGCTGACACTGGAGTGTGAAGTCATCTTTGCATAATGCACTTTGGGTAATTTTAGACAGTAGGTCGGAACCAAAGAGGTAGCCTGAGCGTCAACAAAATAATGCAGGTAATGTAACACCAGAGGCATAGTCTGCTCGTGTAAAGCACGTTAGATATGAAGTACTTTTGGCCTCTGTGGCAACTGCAGAACTGTGATCCACAGGGACCCAGCAAGAATCAAGCAAGTAATGTATTTTTGGGGCTTTGTTGGGGAAGTACAAAAGAACACTCAGTGAGGTGATGTCCAGATCTTGTTTGAGATATGATTTTTAATCATATTCATGTGTGTTGTGATGTAATGATTTTAATTAATTGAACGACATATTTACGTTTTAATTGATGTGACGATTTTTAATCATAATTATGTGTGTTTTGATGCAATGATTTTAATTAATCGAACATCAAAAAATATCTATCTATCTTTCTTTCATCTTACTTCCTTCTTTTTCCTCCTCCTCATTCCTCTTCCCCTCATTTCTCTTCCGCTTTTTCTCTTCCTTCACTTCCTTGATGCTCTTCCTGTTTAGTTCCTGTTTCTAATCTTCCTTTCCTTTCCTTTCTTTTCATCTACTTTCATCTATTTATGTCCTCTTTCAATCCAGTTTTGATCTTCCCTTCCCATCCTCTCGCTCTCATTTACTTTCTTCTTCTCTCTTCCTTCCTCTTGATCCTTCCTTTTCCTCTCACCACCCTTTCCACTTTCCACTTTCTTCTTTCCTATTCTTTTCCTTCAGTCTTTGATTCACCTCTCCACTTTCCTCCCTTTCCCCTTTCACTTGCCCTACTCCCCTCTCCTTCTCTGCTCTTTTCCACTTTCCTATTTCCCTTTCTCTTCATCTCATCTTCCCTTTCCTTCTACACACTCCCACTGTTTTCTCCCCTACTCTGCCCTCTCCATTCCTTCCATGTCTCCTGCCCTTTCCCCTCATATTCCCTGCTACAAATTCCCCTAACTTCTACTCTTCTGAACTCTCCCTCTTCCACACTATCTTGCCTTCTGCTATCTTCCTGTTCGTTATAACCAATCTCCTGCGACCTCCTGCTCTCGCTCCATTGTCTTGCTCTAATCTCCACTACCTCTCCTACTTGCTCTCTCATCACCACTTTCTGTTCTCCCATAAAACCCATCAGTTCTACCTTTTACTGACTTAGGAACCAAATTCAACCTCCCTCTTTGATGATCTCGCAATGACTACCTCCCTTTCATGAGTGTGTGAAGTTAGCGCACACCTAGTATCAACAATGAAACATAGAATCAAAAAGTACGCTCGTATGCGTGCCAGCCAGCCAGAGGTTGCCTGCCTCTCAATATGCAAGTGACTGCTCACTTGAATGCTGGATGCACAGCGTGAAATACAATTTCTCACATGATCATGTAAAGAACACACAATAAACAATAAGTTATCACAATTAAATTTAAACACAATTGATCAATGTATTTTGCACTTATGTTCTAGCCTTTATTTGGCTTATTGTTCAATTATTTCAATAGTATCAACTGTAATCATGAATTTACAAAAACTTAAACGTAAGAGCATGACTGTTATGTTCAAATCAACATGAATATGAAGTCTTCTTTAGAAGATGTGCCCAATGCATTTCAGGATTTCAAGTATCCCTTCTTCAGGGGCCACTGTAAAAATGTAGACATACCATAAGGACAGTTATAGACAATGACATACATATCTACAAGATGCAATGTACAGGAAGAGTGAATAAGAATGATGAAGCCTCCTAATGCGCTTTACGCATGGCAACAATAAAAACCATCGATATAGACACTAGTGAGCCCAACGAGTGCTCAAGAATGAAACCTGGAGTATGTATATCACCGTCAAATCAGTGAAAAGTGAGTACGCAGAAAAACATTTTTTGTTGAGAATGGAGAAAACTGTCACCATGAAATCAGTGGAAAGTAAGAACACAGAAAAGATTTTTTGGGGGAAGAGACTGAAAGAACCTAGGTGCCCCCACATTTAGAAAACTGAGATTAGTAAACCACCTGGTGTAGTAAAAATTATAAAAATTGTAATGGATGAAAACTTACATGCAGTTCAAAGTCAAATTCTTCCATAAACAAAATGAAACCAATGGCACTATCTAAACAAAGAGCGCATAAAGTGCACAATTAAAATCCTGTTATAACATAGTGAGTGTATCTAGATTTCTGAATAAGAAAGCCTTTTACCTCTCTGGGCATATGCGTCAACCACAGTACTAAAAGATGCAGACCTTTGTTGAAAAATCAGCTTGCCAGCTGCGAGGAATAACCAGCATGAAGACCCTGTTATTATGAGACCAAATTGAAATACAACTGTAAACTAAATGCACGCTGAATGTGAAAACAAGCTTTACTGCACCAGTACACAAGGTTACCTGAAGACGTGCGTAATCAAATTGAGCGGGTCAAAAAAATTGTGGACCAAGGTGAATGTGACTAAAAAGCCATAAAATAAGTTAGTCATGCGCTAACTTATTTTATTGCTTTTTAGTCACATTGACGCATTGTGTTTACGAGGGGTTTCATGCTCTTTACAGTTCTTACCAAATCGGAGGAGATTGTTAAGGAGGTGTACTGGCGTTTTGATTCACCTTGGTCCAGAATTGGTTTTTGACCCGCTCAAGTTGATTACGCACGTCTTCAGGTAACCTTGTGTACTGGTGCAGTAAAGCTATGTTTTCACATTCAGTGTGCATTTAGTTTATAGTTGTATTTCAATTTGGTCTCATAACAGGGTCTTCATGCCTGTTATTCCACGCAGCTGGCAAGCTGGTTTTTCAACGAAGGTCTGCATCTTTTAGTACTGTGGTTGACGCATATGCCCAGAGAGGTAAAAGGCTTTCTTATTCAGAAATCTAGATACACTCACTATGTTATAACAGGATTTTAATTGTGCACTTTATGCGCTCTTTGTTTAGATCATGTCATTGGTTTCATTTTGTTTATGGAAGAATTTGACTGTGAATTGCATGTAGGTTTTCATCCATTACACTTTTATAATTTGTACTACACTAGGTGGTTTACTACTCTCAGTTTTCGAAATGGGGGGGCACCTAGGTTCTTTCAGTCTCTTCCCCCAAAAATTATTTTCTGTGTTCTTACTTTCCACTGAATTAATGGGGACAGTTTTCTCCATTGTCAACAAAAGATTTTTTTTCTGCGTACTCGCTTTTCACTGATTTTACGGTGATATACACACTCCAGGTTTCATTCTTGAGCACTAGTTGGGCTCACTAGTGTCTATACCGATGGTTTTTCTTGTTGCCATGCGTAAAGCGCATTAGGAGGCTTCATCATTCTTATTCACTCTTCCTGTACGTTGCATTTTGTAGATATGTATGTCATTGACTATATCTGTCCTTATGGTATGTCTACATTTTTACAGTGGCCCCTGAAGAAGGGATACTTGAAATCCCGAAATGCATTGGGCACATCTTCTAAAGAAGACTTCATATTCATGTTGATTTGAACATAACAGTCATGCTCTTACGTTTATGTTTTTGTTAACTCATGATTACAGTTGATACTATTGAAAGTAATTGAACAATAAGCCAAATAAAGGCTAGAACATAAGTGCAAAATACATTGATCAATTGTGTTTAAATATAGTTGTGATAACTTATTGTTTATTGTGTGTTCTTCTTTACATGATCACGTGAGAAATTGAATTTCACGCTGTGCATCCAGCATTCAAGTGAACAGTCACTTGCATATTGGTACCTCCCTTTCATGCCACAGTCATAGAAATAGAGATTGCAGCATGGATACTATCAAACACAGACAGTCACAATTCCCTAGTCTCTCACACAAGTCACCACACATTTGACACCTACCCTTCAACCTCACCTTGCAGTCTCATCAAACTTTGTCAAGCTCCCCTCACAATACCTTGACAGAATGGAAATATCATGAGATCCACACTCAAAAACCTATACTTCATCCCCAAAAAATCCTCACTATCCAAAATAATCTGCTTGAGCTGTTCCAACTTAAGCCAACCCCAGTCAACTATTTTAACAACTCGGGTGGTCAAAACAATCAATTTCATGCTTCTCCACACCCTCTGGCCCACTAAAATTTAGACGTTTCCAACACCTTCTTGAACTAGAAGAGGAATAAGCCTCAAATATAACCTTTTTGTCCCTGCTTCAAAGTTTTTGCCTGTATATTTGTTCATAAAGATAGCCCTAGATGATCACCCTGTCCAACATCACCCTAACACAACAATCCCTCCTCTATAACACTAAACACACACCGACTTATCTCCCACATATGCCTTGGGCAGCAATGACTCCCTCCAGCTAACCCACCATCTTGTCCATATCACCAAAACCCCAGTTTACATCAGTACTCCTTTCCCAGAATCCTCTAAACCTGTTAATTCACAATTCCCTTACCAAGATCCACCTACCCCATTTTGAGATCTCAGCAGACACCAATACATGACGTCTTGAGGAATGCACTTTAGTCATAGATGATGCTATGCCTGACATATAAACCAGTACACTAGAATAGAACAAAACATATAGGAGTATCACAATTGAACACAAGAAAATCATGTATCATTAAAGTACATCGAAACCCACACCACACTGCGAATCACTCTTTTTATACTGTTCAGACACACCTAACATGACTCTATACGCCCCATTCACATAACCCTAAATGCTCAGAATTCTTTAGCAGCTCACTAGCAGAGATCATCTGTGTCTGAGAATAGCCATCATGGAAGACTTCAATATATGGTTCGACCTCCTCAACAAACCCTCAACTTGTAGTTTAATTTCCAAACTGGAATTTCTAAGGTTGACAGTAACTATTTAAAGGGCTAACCCACATAGGAGGACATACATGGCATCCTATCTTCAGCTTTGACTTACTTCTCGCATTTGTGCCAGACATACCACTATTCTAGTCTGACCACTCTCTCATTCCCTTTACAGTATCCATCCATCTCTCCCACTCACAACACAACTATACATTGACTCATCTCCCTTATTCTCTTCCCACCACAATTACTGGCATTATAAGTCCTCAACAAACTCATTCTTCATCTACAATCTCACTCCTTCCTAGATCCAGCATAAGCAAAATGCAGACTGGAGAGAAACCAAATCAGCACTGGTCTCCATTTGGATGACCTAAAATATATCAACAAAATAGGCTATGATAATACAGGAATCCTCATCATCTTGGAACTCTCAGTAGCATTCAGCACAGTGAACCATCAGATTCTGCTCAACAGATTGAGCCGGCTGGGACTCAAATGTTCTACTCCAGCTTGGTTCACATCTTTACTCTGAAACAGAACTCAAACCATACACAAGGCCCCTAAGGGCTCAAAGATTAGTTCAAAGACCTTTTGAATACCCCAAAGGTAAACTTTATCAACGCCACTTTTCAATGCACACATAACACTGTTAATCTCATTCTTTGCTCTTTCGTTGTCACATGCTCTATCTATGTCAATAGCACACCAATCATCCTCGAAGGAGCAGTCACCAGAATAACATGACAAAATCCTTCTCAGCAGCCTGCATGAGATTAATTTCTGAATGATCAAGAATAATCCTAAATTAAAACCAGACAAAATTAACATACTGATCTGCTATGACATGATCGGAGTGTTCACAACCTTAACTTGGCCACTCAACTTGGGCCCAGGTCTGTCATTCCCACTCCAAAACATTTGAAAACCTTGGCTTAATTATAGATTCAGAACTCTCCATAAAGCCCCATGTCAGTAAAGGTCTACAAACATTTTGTATAACCTCCTAACCCTTTGTCACATATTCCACTACCTGGCATACCTTTGCAGACTTTCGGCAATAATTGCACAGATCCTCTCTCAATCAGACTACTTGAATGCTCTCTTCATGGCCCTCCCAACATATGTCACAGGAAAACTTCACAGAATTCAGAATGCAGTGACAGGGCTCCACCTTCACTTCAATCCTAGAGAAAACATCTTCCCCACCTTCAAACTTTACATTGTCTCTCGGCCATGCAAGCACTCAAATCCAAAGCCTTGAGTATCACTCACAGAGCCAGCTATGGCAAAGGATGTGAATTCCTCTAGCCCAAACTTCCCAAAAATTAACAGTGTTGCACTTTCAGATCCGCTAGTGTTTTTTCTCATTAAAAATAACATAGCCTTTAAGAAGAAAAGGAAGGTAAGCTCCCGCTTCCCTATCCTCCATGCTGACCTATGGAAATTTCTCTTCTCACTGTCACATTCAACTTCAGACCATCTGCTCTTCACAAACTCTCAAAACTGGGATGTTTGAAAGAACATCAAATACTTTTTCACTTCTCACACAACTAAGCCAAACACAAGGTCCACTCAAAATACGTTAACCAATCACCTCACCCCCAGTAAGTCTTGCCTTCCTGAGCCCTCTTTTTTTCCATATTATAGTCTTCTCTCTCTCTCTCAGTCCACACATACCAAATATTTAGCCCAAACAACTACAGAGAAATACACATCTGGACTCAAACCGACAATATCCCCCTTACACACACACACCAAATATTATCAACATATTCCCCTTTTTATCTCTAAACTAATTTCCCTAAATGCAAATACATACACACATCTGATTTGCCCCAGACCACTGTATCATATCCTCCAATTTCCTATCCATCTTAATATAACACCTTCTATGTTTCATAATACCCATCTTGCTTTCGTCACCAAAAACCACCTCAATACATCATATGACAATAACAATGACACCATATCATACCAACACAGTATTGCCTCATCATACAGGCACCACACATCTCCAGCTTTTCCACATATATCCCAAACATAGAAGCCAACACTTCTTTTATCCACATGCTATCCATATACACCATACTAAGCTCGAAACAACACTTTGCCTTCCTTTCTACCACAAACGAATGAATAGCACTATCACACCTACCCCTCCCAATATGGAACCGCCCATGCAGGTTGGTGCATGTGCAATTTGGAAGTGAACTGAAATGTATTAAATACACAAACTTTGCCTTGATCACTTGATAACCAAAACCCTTGCATTATACTGTTCAACAATACCCCATTTACCTCTCAAATTTCCAGACATCACAAAGCAGCCTATTGATTGATGCCTAATGCCAAAACTCTTTAACCAGGATTTGGGGAACCTTATGTAGGCAGCTTGTCAGTCTGATAAACAATAAACAGGAAACCACTAGGAAATACGGAGAACTGAACACACGGGATAGGACCCAAACACAAATAATTCTAGACAGTCAGGACATCAAGGGAAGTCCTCCAACAATTGAAATTGCCACACATTAACAAGACTAGATGCCAATATTGCACCAAGATACTTGATTCCCTGACTCACAGCTCCCTCCTCCCTAGATACACACAGCCATTAGTAGCTATTACATCACTTGTTGGCCATAAAAAAGACCTTCTGAGTCAACAATCAACTGACACGAGTCAGCCGAAGTGCCGAAAGAGCTCAACCCTGCTGAGAACCATCATGCAGCCAAACTAACACACACTTGTTCGCTAAAAAGACCAACTCCACTTATGAAACATTGCAAAACTCCCTCCAAACCATGCAACAAAGAACTCAGGAAAAACAGCTCCACAGGAGGAAACCTATGGTGGATGCAGGGATGGCTTTAGTACTGGTGCCACCCAGTGTGACAATCATTTTTGCCCATGACCACCTCCTCGGATTCCCTCACTACCACCTATGAATGTATACCCAAACGAACCCTTTCAGCAGCATGAGGAATAGATGATGAAAGACTGGGAAAAAAAAACATTACGTCCTAACCTATTTTATGGAGATTACATGCAGCTCTTTGATGACAGTTCATAACAGTCACTGTTGTATATTAGGGTTGTATCTTATGAACTGTGGTAACAAAAGGATCTCTGTGACAAAAGCAGTAATCCACTCAGCTATCCACATAAAATACAGATCTGTGATCTGCACGGTTTTCGTTCTTTGCAGTAGGCATATTAACTCTGCGCTACTTTATGGCGAGCCAAAATTGCCACTAAACAAAACTCCACCTCTCTCTCTAGCAGGGCTTTAATCATAAGAGTTATCTTGACATTTTTATTGCTGCCTGAAAGCTGGACACACAAGGAACTCTGCAGCAGGTGTTTTTAAATGATAAGTTATTACTAAACACAGCACCCCTCTATCCAGGTCAGTGCCCTCTGCGGCCGCACTGGTCGCACAGCCCTAAAGCCGGCTCTGGGTGGATGAATAATAAATGCAGACCATAGTCAGAATAAATGCTAAGAGGCCAAGTAACTGGTGAACGCTGCATTATATAAGCACCAAGTAATAAAACATTACATATTTGTTGTGTGACATTTTCTTGTGATGATTAAGTGTTCTGTTGTTTTTCTGCTGTGTTTTTGTACTGCATTATTTTAATATGATGTTATTGTGTTATATTGTGGTTCTATGTTCTGGATTGACTGTTTTATTAAGTTGTGTCCTGTTATGTTTTAATTTAGTTGTTATACTGTTTTTAGTATGTTATTGTGTTATGTGATGTTGTATACTTTGGATATATCAGCAAATGGTGTTACATTTTCATCCAAAGGCAGCACAGGCCTTTAAAGTTCCTGTGACAAGCAACTATTTACCACTGTCTAATGTGCTTCTCCAGCTCTTCAATTATATTAGACAACAGTGTTGCCAAAAATTGTGACAGAGCTTATTTCTTAAATTAGCACTTGCAGTGCTCAACTTAAGTGCAATGTCTCATAGTGTTTCTTGAGCACCCCAGCTAGCATTTGCATGTAGATATTGATGAGAGTTGAAGAGAGCTCCAGCAGACAGTTCTGGGAGCTTAAAAGAAAAGACCTGAATGAGCCAGTGACATTCATCCTTACAAGAATGTTCCACTCACATTTTAACAGTCTCAGTGACAAATGCCACTGCTTTCTAGCAGCCTCATAGCAGGCCATGATCCAACTTACCAAAGAGGGATCAAAGGTTTAATAAACTCATCACTGCTGATCTATCTTCGTCTGTTGCCAAGAGTTGACCATCTTTTCTATTTGCTTTACGTTTACCTTATTACTTAGAAGTTTTGGGGTGTTTGCCTTCCATATTTTATAAGTTAGATAACATTGACGTTTCTGTTTTCACAGCTATGATATACTAATATGTGACTACACTGTTCTTGATTAAGTTGCAGCCTTTTCTTGGTATCGATTTCGAATTTGTACTTCGAGCCTACCAGACAGCAGAGACCAGACATATTGTGGGCTTACCAAGAACATAGAAGGACTTACAGTCTGCCCATTGCTTACCATTTTTTTGCTTTACTATCACTCTCATTTTTCTGCTTCTTATTAGATGGCAGTTTACTTGTGTCCCTCCACTTCTCACTTTTAGGGAACTTCTTTTGCCTTAAGAACTCCATGAGAGTGCATGTGTTTTCCAGCTGTCTCCCTGTGTGCTTGTTTTCCCCCCTCAGCGCTCTGTTTCTCTCTCTCACCCTTGTGCGTCTCCCCATCCCTCTCTGTGATGTTCATCCTGTACTTCCCCTCTTATTTGCTTTCTTGCTCATTTACTTCTCCCCCAAGCTTCACGTTTTTCTCTCTCTCATCCGTTTGCTTTTCTTACCATTGCACTCAGCTTTGCTCTCTGTCTTACCCGTCTGCTTTTCTCTTCCCCACTCCAGCAGTCCATGTTGCTTACCCATTCACGCCCTCGTGTTGCTTACCCCCACCAAGCTGCTTCCCCCACCTGAGTTCCCTAATTGTGTCCACCTCGTATTGCTTCCCACCACCCACTATTAAAAAAAAACAAGCAGATCAGTAAATAAAAAGGAAAAAGAAATGCTTGTCATGGTTGGCCTACAAAATGACCCATGCAGCCGCATCAAGCTTTTTATTAATTCTTCTTTAGACATGCTGCACAGCATCGGAGATGCTCTACAGTACTGTTAAAAACCATTGTATAAGGTGGGATTTATTGGCTTTGCCAATGCTTGTTGATATTACCTATGTGCCATTTGCTTATTGTACAATGTCATACGTCCTCCCTTCAGTCAGAGATAAGCAGGTAGGTTTCCAAAAAATTAACACATTATTTTTAAAGTAGAAATGGTATTTTAAGCCAATGACGTTGCCCTTTTTGTTCTTTGCTGTAACTATTTATTTTAAATTGTCTTTTAGAAAGGAGTGACATGTCTTGCTCCAATTGCTGAGCTGGTAACTACTACTTTGGTAAGTGTATTTTTGTTAAATCCAGAATGAAGCTCTTTATCTCTGTTTAATCTAAGCCCCTGGTCTGCTTTCATACACGTTTTATGTTCTCCAATGTATAGAGTAGCTTGTCCTGTCGGAGGCCACTGCCAAAACGGGGAGATGTTTTGTACTATTATAATATCGAACCACTTTATCATCTGCTTCACCCACTCTCCCTGGGTTTTCAGAGATTGAAGGGACGCATTGCAGGTACTGTTCATGGTTAGCTGTCCTGTATTGTGTCGGCAATCCCTTGTACTGGAAAATATGGCCATTGTGTTGCCTAACCTGCAAAATAAATTATCATGTCAGATGCACATGATGGTGATTTAGAGTATGTTCTTATTTTTAAAGTCCCCCTGCGGTCTCTAGGGACTTAAGGGAAGTGGTAGAGGGAGGAAAAATGCAGCACTGCCTTAATAGTTTCCATCCGTCTCCATCAGGAATCCTCATACCTGTGGGATTCCATGGGAACGTGAGCGCTGCTTTCTGATACCTTCTGCTTCATCTCCTTGTCGGAAGAGAGTTTTTGGGAGTACAGCGCAGGACCACAATTCACCTTTCAAATTATCCATGCTTATTCAGTCAGGACAGAGCTTATAATTGCATGTGTACCCGTCCTTTTTGCATAGAAATTAATATAATTCTAAGCAGTATGGGACATATTTATGAAGGGGTTTGCATCGCATTTGCATCACGGAACATGGAAAATGCATGAAGCAAACTCAAAATGCAAGTTTTTAAGCCCGACAAGGCCTCTTTGTTTGGCCCTGAGTGGCTTGATAAATCAGGAGTAAAGCAACACAGTGCAAATCGCTGTGTTGCGTTACTCTGCCCCAGGAAAGCGCTCCATGAGTGGAGCATGAGTGTTCCCACTCAACTCCCATGGATTTTGCTGCATTCCCAGATTTACAATTGCTGGTAGACCTGGGAATGTGCC
This sequence comes from Calotriton arnoldi, assembly GCA_963921515.1. Classification (NCBI taxonomy): domain Eukaryota; kingdom Metazoa; phylum Chordata; class Amphibia; order Caudata; family Salamandridae; genus Calotriton; species Calotriton arnoldi. The sequence goes on from CAWUFW010005666.1 coordinate 843,264, forward strand.
AAAATGCTATGCTTTCTCCTTGTTACTTCCTCTTTCTATGTGTGCTGCATTCTGCGAGGAAAATGCACCAGGGGATTGTTCTTGTGCAGGAAGGTGCCCCTTCCTGCACAAAAATCAATCCTGCATGCTATGGCGGCCCCCTTACACCATGGTGCAAGGGTGCCTGCATTGGTGCTATACATATAGATACAAAGAACCAGGAGTATACCCGTTAACCCAGACGAGACCCGGGTGAAATATGCATACAAAAAACAACGTCTCAACCGGAAATTATTTCACATGGCAAATTAAACAAACAGAATAAATCACAAGGAGAATTGGAAAAAAGGGAGACCCAAAGAAATTGGGCAGCTTGACGGGTCGATTTCACTTCGCCTGCCATCCTACGAGCATTGACTGCTCCTCGCTCTGACCGCTTTAAACCTCCTGCGACTTTGCGTTCTGTTCCTTTCAGCCCGCCGGAGTTCTGAGCGTGTTGCTGTTGCGGTGCCTCCATGCCCACACCCACCGACTTACGTTCATGGTATTTCTCCCCGAGGATCGTCGCCACCACATACACCTTGTCTCTTATCCAATCAGTTGCTGATTCCTCCACTCGCCTCTACTCTGCGCTCTACAATTACCAGCGCCAGCCTGCATAAATTTATGCTCTACCTAGGAAGAGACATCTTTCCTACCTCACACTACCTGCTCCATTCGCTTGCAGATTTCCTTTGGACTGCCCTTCTTCCCACGCCCTGCACTTGGGACGCCTTCTCCTATCATTCAGCACTATTACCAAATCAAGTTACCTGGTCTTGATGACGACCTGAAGTCAGACAGGTCGAAACCCCGTCGACCACCCAGCATTACCTTTGGCTCCAATGTGGTCAATTTAAATAATTCAAAACCACAAACAAAATATCTACCTTGTATATACCTTATTTTTTTTATTGACCACAAATTTTGTTGTACTTTTTGCGCCGTGCATGCTGTTCTCTCACCTCATTGTGTCACTGCGCCGTTCACTGTCACAAGCACTTTCAGTGCACAACCCACTTATGTTTACTTATACATACAATGTACTGTAGTGCTGTTATAACTACTTGCAAATAAGAACCTGTGGGGCAGATTTACAAGCCCCTTGTGACACTTTTACGCCGCCGTTGCGTCACTTTTGTGACGCAGCGGCGTCGTAAACAATGCGCCACATTGCGACACATTTACAATGTGGCGCATCTAGGGAGATGTGTCACGTTATAAAGCCCTGCGTCACATTAAACCTGCGTCAAGTATAATGTATGCAGGGTGGGCGTTCCCACGGAAGAAAGCCTCGTAAAAGTGACACAGTGAACTCTACAAGATTTCACTGAGTCACTTTTACGACGCCACTGCGTCAAAATCTTATGCCTGCTTGAAGCAGGTGTAAGGAGTGACACAGCACAATAAGTATAGGCCACCCCTGAGCATTGCTGGAGTTGCGTCATGCTTGCGACACGACTCCAGCAATGCGTTACCTTTACGCCGACAGATGCGTCACGCATCTGTCAATCCTTGCGACGCATCCATGGTGGCGCAAGGGTTTTTTTACGTGACGCAAATTAACTGACGCAACTCTGCTGATATGCAGAGATGCGTTAGTTCTTGTAAATCTGCCCCTTTGTTTCTCTACCAATTTCTTTGAGTCTCCCTTTTTTCCAATTCTCCTTGTGATTTATTCAGTTTGTTTAATTTGCCATGTGAAATCATTTCCGGTTGAGACATTGTTTTTTGTATGCATTGGTGCTAGGCAGCCCATTGTGCAACAGTGATGGGGAAAGGACAGGAACACAGCGCAGCAAGGTGACTTACTGCGCTGTGGGGTACTTTTTTTTATAAGTATGGCCCTAAGTATAGTAATACCTATGCATTTCTATATCCCTCCCCCCACTCTCTAAGAATACACCTTCTGTGCCACTGTTAAGCCAAAAAGTGTCTTTCTTCTTCTCTGTGATTCTCCTGGTTTTAGTTCCCTTGATCTTCTGGTCTTTCGGCAAGGCTGCATGCCCATTAAACCAGTGCTGCAACTTCTGCTCTTACCCTCTGTTGTTTATTAACAAAATCTATGTCTTCACTGTAGAATGAACTTTAAAAAAACACAGAAATGTTACTTATTTTTGTAGCTCAATTCACACCCAGAAAACCCCTCCTCGGGTTGTGCTCTTTCAGCCCCGGAACCACACAGACTCTTATCTTTATTTTGATGTACTGAACCATTATCTCTATTACTTTAAGACGATCTCTGTCTCCACAGACGGCAAATGAACTTCATATTTTCTAAATAAATCACTTTGTTATCACTGACAGAAACCCTCAAACTCTCTGTTTCTCTCTTTCCTTGCAGTATTGATTGCCACTGTCCTCTCAGCTCGGTCACCCTGCGTCAAGATCATTGGTTTGCCTACTCAACAAGGGGCATATTATCAAGGACCTTATCTCCGCTTTTTTGGCTTTAAAAGCCAAAAAAGCAGAGATAACATTTTCGCCTATTTACAAGGCGGTGCTAACATGCATTAGCGCATGTTAGCAGCTGTTTTACCGACGCCTCGCTTCACATCTCTAATGAGATGCAAAGTTGGCGTTTCCTCCCAAAACAACACGGGAATCATCGCCAACTGCACTTCTCCCTATTATCAAGCTCGCCCAGGATACCAATACCGACATGAAAATCCACGCTAACCTCGGATATCGCCGTAAGCTAACGTCTGCAAAGATCCAGACTTAGCTATACATATAATGGGAGGTGGATTCTATGGCTGAATCCACATCTACCTATCATCAAGGTTTTCCCTATCGCTGCAGGAATATCGCTGGATTTTCAGCGATATTCCTGCATTTCGCTGCTATTACTGGAATATTTATCGCCTTGGAGAAACGCGTTGTTAATAACGCGCTATCCGGGCGATAAATTGCAGCGATAGACGGCGATAAATGTAATAGCGCTAAGCGCGCTTTGCGATGTTTATCGCCGTTTGTAGTTAATATGCCCCCAAGTTCTTTATCTCGAATAGCCCTAACTTAACCTGGTTAGGCAGTTTCACTTCTGTCTATGGTATCCATTCATTTTAATCGAGATGTACAGCTAACAAAAACAGGTGTGTTTGTTTCCTTTCACCATTGTATTTCCACATCTTGAAAGTAACAGGTCATCTCTTTCCCTTAATTCATATTGTCTGCATGTGCCCATGACCACCTAACAATCATGTGGTCATATGTACATATTTCCAGCTTTGCCTTCCCACTAGGCTGACTGAAAGGAATAATCATATAAGAAAGGAGGTAGGTATTCCTCTCTGTCATTTATTGCCCCCTAAATCTTTCTACTTGCTATAGCCAAAGGCAAAAATCTCCTTAATTTCCATGTCCAACTTAGCTCCCTGAGTGGCTACTCCTATTTTGTGGACATTTGTCAAACAAAACATTTGAGTCCCGACAGTTCCACTGAAAACACCTAATGGGATTTTTCCAAATCTGCCCACCAATGCCTACGCATCCTCATGAACTCAAAATTCTCTCAAACCACTGCCCCTCATGCTTGTATTCAGTTGCCTTGACCTGGCACCTCCCAGCTTCAACTGCTCCTCTGGTTCTACAAATATACCCTTGCTCCTCTGCTCAGAGCAGGGACATCTTATGGATTTTTGGGGCCATGGGCTGAACGAATTTTGGAGGTCTCTCTTCAGAACAGCTTTGAATTTATGATCCAATATCAATTTTTTCATGTCCTCTTTGGCCAGATCACTGACAGAGGTCAGGCAACTCATCCAAATTCTAAATGTGTTTACATCTAACATTCAGGGATAGTAACACATGTTTTCAATACTGCAGCACAGCAGCATTTGACTAACATTACTGCAAATAATAATCTCTGTGGCACCCTCCTATTTTTCATATGTCAGGACCTGTTTTGATCTCAAAGAAATGTATTTTATGGATGTTGCATGAAACATAAACACAACATTTCTCTGCAAAATATCTGTAAGAGACTCACACATCACCCACATTAAAAACAAAATTAAAGGAAAAGGGTATTTAAAACAATCTGTTTAAGTATTATTCAAGGTGATCAGACAAGACTCTCTGATGGACAGAGTTGGCTCTATCAAGGTCTCCCTTGAAAGGCTGGGGCACTGGGCCGTAGCCCACTTTGCCCTTGCCTTAAAACTTCTCTGGCTCCCACTTGTGCTTTTGAATTCAGGTCCTTTTCCGATTTTTTCTGTCATTTTGGTTGCTCTGCAAGAGCCCAAAAACTTCACTTGAGCCTTTCTGACCAGTTGCCTCAGCAATATTCCTCAAAATCCAAGGTAAAATCACCTTACTGCACTTGTCCTTAGTCTTAGTGTTTTCTTCCTCATCTACCAATTATTCTCCTACCTGTCCCTCCGAATGTTAAAACCGCCTATATGACTTCTTATAAAAACCTGCCACATGCGTTTGGTCTTTGTTATAGTGATACAAACCTGACTGACACACTCCTCTAAGCACCAAAGCTATGCTAGAATCAGGTTCCAGCTAAAGAAATCTTACAAGCTGTGAGCAAGACATAGTTAGTGGTACAGTTGCCTAGGCCTACAGTACACAGCGCCCTGAAGTTATGTTGCTGCCATCAAACCTTTTTCTGAAATCTGTTCACAGCCACCACCACTTTCTAGTAGTGTACTACAAATGAAACTCTCGTGTTCAGTAAAACCTTTTTCCACAAGAGCATCACGTGCTGTATGTTTCACCTTCCCTCGTGCCATTTTACCACACACGATTGGTTTTTGGCAGTATCCATCAACATCTGCCACATCAGACTATAGATATTTCCACAGGTAGCTTGTAAGGGTTTTCAGTGTTCACTTTGGAAATTCTATATACGTCCTCAAAGAAACACTGACACATTTACAAATCTCTTTTGACCCTTCTGAATGCTCTCACCCTGTGATGCCGTCTGTCTGTTCCTGGTACGTGAAGGGCCATTTCTGTGCCAAATATCGTTCCTAGGACAATGGCTTTCCAACCACAATTATCATTTTGTTGTAGTGCTGTGCCTTTCTGAGCGCACTTTTTCATTTACCTTACTTATCTGCATTTTCAGTTTGTCCAGTTTCTTCTGGTTTAACCTCATTTCCATCCTGACCAAATCCAGGTCAATACTCAGAAAATTCTGCTTCCTCAATTCAAGAATTTTCTTCACATGTGATCTCTAAACAGTGCAATATTTGGTCCAAGCCAGTCGTCTACCTTATCATCCAATCAAAAAGATATTAAAATCTTTAAAAGAGCACATGACACAGCGCCTCCCACTGGTATCTCCTTATCCACAAAAATGTGTTCCGATTGTATATCTAGTAATGTAAAACTCTATTGTTGGAAACGGAGGTGGTGTTAAGTTGATTTGGGGTTCAATTTCGCCATCCTAGTGTGTTTTGAGGGCTTATATTTAAATATCCAAGCATGCCTTCAGCTTACCATCTATTATATGGACAGTACACACACACTACTGGCAACGTGATATTTGTTGGAAACCCACCCCTTCATGGGTGGGTCGCCATGAAAAGGGATGTAAGGAACCAGAAGATCCTGGCTGTGTGGAGTGCTATCCCCACTTTCGTCAGAGCCATTTATTACAGCTATAGGTTCATGGCCAATTATCCACAGTGCTTTACTTACCCTCCCCTAAATGAGCTCCTTGACATAGCTTATCCACTCCACCCCCTCAAAATGTATGTGTTACTGTTAGATCACTTGTATGTATTCATGCAATGCCACGAACTAGATAATATTCCTTGAATATATTGGCATTTGCAGCAAGAGCAGATGTTCAGTTCTCTATGCCTGCATGTCAACTCTTTTTGTTTGTCTTGCATCACATCACACTACAGTAATTGTAGGATATCATGTATTCCTTTTTCCAAATGCTTTCTCGTGTAGTTATCAGGTGGAACTCAATGGGTTTTTATTTTGCACAGAATGGGTAGATATTTAACCCACAACTTGCAGTTTTTCCCTCTTCCTTCTGTCTTCTTCTCTGCCTTGTGTGCTTTCACATTCCTTTTTCTTTCTGCACTAGTTAGTCACTATAATGCTTACTCTACCTTCTGTCTATCTCATTCCCTTTTTGTCTCCTTTCTTACTCTTTGCATTCTTTATATTTGTCCCAACTTCTACCCACCTCCTCTGGTACCTTCTTACCCCCCCCCCCCACCCCCCGCCCCCTTCCAACTCATCACTGGCCTCCCATCAAACCTTGCTGCACTCCTTCTTATGATCTTCTTTTACCGCAGCTTCTGTCCCCCTGCACTCAGTTTACATTTGCTTGGGAATATCTTTTTTATTTTTTATTTATTTAATGCATTTTTATAAAGCGCAGACTTTACCCGAAGTTGTCAGAGCGCTGTACAATAGAACCAGTTACGTTACATGAGGGAAATGTTACAAAATAGAACGTTACAAAAATAAACAAGAGACTAGAAGAATCCTGGACTGTCTCGCATACTTTGTACCGCGTGCAGCAGCAGACTTGCCTCAGCCCCGGTCCGTGTCTTGATTCCTTAACTCCCTTCTCCACTGGGACTACAGGGACTCGGCCGTGTAAACGGGGGAGGGACGATTTCTTCTCCCCTCCCTCTTTCCCATGACTACTCTGCCCTGCGCCCCCCTTGACAAGTGTCACACGAGCCCTGTGTGCTCCTGAACCTACTACATTTAGCACCGCCTGTAATGCATCTGAGTGCAGCAAACAGCAGATATAGGTTCACGGAGCCGCCCGCAGACTTTCAGAGGTATTTGGAACACTTTCCTTGAGATCGCTCTTCTGATATTTGACCAGTAATTTACCAACATCTTTGATACACGATGCCATCTGGTAATACATCAGGTGAATGGAGAGGTGAAGGGCTGGGGGTCATTTTGAAGTTCAGTAAACTTCACTCCACCATCCTAAGTGTCTTTTATGCTATCTGCATCTTTGCTTCTCCATAGGTCTCTTTCCGCCCCTTGCATCTTTCTCTACTTCCTACTCGTACTGGTGAATAGTTGTGATAAAGCCTATAAGCTCTTTAGTTGAATCAAAAAGGGTGAACCTGGAAGGCATTTGGGGCCTGAGAACAATGTGCAGGCTGGAAACAGTCACACCGAATGACCCTCTGACATAAAGGATATGTGGGAGGAGGCAAAAACAAGAGCTGGAGTCCACATTTGAAGTAAAGCGGTATTGTGTTTCTGTGCGGTTCGGAATGACAGCTGGATCAGTTTAGGATAAATCTAAATACGCCCCCACTCCGTGGGGACGTGCTCTGCACCGGAGGGCAACGTGACCATTCCCATGATGTTACTGGAGGTGAATGATCACGATATGTTATTTTCTGTAATGTCATCAGCATGCTAAGAAGCATTTCTAAACCTGCTTTACGGATTTAGAATGCTGGCTAGTATGGTTTGGTAATCTATGGCATAAACACTGACTGCACATTTCCTGCATGACGAGAGGAAAATGACACATTTCAGATGAGTTTTGTTGTCTGAAGTGAGGGTTAGGTATAAACGGGGCGCTTCCCAGTGACAGCCGTGCTGCCTCCTTTACGATTCTTCATTCACTTTTGTTTTGAAGGAGGCATATCCAGATTTCTGTAAATTAATTAACCCATGGGATCTGTTTTCTGAAATGATTTAAGGCCATATAATCTTTGGCTGCACTTTGTTTTTGTTTTGATGTGGGAGTGCAGGCCAGTTGTGGTCTCATTAGAAGTGGCACAATAGTAAAATTGAATCTGCAACTGGTATACTTGCAGAAAAAGCAGTGGCCTACCTTCTAAGTCACTAGGATTGACAAGTATGGAACAGTGACCAGCTCAGGACTCAGTGGTACTAAAGAACAGTCAGTGCAGTGCTTCATTATTAACTGAAATTTACCTTCAGACAATGAACATGATTCATGAGCAATAACACAGGTAGGAAAGGTAGCTCTTGTAACCAGGCCTACAAATACTCAATGGCCTTTTTTAGGTCGAGCCTGGGCGGTGCATGCAATAAATGTTTGCAATCTACTGCAACTTGAAAACGCATATAAGGTCACTCTTAGGGGGTCCATCTCCAATAAGGAGCCGGTCACAGGGACCAACCAGGACCAGTTCAACAAGTACCTCCGGATTTAAGTAGTCGCCAGTCCAGATTCAGGACCTATCGGTGAACAGACATAAAAGCCAATGGAATGGTCCTGATGCAAGGGATGCAGGATACTAAAGATACCAAATTATGTTGCTGGTGCTGAGCTGGCATTGAGGGTCTTCCTGTGGCCACCCCTTGGTCCATGAGCACGGGGAGGACACTTTGGCCTCAGGGGTCGATTTCCCACAAAGTCCGAATGAAGTCCAGCACAAAATCTGTTGACAAGGGACTACTGCTCTCTGATTACATCAAAATCAGTAGTTTCTTTTAACTAGGCCTGGGCGAAAATGTTATTATGTTGGAGTAACCTGAGTAATTTCAGTAATTACGCACTACTCTTGTGATGCAAAATTACCGAAATTATGCAATTACGCCAGCTTGAATAATTGAGAGTAATTTGGGTCAAAAATCCTACTGCAGGAGCGAAGCAACATCAAACTAGGAGAGAGTGAGCAGCTGCTGACCACTGTTGTTCATGTCCTGTAGCATTTAGTGCTATTTTCTTAGCGCAAAATGCATCTGCTAGCACATTTTGGACACAAGGGTGCATTTTGCACTATAAAAATAGTGCTAAATGTTGGATTACTGTTCTCGCGTAATACTGCATAAGAAAAGGGTAGCCTGGAGATTTTGTTATGATTCTATCAAACTTCTTTTTGTAGGGGACTCCCGCAGGAGTGAAATGGTGCATTTGAAGCAAGGGATGGTATTTAACAGGGATTGGATTCAGTCACGATAGTCTCAGATGAGGGAGGAAAATCACTCCACACGTGGGACTTAAAGTATATTGCAAAATCTTCCATTCATATGATAATTTTCGGTTTTAAAATAAAAACGGCACACTTCAATATTTCTTTAACACAAATATTAAGGAATCTGTTAACTAAAAATCCAACATGTGCAGGTGGAAGACGCTACTGACAGTGCTTAATTTGTAAAACAGTAGGTGCCAGGGCCCAAAGTTTTACCTAAAAGCCCGCGGCTGGGTCTACGAATATCAGGGGTGACTCACACCAAGGCTGCGCAGTCTTGATTCCATCTCAGGCTTCTTTCATCCACCGCCACACAACCTCTGTTCCTTTATCTCTCTCTTGCAAGTTCTTTTTCATCCCTGCTTTCTCCCTTTGTAATGCTTTTCTGTCTTGGTCTTCCTCTCTATTTCCCCCTGTAGTGCTTTTCTCTCTCTCTTGCTCAGGATGAAAGCCTGATAAGGAACAAATAAGTGTCGGTCCACAAAAATGGGTGCACACCATGCACAGACATACGCACACCCATACACACATGCACACACACACACACACACAAATTCTCTCTCTGTCTCTTCCTCGCTCTCTAGGGAAGGACCATCCACCCAGGTTAGCTGGTAACAGGAAAACAATATAGTAGTATCAGCTGTCTGTAAAATCATAAATATATGTCATACAAAGTTATGCAGGATGCAGAAAAAAAGTTCACAATAGCTCTTGTGCAACGTTCATTGGGGTCTTCATCAGAAGGGGCAATAAATGTAACTATATAGAGTTGCCAATGACAACTTTCAATTTGTTTGAAAATTCATTAAAAGGGAATACAAAATTACCAGATGCGTCAGCACACTGTGGACATAAGGATGTTCATACTAGCCTTTGACGTTGAGTAACCAATGAATTGAATGTCTTTATATAGTTTATTTGAGCCATTGACAGAACAAACTTTAAGCTACCTGGCTTATGGAGCTCATGTTGTAGTGTGGAGAAATTGTGGATTAAGGGAACACAGTTGTTCCACAGTGGTGGCGATACGACTAGTCATCTATATTTACTAGAGTCTAGGCCAAGCACAACAAGGTGGTGTGCATATGTCACTCACTTTATCGCAGGTGTCTAGAAGCAGATTCATGAACTTCACACTGCACATGTGCAATGAGCATTCTGCTCATTTCATATGTTCTATTGCAGTTTTTCTTCATGGATGTCCTGAGTCACTAAGGGAACATGCAAACAAGGTCAGGCTGGCAGCACAATCGCTGTGAAGAATGTTCTATACTTAACCATTTTCAATATAAAACAGAAACTGCAAAGTATCTGCACCTCGGAGGTATGTAGGGAGAGGAACTTGACCTCCAGCAGTGCCCTGGCTGGGGCCCAAGGTGCATATTGTCTTGATGGTCCCTGTATCTGTGAAAATAATTTTGTGACCATATGCACAGTCTGCTTTTATCCTGTTGTGTCTACATTAGAGGATTGGCAACACATGCACCGAAACCAATGTGAATGTGTATATTAAAACTAGAAATATTTCGATGTTTATATACTTGTTAGCATTCAAAGTACACTTTAAGCTCATTCACTGTTTGACATTTTGTGTTTCAGAACAATGTAGTAGAAGGAGTAAAGGATCCAGTAGGGGAGCTGGTAAAGGAACTGGTAAAAACTATTTGCAATTAATTTCTCTTAAGGATTTTTCATCCTAGTTCATTTTTATTTGTTAAATGTTTGCTTTTGAAAATTGTTTGGTAGGTCGCTCAGGGAAGAAACATGTTAACTGTTTATTTTAAACGTTCAAATAAATCGATTCTCAGCATAAGCATACAATACATATGCCCACGTACCTATCAGTAGGGTTGTTGTGTGTTAGAATTCCATATGAAGAAAGGGATTGCGTTAATAATTTGTCCACTGATTCAACCAAAATGTCAGGAGTTGCCAATGTTATCTGTTTTTTGCACAATGTAAGCATCCCAGTATCAGGGTTTCAGTTACCCTACCAGTTAGAAGATAGGAACATGAACACCCAGTAGTATATGAGGAGGGATGTATATGCTGAATTTGTTTAATATCATACAAAGAAGGTAGAAGAAACGAAACCTAAGGGGTTTTCAGTGGAAGAATCATCACAGATCCTTTACCATCTATTTATCAAGCAAGAATCTGTTAAGTTTGCTCGTTGTCTTGAATGATCCACATCTATGAAGAGGTTTTGTCTGTGCTTTGGTCTAACTGATTTGCGGGCTGTGTTCAACAATGGCAACCACACATTTCTGATCCATTATCTTGAATAATTATGAATTAGAAACTCTGACTTTGTCTCTTTCTGCTCTAAAGTAATCTCAATCCATAAGTTTGGGAAACGTTTGTTGAGATTGTTACCTATATTATTTTATGTCTGTATGCACTCTCTTGATATTCTCATGTGCTCAAATTGAATGACTTGTTCCTGTAGGCCAATGAAATCCAGATCATCTTCACTTTAGGTAGCGATGTGCGATAAGTGAGCTACTGATTTCAATACTTCCTAATTGGAGATGTGCTATAACTGGCTTCACCTCAACTCAGCAGTAGAGCAAAGATTATAATGGTGGTTGGCAGTAGATATCTATGATCCTCATGTGTGTTAGAGGCGATCAACATTTTTCCATTCTTGATTTTTAAAAATGTTGTGCTTCCATCTGATTATGTTATATTTCTGCTCATTCAGGGGATTCTACCAACTCTATCCACCTTTATCCAGAATAATTTTGGATCTTAAAAAGTTAAATTCCATCTCCAGACATCTTTGGGCAGTTTATTTTTTATTGTCTCTGTTTTTCTTAATAGAAAACTTCAGCACTATACATCTCTCTGTCCTCTGGTATAGGTAGATGGACAATTGGTAAGGAAAAAGAGCTTCGTTCACAATTGGGAAGAAAAAAGATAGATGGGAAGCAGAGAGGGATTCTTATTTATTTATTTTTTTTAAATAAGAAAAATATTAAAAGTGCCCAGGCAACATGGCAGAACTCTAGGAGTGCTCCTGCTGGTGTGCGGCTTATGGGTCTCCTCACGACTCCATCTGGGGGACAAGCCGCTCAGAGACATGTGTCCTGCCTGCCAGGGACCGCCAATGCCAACTGGATCCCACAATTCTGCCCTGAACCTACATTCGAAGCCCAGCACAGCCTAAGTCAGATGCGCTCGGATTGTCGCCGTGGCTGCATCGCAGCCTCACCTGCTCGGGGGCCAGACGCCGCTACATCTGCCTCTTGTGGCCTCTGCCTGCACAGTTGTTTGCTCGGCCTCCACACGGCGCGGACTGCAGTGATTTCTCATTACCCTAGAATCGGACTCATTCCATGCCTGCTGTGATGCTGACCCCCCTTGGGCCAAAAGGAGGCTGCACACGCTGCATTGTGGGCTGCATAACCCGCTACCATTTTGCCACTGCAGGACCCAGCATCTAACGCCCTCTTCATTTGCTGCTTTTCACCTCTCCTCTGGCCTTCCAGGGTCTCTGTGACCCCCAGCTGCTTTCCGGAACCCTCTGGGGCAGGTCTCCAGCACCGAGGCCTGGCTGCATTGTTGGTCTTTCTCTCTGAAGTGGGGGGCCCTGACTGTATGGCCTGGCCCTAGGGACAGCCTTACCCTTCCTCCCAGCCTCTACACTTGGCTGGCCCAGCGGAGTTGTATTAGCACCTTCCCCCACATCTCCACCTCCCTGTTTGGGCTCTGAGTGCTGAAAGTGCCAGCCTGTCTCCTCTTCCCCCGTGAGGGCTGGGTCGCCCTTGGCCCTGAGGCATATTTTTAGAACTTAGGCAAGGGAGTCGGAGGGACCATTGTGACTGGTGGGGATCCACCATATCGCTGCTCCACTCCACTGCTCCAGAACTGGCGTTTCTGCTCATCTGCCCTTATCCAGAGCCGCTTTTGGAGGAAACTTCACCTGGCAGCCTACCTTTGGCCGAGCTGCTCCGCCATTCTTACGCTTCATCTGGTTGCGGCCCTGCTCACTTCCAATGGCCCATCCCTGATCTCCCCTGGCATGGGGCCACTCTTGGTTTACTTGTGTTCACCCTGGCCACCCTGTCATAATGTCAAAATCTACTAGACAACTGCTCTTCACAGAGTCGGAGACGGGGAATCAGTCAAAGGAAGGGACAAAAGTGGATCCCCGCCTCCGAGTCTGCCACTGACATTATACTGGGGGAGCTTGGAACGCTACGCTCTGGGAAGTGGCAGACAATCCATCCAAGACCTCTGTGGACACACAGAGCAACTGCCAGGACATTTCTTCTTTCAACACCAGGCTGACTATGACTGAATCTTGCCTGGACCAGATTGAGGACAAAATAGTGGCCTCCTTAGACTGGGAGCAGAATCACTAGCACCTCCAGAGGAAAATTGTGGAGTTGGAGGACCACTCTCGCAGAGACAATGTTCAGATCTCCAGGGTTCAAGAGCAACTTGAGGGCGATGACATCATGGGCTTCCTGGCTAGCTTCTTCCCTGCCCTGACAGGCTTATCCTTTAGCCCTCTCTTGGAGTTCAAGAGGGCCCTCGGGATCCATCAACACTGCCCCACACTGAAAGACGGTCTGAGGCAGATCATTGCCTGCTTCTTGCGACACCAGCAAGCCAGGTTGGTTCAGGCTCCAAAAAAGCATGACCCTTTTCAGCATGATAGGCACAAAATCTTCCTGTCTCAGGACTTCTCCCCGGAGAGGCAGGCTATCCACAGGCCCTTTCTCCTGCTCTGCCCTTGCCTTTGACAACTCGGCATCCACTATGGCCCCCTGAACCCTATAGTTAATCTGAGAACTCATTATAACAAGACTCCTCGACCCTGGTCAACTGGCGGGATATCTGGAGGCAGTCATGTGAATGGCATGGACCAGGGCCCCACTGGCTTCCTCTGATGCCACCCCTCCTTCTGCCATGAGGGCCCCCGAGGCCTCCCTCCAAGGAACACCAATTCCTGGAGGAAGTCACGTGCCAGTAGTCCGATGGCCCGAAGCCACACTTCCCTCACAAAGATTTGCATCCCAGGGACAATTCCCAGTACCCTCTAAAACATGCAGCTCCTGCTGATGAGACTTTATGCTCCTGAGTCCTCATGGGTCTGGTCAGTTGGCTTTTCACCGCACCATATCACAGTCACTTACACTCTACTGATCGTGGTACCCTGCAGTCTTATGCCAGCCGTCCTTTGATCACTGACACCTCTCTCTTCGGCACCCGCCCACAATATTCTTTGCATCACAGCGGGTTTCTCTTCTTTCCTATCTCCTACATTATAGACCATACACACAGGAGGCCCTGATAGCTGCTCTCCAGACTCCTGGCCATTCCCTCTAGCCCATTCAAAGTAGGTTTATTACTTCACAAAGGCAGGTCGCTAAGCACCCGCTTGTAGTTCCCCCTTTCTTTACGACCCGCTTCCGTTCCCGTCCCCTCAGGTCTTTGGCCTGCCTCCTCCAAACCCTCCGGTTCAGTGCTCTCCCAGGAGGCTTATGTCCTCACCTTATCTGTCAGTGATCTTGAAAGTGAATGACCTCGCCCATTACACGAACCTCTGCAAGGTCTTTAGTTACACCCTTAAGTCCAACATTGTTCTTCTCCAGGAGATCCACCTTTCCGAAGATGAGAGGCAGAAGCTCCAATGAGATTGGGTGGGACAAGAGTACCATGCATGTAAGGTCCAGCCTGGGGCAGGTGAGGCCCATTCTGCCAAGCTCTACAGCAAGGGTGGAGTCACTATATTGCTTGTTAAACACCTGCCGGCCAAGACCGTCTGGACCTCACATGAACCACACAGTCACTTTGTCCTTATCAAGGTATCCCTATATGATCAGGTCCTCCTCATCAGCTCCATATACACCCCAACCTATTCCAAGAAATCTAACTACATGGCTTTGACTAAGATTCTTCATCAACATCTCAGATCAAAGCTTCTCTTGTGGGGTGCGGGGGGCTGGAATGTGGTTGCAGACTTTTTCCTGGACAAATCTGATCAGTCCTTACACCACAAGCATCACTGCGGCGATAGGACTCCTCCACGATCTGGTCACAGATTTTTCCTTGACCGATCCATGGAGATTGCTCCATCCCACTGAGAGGGACTACATCCACACATCTGGGGTACATGGTGTCCCATCTAGAAAATACTTTTTTCTCCTCCGTGCGGCTCTGGCGTCCACTTGGCGGATGCATTAATTGTTCCCGCTGGGGTCCCTTACTATGATATCATCCACCTGCGCCTTGACTTATATGGTATCCGCCCCTCCCCAAATTGGTGTCTCAACCTATCATACTACAAGTCCCCTACTCACAAAGAGAGATTGCGCGCATATCTCTGTTGTTTCCTTGATACAACGAGTGGTCCATATGCTCACCAGGTACCTTGAGAGCGGCAGGGAAGGTAATGGTGCTGGGGTATCTCATGTGGGCTATCTCCCAACAGAGCGTAAGGCCCCGCACATACAACTGCAATTGAAATCAGTCCTGGCCTCTCTCATGGCCCAGTGCTCCCGGTCCCCCTTCCTGGACACACTACTGCAGGCCCTGCTGCAGGCCAGATACAACCACAATGCTCTTTACACCTTTGGAGCTGAAACAGCACTATCTAGTCTTAAGCAGCACCGTTATGAGCAAGGGAAGAAGGCTGGCCATCTCCCAGTGGCTGTTCCTCCGCTAAGGCGGAGGAGTGTCGCCCCACTGCTTTTTTCCAGCAGTATAAGAAAAAATTAAATGATAATAACTCAGTTATTATAATTTTATTTTTTCCTTTTTCAGTGTGCAGCAGCTTTGTGAGGCGAGGCAGGTGGGGCTGGCAGAGCAGCTGAGGAGTGGTTTGCCCCCACTACTAAGTGCACATGACTTTTTGGCCGGCCCTCTCGAGCCGATCATAAAAGTCATGCGCACTTTCTCTCTTCTCCACCCAGGCTGCATTAAAGCCTGGGTAGAGAACATGCCCAAGCCCCCATTCCCCGTCTGAGCGCCGAGCCACGGCGCTCAGACCAATCACACTGCTCTATTGCAGCGTTGTGAACGGCTCAGTGGAGCTTGGGTGCTTCCAAGCTGCTTCCTTTTCCTTCGGGCGAGAGGAGGAGAGACGCAACCAGGAGGAGCGGCAAGGAGGATGGGCAAGTGGGTAAGTTGAATTTAATTTTTTATTTAACCTCACCCCCAATGCCCCACCGCCCCTCCATCCTTGATTGGTGCCGGCCGACACTGCCATCTCCTGGCTCTGCAGTTGACCCAACAAGCCACCTCTTGCACCATCCCAGCCATCTGGTGGGCAAATGGACAGCTCCTTACCCACCCTCTTGATATCTTGGAGTCCTTTCGATTCTTCTATGAGACCCTGTACTCCTCTGACACCATTTGTGCCCCCAACGAGATTGAGGACTTCCTGTCCTGCAATGCCATCCAGTGCCTCACATCCACCCAGAGCCTAGCCTGAGATGCGGATATTATCACCGAAGAGATCGTGGAGGCAATTGATGACCTGCCCTACAGCAAGGTCCAGGGGCTCGATGGTTAGCCATTAAAATACCATAAAATACACAAGGAAGTGCTGGCTCCCCTGCTCTGCAAAGTAAACTCGGATGAGTTCCTGCCTCCTTCCATCCTCTTGAAAGTTAATAGGGCAGCTATTACTGTCATTCTAAAACCAGGCAAAGACCCGCTGACCTACTACAGTTATTACCCGATCTCCCTGTTGAACGTGGACGTGAAGGTGTTCACAAAGGTGTTGGCCAATAGACTCAACGGGTGATACCTTCCTTATTTCATAGGGACCAGGATGGCTTTGTTCCCCACTACACCTCATCATTCCACCTTTGGCTCCTTTCACACATACTCTGGATGGTTAGGTTGGATGAAGATGAGAAGTTGATGGTGTCACTTGATGCTGAGAAGGCCTTCAACATGGTGAGTGGGGTTACTTTTTCAGGGTGCTGCAACACTATGGGCTGGGTCCGGTATTTCTAACTTGACTCCAGAGGTTGTACAACTGCCCCACAACAGTTGTCAACTGCAATGGTCACACCTCCGCCCCCTTTGAACTCTGTAGGGGCACTAAACAGGGCTGCCCTCTGTCCTCCTCCTTTTCATCATAGCCCTATAACCACTGGCTATTGCCATTAATGTCACCCCCGACATTCACCGCATCCCCCTCCCTAGCGGGGAACACAAACTAACATTTTATGCAGATGACATCCTGGTCACACTCACTCATCCACCCTGCTGCTTCCTTATGGGCTCTTTTCACTCTGATCTCCCACTTCTCTTCCCTTTCTGGGTATAACATCAACTAAAGCAAAAGTGAAGTCCTATCACTCACAACACACATGCTCCCGACAGTTCTGTCTGACTTACCTTTCAGCTGGTCCCCCTCCTCCATCCATTTCCTTGGCATACAGTTCACACCAGGTCTCCGACACATGGTGGAACGCAATGTAGACCCACTTAATACGAGCATCCAGGCAGACATGGCCAGCTGGTTGCAATTGGGCATCTCCCCCTGGGGGGCAACGCAAGTCCTGAAAATGAATGTGGTACCCGGGCTGAACTATGCATTTCATATGCTTCTAATTTGCATCCCAACTCGCCTGATGGACGTTTTGGAGAAAACCCCCAAAAATGTTCTATGTGGTGGCTGGAAGCAGTGGCTGAAGCTGCACAAGTCTATGCTGCTACTGACCAAGACAGCCTTCGCCTGCGAAAAACTCAGGTGTTACTGGTTGGCATCCCAGTTGTCACCCCTCAGATACGTTCTCCACAACGCATTGGATACCCCCAGCTAGGTGCACTTAAAATCCTCTCTTTTGGGCTGTCTCCGGGGGGTGCACCCACTTCACATAGTGGCCATCCTCAGACCGCTTGCATCCCACCCTGTTCTGGTGACCATGCTCCAGGCCTGGCAAAAGGCATACAGCCTGCTGAAGATCCATCCCACCATTTATGCACATGCCCCTCTGTGATGCAATGCCTCCCTTCGGATCAGGGGTTCTGTACCCCATTGGCCAGAGTTTATATCCCGAGGGCTGCACTAGCTTTCTGACTTGGATATGAATGGAGAATACAAGTTATTTTCAGAAGCCAGGTAACAAAATGGTCTCCAGGCAGGGCTTTTCTGGAACTACCAGCGCCTGCAATGCTGCCTTCACAAGGCCATGGGCCCGCCTTTTTTGTAAATGTCTTCCTCACCCCTGATGGACTAACTGCAGAAATGGGGCACCTACAAGGGGGCTTTCTCCGGGTTTTACCGGATACTGGTGGGCCACCTTTACTCTGGTCTGCTGTCCCACTCCCTTTAAGAGTGGTGGACAGCCAGACTGCAGCTTCAATATTCAGATACCGATTGGGCGACATGCTTGTGAACCATGATCAGTACCTCATGGAAACCTGACATAAATTCAGTTACTTCAAAATCCTGCATCTCTGGCATTGGTCACCACCCTGGCTCTATAGGTCTTCTCTTCTTCCATCTGCCACATGCTGGAGATGTGACTCCACGGCAGGAGACATCGTTCACCTTCTTTGGGAATGCCCTGCACTGGCGGCCTACTGGTCCTCTATCACCGGCACCATCAGGCAGGCAGCGCTGCATGTTGGGGCCCTGAAATCCTAGACTGTCCTGCTACATGACTTTGCCCAATGCCCAGAATCATGATCCAACAATTCAGGTGGCTGGCCTCAGCCCTGGCCACTGCTAAGATCTGTATACTGAGTCTGTGGAGGACACTCACCTGCCCTACTCCGGAGGACTGGTTACGTGAGTTGTCCCAGGTGGCTGCTTATGAGCGGATTATTGCCAGACTTACCAACCATTATGATTGTTTTGTGGCCACTTGGGGGCCATTTCTTCAAAATCGCTGACTATCATCCCTCTCCTTGCCTGGCCCACTCTCCCTCTATGTCTGCCTTGATATGTTTACTGCCCTCGTGCAGCCCCGTGCCTTCGTGAGGCCTAACCATCTCCCCTCACATCTGCCCTGGCCTGCCCTCCTACTCCATACATTTGTTGCTTGCTTGCTTGTTTTGATTCTCGCCCCCCAGGTTTCCCTATACCCTTCCCCGGGGCTGTATGGAGCATTCACCTAGATTGTGCCTGACACCAGGACTGGACTTCCTGCCTCCCCCCTATGTGTACCCTCATGCTTTGCCCCACTGAAGTTTGCTTGTGTCACCACTCACCCCGTTGGGCCTCACCACCTTCTCCTTCTAGATACACTGTTGAACTGGGAACTGGCACCCTTCTGTATTCTATGCCCCTCCCCCTTTCAGTGTCCCTTTTAATAGTCACTCCCAGGGGAGGCTGTTATGTTTCTCCTCCTCCACATCCCCTCCCCATTCTCCCCCTCCCTTCCCCTCCCTCCCCTAGCCGACCAAACCTACTATCCTGGTACTTCTCGGGTCTGGCGGGTCCTTCCTGGGTTTGACCAGATCTTGGCCCTCACCGTAGATGTGAGGATGCACCTTGCTCGCTGACCCCCCCCCCCCCACACACACATCTGTCCGACAACCCTTCCAGTGACTTTCACATTGTTTTGCCATGACCTGTGGTTTTCTTTGTTTTGGTCGCGCCTTGTTTCTTGGCACGGTGTTTATCTGTGCTTATATCATGTATCACTCATGTTTCTCTCAATAAAGAGTGCTAAAAACAATATAATAGCAAAAAAACATTCTATCTAAAACTGATGGTCCATGCCATTAAGAAAAAGAATTTAAGATTTGGGATAGAACTCCAACATTGTGTGTCCCAAAAATGACCACAAATAATGTCAAGATTCTATCTTCGTGGATCATCAACAATGTGGTTGGAAAGCCTGCATGTCAGAGCTTTTTTCCATTTGAAAAAATGGTTTTAGGGAAGAAGAGCCAATGAAACACTAGGATGTTGTGATTTTAAGTTCTGCACTACATATAAAAGAAGTCCCAGCCTAGTATGTATTTAATGACCCAACAGTATTTTTGTTGGCAGTAACACATGTGCAGAAGAAACCTTTGCTAACTTTCTTTGCAGTCTTGCACTGAATGGTGATGTGACAACCGTCCCTTACGACCTCCTTTGATTGGTATGCACAAAAATAAAAATACATGGTTTTCTTAGAAAAAAGAAAACTTTCAGACGCTGGTAACTGAGGCCACTTTCCAGTCTATCGAGTTTCACTCACAGTGCCACTATAGACTGTGACCAGGTATATGAAAATCAGCCTTGGTCCTGCTACAATAGGAGAAGTCAAGTCCCAGCTGTCAAGCCTGTCCTCCTCTGATCAAGAACACATGCAAACCCAGGCCTAGTTCATGCCTAATTCAGCCTCGTCAGGGAGGAATTGCCTAAGTGAGCATGGGACCCACACCTGGACATACTGGTCGCATTTAGAGTGCTACATTGAGAGAAACACAAAAGTAATGGGTGGAATGCTTGCAAAACAACCCAGCCAGTGGCAATCATTCGGGCTGCATTCCAGATCATTGTTTTTGCTTACTATGGCATTTCTGATAGAGAACAGCTTTATAGCCATCAGCCTTGGTCCTGCTGCAATGGGAACAGTCTGAATAGTCAATTGTTCCGTTTCAGAGGGGGCATGACCTGGCAGTGGAGGCTGAACTGCCTTATTGGAGCAGGACCAAGGCTGATTTACATATGGCTGGCACCTATCTGAGGTGGCATGACGATTAAAAATCTATGTACTGGACTGGATTGCCCCCTCCCCTCCCCCCCCGAAGTGGTTGCCAGTGCCTGAGATTCGTTCAGGTCTTTGAACCATCATTTTTCTGTTTTCGTTAGACACTTATTTGAGTAATTGGTTCTGCAGTTATACATTGAGTTACGGAGACTTCTTTATTGCACTGGTGCTTGTTTTAAAATGTTTTTTGTGTTTTTTATTTTACATTTTTGAATGCAAAGGCATCTTCACAGGTGTTTACATTGTGAAAAAACAATTGTAATGCAGGGTATTGAAGCAGACCTCAGGTACAACCCTGCTGCTCCTATGTTTGCTGATGGTGACAGGCTGCAAAGTGCTTACAAGTGGGCAGCTAATATTAGGCCAGTGCACAGACAATCCTCTCTCAGAAGCTTTACGAAACACAGTTCAAAAGGCAGCACTTTAGCTCGCCTGTCCCCACTTACTTACAAGCTTCTCTTAAAATTGGATCCTGAGAATTTTTAAATTCTCTTCCAGTGAAGGTCATCCTTTGGATTTCATGCAAGTTAAAAAGAGACAGGATATTGATAAGTGCACACTTGGTGCTATGTTGTCTCCTAAAGATTCAAGCAGAAAAGCGTGGATAATTCTGCAAAGTATGTCAAGTATAAGTCCCAAATCTATGACAGCCTAATCTGTTGAAGTGGTCAATTAATCAGCTTCTTTTCCTCATACAATATATTCTGCCTCGCTGCGGTTTATTTGTTTGATGAGATACCCTGGCATTCTCCTCACATCCATGAACTACTGCTGACGTTTAACAATCCCCAGAACTGCAACTGGCAAGACATTGCTTGTATATGTGTATGGTGCTATAGTTATAGAAATGTGTACACCCAGGAAAGTCTGGTTTTAGGATGGAGGCCAGGTAATTGAAATGGATTTACAGTTTCTAGGATCTCAAACTGTGCCCAATAATCTTATCGTCATGATTTTTGAAAGAGTATTAAGGCTTGAATACCAGTTCTGAAGGCGCTTTCTTGGAAGAACAGTTTCACTTTTTTTTTAGAAGAGAGAGCAGGCCCTCTTTGTCTTTTTACCAGTGTGTCCCTTGAGGGTGAGGTTGATGTCCAGGATGAATCCAAGTGACTTGACATATGGCAAAATTTGGATTCAAAGTCATTAAGGTTTGTATCATTGACCCAGGTCTCTATCATGTCTTGCTTGTTGTTCATGGCAAGTAACATTAATTTTATTTTTTAGTGGTTGAGCTCCAGGCACATGCTGGACGTCCACTTTTAAAAAGAGATGTGCATCATCTGTATCTTGGTGAATGTTGATGTTATATGTGAGGAGAGGCCCTAGGGGCTCCCTGTATAGGTTGAAGATAGCCGGAGACAGTATGGAAAACTGAAGGAAAACACAGCCGATTGGGGCCTTCTGGGACCTAGAGGATAGAAGTGTCAATACTGCCTCCCAAGTCATTGCATTGGAAAGGGCCAAACATGATTGATAGTGTCAAACACATCGGCACCTCTAATAGTATATTGGCAATGACATCACCAACATCAGCTACCAATTGTGAGTCGTCCAGCACAGCAATAATGAAGAAAAGTGCCATGTTTGTCCAAAAGATTGTCCTTATGCAAATAATTTTTATTTAGACAAAATGATTGTATTAAGCCAGATGGTGGCTCAGTAGATTGATGCATCCAGTGCAGAGATCTGTGTTTGTCACTATAGTCCTTCTTTGAATTCCCGGCAGGACTGCTCAACCTTTTTTTCCTTTTGAGGTTGGTAACACCATCAAGTTGCATTACACACATCCATTTTCTGGCAGTAGCGCCAAGAGATCTCTTGGGACGAATGTTCACTCTACAAATGGTGCCTGTGTTGTGTTTTTATATTTACCTAATTTTCATCTATTGACACGGTTACATTATGCCAGATATAAGGATGCATGGGCTGTTACTGACACTACATTAATTCTGTGCCCTTTCTGATGCAAGATTGACATGCTGATTCTTCCCATCCCAGCTGACCATCCAGTAGTGATCCTGACATTTTCACTGACTGATCAGCTCTGCTAATCTTTCAGTCACACATAATTGGACTACCATGCTGGCATATCAGAGGCAAATCTTTCATGTGACTGAACCTAAGCCATCCAGACAGGGCTTTACATGTCACCCAGGCATGTGGCTGACTATTTCCAAGTCCTGTCAGCCGACCAGTAGTAATGCTTCCCGGTGCCAGATACCAGACGTGTTCCTGATTGGTGACTCTGGCGCTACCACATTTCCTCTGGTAATGCGTGACACTATGAGCCAGTCCAACATTTTAGCCAGCAGCACCTCCATTCTTGGACTTGTCGTTTTTGTGTTTTTGCTCTTTGATAACGATACCTACCATCTCTCAACATATGACTCGCTGTTACTAGTTAGCCAGAACTTCTGGTTGAGCACTTGACACGGGGCTTCTAAACACATATATGACTGACTACTTCCCAGTGCAACCAACCTTTCAAAGGCAGGTGAGGGAGTGTAGATATGATTCAATAACATGCAAAATATGTATATGTTAGTAAAAAGACAAATCAGTCAAGTATTTCCTAAGTAAGCATAGTGATTGCTACAGTTATAGTCAAATGGCAACATTTTACATTCCATTGCTGTGCTCAGATCCATTAAGTGATTTCACTCATTCTCAGCCAGTGTAACGCTCACATACATTGAAGAATTCAGAAACAGGTCAGCCACCACTGACTCAGGGAAGATTATGCTTAGGGCTCCCAGTTTTATGGTATTTATTTTTTTGACATTCCGGCTGTATTTATCCATATTTATTTTTTGGTCAGTTTTTCTGTATTAATCCATTTTTTTGCATTTTCTGTGTAAATGAACCTGCAATAGGTATTTGTCCACATTTATTTAACTGATAAATGTATACTTGTATTTGAATGTCCAAAAGGTTCCAGCTGTATACAGTGCAATAGCGTTATCTAAAAACACCTGCATTGTAGAATAGCATAAATAATTGTAGATCCGCACTTAATTAAGCTTAATTAGGAATTCTATTGTCTTTTTTCATCTCCCCTACCTCTCAATCTGTACACCTACTGACCTGGCACTCATGATTGACAGTAGAAAAAAACACATCCAAAGAAGGCCTATTTTCTGTATTTTTCTCTACCTAAAAATAAATACAGACAGGAAAATAAATAGTTTTCAGTCTGTATTTATCTGTAAAAATCAGTAAAAACGGAAAACTGGGAGCCCTAATTATGCTTAACAAAGCACTATTGTTGGAATGGTGAGCTGCGTGTGATTAAGTAAACCTTGGCAAGTAACCACCCTAGGGTGGTGATTGTGAACGAGCACATGTCATCCAATATACTTAAAAGAGTAATTAAAAACTACCCCCCTCAACAGGTTTACACATTGCCTCATTAGGAGAAGCAATGGACTTTCTGCACATGAGATCCTGTATGCAGGGCAGGGATCTCGCTTGTTACTTGATCAGAAATTATTGAGGCAACTTGAACCTTTTCTACTCTCTCCTTGCACACAATTCTAGAAGCATATACAAAGTTGAGTAAAACATTTGGAATTAAATGCTTAACCATGTCAACCTACATTTAGTTAGAGTGACTAACTTAAAAGCTTACCTTAATGTTGTATTAATTTTACTTTTGCTGCTCCCAATATTTAACGTCCATTAATTACTAGATTACATGTGCACATGTCTTACTTATCTATTTCATCCTCTCAATAAATTACAACCTCATAATTTGAAGACCTGGTAAAAATCAGCAGCCAGGTGGCTGTGCCATCAGGTCCTTGCCCACTGCTAATTTTCGAAAAGATTCTTTTATCAACATCTGCAGCTATCCCAGTCAGAAATATCATCAATTGCTCCTTAAACAAAGGGATTTTCCCAGAGAAACTGAACTAAGGCCCAGATTTACTAAAATTTTGCTTGAGGTTGCGCCACTTTTTTGGCACAGCTCGATGCAAAATCTTTCTTGGGATTTGTAAAACCACACAAAGCCCAATTTGTGTGCCTTTGCACAGCATCGACCCATGTATTGTTACACAAACCCATATTTGCAAAGACTTGTAAACATGGATTTGTGCCAAAATGGTGTGCCTACCCAAGGCTGGTGAAACAAGGAAAAAAATCTTTATTTTTCCTTGTTTCTTCCTTTTTGATTGTGTGCTGCATTCAGCAGCACAAACATAAAGAGTTAAAAAACCTCAAAGGACAGTTTTTGTGCAGGAAGATACCACTTTCTTTTTTTTTTTAAGAACCTATGCATTGCTCACAGAGCAGTAAATGGCAAAGGATCAAAATACGCTTCAAGCTGGCACAGTATCTAATAGGAGAGGTGTGGCACAGCGGCTAGGGCGGCTAACTCTGGAACGCAGGACTCATGGTTCGATTGTCGGTGGCAGCTCAGCACCATGTGATTCTAGGCAATAGCTCAATTAATCTCCCCAACGGCCCCCAGCGCCTTGAGACCCTTAGGGGTGAGTAGTTTGCGCTTTACAAATACCAGATTTAGATGTATAATGCCAGCTTACAGGAAACAGATGTTTGTTGCACTACTTTTTCAATTTAACCCCTTCGATGCGTCGGACAGCCAGGGGCCGTCCGACGCACCAGTGCTCATGGGCGTAGGACGGCCCCCGGCTGTCCAATCACATGGCACTGGGAATCCCTCTGGTGCAGGCACCAGGGGGATTCCCTTTCCCCTCCCCAACAGCCTCGGGAGCTGGGGAAGAGCTTCCCCAGTTCCCGAGGCTGTTTCTTTGGTTTCCCTGAAATGATGATCAGCACGCACGCCGCGCTGACGTCATTTCAGTGAAACCGAAACTGAAATGAGCCTTGAGGCTCACTTCAGTTTCACTTTCTACGTGGTCAGGGGGCTATCTCAGCCCCCCGAGCACGTAGAAAGACGGGAGAGGTATCATTGGAAAGGGGAGTATCTCCCCGTTCCAATGGTACCCCTCCCTAGTGGATCCCTGCTTGGGGATCCACCCACTAGGCACCAGGGAGGGGGGAACGGCCCCTTGGGCAAGGGCCTTTGCTCCCCCCATAACTTTTGGGGTAAATTCAATATTTCTGCCTACCCACACAAGTGAGGTACCATTTTTCTCGGAAGAGTTGGGGAATGTGGGGTGGGTGGAATTTGTAGATCCATGCAGATTCCAGAACTTTCCACCACAGAAATGTGAGGAAAATGTGTTTTTTTTTGTGTGCAAAGTTTGAGGTTTGCAAGGGATTCTGGGTAACAGAACCTGGTGAGAGCCAGATAAGTCACCCCATCCCGGATTTCCCTGGGTGTCTAGTTTTTAAAAATGTATAGGTTTGCTAAGTTTCCATAGGTGTCGGCAGAGCTAGGGTTCAAAATCTACATCTAGGGCACTTTGCAAAAAAAGGGTCAGTTTTCACTGTAAAAATAAAGTGTGTCGACGTTGCGTTTTGGGCCATTTCCTGTCGCGGGCACTAGGCCTACCCACACAAGTGAGGTACCATTTTTATCAGGAGACTTAGGGTAAAATAGAATTGTAGAGCAACTGTTATTACCTATTGACTTTCGATGCATTTCTGCCTTCCAAATGAAAGACCATGTGTAAAAAAGAAGTCACTTTGAAAAATGTCCTATAATTCTCCTGCTAGTATGGGTACTCACAATTTCGGAAATGTGCAAATAGCTATTGTTTCTAATCTCTATATTTTGTTCCAATTTCAGAAATACATAGGTGTCTTTCATCCCGATTTTTCACTGTATATATTTTCCCAAATTAAGTGCTATATACCCGGTACATAATAAAAAACCTTTGCAAGACGCTGCTCAGTTATTGGCTCTGGGTTCGTCGGGTTCTTGGTGAACCTACAAGTCCTATATATCCCCACAACCAGAAATGTCCAGCGGATGTAACGGTATATTGCTTTCAAACATCTGTCATGATTAGAAGAAGTTACAGGTGAAAACGTTGGCACAAATGGCTGTTTTTTTCAACTCATTTTCAATTTTTCCTATTTTCAACTGTTTCTATAAAGAAACCTTGAAGGATCTATCCAAATAACCCCTTGTTCAATTCAGAATTGTGTCTACTTTTCTAAAAATGTATAGCTTTCCAGGATCCATTATTGCCTTCATACCCATTTCTACCTTTAACTGGAAGAAGGTTGAAAGCACAAAAAATAGCAAAAATAGGCTATGTCCCAGTAAAATGCCAAAACTGTGTAAAAAATGTTCGTTTTCTCACAAAAGTCTGTCAGTCCCTGAAAGCAGCGAAAATTGTGATTTCAGCCCCACAAACCCTTTGTTGATACCATTTGCAGGGGGGAAAAACCAGACGCTTTCATTTGCAGCACTTTTTTCCCATTTTTCCCCCAAAAATTAAAACTTAGCTGTATTTTGGCTAATTTCTGGGTCCCCTCCAGGGGAATACACAAACCCTGGGTACCTTTAGAATCCCCATGATGTTGGAAGAAAAGGACGCAAATTTGGCGTGGATACCTTATGTGGTCAAAAAGTTACAGGGGCCTAAGCGCGAACTACCTCAAATAGCCAAAAAAAGGCTTAGCACATGACGGGGGGGAAGGCCTAGCAGGGAAGGGGTTAAGCCACCAAGTTATGAAATGCCCTACCTGCATTGCTTAAAGTCATTAAGAACCCCAGAAGAATGGTTAAGAGTTGGTTAATCTGAATCTAATCTATCCGAGAGTCTTTAAAATCATGTTCACAAACATAAGTGTTAACACAAAGTTTGGCCTCACTGTCTACAAAAAAATATCCCTGCACCACTCCCTAATAATCAAGGGAGAGCCAGATCAGCCCAGTCCCCCTTACAAGCATGCCCTTACTAAAACCAAGTTAGAACCAGATCAGCAACTGCGTTGTGCAAGTTTCTATTTACATTTTTATTGCTGATTAGGTTTTTGTGTGCATAGTGTTACATAACTCGATGTAGAGTACTGTCTGTGTAGATAGGTGCTTGGTTGCCCTACACGAGGGTAGTAAGTGCTATACAAACGCTGCAGGGCAGTATGCTACCCCAGAAGCAAATAATGGTGTTTCTTTCCAAAGTTTTATATCCTCAGATTGCATCCTACCTCAATAAGTCTCCTCTACATCCTAAAAACAGGCATGAAAAATTGACTTTAAATTAAAACTAGTCATTGCTTCTCTACCCTTCTTTCTGGTGAATGAGCCTCTCTTACCCTTCATCCTTCCCTTGCTTTATTCTGCCCGAGAGCAGCCTAACTTACATGGTATGGCTGTCTGCCTACTCTCAATTATTTTATTTCAGCAAATTGCTCAAAAGTCACCTTGATCCAGCGGTATACCAACAACAGATACTCCACTACCATATACTCACCTGGGCCCATAAAACACACAAATTGAGTAAACCGCTGGAGTTTGTCAAAGTTTTATATTTATACTTCACAATATTCAGGATTAGTTATTTAATTTTCCTAACTAACCTTTCACTGATCAAAAAGTTCTTTCCTCTGGTCGATGGAGCATTAGTTGAACTAGTTGATGGTGATAATTAACTTAACCCTTGACTATTCTTTGTTTAAAAGTAAATGATCACAGACTCAGGAAGATTTAAAATCTTTATCTAAATTAAATGCATGTGAACCATTTCAAAAATACAGTGCTGTCACCATCATTCTTAGGAGAGAAAATTCAATTTGATTAAACATCAAGCATATATTTCGGACTCATACAATAATTAATGCTCAGAAAGGGAGAGGACAGAGAGAACAGAACATCTACAATAACATGAAATTATATTTACCAAGAATGGTGTGCAAGACCAACCCCCTGACCAAAGGGCTGGTAAGGGTCCCCCAGGATAGGTCAGGAGACAAACACTTCAGGACAGGATTCAGGACAAGATAGGACAAGGATAGTTGACCTCTCTAGAATACCGACGATTGCGTCGCACCCCTCTCTGACACTCTCTTCCTCCTCAAGATTCTTCCGCGATCTTCTGATCTAACCCAATTAAGTTAGGATAGAAAGTTCTTCTTCAGAGTCTGCATTCGATTCTTCATCAGCATCTCACAGCATTCCTCCCAGCAACAGCATCTCCGACTCACAGCATCTGTGTCTCCTTCCTCTAGCATCTATTGCGCTCCCTAACTAACTAAAGCTACCTTAGTTATACCTTTGTTTCTTCATGTTCCACCCACTAAAGTTTCAATATCGTAAAAATACAAAAGATGATTGGTCAGGCAAGGGGGAAGCTCCATCACATCATGCTTACATGTCATCAAATCAGTCAAACTATTGTTCGCAAACCCATCCCCTTAATTTTTTATTCATAACTTTATTCCCATCCACTACATGTATCCAATTTGAATCATTAATGACACTATGAAGAATAGGACATCTCATTGCTGAACTTTTCACCATCCGTTCCCAGGCCTGTAGCACTCCAATTTGGCTTCCGTTCAATGCCTCAGTCATGACCTTCATGGCTCCACTCAGTGAGCATGCACAGGCATTGCGTCATTTCATCCAGTCCGGTTATGCAAGAGAGGCCCAAATGCGAACTAATAATAAAGTCAAAAGACAGATGTTACTTTCACAAAATAAATGGTCTCACTGTATACCTCCCACCTCTACTCTACTCCAGTTTGCTTATTAATACTTTTCCCGCATTAGCATTAGTAAAATAACTTGTTTTCATTTCAGCTAAGCAGATGCCATGCACGCGAGTCTTCAAGACTCCATTTTAGTGTCTTCTGCTCATGCGCTAGAATTTCCCTCCAAGCATTACCTTGTCATTCTGCGTAGATGCAGTTGACGCATGTGCACAACAGTTTCCCGGTTTAAAGCGGTATTAGTCCGTTTTCATTGTTATCTGCATTAGTACACACATAAGCAAGCTTCACTAACCCGCGTGTTCATGTGGTGCGTATTAGTTATTCACTAAACATAATTAATTACTGGTTAATGAGTTAAACGAGTGTATTGCCTCCGAGCAAGTCTCTTTCTTACGAGACCTTGCTCCACCAACCTCATAGAAAACAACTTCCTTCTTTGAAACCATATCCTTCCAAATTAACAATACTTTTTTTAATGAATTTTTATTGACAATCTCACAATGCATCATTACAATTAATTTGAGAGACACTAAAGCACATCTACCATATTTTCATTCAGCAATATTGTATGTGTTGAGTGTGTTGAGGATACAGATAGGTTCTTAAGGGTTCGATGTGTCAGTCTCAAGTTGCAAGATGTTCTTGGAGAGTGTCTTTCCTTAGGTTGGGTCAGAGAAGAGAAACATTTGCTCAACTAAACTATACCCCCTACCCTAGACTCCCCACCACTAAAGGCACCCAACATGTAATTCTCTGTGCAAGGGGGGGGGGGTCATATTTGTTTGTTGGGTATACATGAACCGTGTGATGTAGGAACGGTGGGGCGGGGTAGTAAAGGACTTTGATGTTGTGTGTCCGTCTATATCATAGTGAGCAGATACTGGCATTGTCAGGGTACATCTAGGGTGGTCTGGTAACATCGTCATGGTGGGTTTTTGAATTCCTGGAGGATCACATCCCAGTTTGAGGTAAGAAGATATTCCCTATAGACTACGCCTCTCCTCTGTGCGAAGCGTGGTGTTCTCTGCTTGCGCCAATTTGGTTACCTCCACCCGCCATTGTGGTAGAGATGGAGGCTGTGGTGACTTCCAGTTCATTGTCACTGCCCGTTTTGCAAGGAGGAGGACAAGGTCCATGGAGTCATTGCTATTTTAGGTTTGGGACAAGGGAACAGACCTAGGAGATGTTGTGCTGTGTCTAGTCTAGATCTTCCTGTTGCCCGGGATATATCTGACAGTACTGTGTCCCAGTAGTTCCCTAGTACTATGTAAGCCTAGAGCATGTGCAGAACCTGTTTTACAGTGTGGACATTTGTCTGGAACAAGGGGCTAAGTCCAGTGATTTTGTTGGGAGGTCAGGTAGGACCTATGCAGGATACAAAAATGAATATATTTAAAGCAGGAATTGCATGGTATTTACTGGGATATTCCAGGGCTTTAAGCCACTGTGCATCATGTAGTGCTTGTCCCAGAGAGTCTTCCCAGGCATTTCGTAAATTGGTCCATACCCTCAGCGGGTCTCTCACAAAGGCCCGATCCACCCCACGTCACTGGGTGCTTGCCGTGCCCCACCAAGTGTAAAGCATGTAATAAGGTGTCTCTGGCTCGTTCTGGTCCCCGAATTCCCCAGTATTGTCATATTGTTGCTTTGAGCACCCCATATGTCATGAAGGCTTCGCAAGCGAGGTCATAAAGGTCAAGGAACTCTCGAAAGGACATTATTGTCCCACGGGCAAAGAGGTTGCCAAGAGTATGAATAGCACTGCATTGTGAATCCCCTCAGTGGGACAAGCGGAGAGTAGAGTCAAGCAGTTATAGCCCTCGGGAACCCCCGCCTTAAACATTCCTGAGTTATCTGCAAATGGAGTAAATGTTGGTCCCTTGGTCGATGACTGGGGAGTAATTGCTTATTAAGATGGGCCAAGTGAATATATCTGATTGGGGGAGACTTACCTCGTCAGCGTGGTTCCAAATCAACCAAAGTGCCACCCTTTAAAGCTGAGTAGCGAGATAATATTGTGTAAAGTTTGCGGCCCCCATGCCTCCATATGCCAAAGGAAGTTTTATGGGGGGAATTTTATATAGCGTAAACTAGACCCGAAGGTATCAGAGCGCTTTACATGAGCGCCAGTTGCATTACAGATGGACTCATTTATTTTATTAGGCACGTGGAGATTAAGTGATTTGCCTAGAATCTAAGGATATTGAACGTCCCTGCCGAGACTCGAACCCGGTTCCCCAGCTTCGAGGTTGACTTCTCTAGCCGTTAGGCCACATGTAGCGTGCATAGCACAACCTGTTTCTCCAGATTAGCGTGAGCAAAAGGGCATCTAAGTCCCCAAGAGTGCGTGTGGGGATCGTGACAGGGAGGTTGGGTAGTCGGGGCAGCATCACCATTTTTGACAACGCAACACAGCCTGCCACTGACAACGGCAGGGTTATCCAAAAGGCCACTTGGGTTCTTAGAGAACACACAACCTTGCCAAGGTTACCCTCTGGAAGATCCTCTTCTTGATGGTAGATCTGTATCCCCAGGTATTTGAATGTCTAAGGGGATCATGTCAGAGCCTCGGTCCTAGCTGACACGTCTCTCAGGGACACGTCTCTCAGGCACATGCTCTATGAATTGAGACGATGTACATATTGTAAATGACTCGAAGGCCATATATCACTCTGAAGTTATGCTGGGCAGAGGTAAGGGAG
Organism: Calotriton arnoldi; assembly: GCA_963921515.1. Classification (NCBI taxonomy): domain Eukaryota; kingdom Metazoa; phylum Chordata; class Amphibia; order Caudata; family Salamandridae; genus Calotriton; species Calotriton arnoldi. The sequence goes on from CAWUFW010005666.1 coordinate 875,157, forward strand.
TCCAGGTCCCCGTAACCACTGTGGAGATAAAGGATCATATCATCTCCATGTAGCGAAATGGCATGCGTTTGGGGTTCCATGGGTATACCCCAGTCTTGCCCACTGGTGCATAGGAGAGCTGATGTCGAACATTTAATGAGGTATTGTTTTGCAGGATAAATCTTTTTTGATCCTGGTGAATCAGTGTGGCTAAGAGAGTCTGGATACGGTCTGCAAGAATTTCACTGAGGATTTTGAAATCTATGGCTAGGAGAGAAATTGGGCAGTAGGAAGACAGGAGCTCTTGTTTTCATCTAGGTTTTTGAATAGGCTCCACAAAGTCCTTACATATACCACTATTTTGCATCATGGTACATTTGCAGGAGGCGCAGTACCAAGGTGGATTTATATGTGGCATATAATTCAATTCAAGGAGTAGCCCATTAGAGCCTGAGGAGCGGCCCCTCAAGAACATTCTAATAGCTTTTTAATCCAAATTAACAATACTTAATCTCCTTTGGCCTGTCCATTCATTCCACCGTCATTTGCATGAACCCCCATAACCCCACAAATGATCAGACCTACCTCCTATTAAGGTAGTGTACCACAAAGAAACTAGAGTAAATGAATAGAATGGTTTTTTGGATAGCACAAGACTAATCCTGTTAAACCACAATAACCGATAGCCAACCAATAACCAGTGGATTAACCACTAACTTCAGGATGTGGAGTAGTATGCTGCCCACTGTAAAGCACTTCTACACCTCATCTGGGGTAGTAAGCAATGTAATGAAGTACAATACACTCAGAAGAAGCCACCTTAAAAGAATGACCTTTTAAAACTGTGTGCAGTAACGATCCAGTATCCATTGGCGTACTTTTATTGTTGTGGGCACTTTGTGTCTCTTGACACCATGGCACCACAGACAGTCAACATATCACACAGCTAACACTGGTCTATATAGGGAAGTCCACATGGGATCTAGCCCGTTGATGGAAGTCGGGCTTTGGCTGGTTGCTCCCTAATACACCACATATTGCCTTCCACTTTTTTCTTTACACTGCACGCCACAGAGACCAGGCATGTCTGCAACCCATCAGAGACAGGCATTGTACCACAGCTAGTGGCACAGCAATAACTTGCTTTTATATCGAGCGAAGAAGCACATTTCAGCCATTTTTAGTACTATAAAAACATGATAATAGTACAAACATCATGACACTCGGTTTTAGCATGATCTGAGCTGCCTTCCCCAGGTACAGTGCACTTCATCTTAAGGTAGTGTAACACAGCTAGTTGCAGTTAACTTTCAAACACCTAGTTGTTTCATGGAAATTGCGGTTGACAAGTTGCCAGCGATTTATGGTGGCTGCACTTGATGCAATATCTTTTTGAGGCACACAGATATGCTATTTGGTGAATGAGCTTAAACACTGGTTTTAATCCTGGCTTCGGCACATAGGTATAAACATCATGTTTTTCTCCCTGCTCCTCAAATTGTAAATATATGAAATATAAACAAGAAATTATCTGCAATGTGCTTTTCATAGAGGCTCCTCTTTCGATTACATCAAGATTTCCTCAATCTGAATTGCTCAGTACACTGTTCTATCTGTAAGACCTTATATTTGAAATGTTATTAAAGCACTAGGCCTTTTTAGGTCGAGCATTCGAGACCTCTTATATATACTTTAGTAGTATATACTTATATGTGTATGTACTTTGTGGGCTCTGGAGATCAGCCCTCGGACTTGTCTGCTTCCGCTGACGGACTTTTTTTTCTGTTCAACTGCCTCTATTTAACTAACTTGATAGAAAACGACCAGTAGAGGTCAGTAAAATACCAGAATTGCTTTCTGCTGAGGGACTTTCTTATTTAAATTTTTCTGGCAACTGCCTCTATTTAACTTTCTTGATAGAAAACGACCAGCAGAAGTCAGTAAAATACCAGAATCACTTTAGCATTGTCTAGATTCCAGTCCATAGAAATTGTCTTCCACGAGCACCCGTAGAGAATAATATTTTTTCCAAATCTTGTATTTTCAGTGATATGACCACAGAAGGCCCTGATTTTATATTAAAAACAGAGCTTTGGACTATACCATTTCCCGCTGAAAGGCAATATTTCTCTCCATTTGTTCCCATACCTGGCATGTCACGCAGTTTGGTGCTTACTTTCCCTCCATGTTAAAGGACAGTAGATGTTTCAGCACCCAGGCTAATGTGCTGCATAGCTAAGTAAATATAAGGTCCCAAAGGCGAGACCGATTGCATCGCAAATGCTTGTTAAGTCTCGCCTGCAGACAGCGTTGAGCAATCTTTTGTCGAAGTCATATTGTGGGCAATACTAAAATCTATAGTGGGTTTTGAGTCAGCTGTCGGTTGGGTTTCTTGCAGTGGCGGCTGGTCCATAGGGGGCGCAAGGGCGGCGACCTCCCATCACCAACACGCAGGAGGAGCGAAAAGCTACTCTGTGCATTTCCAGCCTCCAGAAATGCAAACGGACGAACTGACAGATTTGCCAGTTCGTTTTGCTTTCATTTCTGTGCAGGTGTCAACAGAAGTGCACAGAGGAGCAACACAGGGCATGGGTGCTTCAGCTCCATGTTTTGCGCATGTGTGAAGAGCGCTTTTCATTTCACCTCTTCACACATTCGCAACCCATAGACTTGCTGCGCATGCTCTTTGCAGCTCAGCTTGTCTAAGAATGGATGCATGCACGGGCGGTGAGACAAAATCGCCCCAGGCCCTATCAGGAGTCAGGATGGAGCAGGGGTGAAAAGAGGGTTAAAGCTCAGCTCTAACCTGATTCCTGATATGGCTGACATCAGCACGTTCCTGGCGCTGCAGTCGAAAGACCGAATGGAGCCATTCAAGACGTACAGAAACACGCAGGTAAGTAAACTATGGAAAGGAACCCTTCATTTAAAAACCTTTCCATTAAGTTTGAAGACCACACGCAATGGTTAAGCACTCTCCCCGGTTAACAGCTTCGCAAGGGTGGCCCACGGTTATACACTGCCACTAATAGCCTATTGTGGGAGAAAACTCACATGAGGTTGCAAAATAGGAGGCCCTGTTCTCCCTGCATGTGGAGGTTGGCACTGCGCTACTGTGGTTGGCAGGGGCCTTACACACTACTCCAAGAGTGCAAGGGGTATCAGCGGTTGTAGGCACCAGCACCTAAGATCTGCAGGATAGGAGTGGCATTAATTGTGAAGAGTGCTGTATATCGTGATCACGGGAGTCACCTATCTGAACGCTGTGAGGAGTAATGCCCTGCTTTTCTTAGTGGTAAAGGTCCTGGGGAGGTACCAGCGATGGACACACACTACTAGAGCTTAGTGTTTAATGGGGGGTAGACTGATAGGCACCCATCTCTATGTTTGCACCGTTTCAGAAACCTGGGAATCTACAGTGATAGGCATTTTAAACTTAGCATTGGTGAGAGGAATGCTTCTCTGAGATTGCAGTATTTGAGAATCCTGGGGAATCAGCAGTGCTAGGCACCTTCACTAATGGCGCTCTTCGCTGAGATAGCAGTACTTCAGATTCTTGGGTAATTGGCAAGGATCGCCACCTTCACCTAGGGTTGGTGAGAGGAATGATGAGTACTCTTTGGTAAGATTGCGGTTTTTCAAAATAATGGAGATCAGCAGTGATGGGCACATTCCTGTAGGGGTGACATCCTGAGTGAGCACATGATCCTGGAAAGGCAGCAGTTATCAGCACAGTTCTCCAAGACCGCATTGTTTCAGAATGCTGAACTTTTGACCATAATTAACTGATTAACCTATCCACCACTTAAAATGTACTTGCATGTTTCACTATACTAATTCAACACTAATCTTCTATGGGTCCCGTAGTAGCGTGCTACTCGCCGAAAAAGCGCTTCGACGCCTCGTCAGGGGTAGTAAGCGCTATATAAATGCAATTACAATACAATACAATAGAATACATCTTACATGATAATCGCGCTTCTGTACACGTTTTATTTAGATATTCTGTACTCATTGTTCTGTCTTTGTTTGCTTTAATTATCAGGGAGTGGAAGTGCTGAATTTGGAAAACAAAATACTCTAATGTGTGGCAAAGGAAAGGGGGTTTAAGTCATGAGGGCCAGAGCTTGAAAACCAGTGTCTGACAGTCAGTTTCCAAATGTATTTCAAAATAAATCTGCTGCAATGAAATTGGCATCAAGCACATATTTTACAGTAAATCTGTTTTAGATTACCTAACTGGTCACAAAGAGGCTGCATTGCAAACTATTTTACAGGGTAAGACACCTGATGCAGAGGTCTGTGTCCACCAAGCAATTTTGATGAGATTATGCTGGAAATGATGACTCTAGTGATTAACACAGCTCTGGGAGAGTTCTTTGTTTTTTCCATTCACAGTTTTTGCTCATAAAGTAGTATAGAGGATGAATGTGCCTGCTGCAAGGCACACTGTGTAACATGCAGATCACAGAATATTTAGCTAGGTAAGTGGGCTACTGCTTCTGACACTGAGGCCATTTTGTTCCTTCCAGTTCTTAAGTTAAAATATTCTAATATTGTACAGTGATTTATTTACTGGCATGAAGGTGCTGCATGCAAACTGTAAGTCTTGGGTTTACATCCTTATTTTTTCTCAATCTGTTATTCTAAGATTGCAAAATAGAGTTCCTTTGGGAAGTGATAAAGTCTTGTTAGTACTGACAATTACAATAAACTGCAGTGCGTTTTATATTCTAACTATATGGTCCTCCCAGCCATTCACTCTTAACATAGAACGTCTAGAAGTTTGGATGATATGAGATTCCTGCACCCTGTAAGACTCTGGGGCATATTTACAAGGACTTATCGCCGAGTTATCGCCACCTTAACGCATCCAAAGTGGAGATAGATTTAACACCCCATTCACAAGCGGTTGCAAACTGCAGACATCACCAGTATTCCCGCGATAACTGCCCCAAAATTTATCTCCACGGTGGAGACCACAAACTAACCCTAATGAGATGCAGAGTAGGCGTTCCAGTGCAAAAAAACACACAAAAACCACAACACCACTTTCACAACGAACTGCCAGATCTGCGATGCGAACCAAAAACAGGCGATAAGCCGCGGTAGCACCAGTGATTTAACACCTGCCTTTTGCTGGTGTTAAGCAGGACGACTACCTGCAGCATGAAAGGGAGCCCAGCCAAGAGCCACACCCGAAGACCCACAGATGCCATGGAGACAATGATCATGCAGCTCGGATACCCATGAGGGCCACAACACCCACCGCCACCACCCCCACCCGGACATACACACACCGTGCACGACACAAGAGCCACAAAAAGCGCATGATGACGCACATTGTCAAAAAATAACACACATGTGTGGCCAGAAGAACGAGAAACAGTCACACAGCACTGAAGTAACAACCAAAAACGTTATTGAAATGCAACACAAAACACCAATGCGGAAGACTCCTGTCGGGTCCGTCTGGGACAATCACGATGCCACACCCTGGAAAATAAAGCACAAAATCAGAACGTGTGCCATGCGCACATCAAAGGAGCGAGACACAGAGAAACAGAGAATGAAAGAAAGGCAGAGAGAGAAAGAGAAAGAAGGAAATGAAGGGAGAGAGAGAGTGAGAGAGAGGGAAGGAAAGGAGAGAGAGTGAGCGAGAGAGAAGGAAAGGAGAGAGAGTGAGAGAGAGAGGGAAGGAAGGGAGAGAGAGAGAGACACCGCCGTCCCTGCGCACCCAGGCCCCACTGTTCACCTGCTGCCACCGGTGTGTCTCCATCCACATGCCGGGATACACTGCAAGCCACCAGGTCTGCAATCTTTAATCGAGGCCAGAGTCAATCATGGCAGAGTCCATCACACAGCAACAATGCCTGTCCGTCCCTGCGCACGCATGCAGCCGCACCCTACCCCCTCCCGCCGGCCAGCGCTGGCTGTCCGCACTTGCGCACCCCGGGCCCACTGCTCACCTGCCGCCAACGGTGTGTCCACCAGTGGGCACACCACGTGCCCGTGCAAGCTCCAGGCCCCGGTCCCCCCACCATGGCATGGTCCACATGATGCGGACCCGCCCCGCTGCCCAGCAGGTCCCACACATGACGCTGAGTCCTGAGGCATCAATGGCAGAGACCACATCAGTGCACACGTCATCATCGCAGGCTGCACACCCGCTCAGCTATTTCGGTGCCACTAACCCTGTGCAACCCCAGTCAGCGCCACGTGGTGGTAGGCCCGTGACAGGCGCAAGGCCTCGGGTGCCACTAACCCTGTGCAACCCCATTCAGCACCACGTGGTGGTAGGCCAGTGACGGGCGCAAGGCCTCGGGTGCGACCAACCCTGTGCGCAACAAGTCATGGGCCCTTTATGATTGAGTATCGTGGAACGTCCGAAATCCAGTCACCACCGGCAGTGGGGAATGTGACGTTGTCGGCCCCTTATATTGGCGGGGTCACATGGCCTGTGACGCCTGTGCCGGATGGGTGTGGTGTGTGTGCAAACCTGCCCTCAGGGAGTGGCCGTGACATGCTGACGACTAAACCAGTGACCTGCATACCACCAGCGTGTACGCCTGCGACATGTAGCTATATGGGCCCCCCCTCGGAGGGTAAGCGGAGTGGTCTGGCCTGGCATACGCCGGACCAGCGCAGGGCTTGCAACAATGACTCGGGGGCTCTGGGCGTGGTTCAGTCCATGTCCGGACAAGGAAGTGACTAATGCATGTGTCCCTGTTGTAGTGTCCACGGCAACCGGAACACAATAGGCAATGTAGCACACTGTGACTGGCATCCCACTAGATGAGCATCATTGATGTAAGGGAAATCACTGTCCCTACATTCATCCACACATTCATACATGAATGATGAAAGACATGACACAGCAGTGCGTTTCTGGATGTTTATTGCACATCCAGTGGAGTTTTGCAGCTGGAGCGGTACAGGGCCATGCCAAGCACACTACACAATATGGGCCCGTGGAGGGCCAGCCAGAGTCCATCCGGGGATGACAAGTACTGCGGAAGGGGAAGGGTACAGTCTGCAGTCTGGTCGCCGTGTCATTGGTCATCAAACAGGATATGGCAGTCCATGTCGCGGTCCAAGGTGAGTGCAGTGGAGTGTATCGGGGGTCAGTGGAAGGTCATGGGGCCATGTGCGGCACCAAGCAGAAACAGGCAAGGTGGCGGAAATGAATGCTAGTGCCTCATTCTGATCTCAATCCCATCCACGTCCTCGGATGTGTGCTCTGCCCCACCTGTGGGTGTTGCAGTACCGGCTGTGGCACTGTGTGCCACTGACACATCAGGGGCCGGAGGAGGATTGTCAGCCGCACTGTGTGGCAGTGACACATCAGGTGCCGGAGTGGATACGCCTGCCGCACTGGGAGGCACTGACACACCAGGGGGCGGAGATGTGGATGGTGTGGGGGCAGCAGCATTCATCATCGCCACACCTTGTGGCAGCAATGCCGTGATGAGGATCTGCACGGGCATGGTAGATCCCAGCTACATTTCGCTGATGTGCAGCGGTGGCTGCCATCCTTTCCACCTCCATCCACACCATGTCCTCCATGAGCCTCCGCATGTGTACCAGCTCACGGCTGGGATCGCTGGAGCCACTCTGAGCGGACAGGTGTTCTTGTCTCCGAGTCATGACTCCAGCGATGTCAGTCAGGGCTCGTTGGAGACCATGGAGCGGGCCGTGGGTGTCCGTTAGGGACTGGAGCTGGTCCCTGATGGGACCTAGACACCCATGGATGGCGTCCAGTGTGGTATCCATGAGGTCGAACCCCACCCACACTTGCTCAGCCGTCTTCCTCTGGCCCTCCAGCACACGGCGTTAGAAGGCCATGTGTTGTTCCTGGGGGTCTTGAGAGACTGCCGGGGCTGTGGGTGCCTCCTGCTGGGTGGTTTGGGTAGTGGGTGGGGTCTCCTCGATGCAGCTGGGCTGCCCTGATCCTGGAGGTGAGTTGCGGATGATGTCAATGATGTCTTGGAGGGCTTGGGTGTCGATGCTGGGGGTGTCCTCCTCGTCATCAGTGAAGAGTGGCTGGAACTGCTCTGCAGGAGGTGTTGACGGTGCCCCTGCAACGTGAAGGGGAGATGGTGTATTACAATGTGTCCGCATGTATGTAGCCGCATGGTGCAGGTTCACATTCAGACAGAATGGCATTGTACATTGTGACAGTCTGTGGATCAGGGCCATGATCCAGAGTCATTGTGGGTGTGCACTGTGCTCCGCTTAATTGTGCATGTGTGCCATTGTGGCCATCTCCACCCGTCACCCCAGTACCTGGTGGTCACTCACCCTGTTGCGGTTGTGTTGTGTCCTGTCGAGCAGTGTCCGGTCCCCGACTCCGGCCACAGTCTCCACACTGATGACTGTCGACACCAGCTCCTCCATGTCATCCAGCTCCAGCTGTGGCGCTGGGCTCCCACCTCCAGTCTGCATTGCTGCCTTCTGGTTGCCTGCGAGTTTCTCCTTGGTCTTGCGCTTGATGTCAATCCATCGCCTCTTGACCTCGTCCATTGACCTCTTGTGCTCTCCGACGGCATTCACCTTGTCCACGATGTCCCGCCATATTCCATTTTTGGTGCCCAATGACACGTTGGAGGTGACAAACAGTTGTTGATGGTGTTCCATCACCTCTGTAACCAGGTTCCTGTTTTCCTGCGGACTGAACTTCGTCTTCCTCTTCTTCTTGTCCTTGCCCTTCCCTGTCCCCGAGGTCCCAGGCTGGTCGTCCGGGGTGCTTGTGGGGTTGCGCTCATCCTCTGCGCCTGCTGCGGCTGCCTCCATGGTGCTTGGGTGTTGGTCATTTTGTGTTTGTGTGTTTTTTCTACTTTTATAGTGGTTTTTCCCGCCTGCCATGTGTGTATTGCAGGCCTGGCGCTGCTTATCGCTGATTTCCTCATCACGCTTTGGCCCATCGCATGTTTTTGCGCGTTGAGGTTTGTGTTTTTATCACCGTTGCGGTTGTTGTATCGCGGACATTGGCCGCGTTTTCGTGGGACTATCGCATGGTACCGCCGTGTTGTGAATTCCACGTTAACACAGGGTTATTTTCCCGCGATAGGCTGCGATGTGTAAAGTTGCGTTAACATTTTTTGGAGATGTTTAGCATACGTTCTTGTGAATATCCCCCTCAATGTCTTGCTTAACATTTCCTGTACATTGATTTACACACTTGTATGATTTATTGTGTCTATCTGTGTGATGAAAGCACTCCGACACCCTACACTTAGGTGAGTGGTGCTATAAAATAATTACATAGAAGAATTTAGTAGATGACAGTTAAATCAATATCACACTATTTTAAAAAAAAATGTTTTCAGTGTTAGAACTCCCTGCCAATCCCAACCGGAGTCAGGCTTGCTCCCTTTGCACACTCCTATGATAATATACAGTGATATATTTTTGCCACACCACTTTCAAAGTTCACCAGCCGCCACTGGTTTCTTGTTAATCTGATCTGCTTTTTATTTGACAGCTGTCCTCCCACTTCTTGTGTTTGCCCATTTGCTATGTGTTTGACCATTCCCTGGAGCATAGCTTCTTTACCATTCTTTTGATTAGATGATTTGCATCCTTTTACTGCTTACATTCAGGGCGCTTCTGGTTTCTTCTTCTATCAGCACTCCCTGGGACTGCATCTGTTTTCTTGCTCTGGTGCTTTGCCCTCAAAACCTCACCCGCTGGCTATTAGTGTTGCTCCCTCCTCCCCTGGTTAATCTTACTTCCCTCTCTGTCCTTATGTTTTTTTACTTTCTTTACTGGAACAGTAAACTGAAAGTTCATAATACAAGAGGAGAAGGCACCGCGTCATGATACATACAACCAATGCTGTCCTGTATAAGAAAACAAGCATTTTTTTATTATTTTTGCGGCTGCGGAACAGCATAGGCAAAAAGAACTGACAAAGCAAACACTCGTGAAATACCACTTAAAGGCGCAACCAATTGGCTTTGCCAGTGTTTGTTCTAACCGGAAACGATCACAGCCTTCATGCTGAAGTCAGTTCTCGAATCTTCTGGCATTTTCATTTTGCAGCCAGGAAGTGCATTTGCAAGTTCGTTGTGCATCAGAGCATACCCCACTTCAGAATGAAGTCTAACATGTTGCTGTGTTTCATCTCCGATGAGAGCGCACATCTCACGTGCTCAAGGGTAAGCTTTGGCGCACAATCATGTCAAGGGGTGACAAGTTAATTTGTCACAATTTCAAACCATAGCTAAATACTGTCTTTGTAAAATATAATCTGGGGACATGGACATTTTTTTAAAGGACTATCAAAAACAACAGTGTAAATCTATTGGGAAAAAAAAGAAATACAAATTTTCTTCATAGTGTAACGACAGAAATAGAGATAAAAATAAACACTCATAATAGTTGAATGCGACATATTATAGTCTGTTGTTATTCTTAACTACCATTTTAAAGTATGAATTTTTCCTTTTCGACATTTATACGTTCCAACACTTGGTTTGATGACAAAGAGCGAAAGAGTTGCTTATCTAGTAGTTGTTTTGAAACATTGGAGAATTGCCCTTGCATCCGTACTGGCCTATTAGCGGCCAGGAGGTAAAACCGTAGGTTGATTAATGGTCCAATCTGAAATGATGCTCTTTTGTTAGAACTATGATAAAACCTCTGCTTAAATATATTTTCAGATTCATTCTTGATGCATATTAATAAAAATGTACAGATATAAAAAGGTGACGGGATTCTCGTAATGTATCATATGTTGTTTCCAATGATGGCTTTCTCTTACATTTTCTTTTCTTTGATTGTGTTACAGGATAAAATAGCACTTCTCGCTAGTGTTCTTGGCGTGGCAGGTTCCGTTATTTGCAATTAGGGCGTAAGTCACTTTGGGTATCTTTTAAATATTGCCTACAACTAACCTGAATATTTAGGTGATTCTGCTGTTTTAAAAAACATAATTTTGAGTTCATTTCCACTTATCTAACTGAGAAATCATAGTTTTGTCTTCAAATTAATATCTGCCAAACCCCCAAATCCCTGGCTGGGTGTATTTCTGTCTCGGGTGCCAGGAATCACCTAAGAGTTTGCCTCAGACGGATAAAACCTGAGCAGGAAGGCTGTGTTAGTTGCACATTCTGGGCCTCATTTATAAGAGGGTTACATCATGTTTGCACCACGCAACATGGTACATGCATGATGCAAACCTCTAAGTCAAATGTTTGTAGCCACGCAAAGCCACTTTGCAATGCTCTGAGAGGCTTCAAAAATCTGGAGTAACACAACGCAGCACAAATCGCTGCGTTGTCTTAGTCTGCCCTGGGAAGGCATTCCATGGGCATCGCGTGGGTGTTCCCAAGCAACTCCCATGGATTTGATGCATCCCCAAATTTACAAGAACTTGTAAACTTTGGGATGTGCCAAAATCTTACACCTTCCTAGGGGAGGCGTACCAAGGTGGAATATCTTTTTTCCCCTTGTTTCTTCCTCTCTATATGTCTGCTGCATTCTTCAGCACACATAGAAAGAGGAATATGCCTCCCAGGACTGCTTGTGTGCAGAAAGGTGCCCCTTCCTGCACGAAAACAATCCTGCATGCAACACTGGCATCCTTGCGCCAGGCACAGCCAGTGCAGGTACGAGCTTTGGGGCGGGGCCGGGTGGGGGTGGAGGGGAGTCGACAGACAACAGAATAGGGAAAATAAAAATTAAAAATAAAGCCACTTACCTTGCGCTTATCGCATCACCGATGAGGCGAGCACAAGGAAAGTGGTTTTCTTTAAATACTTTTGTTTCACAATATTGTTGTTTTTGATCTTGTGTCAGTGATCCCTCAATAGATATCCACTATAATTTTAACAACCTAGAGGTGTGTTTGTCTAGATGAATGCCCCAGACCAATACTGGCCAGTAATGTGTACAGAAACATGTTGGCTTTTCAATGTACACTGAGGCCCTCTTTACGAGTTGCCCGGTTTTTAGGCCAATAATTTTAGCACCGAGTCTGAATTGACCTTGTCCAATAAATAACGTGAAACTACGAGTTTGTATCAGGTAATGGGGTCCAACCTGCACCAAAATCTGCATGCCCCCGTAAATATCAGTCCAGGAGTTACCGAACAAGGGGCAGTTATCAAGGACACTTGTAATGAGGGCTTAAATAACTCATGCATTCTAAGATTCTAACCTTGTCGTAGGTAGGCCATAATACAACTAATAGTTACCTACCACTTCACAATTGTTGCTTTTTGACCCAGACACTAAAAAAAAAGCTTTCAACATTTTTTATGCTCATTCCAAAGTTTCAAAAAAGAGTACCTTTAAAAAATATGGAGAATAAGCTTGCTGTGTGAAATATCCGCTCAGGACCGGAATTGATGATGAAACATGTCATATAAGGTATACACTAATTCATACTCTTATATACTGGAACTCCAAAGAGCAAAAAGGCTTTTTGTTGCCATACATTCACAGTCGTAGGACCATTCTCAAGAGAGAATGGAAATCTAACGGACATGTTGTTCCTTGTCTGATGTTTTCTTTGTCCTACACTGGTGTGCAAGCCTCTGTTATGGATGAATACTGCAAATATAAGACTCCCAAATAAATGTAGCTTAGATGCGGCAGGTCAATCAGTATTGGAAGAAATGCTAGCAAATCGGATCACTTCCTCTGCACCTGATCCTGCACAGAGCAGACCTTTAGGCGACTCATTGAATGAAAAACCAGTTTAATAATAGCTCATTGTCAGAGCCCCAGACTCAGATAGATGCTGAATTCAGCAGCAGCAAGTTTGGGACTATAGAAGCATGTGCCGGTGGTTCCCAACCTCAAAGAATACAATGGTCAGCATCCGAAAAGAATTTGCGGCATGTCAGTACATCAGGATGCAAGGTGAGATGAGGCCCACAATCACCATTGCCTTAGAGCCACAGAGGGCCTCAAACCATGATGCAGTCACCAAGAAGGCCAACATGTAACTATCCTTAGACAAAAGCGGTCCACATTTGAGGTCTAACAAATAAGGCAGTGGGTTCCGCAAATATTCTTTATTTGAAGAAATGTGCATTCTTTTTCATGAAAGCAAACGGCTCTTCATCAGGGCCTCTAACAATAACAATTCTCATTTCACGTTATAATTCATGGGCGAAGTGTCATTCAGTTCTACAACAACGAGAGTATATTAGGATTTCGACACAATAACATACAACATTTTGTTTATATCATGACCCTATTATGGAGTTGGTGAATGTACGTATCTGACTACAACGTTTTGTACACTGCAGTCCCTTCTCCACAAAGTTCACAGGTGCATGCAACACAAAGTACATTAATTAACAGGACTGCATTCTCTGGACTGGAGAGTGAACTAAAGGGACTATCCCTTTGATATCGCCCTGAGGCAGCATGCACACCACCACTACCAGACATCTATCAGTCTAAACCATGAGGAAACCTGGCAACATACCAACTCGCAAATCTGGACAAATTCCCTGAGCAGTGCTTCATTTGAGCTGGTGGTTTCCCGTGCTCGGCACAGGGACTTAATTGCCAAAACCTGTACTTATGAAAGTCAGCCACATGGTGGCGTTGTTTGTCTAAATGAAAGATGAGCACACACAAGTTGTTTTTTAATAAAATAAACGTTTAAAGGCTCATACATGCTGCCCAAGACATTCTCATAGCTCTGGGGGCTTCAAATAATCTGAATTGTCACCTTTGCAGGAGTGTGATGGTTGTGTTGGTCCTGTCATTGGCAGGGCTGGCAGGGGCAATGGGTGGGGCAAGCTGCAGTGGCCTTTTGAGGAGTGCCCTGGCACATCTTTTTTTTGTTTGTTTTTTGTTACAACTGTCCCTGAGATATCATATTAAATGGCTTTCTAAACTCTCACTCCTTGTATAACTCAAGAACTTGATGCAGGGCAAAATCAGTGGCAGTTTATGACGGCACACCATGCCCAAAGAAGTCTGCTAGCACAGCACCAGTTAGTTTTACTGAGGTCTGCATGGAGAGTCTGCATTTCAGTTATCCAGGAGCACGTTATTCAGTATTGCCTGTTTTTTCTCTTGCAGGGGAACATCTACTAGGGAATTTAATCCACATGGCGGATCCTGCAACAACGCTGATTGCTGGAAGCCCTTTCTTTCCAACTTTCCACACAAGGGATCATCTTTTATTTCTCTTACTCGGCATGTTATTCTCTAGGAACCTCACATGATTTTGTACAGTCCCCTGTGTTGAATCACCAATAAAGTAGAAAAAACATCACAGTCCCTGACTCGTCTCCATCATTTATTAAATATCTGAGAGATAGGTGTAACAGGCAGAGACTTCACTTGAGAGTGGACTGTGGACTTTTCTCCAAGCTCTGTTAAATATTGCTATCAGTGCTTAGAAACGAATCAACGAATCATAGTTCCACAGCCCTTTCCTTTTGGAGGCCGCGATTTCTTCTTCCAAGTTCAGCTCTACAGACATAGTTATAATCACCAAAGGACTTTCTGGTCATGAAATACTAACACAGCTAGTGATGAGAATCAGAGCCAATTGTGCACAGGCAACACATTTAACCATCATTGCATAGCCAATAGGTCGGGCCTTCACACTTTATTAGTGAATAAGCTAATTAAAGTCGTGTAAGAATAACTGCCAAATAAAACAAACGTTTTAGCTCTAAAAGTGAAGTGGTTCACAAAGTGCTCTTGGGCGTATAGCAGATATATTAATGACAAAATAAAGTGACTAGAAAACCAAATGAGGCCTTTTTTTTAGCAAGGGTGCAGTAACACAACAAACCTTAGAAGAGACACTGGTTAAACTGTTTCTGTACAATGCAAAGTAAGAGGAAGCAAGTGCAAGAAAACAAACATTAACCACACCCACACCCTTCAAAATCCAGGTATTCAAACCAAGCATTTTTTATCTGCAGTCAAAAGATTCACACAGTGTGCATACGAATATGGCGATTGTGATAATGACAAAATGTAGCTCATCATATGATGACAAGGAGCTTTTTAAACGTGTGCACGAAGTTAGCAACTTCATGGCTAAAGTGTCTCTGTAAACAGCAAGATTAAAGCATGTACCCTGGCTAAAGTGTCTCTGTAAACAGCAAGATTAAAGCATGTACCCTGGTATTTTATTGTTGAGAAAATCTAATAATTCAGCTATTACCAGAGGAAAAAGCACAAGACAATGAGTTAGACCAGGGAAGAATAAAGGGGCATATCTACAAGGCCATGCGATAATTATCGCTCAGCGCTCTTAGCGCGAGGATAATTATCGCCGGCCGAAACTGAATTTTATCACGGAGATAGCGTGCTATCAGCAACGCTTATCTCCAAAGCGATAAAATTCAGAGCGCAAGCTGCCAATTGTGCGATTATCGCTGGAAATCCAGCGATAATGGCACAAGGTTTGGCGATAGCTTGCTGATAGGGCAAGACATACTTAGCCATGATATCCACCTTACATAGGATATCATGGCTAAGTCAGTCTTGAAGCAGGCGTAAGGAAAGTGGCGATAACAGAGGTTATCGCTACTTTGCTTGTCGCTATGCTTCATAGCGTGAGGCTTGATAATAGGAGAAATGTCGCTTAGCGACATTTCTCCCGTTATTCTGGGGAGGAACGCCACTTTGCATCTCATTAGAGATGCAAAGCTGAAGCGATAGGAAAAGAGGCGAAGAAGCATGGTTTCACGCGTTAGCGTGTCCTTGCTAATAGGGCGTTAAAATTATCGCCGCTTTTAGTCCGAAAACGGACGCTAAAGCGGCGATAATTTTAACTCCGGCCCTTGTAGATATGCCCCAAAATGAGTTAAATGAGTTGTGAAAATCTGCTGAACAATAACATGAAAACAAAACCACCAACATTAAAATGCCTTTTACAACTAGAGAACAGCACAGGTGGGCACAGAAACAAATTAGGTATAACCACCATTGCAAAAAATACTAAAATCTAATGTTACATTTTTACATTAAAATTGACGTGCTACACACATTGCACACGCACATAAAGCAGTTGCGTTAATTACAAAGGGCAGTGGCTAAAATATGAACACGAGGAGCTTTTACCAACTGCAGTGATACTGCATCATCAAACCCGCCACTTACTAATATGTCTGCTTGAAAAGTAAAAAAAGACGAAGAACCCTGAAACAAATTGTTACTGAAAGGCAAACATCCAGCAGGTGATAGAGCAAGCCCAGTTAGAATTTAAGTATCAGTAGAGCGCGAGCTTTAACCATCCAACTGTTCTGTTATGTTATTTGTCCATGATGCAGCGGCGTCACTAGGGTTGGTGTCACCCAGTCGGTAACTCATGGTGTCACCCCCTCACGACTTACCCCATGACACCATCACATGGGGTGACACCTTTCCCAAATGAGACTATTTAGTAAATAGTCTCATTTGGGAAAGGTGTCACCCCATGTGATGGTGTCACCCGGTGCGGTCCGCACCCCCCGCACCCTCTTAGTGACGCCACTGCCATGATGTACATTTAGGTAAAGTCACACACAGGTTTTTTTCACAAGCAGTTCAGATGGACTAATCTCTAGGCTGAAACAACAGTTTGCACAAACATACATGTTTTTATTAATAAAATACGAATTTTATAAAGTGAGCAATATTGTTGCTAATGACATGCCCTATACAACCGATACAGGTAAGAACAGTGGGGCAGGGGAGGCGGGGCGGGGTGTAATCAAAAGATGAAAGAATAGGGAAAATAAAATAAATAAATAACTGTTCCGTCCTCTGTTGACTTACCCCATCCCCGCCCTGCTCCGCCCCCGCCCCTCCGCTCTTACCGAACCGGCCGCGTCTGGCCATATATTACCAGCTTTAACAAATTAGACACATTTTAAAACATGGTTGTTCTTTCGAGGCTCTAAGGGTTTCCTTCTTTTCTTATAAGGTGAACTTAGACATGTCAGGTTCATTTCACTTCAAAAAAACTTCAGTGCAAATTATGCGCTTTGCAAATTATGCTAACAATAACATTAATATTAATAAATGTAAAAAACGTTAGTGATACATTATTGGCCAAAAGGGGTTTTCATTCAAATTGTATGGGAACTAGTAATTCAAAGCATTGGAAGAATTTTTTGATATGGCACTACAAAATGCAGCGTGAAGGGAATATATGTTTTCACTTCAAAGGAGAAAAAAAATAGTTTATACTTGCAACCAAACCGACTACAAAGCAAGTTTATTTAACAAATTCAGGGCCTCATATACAAGGCCACAGCGCCGCCAGTGCGTCACATTTTTTGATGCACCGACGGCGCAGTGTGCCTGCAGATATGCCTGCCCAAATGCTTGGATGAAGAGATAAGTGGCTCACCCATGGAGAGGCTATCTGGTAGAGAGAGCTCTGCTACACAGGAATGCCAGAGCAAGGGGGAGGGATTGTAAACCATGAAACATCAAACCGGGATAGGACAGGCAGGGCAGGCCAGTTCCATCCACCACCCAGCCCCTCTGACCCAGCCAGAAGCCAGGCTTAAGGCAGGAATTTGCAAATTATAGGGGGAAGAGAGCTATGGAAATGAGCCATACTGGTGTTTGGTTTAACTAGTTCTTGCTCCTCTGCTGACATTTCAGCCATACTGAATTTTGGAGGAATAGTGCTTTCTGGGAAAAGATTTTTTTTTTAATAAACTTTATTTTCATTTGTGCATAGTGAGCAATAGACAGTGTCCCAGAAAGAAAACATACACTTCAATATTAATACAATAGTCATGTCACAGGGATGATGTCAAGCAAGTAAAATGTGGTACAGTTACATATCGAATTCAAGTACACATAGCACATTGATTCTGCAGTACAGTCTGTACATGCCCTTTTAGTGTCCACTTCTACTTATTAAACATATTTGATCGTATCAGTTTACAACTTAAACTACATCAAGGAATCAGCAATTGACCGATAGCACCTGGCACCTTCAAATCTCTCACCCCACCCCGGTGCGATTGAGCACTTCCTGGGAGTCCGTGGCTCCTTCTATATCTAACAGATATTGACGATACGGGCCCCATATATCTTTGGGTGCGCTTCGTACTGGCAACAAAGCATTATAATTATCAGATTGAGTTGAGCAATATGCTGAATCATTTCCCATTCCGTAATAGTAGGCAAAGGGCCTCTCATCCAACGCATAGCTACTCGTCTCTTAGCTAAAAGGAGACCAAGAGCAGCTAACTTACGTATACCCTTCGGTATTACTTTGTCAAACCCCAAAAGAGCAACCAGTGGAGTCTCTGATATCTCATGGCCCAGCATTTTGGAAAGAATCCTGTAGACATTGTGCCAAATGGTACGTATCCCTGGGCACTCCCAAGCCAGGTGAATAAAGTTTGCGTTACTAACGAAACATCTCAGACAAGTGTCGTCTTCTCTCAAACCATATCTATAAAGCCGAGCCGGCGTGCAATATGTTCTGTGGATATATTTAAAATGGGTTAGACGATGTCTGCCATTTAATGAGATAGACTTGACCGTAGCAAAACACCAGGACCACTGCGCCTCTGTGATAATCATGTCCAAGTCTTCCTCCAAATCTAATTGAAATTTTTGTTTGTTCTGTTCACGGGTATCAAGAAACAGGGAATATAATATAGTGATACCGTGTTGTGGGGCTTCTGCTTGCTAAAGGTAAGTGAGTGACGGCATCGCCGCAGGTTCCCTCATGTCTGATCATAATAAAACACGCAAGGCGCCACGAAATCTGTGATATTGGAAAATATCCAGCGCCGGGACTCCCAGAACCTGTGCGGATACCTGTTCCCATGTTTTGGCAACCCCATCAATGAACAGGTCCCCCATGCAATGAAGGTTTAGCTTCATTAGCGTCGTCATTATGGCCTTATCACCCTTGTGAGGGAGCCAATCCCACCACTGAATTGGCAACTTAGGAGAGTATATTAGCTGTATATGTTGCCTACAAGCTATTTTGGAGAGTTGGTGACAAGTGCAGTTTACCGGATCTATTGTGCTTGGAGTGCTACGTGCCGCACCTGTCAACAGACAGGGAAAAGGGGTAGGGGACACTGAATTGTGTTCGAGAAGGTGGTGTGGCAAATTCTGAAGACCATGTAACCATACATGTGCATGTAAGGTTTGCGCAGCTCTGTAGTACCTTTCCATGTCCGGAGCGTTCAACCCCCCTTTCGCATAGGGTTTCGTTAATACATCCCAGTGAACCCTAGGCAATTTCCCGGCCCAAACAAGACGACTCATCAATTTGCGCATATTGGAAAAAATTAATTGAGGTAAACTAATAGGTATATTGACAAACAAAAATAAAAAACGTGGAAGCACAATAATTTTTGCCAATGCCACGCGGCCGATTAATGAAAGTGGCAATTTTATCCATTTCTCCAGAGCTTCCGATAGCTTTTGTATGGCGCAGCCATAATTCTCAGACAAGATCAACTGCATCTGTGTGTTTTTTGATGCCCAAATACCGCACTGGGTCGGTCGTCCATTCCAACGGGTATGTGGTATGCACCGGAACAGTGGTGGAGGTGAGTGGAAAAATAATTGATTTATGCCAATTTATGTGGAGTCCGGAGTGTTGGCCAAACCTTTCTACCTCTTGTAACATGGGAAGTAAATGCTGTTCTGGATTGCGGATATAAAGCAAAGTATCATCTGCATATGCAGCGATAGTAAGATTATAATTGAAGGACCGGATACCGCGATATGCGTGATACTCGCGCATTGCGCACATCAAAGGTTCTGCCACCAGAGCGTAAAGAAGGGGGGAAAGGGGGCACCCCTGCCTCATACCTCTAGAAATTACTATTGTGCGGGATGTCATGCCATTGATCTTTACCTTAGCTGTCGGTTCTGCATATAACACCTCTATCAAATGCAGAAAGATATCCCCGACTCCGACTCTGCGTTGAACAGCGTATAAAAACATCCACTCCACGGAGTCGAACGCTTTTTCAATGTCAATAAACAGGGCTGCCGCTCTCATTTGTGGGTCAATACGCGCTATGGTTCCAAACAGCGTTCGAAGGTTGCTGGATAATGACTTACCAGGTACAAACCCTGTTTGTTCTGGACCTACCATTTTTGGCAACAAAGGGGCCAATCTATTCGCCAACACTTTCGCGAACAACTTCGTGTCTGTATTCAATAGTGAGAGTGGCCTATAGGAAGAACATTGTTCTGGGGGCTTCCCAGGTTTAAGTAGCGTGACGATAGTGGCTTCCCGCATTGATGGTGGCATTGTACCCTTTTGTGCCATTTCCTCAAAAATATTGACTAGATGTGAAAGTAACTTATCTATGAATGCTTTGTAAAAGGCTACCGTCAAGCCATCCGCACCTGGCGCCTTTTCGTTGGGCATATCTTTCAAAGCAGCTGTAATTTCAGTAGGCCTCAATGGGCCAATAAGTTGCTCCCTATCGCTATTCTCCAACCAGGTCATGGCTATGTGTGCTAAGTAGTCATCGTCGGATTCCTGAATAGTATTTTCCCTTGAAGTGTAAAGACCAGTATAATAATCTGCAAAAGCATCAAGTATAGCAGGAGTATTGTCAACCAAGACATGCTCCAAATTATATACTTGCGTGATATATGTATCTCCCCTGGGGGGTCTAACCGTCGCCGCCAGAGTAGCGCTGGGTCAGTCCCCTTCTGAGTATGACCTGGCCACAGCATATTTCCCCAGATGTTTGACCTCATCTTCCGCTAACTCATTATATTCGCTAATTTTAGTCCTAATCTGTGCAAGTACCCGGGGGTCGCCGGTTTCTTGCAGTACCCCCTCCAGGGATCTCAGGGTAGCTTCGACATTAGCAAGACGTGTGCGTATGGATTTAAGTACCCCGGCGTGTTTGGAAATTGTGATCCCCGTATATATAGTTTAAAAGTTTCCCACACTGCTCCCATAGTGGTGACACTGCCTAGATTTGTAAAAAAAACCTCATCTATAGCCGAGCCTATTTCCGCATGGAAAACTGTGTCCAACAGGGAATACTGCGGAAATCACCATGTTTGTCTGGGAGAACCCACCACAGGGAGTTCCAAGGTGAGACTAATCGGGGAGTGATCCGACAAAGTCCTGGCCATATGCCGACATTCTCTGATGAAGGGAAGTAACTGGAGGGAAGCGAATCAATAATCTATTCTTGTATGGGTGTCATGGGCAGCTGAGTAATGAGAATATTCCCTACCCAATGGAGTGAGATGGCGCCACACATCCCGCATACCTTCGGTCTGTGCGATGTAAGCCACGGCACGCACTGCACGCGAGGGGGGTATCGGCGCCCCCTTAGAGCGATCAAGGCTGGGGACCTGAATACAATTAAAATCACCTCCCCACAGTATGGGCAAATGAGAATGTTGCATAATCTTAGAGTGAAATGTGTGATAAAATTGCGGGTCATCATAGTTGGGCCCATAAACTCCCACCAATAGCATTATGAAATGATCTCTACGACCTCTAGCCACCACAAATCTGCCGCCAGGGTCTATGTCTAAGGCTTGTATTTGTATTCCTGAGTTCCTACGCGTCCAAAGGAGCACCCCCCTGGCATGTGAAGTAAACCCGGCCGCCACACACAGACCTTTCATACGTCGTTGGGACAACAAACCAGTCTGTGGGGAGAGATGGGTCTCTTGGAGGATAGCCACATCTATCTCGTGCCTGTACAAATAAGCCACGACTTTGCATATTTTTCTTTGATCATTAAGACCACGGACATTCCATGTGAGGAAGCGGACAACTGCTGGGCGACCACTAGTGTTTGGCATTAACGAATTTCACTATACAATGCAGACACATATCCATTCTGTACCTTAAGTCACCTGTAGAAATGCAACACTCCTGAGGGGACACACATAATGATGGAAATACAACATAAAACACCCCCAACCACCCACCCACCCACACCATATCAAAAAAGTGAGATACAGCGACCACAGTTCCCTCCCACCCCACCCCCAACCCCCGTAAATTTACTTCCTACCAACAGGGCAGGATCCCCCAAACCAATACCCAGGTGAAGCACACGCAGAGGCGATGGTCGCCAGACCCGAGGTGTTACTGGGTAGGCCAAGACCGCCCATGCACATCAACTACAACGAGGCATTATATTGTATCTTTACAGTTCCTTGCAATGGAGGTGCTTACATATAGACTGTGCATATGCAGAACATGTGTATTAATTCGACAAACATCTTTCTAATAGGAAGGCTGCATCTGTTGTTATACTACCAGAATAGACAAGTTTTACACACATGACATAGAGGGGATCAGCGAATCTACCCGCAGTACACCATCTGCTTCCGTGCCTTCCACAGAGTCGCCCGCTTCAGCAGGATTGTTGAGAGACCTGTTTGCCCTCTCCGCGCTGTATTTTTTAAGGTCTTTCTGCAGTGCATTCGGATCGGCATACAGTTTGGATTTGCCATCAAAGTTGACCTTTAAATGGACCGGGTACTGCATCGCGTATTCCAAGTTCAGTTCCTTTAGCTTGCGTTTCACAGGCCCGAACTTCTTCCGGCCTCCTGGACCAGAGGTGTGAAGTCTGGGAAAAGGGACAACTCTGAACCTTCTTAAGGGAGGGGTTTTTAGTTCTCTTGCGCGCCTCAGAGCGGTATCCCTGTCCCTGTAATTAAGGAGTCGAATTATCATAGGTCTAGGTGGGACCACCCGGAGGGGGCCGCGGGCCCAGTGAGCGATGAGCCCGCTCCACTATGAAGACATCAGAGAACGTGTCGCGGCCCAGTAGTTGTATCAGCAGTTTCTCTGCAAATTGTTCCAAGGGGCCCGTGGAGGTCGTCTCCACCAAACCCAAAAGGCGGACGTTGTTTCACCTGGAGCGAGCCGCTAGGTCTTCAGACTTATCTTTCAGTGCCACCATGAGCTTCTCCACGTGTTTCTGCGTGGTACCCATCTCTGTCTGCGCGTCCTCTGCATCCAAGATCCTGCGTTCAGCTAGATCAATACGTTCCGCATGTTTATCTACCCTTTCGGACATCCTGTCCATACGATACGACAGGGAGTCCACTTTGGCATCTATGGAGGCAAGACTACGCTGTATGGCACCTAGAATGTGTCGAATGTCCCCTTCTGGGTCGGTTGAGTCAGCCGTGCGGTCAGCCATGGCATGGTTGGAGTCATCATCCCTGTGCCGTGCAGACTTACGCTGATCGAACTGGAGTTTTATCTGTTTTCCCCATGATTCCAGCTATCAGGATCTTCCTGCAGTGGTCGCAATGTGTGCCAAGAGTCCACAGACACAAATGTCCCAGACACGGCCGCTGCACCATATATGTGAGGCCACAACTTTTTAAAAGCTCCTGGAAAAAGCCCCAGACTGAGAGGTAAATGCAGAAACGTACGCGAGGACAGTAAAGGGGCACGAGCCAAGGAGCGACACCCACACAGCGCGCTAGTCAAGGATCCTGGGACTGTTCTCAGAGATGGGCGCCGTACCCGCACCCACAGGGTCTGACTAAATAGACTTAATGGAGGCCTCTGCGCCGTTACTCACTTTAGGGATCTGCTCGCTGTGCTGTCACGGGACCATCGACTCACATCTTCCCCGCTTCACAGGAGACCACTGTGGCAGTGAGTACGAAAACAGGCACGGGGCAGAAAGACAAGTGAATCTGGGCCCCGCCAGTGCAGTTGTTGAGTGCGGGATAGGGGAAGACACCAGGCCACAGGAGCACCACGCTCCGGGTCCCCGCCTCCCAGCAGGTCGCGCCCCGGACACGACGGCCCGGGGACGCGGGCTCCAAAGCTCTCGGCGCTACGATCCACCGAGATTGATGTTGCAGTCAGGGGTCCCGGATATGCTGCAACAGTAGCAGGCGCAGCGTAACCTTCAGGCAGGCAGCGGGAGAGTCACAAGCAGGGAGGGCGCAATCCCATACCCCGGATCGCCTCAAACCACCATGGCCCGATCTCAACAGGCCCGATGACGTTGCACCATGGAACTCCGGCAGGAATAAATGCAGCGGCTCCAAACTTCCAGCAGAGCTGCCGAAGCTTTTTATCGGGCACTTCCAGCAAGGATTACGCCATCAGCAGCCTCAATGATGCTAATATATGAAGGATATTGTGGGCGGCTACCGGAGCTCGCTCAGGTTGCGGCCATCTTCGAGCCAGGCAGACCACGCCCCGTTCTAGGAGAAGATTATGCCACACTTTGGAGGAAGCGGTCATGCTCTGGGGTGTTGCTCTGCACCTCATTGGACAAGAGTGCTGTCCTGCTTGACCCCAAAGAACACTGAATAAATATGTGAGAGGTGCAGAACCTCTCAGTTTTACTGCTTGGAAACTACGAGACAAAGGCTTGCTAAGCTGGAAATTTGATTTTCAACATCGGGCCCTGCATTCTGACTGACTGCGCCTGTTGCATAACTACAGCCCTTTGGCTGTACCTTGCTGAAAGAGGAATAAAGAGTGGGCTCCATGCAAGCTAAAGGCTAACAGAGCTCACCTGGATCATCACTACCAAGAAACCCTGCCTGGAGTGCGTCCAGTGGATTTGTAAGGGTTTCGTTCAGATGCATTGTGGGAATTGTGGTCCCAACCTTTCAAGGACCATCTTGCAGGTTCTGGACTCTTGGATTGTGTTTTGGACACTTTGGACCCTCAAGAGGAACTTCAGGAAGAAGTTCCAGATGTTTGGAGAAGTTTGGAGCAACTTTGGAAAAAAGCTCCTTAAGGGGACCGACTCAAACTCAAGAGCCAAGCCTGTCACCTTCAACCGTGAGCTGGCCTGACCTGCTGGTTCGTCCCACTGAAAATCTCCAGAGGTCCTACTTCCAGAGTTTGACCGGGTGCTCCCTGGAAAGCCAGCTGGTGAACACTCACCGAATCCAGACTGGTGAAGAGCATTGAGGGACCCCGGCAGAAAAAATTCCAGAAAAGTTTCTAAGTCCGAAGGTAAAATCTCGACCGATGCCTACTGTGAGGGGTATCCAAGCAGGGCTCCATGGTGGTCACCCTGAAACTTTGACTTTGTCCCGGTCAACCGCTACCGGATGTCCCAAAGTGGCACTATAGGTTTCTAAGTGCTAATAGTGCTACATCTTTTAAAATTCATATCTCAGGTCCCCTAAATTGGATTTGTGTTGTTTTAAAGATAATAATATTTCCTATTTTTATTAATTGTGTGGGATTTTTATCGTGTGTTGTGTCTTAATTATTTACTGAATTTGTGTTTTTGAATGCTTTAGATACTTGGCTCCTAAATTAAGCTTGCCTGCTCACAGCCAAGCTACCCAGGGTTGAGCATGGGAATAATTAAATGAGACCTGTACTGAGCCCAAGATTGTGTTAGTGGTCTTATTGCCAGTGGTAAATGCATATTTGCTGCTACTGATAACCCACTTTCCAAAACCGAAGTACTTCTCTTTGGGAGGGATACCTCCTTTTGGAATGATACTTGGTGGCCAGAGATGCTGGGACTTCTCTCGATTCCAGTTCCCAAAGTGAACAATCTCAAAATAATTTTTGGATTTGAAACTCTCCTTCAGGGAACAATCAAATAAACCTACACCTATTTGGTTTCACCAGTTAAAAATCATCTGGAAAATATTGGCCTTTATCCCAAAAGATTTACAAAAGATAGTGGTCATCTTTCTTGTCCTATCAAGACTAAATTACTGCAATGCCCTGTATTTAGGCTTAAAACTGCAGAAAGTTTAGAATGCAGTGGTGAGGCTGCTCAAAAACATTGACCCAGTCTCAAACGCCCCGGAGGAGCTGCATTGGCTCCCTATAAAAAAGAGAGTGGCATTTAAGGCACTGTGTACATCACACAAAGCACTCAACGGCGTCGGGCCAGAATAGCTTAAGAACACATTTTTATGGTATGTTCCGGTAAGAAGACTTCGCTCAGAGATCTCCAAAAATGTCAGGATAGCCAGATGAACCTGATGATATTTCAGAAACAGCTCAAAATATGGCTCTTTCCACTCACCATGTAAATGCAATATATTAAATGCAGATGACCCTTCCTGGTAAAAGTCACTAGTGCCAAGACGCCTTCAGGCATACATCACGCTTTATAAAAAATAAATATTAAATATCTGGCAGCTTGGCTCAGAGCAATCAGGCAAAACTTAAGAGGCAATGTGTAAAGTATCTGTGCAACACTTCAAACAGTAAAACAGTGAAAACACCGCAGAAAAACATGCCACAAATTGTTTGAAAAATTGAGCTTGATTTAATGAATACAAGACCAAAATCCAATAAGTAGACCCTGAGATATGAATTTTTAAAGATTAAACTGCAAAATAGCACTTAGAAGCAATAAGCGGTTATGTGGGTCATCTGATCACGGTGGACCGGGACAAAGTCAAGAGTTCAGGCTGACCACGATGGAGCATGGGCTGGATACTGGGACCCAGTGAGGCATGAAGAACAAAATGACCTTAATCCTGGTTGCATTGACAAAGATGAGGGGTACAGCCGAGTAATGCCTCAGTGTTCCCTGCGCAGTTAGGGAGATGCAGTGATTTTCTCCACACTACGGCAGTAATGTGTTGATTCCAAGAGCGATGCACCGGTTCCTGGATGCGATGATTCCAAAGGTGACGTGTCGAGTTTTCTCCACACAGTAGAGGTGATGCACCAATATTCCCCATGCAGTGGCAGCAGTTCGCTGGTTCCAGAGCAGCAATTCCAAAGGCGATGCACTGGTCCAGAGTACGATGTGCCGGTTCTGTTCCTGCAACAACAGCGATGCATCGATTTTGCTTATGTAGTAGAGAATGTGTTGGTTCCGCTGGAACAAAGGTCCAAAGGTCCAGGACTGGGGTGGCACCGTTTGGCAGGGCAGACTCGCAGCTTGCAGAGTCCAGTTGTAGGAGTAGGATGGATTGTAGTCTTTAAAGTCCCGGAGACTACAATCAGGAGGCAAGCAAACAAGCCCTTGGAGTCACTCTGGTACTGGGTTATAGAGATGTAAGTCCAGTTCTTCTCATTCCCAATCAAGAGGGAAGCAGGAAGCAGGTCAGCACAGTCCAGCAGAGTAGCAGTCCAGCAGAGTGTCAGTTCTTGTAGCAGAACAGCAGTCCTTCTTCCTGGCAGTCTATCCACAGGTCCAGAAGTGTACTGAGTTGGTGGCATTCAAAGTCCAGTACTTATACCCAGTTAGACCTTTGAAGTGGGGGAGACTTCAAAGAGGTGCCTTTGAAGTGCACAGAGTCCCTGACCTTCCTGCCCTGGCTCCAGACTCAATACAGTGGTTAAGCATTCCTTTTTGTGGGGACAGGATACAGTCCATTCAGGTGTAAGTGTCCGCTCCGCCCTCCCATCCTGCCCAGGATGGCCTATCAGGATGTGGATGGCCCATCTGTCGCACCTATGCTCCCTTTGTGTGTGTGGCTCTCTGGAGGGGATGCGCAAAGCCCAGCCGTTGCCCACCCCAGGTGAGAATTCAGAGACAGGCAAAAGGCACCAAATGGCTAAAGTAAAAAAAAAATCCAACTTTCTAAAAGTGGCATTTTCAGAATTACAATTTAAAATCCAGGACCTACCTTAGGGCTGACTTACACTTATTAAAAAGAAAGGTTTGAGCCTGGCAAGAGGGTTAAATTGCTAGGTTGACATGGCAGCTTAAAACTGCATTCACAGGCTCTGCAATGGCAGGCCTGAGTCATGTTTAAACGGCTACTGAAGTGGGTGGCCCAATCATTGCTGCAGGCCCACTAGTAGCATTTAATTTACAGGCCCTGGCCACATATAGTTCACATTACTAGGACCTTATGAGTAAATTAAATATGCCAATTGTGGATAAGCCAATGTTACCATGTTTAAAGTAGAGAGCACATGCACCTTAGCACTGGTTAGCAGTGGTAAAGTGTCCAGCGTCCTAAAGTCAGCAAACATTTAGCAAAAATGGGAGGAGGAAAGCAAAACGTTTGGGGGGTGACCCTGTAAAAAGGGCCATTTCTAAAAATCACACAAGGGGGCCATATACTCTTTATAGATGATTCAAAGCATCACTAGACCCTCAAAATACGATTCTGTCTGAAATAGAAAGGGTATGGGTTACTACACACAAACTCGTTTGAGAACATGGCCTCCTTCATACCAACGCACCGATTTGGCACAATGCTGCCATCACAATTGATTGCATGCGAGACTGGGGTGATGCTGACCATAGGACAGTTATGTGAGGATGACTGGCTGAAGTCCCTCACGAGCCTATCACAAGATTATCACCTATCCAACCACCAGTTCTGGCGCTGCCTACAGCTGCAACATTGTTTGCATGCCTGACTAGAACCCCAACATTGGAGGTATCTTCCTGACTCCTCTTCCTTCCATTAATATCTAGTGATATGGGAACGTTATAAAAAAACTGGCTTCAGGAACACGATCTTCAGATTTCGAGACTGTTCTTCAAAGCAACCGAACAATTTATTGCGTTGTAGAGAGGAACTTAGGCTGCTAAAACATATACTGAAGAAGATTGAGTTGATCATCTGCAAACACATGACAGAGGCCTTAGGGAAGCACATCTTAAATTCAGCTTCCTTAAAATCCTCCAGGATTGGCACTGGATGCTTTGCCTACTACAAAGAGTGAAATTATCAAACACTGCAGCATTCTAATGAAGTGAGAGCCCAGAAGGAGACAGTTTACATATCCTATGGTGATGCCTTACAATCCAACCATACTGGAATCAGATTTGGTGCACTATTTGCGAACACTTTGATCGAACTTCCCTCCTTTGGCATCCCTGGCACTGATACATGATACTCAAGATATCACAGGCATAACTCATCATCAGAAGAGAAGGATTAACTCCACCCTGGGAGTGGCCAAACTGTGCCTACTCTGATATTGGAATACACCTGCAGTGCCAAACCATAGTGAGTGGATGAATGCCATGACAAAGATGGTGGCTCATGAACAATTAATTTACAGAATTAACGATCAGTTCTTCATATTCGATTGTATTTGGCTACATTACTTTCCTAGAGCTATATATAATCCTTTGAGACCACCCTCCCCTATACATGTGCAAGACCCCTACCCCGCCAAACGATGTTTAACAGACTTTTCTATGGTTGTGTTCTCATAATTATTATGGTGCAAGTTTAGTAAGATATATACGAATAATCTTCTAATAGGTTAGTGTCTTTGCCTGTTATTCTGCTGCATAATGATTATTTGTGATGTCTAGAACTTGCATTTATGTATCCTTTATATCCCTACCTGGGACTTTATTTTACATTTGGCAAGTGCTAAACTATATCCCAACTCACCCTAGATCCTGTGATTGAATTTTAATTGAATTCTAATTGAAAATTTGATGTGCCTTATCCTTTCCCTTTTTATTTATAACTCATTAACAAAATTCAAAAATAAAGGCACTGTTATCCTGGGTCAGGTCAGTGGCCAAGGGCTGCAGCTCACATCGGGTCAGAAGCATTACTGAGGTTCATAAGTAACACACCTGCTCTCTACCACCCCATAAATAGTGCTTCTCAAGGACACGGCCTATCTTG
The DNA here is from genome assembly GCA_963921515.1 of Calotriton arnoldi. Taxonomy (NCBI): domain Eukaryota; kingdom Metazoa; phylum Chordata; class Amphibia; order Caudata; family Salamandridae; genus Calotriton; species Calotriton arnoldi. Next base: position 904,614 of record CAWUFW010005666.1, read on the forward strand.
TCTTCTGGCAGCTTCTGTCATATTGGTGCTGCCCTGTCGATGCAACAAGAACAATTGATGGACATAATGCAGAACAATGTCATACATTCACCCCAGTACAGAGATCTGGGCCTAAATCTATTGTTTTTTTGCTTCCGGTGCCATTCCAGTTTGAACCCAGCCATATGGAAATCAGTCTTGACCCTACTCCCTATGGGGACAGTCCAGCCAGAACTGTGCGGCTAGGTCCTCTCTGGACTGGAAACAAGCATCCTAGGACTGGTTTTGTGGTTTCACCCCTCATCAGCCAGGCTAGTTTGACTCCAGTAGCATGGAGAGCACGGACCCACGTCTGGGCATACCCGTCCCACTCGAGGTAACAAATGCAAAAAGAACAGTTGATGGACAGAATGCAGAACAATCTCATACATTCAGTACAGAGATCTGGGCCTAAATCCACTGTTTTTTTGCTACCCGTGCCATTCCAATTTGAACGCAGCCATATGCAAATCAGTATTGACCCTGCTCCCTATGGGAACAGTACAGCCCGAACTGCTGCGCCCGGTCCTCCCTGGACTGGAAACAAGCATCCTAGGACCAGTTTCGAGGTTTCACCCCTCATCAGCCAGACTAGCTTGATTCCAGTGGCATAAAGCGCACCGGACTCACGTTCGGACATACCCGTCCCACTTGGGGCGACAAATGCAAAAAGAACAATTGAATAACAGAATGCAGAACAATGTCATACATTCACCCCAGTACAGAGATCTGGGCATAAATCCATCGTTTTTTGCTCCCCATGCCATTCCAGTTTGAACCCAGCCATGTGCAAATCAGTCTTGTCCCTGCTCTCTATAGGGAACAATCAACCCGAACTGCCAGGCCCTGTCTATGGGCAAAAAAGCACAAGTAAATCAGTGCTTGGGCAGGATCCCCACCTAAACTCCCCCCACAGTATCCTCGGACAGCCCAGACTTGAGACCTAGAGGTATGGAACCATCGCCCCAGGGCTACCTGGCAACCTCAGAGAGAAAGGTTACCAATTCCAGAACCTACATTAAACCCCACACTACAGTGAGCAACCATCCAGACGAGACTATCATTCTATTGTCATGGAATATTGCAGGGATATGAGACAAGTTAAACAACCCTGAATGGGACTCATTCATCAAGCACCATCACATTATCCTCCGGCAAGACATTTGGTTGACGGAACCTCTATTTATAATAGGTTACCTATCCTTCTCACTGAATGCCATACCCTTAAAGGCAGGTAGAGTTTCTGGGGACCTGCTTATTTGTTTAAGAATGGACATGTTTAACCGCCCAAGGTTATCTCTACCAACAGCAAAGACATCCTGGGCATTGTAATTACCTGTGGCAGTCCCCCTAAAATCAAGCAGATTGCCATTATTGATGTTTATATTCGTGCCTCCCCAGACAATTCCCAAACTGGCCCTATAGATCAATTGCCCCTAATGCTTGATCAACTGCACCCCTCCTGCCCTAAAATAGTTGCTGGTGACTGTACCACAGCCATCATGTTTGGGCAACCTCTACTCTCCCTAACAAATGAAGAGAACGAGGCAAATGGTGTGTCCTTTTAACAGCTGCTTCCAGACACAAGCAATGAAGGGTTGCTGAGCAAATCACTGATTTCCTGGTAGCACGTGGGCTTTGGGCATTACACGACTGCACAGTTCCCGATATCCTGTGCAAACCTACCTTCAGAAAAGGCTTGAACTCTAGCAATATAGATGATATATTTCTTGATATCAGGATCTGGTCCCAAGAGGGGATAGTGACCACGAAGCCCTTTGTGCACAGTTCCAGTAGGGCCTTTTTACAAATATACCCAACAAAGCCAGATATGCCCCTAAACTCCATCTCCCTAACCAATAACCACTAGAACATAAAATGGGCTTGGAATTCCAACAATGACAGAGCCCTGAGTTCCATTTACTAATACATTTTAAAACTACTGACCCTCTTGATCTAAGGGACAAAAACTTCCCTGGTTTGTCAGCCTTCATTGTGAACTGTCAATCCAATTGAAACAACACCTAAAGGAAGAGAGAGGGGACACTCACTTGACCCTCAACCTAGGTGGTTCACCCCGAGGTGTAGAACAGCCAAAGAATAACTTCATAAAGCTCTACAAATTGGTTAATGTACAGCGATAAAGGGGGCAAGGAAATCCTATAAGGTGACTGTTGTAGCTTAATACATCCTCGCCAGTGTTCCAGGTCCCTGCTGCTCAGCCACTGTGTGAGGTCATCTAGAATGTAGAGCGTGTTTGTGGGACTGGATTGTGTCATTTGGAGATATGGGCAGAGCAGCAGGATGCTGCTCCTGGTGGGGCTTAGCTTTCCAGTTATCTACATGAAATTACGATCTAATAGACCTACCTATAATTTACACTACGGCTTCTGAACTTTGATTACAACACTGTCGACGATATAGGATAGAAACTACATGTGAGGAGCAAGGTGAAGTAATTGCTGAAAAAACTTAAAGGAAACTTAAAAATAAATTACTGAGGAAACTAAGAGGATTACAAAGAAACGTGATTGAAGCCCTTATGGAAGTTATGTGCCTGGTAGCCCCACCATTGTTCATTTACACAAGACAGCCTGCAATCCAGGGCATTTGAACAGGCGGGCACCTGAATTAAATTGCGGCTGCATCAAACTATGTGTGCCAGCATTGTGTACTTTCGAGAAACCGGTAACATTCAAGTGAACTTACTGCATTCAAAGTGCTAACTTTACAGAAACTGGCAGGTAGCAATTGACAGGAACTCACAGCAGTGCCTCGTTTTGCAACATGTACTAATCAGGAATGAAGTTGACAGCCCTAATTCACATCAAACACAGGAAGTGAATGGGCAGCACTACTACAGCACAAGTCTGGTGAGCTGCGCAATATGCTTGCACCATGTGTCTTTACTTTAACTTTCTGTGCTTTTCAGGGGTGGGGACAGCCCTGTTCCAAGGTGGAGGGCGTTCCCTTACCATTGGTGCGGCTTTTGAATGTGCCGCGAGGCTGCCATGCGATGCGGAGTGTGTGTCAATTTGCTGTGATACGATGAGGCATTTGAAACTGCCCACTTGGGCTGCTGTGGGTAATACAAAGCCACGGGCAATGAGAGTCCCCGAATTGTCATCATCTTTATCTGGTCAAGACGTGTGTGCCGGAGCATGCGCAAGTGAACCGCGGCCCTACTTTGTGACGTCAATGCCAAAGACTGTAATGTGCACTTGCGTGAGGAGACCTTAACCTCATAAGCATGGAGGATGCATTTTTACACAGCAAACGTCAAATTGAGGGCTCTGAGATCATCACGCATTATCGGTGAAGATTCTGTTGTAAGTGCAGCACTAAGGTATGAGGGGAGAAGCGTTTTTGCAAGCCCAATATGCTACTTGGATGAAAAAAAGAAATCCAAATGCTGGAATAATTCCATTTATGTGGCTCTTCATGTGAAGCCTAAAACGCCAGCACTAAGGGGCTCATTACGATGGCGGGCGAACCTGAGTCCGCCCGCCATCGTTGCGGTGTGTGGGACCGCCGGCCAGACATGCGGCGGTCCCACCACTGCAAGTAGGATGCGCCCGCCATACTGGCTGGCTCATCCAGGGCATTTAACATTGCGGACGGTGCTGCTGGCTGCAGCACCGGACGCAATGTTAAAAGTGCTTGCACTGCATTTCCCTGCACTACGTGGCAGGCACCACGCGGTGCCTGCCACTTAGTGTATGGAAATGCAGGGGGGTACCTTGGGTACCCCCACAGTGCACCGCCCCCCACAGGTCCAGCCTCCGCCTGTCTTTTTGCGGTGGGAAAAGACTGGCGGAAAGGGATTTCGTAATCCCTACGACAATGCTGCCCTGTGTCCTGATTCCGCAAGGCTGGCGGAAAAGGACCGCCTTGCGGAACCGTGGCGGACGGACTTTCTGTCCGCCGCGGACAGATTGGGATTCCCACCGCCATCCTAATTCGGCGGTGGGGATTTCCTGTGTGATGGCGGAAGGACCGCCACCGCCGTGCCGGCGGTGGCGGTCCTTCCGCCATCCTAATGACCCCCTAAGTTCTCTGGGTCGAGCACTGCATTAATGATTTCTTACATTGCAACCATTTAGTGGACATCCCACTTTACTTTTGGAAATCCTGTGAAGCTTCTCCCGATATCTGGCCCTGGTGAAGAACATAAGGTGAGAGATCACTCACCGGTGTAAAAGCCTAATGTCTGGCTGCTATTGCATGTTTAATTCTGTAGTATTTGCAATTATGTATTTTTGTGAATGTAATGATTTCCTGTTGTACATTTTGTGATGCCTTGTGAGGAGTGATTGCTTATGATGCCATGCTCATATATGACATGCTACAAGATGATTTTGCTGAAAATTCATAGCATGTGATATTGGTCACTGTTGGTCTGGGTTGCTGCAAAGCGAATATTTTGACAGTGCACTGTTTGGTGTATTGTTCATGGAGATTATTTTGTGGAGTTGCCTGTAATGTATGTTCTTGTCCAAGTTTTTTTTGATTCTCTGATGTGTCCTTGTGGATGTGATTGGTCCTTGTGTCAGACCGTAATGAAAGGGATTTTTAAAAAAAATTTTATGCTGAGTTAATGTGATGCATCCTTCCTAAGGGGCAAGGATGTAGTGGCGAGCACAATGTTTTCACCCTTTCTAAGGAGTAAAGGGTGTAGGGAATTGTGTGTAAGCCTGAGGTTGTCCATTTCTTAGGGGTAAGGATGTAGGGGTGTTGTGTAAGCCCAAGGTTTTCCACCCTTCCTAAGCGGTTAAGGGTGGAGGGGCATTTGTTAAGCTCAAGGTAACACCTTTTCTAAGGGTTTAAGGGTGAAGGGGCATTTGTTTAGTCCAAGACTACACACTTCCTAAGGGGTTAAGGGTGTATGGGCATTTGTTAAGCCCAAAGTACCACTATTACTAAGGAGTTAAGGGTGAAGGGGCATTTGTTCAGCCAAGGTTCCATCCTTCTTAAGGGGTTAAGGGTGTAGGGGTATTTATTTAGCCTGGTGCGTAAGTATAATCTTTTAGGTGTAAAATGATAGGTAGTTTAGCCAAATGATTTAGGGAGTACCTTGTTACTTCTCTATGTAGTAGAGGGTAGGTAAAACCCTTGGTCTCCTTTAAGTGCATGGTTATAGGGGAACGTGTTCATCCAATGCACTACAGTGTGGAACATAACATAACATGTGTATTTGTAAAGCGCACGTTCACCCTGGGGCATCTTGGCGCTGAATAACAGATGTTTATTGTTACCCAACTCAATGGTACTCATTTTATCGACCTCAGATGGATGAAAGGCTGAGTGAACCCGCCGGGATTTGAACCTGTGACCATGAGGTCGAACACAGGCTCCTTCAGTGGATGCATTAGTCCACTGAGCCACCAGACCCGGAAGAAACCTGTTCCCAATTCTGTGATGACTTATAATGGATACGGGCTGGTTCTGTCAGAGTGTATGTGCTGTGAGGTTAATGGTTGTTGAGTTATCTCTACTCTGGCACTTTATATTTGTGGGACATTTTGATGGTCCGTGAATTTTACCATCTTTCACCCCTTTGGAGCTTCAGATTTCGTGCAGAGAGTATTGTTTGATCTCTTCTGTTTGTTTCGGGCGGGTGATATTATGTTGTTGTTGGACATTTTGTGCTTCGTCTATATGAAGTTTTTGGGGTGTCTTAGGGGTGGGGATGTGCCATTTCCTATTGTAACCCTTTGCCATCTTATGCATTTTTCCTCAGTATCATATCCTATGTCATGGAACGGTTTAATCAATTACCATCTTAAGTCATATGATATTTTCTATTGTAATCTTTAATGTTTATATATTGTTTTACATTATTGTTTATATATAAAGAGGGGTGATGTGTTGTAGCTTAATACATCCTCCTCAGTGTTCTAGGTCCCAGTTGCCCCGCCAGTGTGTTAGGTCATCTAGAATGTAGAGAGAGTGTTTGTGGGATTGGAGTGTCAGTTGGAGATATGGGCTTAGCAGCAGGATGCTGCTCCTGGTGGGGCTTAGCTTTCTACTTATCTACATGAAACTAAGATCTAACAGACCTACTTATAATCTACATTATGGCCTCTGAACTTTATTTACAACAGCGACTCTTCACAATAGCAAGAAATCATGGGAGGAAGCCCAGTGGGAGGATCTCACTGACTCCCTCCTCACCAACACCATGAGGCCCTCACAACTTCTCTTGCTCTCTTGCACATACACAGACACACATGCACATGCTCTTTCCCTCCTCTCTCCTTACGTTGTACCATCTGTCACTCCTTAAGCCTCTGTCCTTTTCTCTCCCCACTCTCTGCCCCCGTTTGTCTTTTTCCCTCTCTTCTCTTTTTCAGTCCCTTTTTTCTCTGACTCCTTCCTTCTCTCTTTCTCTCCATCTGACCATCTCTCTCCCCTTTTTCTGTTTCTGAATGTTCTGACCCTTTCTTTCTCATTCCTTCCTTCTCTCTCTCTTTCTCTCTCTGTTTCTCTCTCTATTTTTCCCTCCCTCTGTCTGACCTTATATATCCAGTAATCTATCCCTTTTGCTTCCACAAATGCTCTGTTCTTCCTCTCTCTCCTTCTCAACTCCATATCTTTCTCTCTCTTTCTCTCACCTTTTCTCTTTTCTCTCTATCGCCCTATCTTGATCTCTCTCTTTCTCTGCAGTCAATCATTTCGGGTTCCTGTTCCTCCTGGATTTCTGCAATGCCCTCCTCATTGGGCTGCCACCACTCCCATAGTCTAAAAAGCCAATTACACTTCTGACTAGTGGTTCCAGTTCTTTCCATAAGTTAACATAAAATTAATCCTTTTTGGAGATGGACTTTCTTTTACAGCATTGATCTGTAACTACAAACATACACCAGAGGCAGGAAGTCTTAATCTGAGTGGGATGTTAGGGGGGGGAAGAGGGAGCTTTAAAAATGTCAACGAATGGATTCATGTGAGATTCACCTTTCTCTACTGATGAACTGAATCTAGTAATATCTACCATGCACCCTCCGATAGTTTCAGGGGAATCACTGTCAACCCCGTTCCGTCCTGACAATTATCAGCATTCTGCAGGTTGGGCTGAACATGAATCCTCACTCTGACCCAGTGGGAGCCTTTACTCCTGGTATTCAACCCACTGCTAGGAATCTCACTGAAATACATTTTACTGCCTCTCAAAGGTTTATTATCAAATGACCTTGAACTAGCAATGAAACCAGAAGAAACATTATTAGTAAAGGTAGCAATCACTCCCAAAATGTAGAATAAAAAACAACTTGGATGCCTGTCTTACACAGGTGCACAGATTTGATACTTCTATGAACTGGATACATACATTGTGCAGTCTGCATTATGTACGCACATGAACAGGTGTGATGATTTTACCTAACTGCATGTGAAACTGGTGTCCCAACTTTTTGTTGACGATATCAACACACTAGTCTAGCCTGAGCACTGTGGCTTACACCTGTCCATAATAATACCTAGGTCCAGAACCTGGTCTGTGACTTGGAGGGAAGCACCAAACTCATCCTGTAATTCCACATGGGGCCACTGTCCATGCCCTGGGTTGATCACGTAAAATGTAAAGGTGGGAAATATGCGCAGAGTTTCACTCTGCAGAATTGCGCAAAGTAACAAAAACTCTGCAAGATTCTGCAGAGTTCTGACAGCGGTTAAAAATATGCATGCTGTGCTGCTCGCACTGCAATTTAGTGCCAGTCGTGCGAGCAATGCTGAAAAATCAGTACAAATGACACCATGCTGTACACAAGATCGTGCAGCCATTTGAGTAAATTTTGCTGCTGTTTAAGAAGAAAATCTACTCAAGCAGCATCAAATCTACTCGAGAAGCAGCCCTCTGACTGTGACCGCAAATGACTGCCCGCATTAGAAAATGGCACTAGGGGATGCCAAGTCGTGCTAGCACTCGCATTTCTGGAGCCTTGCAGGAAAGAATCCTGCGACGTGGCGATTTGCGGAATTTGTCAGAAGCTCTGTGTTACAAGAGTAATGCAGAACCGCCAAATTCCACCTGTTCCATGGGTGGAACCTCTAATTAAATGGTGGTGTCAGCTTAGCCAATTTTGTGAGTTATTAGTCCTGATCAGACCTTTTTTCTGTGTCATAGAGGTGCTCGGTCTACACGCCCCATTAGTGTAAAATTCCACATTAATGTGACCCCACAGACTCTTGCGATGACAATTTGTATACAAGCCGAGTGTGTATAATAATAATATAAGTCAAGTTTAGTTCACCAAGAACAAGAGGAAAGGAGGCAGGTGAGACATGATTAATAGATCTTAAAGCAGATGGAAGGTGAGAACTTAAAGCAGGAAAAAGGAAGGGAATTTGAGTGAGAAAGGATAATAATAGAGAAAGAGAAACTCAGGATGGCAGCGTAAACAGCTCTTCCAACTCTCCAGGACTTCCAGGAAGAGTTTCAAGTGTTTGTACACATGATTCTGAAAGGCCAGGATACTTTGGAATTGTTTGTGAGTTTTGAGATTCCATGTAGAGATGCTGAGTATCAGAAATCTCCTTTAAGTAAACAGCTGCCCAAGGAAGGTATGACAGTCTTTGGGAGCATACCAGTAGTTTATCAAATTAACTATGAGCGAATAAAGGAAGCCAGCTCAGTACCTTCATAGATTCAAAGAAAGCAAATAAGTGCATGTGTTTCAATGTGAAACCTGGATGCAAGGTCTGCTGTATGTTTGGAATGAGTGGGTGAGGGCGTTGGAGGCCAATAATTTTCAGGCCTGTAGTTGATGTTTTATGGCCCTTAATTGATGTTACAAGAGAGACTCAAAGAGGAATGCTCTTCCCACTTAGACTATACCTGTCTGGTAGTGAAGGATCCAGACAAACCTGCAACATTGGCTAACAATTGTTTAGCTAACAGGGTTAATATAGGGCTGTAACAGCCTGATTCTAAGTCAATGGAGATAGAAGAACTCTCAACACACAGGTACCAAATCCAGAGTTTAAGGGCCAGAGCAACTCCAAGCTTACACGGGAGGACACAAGCAGAAAATGAATTGGGTTCTTATGAACAAATGGCTAAAGGAGGAAGGGAAAGTCGCTCCAAGCTCAAAAAGATGTTGTAGTATCACTGCATTGTCAATGAATGGACCAGGAAGATAGCGACTGAACTGGACATGTAGGAATGAAACTCCACGAGACACGCCTGTTTGACATCATGCTGTCTGCTCCATGCTACACCTGAGGGATGCAGATAGGACCCACAGATCCCACTGACGCTGGGGGAGAGCAGCGAGGTGTGATTCTGCAGTTTTGTGCATCGTCCAAGCACTGTGACCCTCCCATGCCTGAGGTTACTGCTGAAGTGTATTGGGAGCTGCAGACTCCCGTGGATTGCTTAGCATTCCTGGAGGCCTCGGCCCAGGGGCATCGAAGGAGGGAGAGCCATAGTGGAGACAGGCCTGGTGGGCTGGTGGCCTGGATGACGCTCCCGGAAGAGTCCCCTGGAGGGATATGGCCACTGAGGAGTGTTTGGGGGCCTGGGGTGGGACTCTGCAGATACTGGGAGAGTGCAGAGAGACTAGCTGGAGCGCTGGGATACCCCCGGTGTCAGGAGCTGCATGATGCATTCTGCTGAGACGCAGTCTTCTGTGAATTGATTCAGCCATCCAGGGGAGGCATCGAGGATATGGACTTGGTGGCCTGACAGTTTGGGTACCATAATTGGTCCACCGTGACAAGGTACCCCACCCTAACCATTGCACCCAGAGTCAGCTTTGAGTTGCTGACATCCCTGGACGTGGCTTAGCTGACAACGAAGAACTGCGACCCTCTCCACTGACGCAGGTGAACATCGAGGGGGGAATGCTGGCCACATCCTAAATGAGGGTGATCTGTAGCATTCAGGTTGGGAGCATTTTCTGACCTTCATGCCTCCTCCTGGAAGTTACCGGGTAAGAGTGGATACCCTAGCTGAGGACATCTACATTGGACTCCTCTACAGCATTGGTGAGCAACCGCGGAGGGGAAGTGTGGGGCCCCAAGCGAAGAGACTCCTTAAGCCTGCCAGACTGCGGGGATTGCTGGGGCTGACTTGTTTTGTTGCACTGCGGTTTTGCACTGGATCCTCATGGTCGCTTGGACAAGAACCCTTGTTGCCCCAATCCAGCAGAAAAATGGTCAAACAATGGCAGAAAAGGGAGGGACACAGATGGTGGGGGGAACTTTGCCGTTCCCCAATCCGGCGGGCTCCCAGGCTCAGGGTGAGCGATTTGATGAACTTTTGTGAGCCATCAAAGATGTGAAGGTCGCAATCAAACCTAAACTAAATGTCCTGTTGATAGAGGTGGGACCTCTCTAGGCTGACCATGCCAACCTCAGAAAGAGAGGGTGGAGACGGCTGAGTCTACCTTGGCGAGAATGCGCCCTACATTGACCGAGATGCAATCACATATTAAGGCCCTGCAGTAGGATGTCACGAAACTTTGTGACAGGAAAGAAGATGCAGAAGGGCACTCATGCCAGAATAACATTAGAATGTGGGACTCCCGGAGGAGGCTGAAGGGCCGAACGTGGACCACTTCTTGGAAAACGGCTCGTTTCAACACTACTAGGCAGACAGAGATCGACCTTCTACTTAATAGAACAGGCACATATGGTACCAGGCAGGGTCCCTCCATCAGACTCCCCACCTTGGCCGGAGGTGGCCCCGCTCTTTATTTATCAGGACCGTGATCACATCCTGTAAGTGACAAGGGTGAAGGGCCCCTGGAGCATTCTAATGGCACGGTGAACATATACCCGGATTATCACTGCATTGTCAACAACTGCCCTTATCATTGCACCCCCTGTGGCTGCTGGGGTAATTACATTGTTTGTCTTTGTTGCTTCTGCTGACTCCCAGTCCAGCACCCCATGCTGTACCATCTACCTGCAAATTGGGGATGTTTTATTCCTGGGCTCCATTGCTTACTTTTAAGATTGTTTACGTGATCAACATTAAAGGTACTTTCCTGAGGAAAATATCTATTTCTATCATTCTCAGTGCAACTAGCCAAATCTATCATGATTTTGCACGTGTCCTAGGTTTACTGGGTGCATAAAAAGGTGGAAGTCTCACAAGGCAAAACATAAGCCACTTTAGATTTACCGGTTCTCACACTCACCTAACCCACTATCCACATTTAAGGAAAACAGGCTTATGTAGTTTGCCGTCTAACACATCAGCTTACCACTGTTGATGGAAGATGAGTGGTTGATCAGAGCGAAGGATACTCTAAACTGAGTGATAGCGGAAGCTAATTACCAGGGACCCAAGGCAATGAGTAGTACTAAATTAAGCAAATGGTCTCCCCTGGATTTGACAACTCTGCTAAACACTTTGCAATCTATTAAATCTGGTGGCTCCCATCTTGACTCTCTACCTCCTGAGAAACTCAAGTACCTGGACACAACCCTTTTAACTACAATACTGGAGCATCTCAATTTTTCATTGAGAGAAGAGTCTGTGCCTCAGAGATGGAAACAACAGTTTTGGAGAAACATGTGAATGCCCAGCTCACAGCATTCGTGGAGGCCCAAAATGTCTTCCATCCCTCGCAGTCCAGCTTCAGGACTGAACATAGGACGGAGTCCGCCCTCTTGGGCATCACTGAACATCTAGGAGAACATCTAGATGCACTCATTCTATTGGATTTCAGTGCAGCTTTTGATACAGTGTCCCATTCAGTCCTGTTAGCTAGATTGGAGGCATTGGGTCTGGATATTTCAGTACTTGTATGGCCTGCTTCCTTCTTAAAAGACCATCTATTTCAGGTCTTTTCAGCCAATGTGTGCTCTAAGCCACAAGCCCTGACCTCAGCTGTTCCACAGTGCTCTGCTTTGAGCCCTCTTCTATTTAGCATCTATGTCCGCCCATCGGCAGACCTAGTTGAGAGTTGTGAACTTACCCTTTTTTTATATGCCGACGATACTCAGATTATTTTCTCTTTATCGTCAGCACAGAATCATGACTCTTTGATTCTGAATCTGGGCTTGAGTAAAATTTTGACATTGATGAACAAGAACTCTCTCAAACTTAATAGGGACAAGATAGAAGTCATGATTGTGGGTAAGAACGACTCTCTGTGGGGTTCCAGACACTGATCGGAGTCCCTTGAAACTCTGCCCACCCCGTCTCTTCTGGTGAAAAACATGGGTTTTCTCATGGATAATAAACTCTCCATGAAACCACAAGTGGCTCGAGTCATTGCTACTTGCTTTGCAGTTCTCAGATGGCTGAAAAAGGTTTTTGGCTAATTCCCTTAGCAGTGCAAAGAATGGTCATTCAGGCCTTAATCATATCCAGACTGGATTATGGTAACATGCTGTACCTAGGTGATGATAAGGCCCTGGTTCAGCGCCTTCAGGTTTTACAAAATGCAGCTGCTAGGCTGCTTTTTTATCTACCGAAATTGGCCTCAGTTTCCCATTTGCTTCGGGAATTGCATTGGTTGAGGATTGTCAAGTGCATTGATTTTAAAGCACTGTGCTTATGTTAGAAGCCAAACAGGGCTTAGGACCTTGTTACATTCAGGAGCTGGTGGTTCCTTTCCAGCTAACTGGCACCCTAAGATCTTCAAATCATACCCTGTTCTCGGTACCGAGGTTTCATTTAACCCGCGTGACAGGCCGTTCTTTTGCATATCTATGCCCTAAACTGTGGAACTCTCTTCCCTCAGCTTTAAGGAATTGTAATTCACTTCATAGCTTTCGCAAGAGTCTGAAAACCTTGCTATTTTAGCTCACTGAATCTGACCTGTACGCTACCCTGCGCCGGGAAACCCTTTGGGATATCTGTGAGCATTACAAATTGCAGAATAATAATAATAATAATAATAATAATAATAATAATAATAATAAAATGTAATAAATGATATATCAGACATCCCATCAGTGTACCCAAGGTGGGAAGATAGAAATCTTGCACTCATGCCTTTCTAATGGACTTTGCACTTGGGACAACTCTGGCAACGTACCTTTAAGGTTCGCAGAGGGCCAAAGTGACTAAACCAGTGTACCTTTTTCAAGAGCAATCATCCAGCAGGGTCTGTACAGGGGAATATAGGCATCCCTCTATCCATCCAAAGTTTTGTGCTCTTCTATTGATTGTCATACACACCTTTAGTTCCTGGTGCTTTGGAATTGCTCCTTTCTACACAACCATTTAATTCAATCGTATCCTACTCAGATGATCTGTTATTGCAACAAACATGTAATGAAAAAATGCTTCATGTTAGACTATAACTACAGGATAGACTTGCAAAATTTGAATTACAAAAGACTCTCTGACGTAATTGCCGAGCCTCTCACCTCACTCTCTGACCTTCTTTTCTCTTTCCTTCAGCCCTCTATCCCCCTCTGTCACACTTATCCCCCCACACTCTATTCCTCTCTTCATCTTGCTCTCTCTCTGATTTTTGCATCATCCTTCCTCATCTCGCTGTGTCTTCCTCTTTTCCTTTCTCTCTTACTTCATCTGACATTCTCTCCCTCTCTCCCAATTTAGCTCTCTCTCTCTGCTTCCTTTACTCTCTCAATGTAACTCCCTTTTTCACGGCCCCTCTGACATTGTCTCTTCCATTTCTCATTTCCATTTCTTACTCTTCCTCACATTTTCCATCTGACCCTATCTTTCTCTCCTTCTATTACTCTACCTCCCTGTGATTCCTCTACATCTCCATCCCTCTGACTCTCTCTTTCCATTTTCTCTTGCTCTGTTACTCACTTGTTTTCCCTCCCTCTACCTGACCAAATCTCCCTTTCCTCTTAACTCTCTTCTCCTTCTTTCTGACCCTCTCTCTTCCTTTGATCTTCTCTCTTCTCTTTTCCTGTCTATCTTCCATGTCCTCCATTTCCTCTTGGGATTCTGCACCCTTTTTTTCTCCCAGTGGAACAGCAAGTGAGCTATTGGCCCAATGCAAATGAGAAAATTGGATCCACTCTTCTCCTAACTGGTCTTTAATGCCTATAATTGGAATGTGGTGGCCACTTCACACCTCTAGGCACAGTGCCATGCTGTACCAATGTTAGCTACACCACTGCTTTCTGTTTGAGCTGTCAGCACCCCCCCCCGCCCCTCCATTTGTGATTATCATTGCCTCTCACTGGTCCAGAGGCTTTAGTTGTTAAAAGAAAATCCACGTGTTTTTAAATAAGGGTTTATGCAGGATGGAGCGACACACGTTTATTATCATGGAAGATCCCAATCAGTGGTCAAAGTGTGGAAAAAAAAGTAGGGGAACTGGACTGGATCAGTGGGCGGAGTCAGAGGTGTGGCCAAATGCGCAAAACATCCCAATTTTTAGTATTTGTTTGACATTTCACTAAAGTTACAGCTTATTATGTTTTTTAATCTGACCAATGGCTACACATGATTATTTAAGGTTTAATATGAGTTAATGAAATTAAAATACATTCACAAAGTGGGATATGTTTCCAATCACAGAATGTCCCAAATACGCTTAAAAGTGGAGGCACATGCCATTTGTCTCTGAGCCATGGAGTTTCTGTCATCAGCACTTCTCCCTTTTTCCACAAGAGCAGTTGAAACTTGAAAGGCAAAATATCCTAGTTTGCAAATGTTTTCTATATAATTATGACTCTGCCATATTTGCCACATATTACAACATCTGCTGCACTAAAAAAGTGACTTGTGTTGCTGCGAAGTGGACAGCCCTTTGCAAAGATTAACTGATCACCTTTCTCACTGCTGCATTTGTATGTTACACTGGCACTAATATCGTAAAATCTTTGCAAAGACTGTTAGCACTTGTAAAACTGTCAAAATAATAAAGTATCAGAAAATATACTGCATTACGCTGCAGCCTTTATTTTGCTGCATAATTTAGTCAATACTGCAGCATCATTTTGTTCTCCTTTGCTGAATAATTCCAGTGGCCCCAAAGCAGGCAGCAAATGTTAAAAGTGCTTGGCATGAAGCAGAGAGACCGTGAAGTTTTAAGACGTAGGGGCTCATTACAATGGCGGAAAAATAGCCACCGCCGAGCCGGCGGTGGCGATCGTTCCGCCATCGTCATGAGATTTACCCCCGCCACATTATGATGGCGGTGGGTATCGCGGCAGACGGAAAGTCCATCCGCCACTTTTCTGCCAGTAGCAATCGTCACGATTGCCTGGCGGAGTGGTCAGCATGCTCACAAAGGCGCGGAGCCTACAAGGCTCCGCCGGCACAATTATGATGCCGGCGGAAGCCAGCCTTTCCGTGGCGGTTGAACCGCCATTGAAAGGCTGGTGGAGAATGCCTTCAGGGGCCTGTTGCGGGCCCCCCTTGTGTTGGGGGCGGTGTGGGTGCACTGGGGGGGGTACCCATGGTACCCCTACATTTCACTGCACCAAGTTGCAGGCACAGTGTAGTGCTGCCACGTAGTGCAGTGAAATGCACAACATGCTCTTTTTAACATCGCGGCGGTGCTGCTGTCAGCAGCCACCGCCGCAATGTTAAAGGTGCGGAATTCGACCGCAGCGGTGGTGGTCCCATCATAATTGTATATGCGGGACCGCCGCACACATGGCGGTCGGACCCAATCACCGCTACGGTGGCGGGCGGACCAAGTCCGCCCACCATCGTAATGAGCCCCTTAGTTTGGTGTGCGTGCAAATCCAGCATTGCCGATACCTGGTGAGTTGCAGCTACTACCTCTGAAACAAGGACAATGGAGGTGCCAATGGGTGAGGCGGACTGGCTTTAGCGCTGGTGGCTCCCTGTGCAACAATGTTTGTTGGTGCCCCTCAATGACCACCTCCACCATGGAATCCCCCAACTACCAACCTTTAACAGTGCCCCTCAAGTCTCCATAACCACATTCTCTCTCAGATGCATTTAATTTGATTTACAGTGCCACTCATACCAGTGTATGGTGTCAGAGCACTATACATCACACACATTACACAGAGACAATCAATTTTAAGTTTGAAAATCACTTTATAGGAAATGTTACATAAGACTAAGGACTACAACGTGTAGGAGTCACATGACAACCATACTAGTATGCACTATTGTTTAATAGTGATTGATCTGGAGAAACACAAACTCCGAATTTAAAACGTAATACCATGGTTGGGGGTTCTCTTTAATAATCAGAATTGATTTCTATCCAAATGAACACTTTTTGCAACATTAGGCTAATCAAAGACTTGGGGGAAAAAAACATAACGCTCTAATTTATACCTTGCAGTTTGCATGCAGCGCTTAGATACCAGTTAATAGCTCACTGTTCTATGGAGTCTATTAGGATGGTGGGTGGAGGCACCACCGCGGTGCTGGCGGGGGTGGAAAATGCAATTTTTCACCCGCGAACAGCGGTCCTCACGGCCGCCATATTAGCATGGGCAAACATAGCCCATTTCCTGTCCTCCGCGGTGCGACGTGAACCGCCATCTAAAAGCGCTCGCCACCGCGGTGGTGGGAGCCAATGGAGACTCACCGCCATGCGGAATGATGTCCCATCCGCCGTACAAATCAGGATGCCCCAAACAGCCAGCCGCAGCGCAGCGGAGAAACCGGCTAACAAGAGACTGAGGAAACACCACAGCGGAGCGAGCGCAACCAGATTCACGGTCCCTACCACCCGGTCACGACCGCAATGGACCCAGCCTTACATGTTTTCCCGGAGCTGTACGTGATACACCACCAGCAAGTCATGAACCGTCGTGGACGCCGCCACAGGTACGCAATGACACAACTCCGCCCACAAACACAACACACAACTCCCGGGATGACATAGGGTTCCTGTCCACACCAGACACCCTGGTAGGGACAGGAACACAACCACAAGTGCACCCACACATGTCCTACCTGTCAGTAAATCACCCCTCCGCATCCAGGCCACCCATCTACCGCAATCTTGCTTTAATGTCCCAGTCATTTCACCGCAGCGGTGAAGAAGCGGGAAAACATGCGCACAATGCAGAAACGCAGGGCCTGCGCCAGGCATGGGCTGTGCACAAAGATCACAGGGCCACACCTCCACCCTCCACACACTAGGCCCCCCCCTCAAGGGACATGCCATGTGCCTCACCTGTGCCACCCCATGTACAACAACCACCCAGGTGACCCCACAGCCTGCACCACACACTCCAAACAACTAGGGAGGCAGCCTCAGCAGGTAGGGCTGCAGAGGAACACACAGCACAGAAACACATGGCCAGGGCAACCCTCACACCACACCTACACTACACTCATGGCAGCAAAACTGAGTCCAAGCACAACATGAACACTCATACAGAATAGGAACAAACACTGAACTGGACACACAGCCTGTCAAGTTACACAGACATACCCCACACTGACACACAGCCACATACACAGACCACATGTCAGCAGCAATGTAGGAAAGCAAAAGTGAGGTGCACACCAATGGAAGGCCAAGGAGACAACCACTAAGCATTTGTACATCACATGCAAGATAAGGAACATTTGACGACACCCTTACCCCATCAGACCACACATGGCTGCCACAGTGAGTGAAATTAAACCACAGCCACCCCATTTGCAACAACTCAGGGAGACAGCAAGGCAAAACATGTATAGGTGCAGGAATGAAAGGAAGTCTCAGAAGTCAAACAGTCAACAGCCATACATCTGCATCCAACTACTTGATAGGTGTCGGTCAGCAGCACCACACACAGGGCCCATTGACAAACTCCACAACTGTCAAACACAAGTAGGATCCTCCACACATACCCCCACCCAAACCACACCCACATCACACAACACCAGTGTCAAACACACATAAGGGGCCAATAATGTCCAGTCAATACATTGACAAACAATCACACTCCATGGGGGGCAGACACAAACATCACACACACTCAGGGGTGCCTGAACCAATGCTGACAACAAAACAACAGCCATACACCAACATCAATAACAACACACACAGGAGTACAACAATACCAGACCTGACCTGTGCAGCAAAACTGTAGAAAGGCAATTGGAGCACAGACAGAACAGGAGAACTCAACATCATCACCCAGCAACACTGCACAGACAACATACCCCAACACAGACAAGAAGTGCATCATCTCAAAACAATCATGAACACAAACTGGGACCAAGGGTCCTACAATGAAACACAGACAGACATACCACACCACCCATCAAGTCAACATGGTGTCATAGTGTACCACCTGCATGCACATGCACAATCTTGACAAATGACAGCTCCCACATGAGAGGAGAAAACCCCCAAGATGCACCCAAAACAAGCCCAGGGAGAAGAATAGCCCTAAGTGTATGTGACAGACACACAAGTAATGCACACCACACTGGAAACACACATCTGTATGAATCACAACACACTAACAAAACACACACACTGACATGTCAAAAGAACATCACACACAGAGCATCTGTCAGCTGCAAGAGACAACACAGCCCAAACACTGCACACATCCACATCAAACACACAACAGATGCACCTGCCAATACATCACATTGCTAACACAGCAGGATATCAGGGGGTGCACACCAGGCAAGGACAAGGCAACATACACACACAGCACTGCATGCACGACAAGCAGTGTGTGCACAAGAAACATACTAGTACCACACAGATATGAGTGACACAACATGACCGCACACACCACCAATCAGCACAGCACTGACACAACATCACACTCAGAAAGTGAAGCAGTACCACAGCAAACACACATACAGCCAATACAACACCCACACATGCAAAAGTGTGGGACTCCCAGGTGACAACATCATGACTAGAGGACTGTGCAGCACAAACAGCAGAACTGCAAATGAGCAAACAGGTCTGCAAAACAAAACAAGAAAATCACATATAACCAATTGGTCAACTGTCCTCAGTGGCACATTGGTCCTGTGCACAGATCCGCACCACAAAGCATAGTGAAGCCAATTAACTGATGGGGAGGCACACACACAGGCAACCCAAGGGGACAGCTGACATGAGAGTGAAGTGGTGTGTACGCCAGTAGTGGACAGGTGAGGAGTGCCCCATACAAATATAGATGCAGGGCATACACACATTGGGTAGGCATCAGAAGCACAGATAGGCAATGGTATTACTACACACCCCACATGCCATAATGGCTCCAAATCGGACCTATGTGACAGCAATGCATGAGAAAATACACCCACAATGTCAGTGTGGCTGAGCAGGGCTGCACAGAGAGCACAAACAGTTGCAAGACACATGGCTGATCAACAAAACACAAAACTGACTTGCCAGACACACACTCTGCATACTCACAATTTTGACCAACAACAAGTAGTTGTCCCCCACAAGTGCAAGGACACACTAACACACCGCATAGTGCACAACCTACAACTCACACATGTGCATGCAGTCACAAGCATAGGGCTGACCAATACAAACAACAGGCACCCAACTCCAGGGTGACACGTGTGCAGTTGGCAATGAAGGGGCACACACACACCAACACCACTGACAAAGTCACCCCTTCACACTGCACACTTCATAAACACCCAAGTGCACACATTGAAATCAACACATGTGACTAGGACGCCTGGACATCACTAGATGAGCATACACCAACACTGCTTTGCACACATCAAGAAAGCCCACACAGACATGATTACCCTGGCCTGCCAGCCTGCAATACTGTGTATAGAATCCCACTTTGTGCTGGCACTGCAAACACACATGACATGTGTCCAATATAGCTAAGCTGACCAAAGAGTGACCATTACAACTGTAGTCCATCACAAACCAACAGCATTGCACCCCCAAGCCTCAGAGTCAAGAAGAACTGAAGTGCATGTCACCTCTATAAAACCCAGAATGAAGTGACCCAAACCATTGGCAATGTTGAAGTGGCATATAGAGCATGTGTCACAGTAAACCATACCCACACAGAATAACGCTTTATTCATGAAGGACACTGACAATGCAGATAACAGGAGTAACTGGTTTATAGGCACCAGAAGTGGACAAGAGCAGGGCCAGTGGCCACGACAAAGTTCAGACTGTGTCCATGAGACCATGCACAGGGAAGGGTTAAACAGCAAGGCCAGTGGCCAGTCCAAGGTGCAGACTGTGTCCATGAGATCCTGCACAGGGAAGGGGTAAACAGCAAGGCCAGTGGCCAGTCCAAGGTGCAGACTGTGTCCATGAGATCCTGCACAGGGAAGGGGTAAACAGCAAGGCCAGTGGCCAGGAGAAAGTGCAGGTGAGGCACATGAGAAGATGCACAGGCAAGGCTCAAACATCAGTGAACAACAAGGCCAGTGGCCAGGAGAAAGTGCAGGTGAGGCACATGAGAAGCTGCACAGGCAAGGCTCAAACATCAGTGAACAACAAGGCCAGTGGCCAGGAGAAAGTGCAGGTGAGGTACATGAGAAGCTGAACAGGCAAGGCTCAAACATTAGTGAACAACAAGGCCAGTGGCCAGGAGAAAGTGCAGGTGAGGTACATGAGAAGCTGCACAGGCAAGGCTCAAACATCAGTGAACAACAAGGCCAGTGGCCAGGAGAAAGTGCAGGTGAGGTACATGAGTAGCTGCACACGGAATAATGAACACAGCCAGTTGCAACAAGGTTAGTGGCCAGTACAAAGTGCAGAGTAAGTACATGAGATCCAGCACTGGGAATGGGTGGTACCGTACCCTGCCATGGTCAGCAACACACTCAGGGCGTCAACAATGGGAAGTCCATGGCACCACTCTGGGAGAGACATGTGTGTGAGGGGGACTAACACTCAGACTTGGCTGACAGTCTGACTGGGAGGTGGCTGTGTGTCGGGGACAGTTGGGGGACTGGACCGGGGAGAGAGAGGCCCAGCTGGGGTTGAGCCATCAGTGGTTTGGGAAGCCTGAGGGCTGCTAGGACCAGGTGGGGTGGTGGCACGTGGAGGTGGACTCATGCTGCCTGAGACACAGTGTGTGTGGGAGATACTGGAGGGGTGCCCTTCCACTTCTTTGGTATTCGAAATGGCTCCCCTGTCTTGGGATTAATGCCAAGTGGCGTGCACACAACAGGCACACTCACCACAAAAGCAGGATCATGTGCAGACGGTGGCCTTCCCTCTGGGGATGTGCTGGATTCAGCCGTGCGCTTGGCCCGGTATTGCCTCTGCCCCTGCATCCCCTGTTCACCAGGTGTACCCCCTACAGTGGGCTCCTTTCCCTGCTTCACAGGGCTCTGGATGGGAGTTGATGTTGTGGGTGAACCTGCCTTGGAGCTCTTTTTACGTGTACTCTTAACAGGCACCTGTTTCTCACTGGGCACGGAAACTGTCTGCTTGTCTTTGCGAGACACTTTTGGGACAGGTGAGTCCTTGGCTGGGGATGCCTCAGAGGCATGTGATACTGAGGCATGCTTCTTGGCTTCCTTGCCCTGGGTGTCGCCTGAAGGGCTTTTGCCTCTGCGGTCTGGGGTGGCTTTAGCTTTCTGTGGGGATGGTGTCTGCGCCCTGGACTGCTTGGGCTGCTGCTGTTGTGTGCTGTGTGTGCTGTATCTTTCCCTTGATGTGTGGGGTGTGTGGTCACTATCATCAGACGTGGCCACTGGCAGGGTGGTGGACCTAGGGACTGGAGGTGGACCATGAGATTGGGCCAGGTGAATGGCTGCCGTCACCGCAGAGGACAGAGACTGTACAGTACGGTGTAGCCCACCCACGTCTGAATGAACGCCCTCCACGTAAGCAACCAGCTGTGCCAATTTTTTGTCGTGGTCTATGAAGGCATTGAGGAGAGCTGTCTGCCCCACACACAGCTGGCGCAAAAGCTCCACAGACTCAGCACCGATGGCAGCAGGGGGACAGGGGCAGGGGCAGCGGTGCCTGGGGTGAAGGACACCCTTCCCTTTTTGGTGGTGCGGACATGGGCAGCAACAGTGGGAGTAGCTGGGAGGGTGGGCACTGGACGCTGTGTGGTCGACGAGGAGGCAGAGTCCCCGTTCCCTGTGCCCGACAACATAGATGCGTCTCCATCGTCGTCAGATGACGTAGAGGTCTGCGTCTCTGGCTGCGACTCCTCTAGAAGACTCTTGTCCCCCTCTGATGCGCTGGTGACATCCGTGTCACTATGCTCGTGTGCAGCAGTTGTGCTGGATCCCTCACCACTGGTGTCCGTCCCCTGTCCTTCCGTGCCCACGGGAGATGCTGCATGATAGAGAGAGAGATGTAGAATCAGTACATTGGCATCAACATTAAAAATATATGCAAGCAAAGCATCACAAAAGATGATGAATTCTCCATGTTGCACAACAACATGGGCAGTAACATTGTGCAACCTCAATCCAAAAGTCGAATCTTTTGTGGCATCATGCATACTTGGCATAAGTCACCCATGTGATGAACACACAGACAAATAGCCTGTTGGTGGATCCTTGTAACCAGACACACAGATCCCTCTGTGCACACCCAGAGCCCTGAGGGGGGAAAAGATGTTCCTCCCAACATGTTGTCACTGTCACATCTTGAGCCAGTAAAAGTGGCCAACACAGGGACAGCCTCCAAAATATCAGTCCACAATGGCCATGAGCACATGCCATCCACCATGTCGTACCCTGGGGCACAACTACAGTTGTACATTGGTGCCAGATGTGTAGTCCTCACAAATCTGACGTCAGGAAATGCACACATTGATGATGGCACACTCAGATGAAGCACTCTGCCGTTCACTGCCATGGGATGTCCCTGGCTACCCCAATGAAGATGGTACCAGAAGGCCACAACTGCAAATGCGAATCCAAGGGCCATTACACCAATGACATGGGAAAGTACATGTAGGGAGAATGCATGACAGCTGCACCCAATGCCGAGGCCACTTACAAACCATTGCATCACACTAGCAACATCAGAGCCCTGCACTGGCCCAGGCTTGGAACACATGCAGCCACTCACCACCCCAAGTCACACTCCTAGAATACTCACCCCCAGCTTGTTGCTGATGCTCCTTCAGACGTGCATCCAGTCCTGGCTGCGTCACAGCTAAGATGCGTGCCATGAGTGGTGTAATGCTGCGCTGCGCCAACCTTCTGGCCCGAGGGATCTGCCCCAGTGTCATCTCGGCCACGTTCTTGCTCAGCTGACAGATGTCATCCCACCGCTTGTGACAGTGGGTGCGCCGGCGGTTGGAGACACCCAGAGCCCGCACCTTGCATGCAATGGCCCTCCACACGGCCTTACGCTGGTGTACTTTGAGCTGCAGGCATGGGAGACAAGAGGGGGAAAACATCAGTGACACAGTGTTATGTACCAATATCTCTCAGTACAGGAGCATGATACTAACTCATCCCAAATCCACAGATATGTCTAATAGAGACAAGAATTCATCTCACATGGAATATCAGCATGGGAGAACCACACGTAAATGCATGCAGGTGTGAGGGTGGATACAGTACCTGCCCATCTTATACACATGCAGGATGCCAGCACATTAAGCCATGTGTAGTCTGTCCACATCTACTATCCATTTTCATGCAGAGCAAGACATACATCACATATCAACATATGTATGTGGGTAGACTCACTGGGTCCAACACTGCACAGCCCTCAATGCACTTGCGCTTTAACTGGCTCACTGTGTCACGGAGGTCACATTGAGGGACATGATCTCACAAACGCAACCCCTCATCACAAGGCCTGTCGTGCTTGAACTACATGGCTGAAATGGATCATTGATGGAGAGTCAAGATTAAAAGCACAAATTTGACACTCTGTACATTCAGTGATGTGTCCCTGTCAGTTTGTGCGGTGAATGTGCTGGCCAGGTGGTGTCACACAGAGGTCCAACGTGGGGCATCTGAACTGTTACATGAAGGGACAATTTGGAAGCACAAACAGTGCCAACACATGCGAGTATGTGCACATGCTGGTGGTGATGGAAGGGTCTGTGCACAATAATGTGGAAATCTACAGTGTCATAGGTGAATGAGCAACAAGAGTGTCACCCTCGGGGATTGAGATCCTGAGCATAGTGCAGAACTAGAGATGAGGCACATATTGAGTCATATACAATTCCATCACTACCCTCTGGACAACAACCCTAGATAATGCCACAGATGGGCCTGTGAAGGACATCAGGGACCCACACAGACATTCACACTAGCAATCACTGTCCTGACTCCTGCATTCCAAACTTGCTGCGTCACTGTATGACTGACAAGACAAAACATGTCTCTCAAATCTGGATGTGCAGGCAGGGAAACGTGTGGAATAGGCTAAACACCCCTTCCCCCTGGGGACAGCATGCTAGGCAGTGCATGACACAACCCCACACTCTCACGCACATACTGCAGCAGATTAACTCCATGTGTGCCCCCCCTGCACTCTCACTCCCACTCTGAGAGACTTACCACAACATTTGGCGCACCATATAGCCTCGGATACTGGGTGAGAACCTCGTCCACCAGGACCTCCAGCTCCTCGGTGGTGAAGGGAGTGGCACGGATCTTCTCAGTCCTCGCCATCACTGTGTGCAGGAGTCAGTAGCAGCAGAAGCAGTTGGTGGTGAGGGGTGGCAGGCAGCAGGCCCTGGAGTCAGCAGCAGCAGAAGCAGTTGGTGGTGAGGGGTGGCAGGCAGCAGGCTCTGTGAGCTGTGTAAATGTGTGGCTCTCACACACATATATAGCCCCCTGGGCTCGTTTCAGTGGTTCTAAGCTGCTGCCATTGGTGTTCCAGGTCTGCCTTCTTCAAATACATCCAATGACCGGCTCCGCGGTGGCGGAGCATGCCTACCGCGATTTTCAAAATTGCATCAGGCTACCGCGATTGCGGTTCCCATTGGCTGTAAGGGCATGGTTCATGGCGGTGACACACCGCAGGGGACAGGCGGGCGCTACCTCGGTGGTGCATCTTTCAAGTGCATCCAATAACCGGCTCCGCGGTGGCAGAGCACGCCTACCGCAATTTTTAAAATGCATCAGGCTACCGCGATTGCGTTTCCCATTGACTGTAAGGGCATGGTTCATGGCGGTGACACACCGCAGGGGACAGGCGGGCGCTACCGTGATTTGGGTGCCATACATTGGTGCCTGTGACCGTGATTTGGGTGGCGGAGCATGCCAACCGCCATTTGTCAATACATATATATCTCTCACTACCGCGATTGTGTTCTAGGGATTGGTGGTGACACACCGCTGGTGGCAGGCGGTAGCTTCCGTGATTTGGGTGCCATACATTGACGTGAGTGATCGTGATTTGGGTGGCGGGACACTTTGTCAGCACCTATGGACACATCATGCTGTGTCAATGGCCAAGGGGCAGTCATCAACAGTGCACAGTAGCCACATGATTAATGGCACATCATTGTGCACACAATGCCAGTGTAACTTTTAACACACTGCTGACTACACATGCCATGTTTGTGTATGTCATGTAGTACATTGGCATGTACTCACTCACATGTCACTAGTGATATTGATGGGCATGTACACCGAACAGTGTTGTTATGGACTCTCAAATGTGTACACATGTCAATGTGTGAAAGTGCTGTGAAAGTCACAGTGATGTATGTCTGAATGTAGAATGTGCAGATTTGACTGTCTTGTTTTCTTTGATCATCCACACACTTGTTGTTTATGCTCAGCCTGTGGTCATTGTGTCGTTGATGTGTGCCATGTTCAACTCACGCCTGAGGGTGTGTCAGGTACAGCAGCTAGGTATGAGACAGTGGTGTTGCAGTTTTACACATATGCTGTATGAAATACCCTCAGGCCTGCTCATGCTAGATGTGGCCATATCCCTACGTGCATTCGCAGTCAAATGTTGTTTTGGATGTACTTGCTGTGTGAAAGGGGACAAGTGTGCGAGTAGTGTGGCTGAAGGTGTCCCTACGTGTAAGCTGCTCTGTAACTCAATTGTGATGACAGTCATTGTTGGCGTTGTGTCAGTCAAAACGTAAGATGTTGTACACGTCTCAGGGTGTATTGAATTGACATGTGTCCACTTTCATCTCAACTAGGAGGAGACCAAATCTGCATCGTCCCTACACCATGCTGGCAGACATGGAGGATGAGGAGGTCATCCGGAAGTTCCGTCTGGACAGAGCCACCCTACAAAACCTCTGTGCTATGTTGGAGCCCCACCTGCAGCCTCGCAGAACATACCCAAAAGCTTTCACCCCAACATCTAAGGTGATGGCGGCTCTGCATTTTTTTGCCTCTGGATCATTCCAGCACATGGTGTCCAGCGTAGGTGGGATGTTGCAACCCATGTTCAGCTTGGTGCTGCGTGATGTCCTGTCCACCATGATGATTTACAAGGATAGGTACATCCATTTCCCCAGGGTGCCGGAATTGGCGGCCGTAAAGGGAGACTTTTATGCCCTTGGACACATCCCCCATGTTGTTGGGGCCATAGATTGCACCCATGTTGGGCTTGTTCTACCACAGGCACGGGAGCACATTTATAGGAATCGAAAACATTTCCACTCCATAAATGTGCAAGTGGTGTGCCAGGCGGACATGATCATCACGCACGTGTGTGCCAAATATCCAGGCTCAGCCCATGACTCATACATCATGCGGAACAGCATTGTACCACAGCTCATGGCTAATCTGCTTCCTGAGCGTGCATGGATTGTGGGTGAGTACGAAGAGTCCAGTAGCGTGCTGTGTGTGTGAAATGCTGTCCTCTGCCACAGTATTATTACAAGGTTTATCTGTGTCTCACACCTAGGTGACTCTGCATATCCCAACCGTCCGTGGTTGCTGAGCCCACTGCGGAATCCCAGGACACCAGCTGATGTACACTACAATGATGCCCATGGGAGGACACGTCGTGTGGTGGAGCGGACTTTTGGTCTCCTGAAGTCACGATTTCGCTGCCTTGACAAGACGGGAGGTGCACTCATGTACTCGCCCAGGAAGGTGTGTCAGATTGCTGTGGCGTGCTGCATGCTCCACAACCTAGCCATTCGCAAGGATATCCCCCTGCTCCTGGATGTTGATGAGCAGCCACGGCCCCCACCTGCAAACCAACCCGTGACCAGTGATGAGGACAGTGGAGAGGAGGATGGTGTTGACATGCGTCAACAGCTCATCAGCCACTACTTCACTTGAAGGTGAGTTTCAATGTACAACGGACCCATTGTCTGATGATGTTGCTGTTGTTGTGAAGGTGTATGTGAGCTTTGTGACTGTAGCCGGTTGTTGACTCAGTGGTGGCTGACAATGTTTATGGGACAGGGTAATTTTGAACATCTACAGGATGTGTATGTTGGCACTTGTTGCTCATTGTGATGTGTGCATGTTGTATTAGCTTTATGGTATGTGTTGTGTGATGTCTGTGATGCCACACCCAGACTAGTGAATCTTGTTCTGTTGTGTTTTCCTAGGTCCCTTCAGCCTCTCCTTGCCTACATACATTCCATACTCCTGGTACATTTTAATCATGGTGATGACTGCACATCCTGGAATAAAGACGGAGCAGAAAGAACAACATGTGTGTAAGGAGTTTTATTTACAATGGTGACATATGAGGGGGTGAACATTTACATTGAGGTGATTAGTGAAGCAGTGAGTTGACAGTCATGGTAAGTGACAGAATCGAGTATTCACCACATTGATGTGGTGACCCAGTCCAACAGACAGATGCCATTCACAAGGCAGTGTGGGGAAGGACAGTCCAATGAGTCAATGCAGTAGTGAAGAG
Organism: Calotriton arnoldi; assembly: GCA_963921515.1. Lineage (NCBI taxonomy): Eukaryota > Metazoa > Chordata > Amphibia > Caudata > Salamandridae > Calotriton > Calotriton arnoldi. The sequence goes on from CAWUFW010005666.1 coordinate 932,258, forward strand.
TGTTGCCATCATGGCTGGCTCCGTGACTGACGTTTGGCAGGTGCTTTGCCACGGGATACTCCCAGGGATTTCTTGGGATGACCCCTTTGTCGCTTGGCAGGGGGGGCCTCTGCTGTGGGGCCTGTGGGGTCTGAGGACTCACCCCTCTCTGTGACTGCAGGGGAGGATGTTGAACTGTCATCCTGCAGCTCAGCAGGGGGAGGTGGAGGTGTTGTTTGTGGCGCAGGCCTGTCCCTCAGTGCCGCCACTATCTGGCCCAAGAGGTCCACAATTTGTCCCATGTGGGTGTCCATGGACCTCTTCAGCAGGAGGAGCTCGTGGGAATCTTCTTCTGCCCGGGCCGTTCGTCCCTGGGCCCGTTCATATGCCCCAAGGACTCTGTTTATGCTGTCCAGGGCTTCGGTCCCAGGCTCTGGTTCTCTGTGAGTGACCCTGCCACTCCCACCTGCCCTGCTGCCACAGACCTGTTGCATCACCACTGTAGGTACCCGCATCCTCTCCCTGCCCACCTCGGTCGGTGGTGTGGGGTGGTCATCCACTGGGACAGGGAGGGTGTTGCAGGCAGCAGTGGTGGTGGTGGTGGTGGTGGTGTAGGACACACAGGCTGTAACAGCAGGGGTCTGCGTAGCTGTTGGTGTTGCTGCAGATGTGGTGGGGGGATGATGGGTTCCTGGGACCAGTTGCGCCCTGGCACACCAGATGGGCCGGCTCCGGGGTCATCGTCGTCTGAATACCTGTAGTCAACATCCGAGAGTCCATGTTCCGGGGGGGGAGACTGGCTCTGCAGGTTGCTGGTGTTGTCCTCTGCAGTGATTTCTTGGTCACCTGTGGGACAGATGAGAAATGGTCATTGTAGTGCACCCCACAAGCTTTGTGTTGGCTGTGTATTATTCACTGTTTGTACACCACACAGTTGACTCGTCATCACATTGTTTGTATGCATACTACTGTGCCTCCCGAGATGATGTTGAGGTACATGCATTAGTTGTCCATGGTGTGAGGTGTCACAACATACCATGTACCACGTGCATGTTTTGTGATTACAGGGACATGTTGCCATCTAGTGACTGGCGCAACAAAGCATTTCTGTGGCGCCTCTTTGTTGGTCACTCTGCCCTGGCAGACGTTACATCTGAGCATGTCCTGGCCATTGTCATCTCATGCATACCTTTGTAGTGTCATGTGAAAATATGAATTTGTACCAACAACCAGCCTTTCTTTGTTTACATATGGTCCTTGCTGCTCTGGCCACATAGCACTTACACATGGCATTCAGTGCTGTGCATGATTGTGCACAGACTTTCTTCTACATGTGAATTAGTGTGTCACACTTTGGTTGCTGTGGCAGTTACATTTGCTTAGCTGTCTGCACACTGTGAGTGGCAATTGGATCAGTGTGTATTTTTGTGTGATGAGAGGGCTGGTGTTGTCATATGGCACTATGCTTTTTGGGAGGAATGGCTGGGTGCATGTACTGGCTACTTACCTGTTCTGTTTTCACATTTGGGTTGGATTTGTGTCACATCTATGTGTGTGTGTGGTGGAGGCTTCCATCCTGCTCAGGGATGGGACAAGAGGGCATAATATGTCTGCCTACCTGTTAGTTTGAAGTGTACAGTGCAATGACTGACACATGCATCTGTGTGGGAGGGAGTGCTCCATCTTGATGTGCTGGGGAACAAGGGGGCATGGTGGGAGTAGTACTGCAGGCCTCCCACCCCCAAACAGCCCTCCCAGGGAAGATGGCTACCTACCTGTTAGTTTGTTTGTAGTGAGACAATGGCTTCCCAATGCTTCTGGGTGTGGAGTGCTCCATCCTGCTCATGGGTAGGACAGGGGGCCTGGTGGGAGTAGTACTGCAGGTCTCCCACCCCCAAACAGCCCTCCCAGGGAAGATGGCTACCTAGCTGTTAGTTTGTTTGTAGTGAGATAATGCCTTCCCAATGCTTCTGGGTGTGGAGTGCTCCATCCTGCTCAGGGGTGGGACAGGGGGCCTGGTGGGAGTGGTACTGCAGGCCTCCCACCCCCAAACAGCCCTCCCAGGGAAGATGGCTACCTACCTGTTAGTTTGAAGTGGACACTGCAATGACTGACACATGCATCTGGGTGGGAGGGAGTGTTTCATCTTGATGTGCTGGGGAACAAGGGGGCATGGTGGGAGTTGTTGTGCAGGCCTCCCACCCCCAAACAGCCCTCCCAGGGACGATGGCTACCTACCTGTTAGTTTGAAGTGGACAGTGCAATGACTGACACATGCATCTGGGTGGGAGGGAGTGCTCCATCTTGATGTGCTGGGAAACAAGTGGGCATGGTGGGAGTGGTACTACAGGCCTCCCACCCCCAAACAGCCCTCCCAGGGAAGATGGCTACCTACCTGTTAGTTTGAAGTGGACAGTGCATTGACTGACACATGCATCTGGGTGGGAGGGAGTGCTCCATCTTGATGTGCTGGGGAACAAGGGGGCCTGGTGGGAGTGGTACTGCAGGCCTCCCATCCCCAAACGGCCCTCCCAGGGAAGATGGCTACCTACCTGTTAGTTTGAAGTGGACAGTGCAATGACTGACACATGCATCTGGGTGGGAGGGAGTGCTCCATCTTGATGTGCTGGGGAACAAAGGGGCCTGGTGGGAGTGGTACTGCAGGCCTCCCACCCCCAAATAGCCCTCCCAGGGAAGATGGCTACCTACCTGTTAGTTTGAAGTGGACAGTGCAATGACTGACACATGCATCTGGGTGGGAGGGAGTGCTCCATCTTGATGTGCTGGGAAACAAGGGGGCATGGTGGGAGTGGTACTGCAGGCCTCCCACCCCCAAACAGCCCTCCCAGGGAAGATGGCTACCTACCTGTTAGTTTGAAGTGGACAGTGCATTGACTGACACATGCATCTGGGTGGGAGGGAGTGCTCCATCTTGATGTGCTGGGGAACAAGGGGGCCTGGTGGGAGTGGTACTGCAGGCCTCCCACCCCCAAACGGCCCTCCCAGGGAAGATGGATACCTACCTGTTAGTTTGAAGTGGACATTGCAATGACTGACACATGCATCTGGGTGGGAGGGAGTGCTCCATCTTGATGTGCTGGGGAACAAGGGGGCCTGGTGGGAGTGGTACTGCAGGCCTCCCACCCCCAAATAGCCCTCCCAGGGAAGATGGCTACCTACCTGTTAGTTTGAAGTGGACAGTGCAATGACTGACACATGCATCTGGGTGGGAGGGAGTGCTCCATCTTGATGTGCTGGGGAACAAGGGGGCATGGTGGGAGTTGTTGTGCAGGCCTCCCACCCCCAAACAGCCCTCCCAGGGAAGATGGCTACCTACCTGTTAGTTTATTTGTAGTGAGACAATGGCTTCCCAATGCTTCTCGGTGTGGAGTGCTCCATCCTGCTCAGGGGTGGGACAGGGGGCCTGGTGGGAGTTGTAGTGCTATTTGCCTGGGCACATACAACCCTGTAAATGTTGGATACCTGTGAGAAGTTGGCCTGGTATATGCTGTTCACTAATTAAAGTGGACACCTTGCACCAGTACAATTCGACTCTTATGGTAGATAGGTTTAAGACAACCTTTATAGAAAGCTATCCTAGTGGTAGCTGTGGAGAGCAGCCTTCAGGCTAAGTCTTGAAGGAATGTAAAGCAGCTTGTTTTACCACACAATCTCTTGAATCACCAAATGAAAAGACACCACACAGGTATATATATCAAATATATAAGTATTTATTACTAAACAACTCTCTACTAATCTCTTTATGAGATTAGAAGTCAGGAACATATGTACAAGTCAATGGTTATCAAAATAAGTTAGCACAGTAAATATCACAATCTTATCTTGGTTAGACCGGGGTCTAGAGCACATAGAATCGAGGGACCCCCAGAGAACCACCCAGGTAGTTGTAGGAGACCCACAGGGGATGGACGCGGTGTTCAGACACTGGTGCGAGTCCTGTACGAGTCTATGCAAGCGGACGCGATTGAGTTATCAATGTTACAGGCCCCTGGCGTGTTCGAGGTGAACACACCGATCGGTCAGTACGAGTCGAAGGATGCGGTTACTGGTGGATTTACATGGGAGTTGGACGCGATGTGTCTAACACAGACGCGAACCCTGTACGAGCCAGTGCGAGAATCGCACGGGGAAAATAGGAGTTTTAGGATACTTCGGGAGAGCCTACAAGCAAGTCACTTACAGGGTAAGTAGTTCTAGGGCCCACACCCACAGGAGCACCGTAGTGCTGGAGTTACCTCACCCAGGGAAGCCGGGTGCTTAGGTGTCTTTTGGTGTCGGGTCGCGGCGTCGTTTTCGATGGCGAACAAAGAAGACGTGCTGCTTGTTATGTCCGAGGAAGTGTCCGGGGGAATCCAAGCCTGGATTCAAAGGAAGGAAGACCTGAAAGCAGAGGGGACAGTGTTCAAAGTCACTTGGCAGTGACTCGGGACAAGGAAGATGGATGCCCACCGTCGTCGCAGGATTCAGGTCGGTCACGTGTGACTTGACTCTTCAGCCACGAGGTCCAGGAGGTGTCGGTGACAACCAGGAGCTGGATTCGGCGTGTTCCACGATGTCTGCAGCTTACTGTGGTGTTGGCAACTCGATTGGAGCCAACAGGCCTTGGTAACAGCAAGTCTCGTGGAAAGTGTGAAAAGGCAATGGCGCAGACCAGCAAGGTCTGAGGGACTCACCCAGCAAAGGTAAGTCAGGGCAGGCCTGGAGCAACCAGGGGAGCCCTTTGGTTTCTTAGAAAAGTCCTCAGGGGATCCACGAGCCAGCTGGCAAGGGATTGAGAAGACGCCTCGGGAGGATTCCTTCAACAGGGGCCCACGGTCACTCGGGACGGTGTAGGCCTCTGATCTTTGGAGGGTTTCCTGCTGGAGGTTGGGACCACACGTGGTCCAAAGCACAGGTTCTTAGAACGTTGTGAAGTGGTTGCACTTGACAATAGTGCACGGTACCCTGGGATCGCGGTTCCTCGTCACTCTTGGGGTCCACTGGCCTCAGCTTCGCTGGGGACTCACGATGGCCTTTGAGAAGTCAGGAAATCTACTTCTGGGGCTGCAGGGACTTCAGACTCCAGTGGGAGTGGCGTAGTTTGCGACCGTCATTGTAGTTTTTGGTGCCTGCCAAGCAGGGGAGTCACTCCTTGACTCCAAGGGAGATTCTTCAGTCTTCCAAAGGTAGTGGAACGTCGAAGGTCCAGGATTCTTCTTCAGAGCATCATCCAGGGATATCTAATCTTCAGGTTCAAGGGTTCCCTACCTTATACTAACAAGGAAGGGAGGGACTAGCTCTTAGACCCCACCTATGGGAGGGTCAGGGGAGTGGGTGGTTACACCCACTTCCCTTTGTCCAGTTTCGCGCCAGAGCAGGGGCAGGTAGCCCCTGAGCCGATTTGAACTGGCATATGCACAGAGGAGCCTTCTGCTCCCCCAGTGCAGGACTTCAAAGCACTCTAAGAGTGCACCCACCCAGCCCCAATACACTAAACCCTGTCTGGGAGGTGGTTACACCTCCCTGTGACAGGATACCTTTGTTGGGCTTCCTCCACTGCGAGTTTCGGTCATCAGCAGGAGGGCAGCCCAGTGTCTGTGACTGGTGGCATCCATTTTGTGATGCCAGGGCTCTTCAGGATTCTACTGCGTTTCCACAGTAGGTACATGTCTATCCCTCTAGAAGGGTGGAATGCTACCCCCGCCGCCAGGACTGGCGGGGGGGTAGTATTCCAAGATGTTTGACACCAAACACGACATGTTTTGATGCAGCCATACCAAAGTTAGCATTTTACCGCGAGGATATAATGCACTTAAGAGTATATGGTTTAACCGCATCCACAAACAGCACCAGAGAATGGACTCTGAGAGCTGCAGAGGGGCCCTGCTCAGGCAGAGGCACCCCCTCACATAGAAGCCAAGCACCCTGCCCTCAGGATTGATAGGGCCTGCCTTAGGGGTGACTGATATGTTTATATGTGTGTGCTGGAGAGGTATAGGGAACCTATATCTCAGTGAGGAGTGCTAGCACCACCTCACCCAGGCTGCAGTAGCAGGCCTGTGGTGTCAGATTTAGTCTGCTTCCCAGGGGTGGCATAATACATGCTGCAGCCCCTGGTAGGCCTGTGAAGTGCCTATGCCCTTGGTACCTAAGGTACCATATACTAAGGACTCATAAGGTACCACAGTATCCAATCACTAGTGCACCTAGAGTGCACTCCAAGTCGTTTAGAGAGAACAGAGAGGCTGGGGCCCTGATTGGCAGGGACCCAGCCAGACTATAGCCAGAAACCAGTGTAAACTTCAGAAAAAAAGTGGGGGCAACATAAGAGGCAGATCCTACTCTCCTACACAACCCCCCCAAACGCAGGGACACTAAACTAACCTTGACCAGTTGAGTCTTCGTGTTCAAAGTGGAAATACCTTGAGAGTCCATCTGCATTGGCATGTTGGGTCCCAGGTCTATGTTCCACTGTATAGTCCATCCCCTGTAGGGAAATGGACCACCTCAAAAGTTTTGGGTTTTCACCTTTCATCTGTTTAAGCCATAGGAGGGGCTTGTGGTCAGTCTGAACTATGAAGTGAGTGCCAAACAAGTATGGCCTCAGCTTCTTCAGGGCCCACACCACAGCAAAGGCCTCCCTCTCTATAGCTGACCAACGTTTCTCTCTAGGGGTCAGCCTTCTGCTAATGAAAGCTACTGGCTGGTCTTGACCTTCATCATTCAGTTGAGACAGTACAGCTCCCACACCCAGCTCAGAAGCATCTGTTTGGACAATGAACTTTTTGGTGTAGTCTGGACTCTGTAAGATGGGGGCAGTGCACATGGCCTGCTTTAGGTCTTCAAATGCCTTTTGACAGCTAGCTGTCCACTGAACCTTTTTTGGCATTTTCTTTGAGGTCAGATCATTCAAGGGGGTCACTATAGATCCATATCCCTTGACAAACCTCCTATAGTACCCAGTCAGGCCTAAGAAGGCTCTCACCTGTGTCTGGGTGGTTGGAGCAACCCATTCCATTATGGTTTGGATTTTGCTCTGTAAAGGTTGAACCTGGCCTCCACCCACAAGGTGGCCCAGGTACACAACCTGACTCTGCCCTATCTGGCACTTGGTGGCCTTGATAGTGAGGCCTGCTTTCTGCAGAGCCTCCAAAATATTTCTGAGGTGGACCAGGTGATCCTGCCAGGAGGAACTAAAGACAGCAATATCATCTAGATAAGCTGAGCAATAAGTTTCCATCCCTGCCAGAACTTTATTCACCAACCTCTGAAAAGTGGCAGGTGCATTTTTCAATCCAAAGGGCATCACCACAAAGTGGTAGTGCCCACCAGGGGTCGAAAATGCTGTTTTGGCTTTTGCATCATCAGCTAATCTGATCTGCCAGTAGCCAGCTGTTAGGTCAAATGTGCTTAGATACTTGGCTGAGGCCAAAGTTTCAATCAGCTCATCTGCCCTTGGTATGGGATAGGCATCAGTCCTAGCGACTGCATTGAGGCCTCTGTAGTCTACACAAAACCTAATTTCTTTCTTACCTCCCTGGGTATGAGGCTTGGGTACCAGGACTACTGGGCTAGCCCAAGGGCTATCTGAAGGCTCAATTACACCTAGTTCCAACATTTTCTGGACTTCAGTCCTGATACAGTCCCTGACATGGTCAGGTTGCCTGTAGATTTTACTCTTGACAGGCAGACTGTCTCCAGTGTCCACCTCATGGGTGCACCAGGTAGTCTGACTAGGGGTCAGGCTAAACATATGTCTAAACTGTTGCAGAACCTGTCTGCACTCAGTTTGCTGATGGTCAGTGAGGCTGCTTGCCAAAGCAACACCATCTACTGACCCATCATCAGGGTTCTGAGAGAGCAGGTCAGGGAGAGGGTCACTCTCCTCCTCCTGGTCCTCATCAGTTGCCATGAGCAAGCCCATGTCAGCCCTGTCAACATATGGCTTTAATCTGTTGACATGGAGCACCCTCAGGGGGCTCCTGGGAGTTCCAAGATTCACCAGATAGGTGACTTCTCCCTTCTGTTCAACTATTGTATGGGGGCCACTCCACTTGTCTTGGAGGGCTGCTGGGGCCACAGGCTCCAACACCCACACCTTCTGTCCTGGCTGGTATACAGTCAGCACAGCCTTCTGGTCATGCCAAGCTTTTTGCAATTCTTGGCTGGCCTCCAGGTTTTTGGTTGCCTTTTTCATGTATTCGGCCATCCGGGAGCGGAGACCAAGTACATAGTCCATCACATCTTGTTTGGGGGGTTTGAGAGGTAATTCCCAGCCCTCTTTAACCAAACACAATGGACCTCTTACAGGATGCCCAAACAGAAGCTCAAATGGGCTGTAACCAACCCCCTTCTGTGGAACTTCTCTGTATGCAAATAACAGGCAAGGAAGAAGAAGGTCCCATTTCCGCCTAAGCTTCTCTGGGAGTCCCTTAATCATTCCCTTCAGGGTTTTGTTGAAACGTTCAACTAACCCATTGCATTGTGGGTGATAGGGGGTGGTGAACTTATAGGTTACACCACACTCCTTCCACATTGCTTTCAGATATCCTGACATGAAGTTGGTATCTCTGTCAGAGATGACCTCCTTTGGGAAACCCACTCTGGAGAAAACTCCAATGAGGGCTCTTGCCACCACAGGGGCTGTGGTGGTCCTCAGAGGAATTGCCTCTGGGTACCTGGTGGCATGATCCACTACCACCAGGATAAATCTGTGCCCAGATGCAGTTTGAGGGTCAAGGGGACCAACAATGTCAATCCCTACCCTTTCAAAGGGTACCCCCACCACAGGTAGTGGTATCAGGGGGCCTTTGTTGTGCCACCTGCCTTACCACTGGCTTGGCAAGTGACACAGGAGCGACAAAACTCCTTTGTGTCCTCTGACATATGTGGCCAATGAAAATGTGGAACAAGCCTGTCCCAGGTCTTGTTTTGGCCCAAGTGACCTGCTAAAGGGATGTCATGTGCTAGTGTCAAGAGGAACCCCTAAACTTCTGAGGTATTACCAACCTCCTGGTGGCTCCAGGGGCTGGGTCTCTACCCTCAGAATATAGGAGTCCCTCATCCCAATAGACTTTATGGGACCCACTAGCACTCCCAGCAGCCTCAGCAGCAGCCTGCTGTCTGAGGGGTTCAAGAGAGGGGCAGCACTGTTGCTCCTTACTCAGATCTTCCCTAGAAGGGCCCCCTGCCCCCAAAAACTCAACCTGAACAGGCTCAAGTTCCTCTGGGGCAGTTCCTTCTTCAGGATCTGCTTCACCTCCCTCTGGAGGTGAGTCTGTGATCTGAGACAGAGGGGAAGGCACTGCCTTTACCCTACTGCTCCTCCTCTTGGGAAGCATCTGGTCCATTGTTCCAGGATCCAGAGCTGGTTCAGTGTTATGCATTCTTGCTTGTGACCTGGTCACAGCAAATACCTCTGCAGGGATGCCCAACATCTCAGCATGAGTCCATAACTCTACTTCAGACCAGGCTGAAGTCTCTAGATCATTGCCCAATAGACATTCTACAGGGAGGTCTGCACTGGCTACAACCTTCTTGAGGCCAGTTACCCCTCCCGAGGAGAAATTCACAACTGCCAGACTATGGTTGGTCCTGACATTGCTTGCATTGGTCAACTGGTACATTTCGCCCAGGATGATCTGTCCAGGGTCCACAAGATCCTCTGCCACCATGGTGACACTAGCACCTGTGTCCCTAAATGCCAAAGCCTGTTTGCCATTTATTGCAGGCTGCTGTTTGTATTTGCCCAGCTTACTGGGGCTTACTAGGAAGGACATTTCAAGGTCTCCATCACAAATCAGCATTGCCTGAGTGGGCACTCTGTCTAGGTCAGAGCCCACTTCAGAACCCAGGGTCAACCCTACTACACCCTTATTCTGAGTACCACCTCCACCAGTAGCTGAGCTAGGGGGAACAGTTGCCTTAGGGGCAGGAGTGGTGGTGGTTTGGTCTTTGGACTTGTTACAATCAGAAGTCCAGTGCCCTTTCTGTTTACAGAATTTGCACCAGGGCTTCTTTTGGCCTTTTCCCTTGTTGGATTGTGACTCCCCACCAGATGCAGATTTTTGGGGCCCTTGTGAAGACTTCTGGTCTTTTGACTTATCCCCACCTTTCTCAGAGCCCTTAGGATCTTGCTTCTTGGTGTCACCCCCTTGGTTCTGGGGTTTCTGCCTTACCCTGGTTCTGACCCATTTGTCTGCCTTCTTTCCCAATTCTTGGGGAGAGGTCAGATCTGAGTCCACCAGGTATTGATGCAACAACTGGTTCTGGCAATTATTAAGGATCTGTTCTCTCATTATCAGATTATACAATCCCTTGAAATCAGTAACCCTACTGCCAACTAGCCAACCCTCCAGAGCCTTGGTTGCACAATCAACAAAGTCAGTCCAGTCCTGAGTCTGTGCCTTCTGGGTGTCTCTGAACTTCAACCTGTACTGCTCAGTGGTTAAGCCAAACCCATCTATCAGTGCACTCTTCAGGACTTCATAATCATCAGCATCCTCTTCTCTAACAGTGAGGAGCTTGTCTCTACCTTTATCTGAAAAGGAGAGCCACAAGATTGCTGCCCACTGCTTTTGGGGGACCTGCTGTACTCTACAGGCCCTCTCCATAGCAGTTATCCACTTGTGGATATCATCCCCACTCTGGTAGGGAGGAACAACCTTGCTCAGGTTCCTATGGTCTGGAATATATTCTCTGCCTCTAGGGACACTGTTGCTGCCACCAAGGGGTTCTAACCCCTCTCTTCTAGAAGCTCTCTGGATCTCCAGGGCTTCTCTATCCAGTGCCAACTGCTTGGTTCTGAGGGCAACTCGTGCTTCCTCATACTGTAGCAGTTTGCACATTCTTTCAGAGGAGGTCTCTCTTATGGGAAAGTATGAGTTCCTCTGGTGGACAATTCTCTGCCAGATTGATAAGAGTGGTCAGATTCCCTGGAAGGGGACCTGAGCCTCTCATCCACTCTGTCAGTTCTCTTAGGGAGAATTCCTCTGTCCTTTTCAGGCCCCTTGGAGCCTGGCCCTTCAATCACAGAGTCCTGGTCAGTCTGATTTTCATCATCTGACCCAGACACTGTAATTGACCCACTCACTGATTCAGACCCATTAGCTCCTAGAGCTAATCTAAGATCATCTGCTGTCAGCAGATCTATCAGGTGCAGTGTGAAGGGACTCTGTCCTAGCTTCAGGTGTCTTTCAACACACATGGCTTTCAAGTCGGAGAAAGCCATGTCCTTATACTGAGGCTGGGTGGACCCACTGGTTCCACCTTTTAAGGACATTCTAGTGTTGTGCAGTGTTGTACTACCTACACTAGTTTGTGGCCTACTGATCCTAGCTTGAGCTGTAGAAAGGGTGTGCTATCCCTTGGCACACAGCTCTAAGTTCAGTAGAACTTATTGATACTAAGCTTGACTTTATATGTACCTTAAGTACCTATAGTGGTTTTCAGTTAGTAATTCAAATAGAGATTTTCTGGTAAAACAATAGCAAGCTGGAATCCCACACGCTGCCCACCAATGTGAGAAGTTGGCCTGGTATATGCTGTTCACTAATTAAAGTGGACACCTTGCACCAGTACAATTCGACTCTTATGGTAGATAGGTTTAAGACAACCTTTATAGAAAGCTATCCTAGTGGTAGCTGTGGAGAGCAGCCTTCAGGCTAAGACTTGAAGGAATGTAAAGCAGCTTGTTTTACCACACAATCTCTTGAATCACCAAATGAAAAGACACCACACAGGTATATATATCAAATATATATGTATTTATTACTAAACAACTCTCTACTAATCTCTTTATGAGATTAGAAGTCAGGAACATATGTACAAGTCAATGGTTATCAAAATAAGTTAGCACAGTAAATATCACAATCTTATCTTGGCTAGACCGGGGTCTAGAGCACATAGAATCGAGGGACCCCCCAGAGAACCACCCAGGTAGTTGTAGGAGACCCACAGGGGACGGACGCGGTGTTCAGACACTGGTGCGAGTCCTGTACGAGTCTATGCAAGCGGACGCGATTGAGTTATCAATGTTACAGGCCCCTGGCGTGTTCGAGTCGAACACACCGATCGGTCAGTACGAGTCGAAGGACGCGGTTACTGGTGGATTTACAAGGGAGTTGGACGCGATGTGTCTAACACAGACGCGAACCCTGTACGAGCCAGTGCGAGAATCGCACGGGGAAAATAGGAGTTTTTGGATATTTCGGGAGAACCTACAAGCAAGTCACTTACAGGGTAAGTAGTTCTAGGGCCCACACCCACAGGAGCACCGTAGTGCTGGAGTTACCTCATCCAGGGAAGCCGGGTGCTTAGGTGTCCTTTGGTGTCGGGTCGCAGCGTCGTTTTCGATGGCGAACAAAGAAGACGTGCTGCTTGTGATGTCCGAGGAAGTGTCCGGGGGAATCCAAGCCTGGATTCAAAGGAAGGAAGACCTGAAAGCAGAGGGGACAGTGTTCAAAGTCACTTGGCAGTGACTCGGGGCAAGGAAGATGGATGCCCACCGTCGTCGCAGGATTCAGGTCGGTCACGTGTGCCTTGACTCTTCAGCCATGAGGTCCAGGAGGTGTCGGTGACAACCAGGAGCTGGATTCGGCATGTCCCACAATGTCTGCAGCTTACTGTGGTGTCGGCAACTCGATTGGAGCCAACAGGCCTTGGTAACAGCAAGTCTCGTGGAAAGTGTGAAAAGGCAATGGCGCAGACCAGCAAGGTCTGAGGGACTCACCCAGCAAGGGTAAGTCAGGGCAGGCCTGGAGCAACCAGGGGAGCCCTTTGGTTTCTTAGAAAAGTCCTCAGGGGACCCACGAGCCAGCTGGCAAGGGATCAAGAAGACGCCTTGGGAGGATTCCTTCAACAGGGGCCCACGGTCACTCGGGATGGTGTAGGCCTCTGATCTTTGGAGGGATTCCTGCTGGAGGTTGGGACCACACGTGGTCCAAAGCACAGGTTCTTAGAACGTTGTGAAGTGGTTGCACTCGACAATAGTGCACGGTACCCCGGGATCGTGGTTCCTCGTCACTCTTGGGGTCCACTGGCCTCAGCTTCACTGGGGACTCACGATGGCCTTTGAGAAGTCAGGAAATCCACTTCTGGGGCTGCAGGGACTTCGGACTCCGGCGGGAGCGGCGTAGTTTGCGACCGTCGTTGTAGTTTTTGGTGCCTGCCAAGCAGGGCAGTCACTCCTTGACTCCAAGGGAGATTCTTCAGTCTTCCAAAGGTAGTGGAACGTCGAAGGTCCAAGATTCTTCTTCAGAGCGTCGTCCAGGGATATCTAATCTTCAGGTTCAAGGGTTCCCTACCTTATACTAACAAGGAAGGGAGGGACTAGCTCTTAGACCCCACCTATGGGAGGGTCAGGGGAGTGGGTGGTTACACCCACTTCCCTTTGTCCAGTTTCGCGCCAGAGCAGGGGCAGGTAGCCCCTGAGCCGGTTTGAACTGGCATATGCACAGAGGAGCCTTCTGCTCCCCCAGTGCAGGACTTCAAAGCACTCTAAGAGTGCACCCACCCAGCCCCAATACACTAAACCCTGTCTGGGAGGTGGTTACACCTCTCTGTGACAGGATACCTTTTGTTGGGCTTCCTCCACTGCGAGTTTCGGTCATCAGCAGGAGGGCAGCCCAGTGTCTGTGACTGGTGACATCCATTTTGTGATGCCAGGGCTCTTCAGGATTCTACCGCGTTTCCACAGTAGGTACATGTCTATCCCTCTAGAAGGGTGGAATGCTACCCCCGCCGCCAGGACTGGCGGGGGGGTAGTATTCCAAGATGTTTGACACCAAACACGACATGTTTTGATGCAGCCATACTAAAGTTAGCATTTTACCGCGAGGATATAATGCACTTAAGAGTATATGGTTTAACCGCATCCACAAACAGCACCAGAGAATGGACTCTGAGAGCTGCAGAGGGGCCCTGCTCAGGCAGAGGCACCCCCTCACATAGAAGCCAAGCACTCTGCCCTCAGGATTGATAGGGCCTGCCTTAGGGGTGACTGATAGGTTTATATGTGTGTGCTGGAGAGGTATAGGGAACCTATATCTCAGTGAGGAGTGCTAGCACCACCTCACCCAGGCTGCAGTAGCAGGCCTGTGGTGTCAGATTTAGTCTGCTTCCCAGGGGTGGCATAATACATACTGCAGCCCCTGGTAGGCCTGTGAAGTACCTATGCCCTTGGTACCTAAGGTACCATATACTAGGGACTCATAAGGTACCACAGTATCCAATCACTAGTGCACCTAGAGTGCACTCCAAGTCGTTTAGAGAGAACAGAGAGGCTGGGGCCCTGATTGGCAGGGACCCAGCCAGACTATAGCCAGAAACCAGTGTAAACATCAGAAAAAAAGTGGGGGCAACATAAGAGGCAGATCCTACTCTCCTACAATACCTTTTGGGGTGATTCAGATGTAGTGGATGTTACATCTGTGGGACATGTGTTGGATATTGTGGTGCATATGGATATACTTGTGCCTCTGAGATGTAGCTTTGTAGTTGTGCTTGACAGTACATTGCTGTGTAATGGTCTACATTTGTTTGTACTTACCAGCCTCCACTCCCCGGGTATTCCTGTGAGACTCTCTGGATGCAGTATGGCAAGCACCTTCTCCTCCCATGCAGTGAATGTTCTTGGTGTAATGGGAGGGCCACAGCCAGTCCTCTGAGCCAGCTCATGGTTCTTGCTCCTCTTCTTTTCGACAACACTCTTCAGGTCATGCCACCGCCTCATGATATCCTGTCTGTTGCGTGGGATGGTCCCTACTGCATTGACCTTATCGACTATCCTTGCCCACATTTGATTTCTTCTGGCTAATGGTGTCTGTTGGACCAGGTTACCAAACAGTTGTGGTTCAACTCTGACTATCTCATCTACCATGACTGTCAACACACTATCTGTGAATTTTGGTATTTTCTGTGGTGCCATGGTGTGTGATGTGCTGAGGGGTTTGAGGTGGAGGTGTGTAAGTGGTGGGGGTGGGGGTGATGTGTATGGTGTGTGATGTGCAGAGGGGTTAGAGGTGCAGGTGTGTAAGTGGTGGTGGTGCTGTGTGTGGTGTGAGTAGTGATGGTGTGCAGATTTGCCTCTCCTTTGTGCTCTGGTGTTGGGCCCTTCAGTTGTGGAGTATTGCAAAGGATTGTGGTCAGGGAAGGGGCTGGTTTTATACCCAGCTATGTGGGTGTGTCCAAATGGGGTATTGCTGTCAGGTGTGTTGTGTGGGTTGTCCTGGGATTTGGATTTTTGTAGTTGCCATGTGGTTGTGTCATTGGGGTGTGTTATGTGTTTTTGGGTGTGTGGCTAGTTTGCTGTGTGCACTTTGTGACCTTGTTGTGATTTTTTTCTGTCGACCGCCATATTTGTCACGGAGCGTCCGCAGCGGTGGCTATGCTGCAGTTCTTCCGGCGGCTCTCCCATTCATCACTGTTGGTGTTTTCGGCGGTTGGATTCAGCAGAACGTACCGCGGTCACATCGGGGATATCCTAATGTTCCGTGCGGTGTCTCCGCTGTCGTAGCGGCGGTTTGATTTTTTTCCTCTGAGAATCCGACCGCCGCGGACGGGTTTTCGCCTTCTCCGCCCGCTACGAGCAGTGTTTCGGTGGCTCTTACCGCCGCAGTCGTTTTTTTTGGGCGGGACATCCTAATCTGGCCGCCGGTTTTGCCGCGGTACTGGCGGGCAGTTGTTTTTCCGCTACCATGGCGGTCGGGGAGGTTTTCCGACCGCCATCGTAAAAGGCCCCTAAATTAGGATTTTAAATTATAAACTGCAAGTAACAAAAGGGTCTCCCTGACAAAAGAGGTAGCCCACTGACCTATTTACATTATGTGCACTTTGTGATCTGCATGGGACATGGTCTTTACAGCAGGCACCTTAACCCTCTGCGCTACCTTTCCATGAGTCAAAACTTCCACTAGACAAACTTCTGATCTCTCTTCAGGAAGAGCATTAATCACCAGAGTTATCATGACATTTTTATTGTTGTTGAAAATTGTTGGAGGCCAGGAAGGAGGGAGCAAGCTGCAAACATGACACCCCCACCCAAAGTCAGTGTCCAGTGCAGTCACACAGGTTGCACCGCCCTAGAGCCAGCCCTTCTCAAGGGTTCTGTGACCTCAGTGATAGAGTCATTGTTGCTCTAGGGTGTGCTGCTTCATAGGTCTGGCTGCAAGACTGGAGGTGAAATTCAGTATGGATTGTGGTGGACAGGCCTTCAAGGTTTACCCACACTTGCCACCGCTAGGGTCCACCTGCTGGTGCTAAGACACCAGGGCTTCTAAGGTCCTGCAGGGCCTTCTAAGGTCTAGCATGGGAATGTGTTCCTTCAGGAGAGTGGTCTGGGGGACTGGTCATGAACGCTGAACCTGTTTCCCCAGTTCCAAATTCGGGTAAGTAGACATAATATCGAACTTTTAATATCGATATACCTAAATATCGAGTTTAGTATATCGATAGCATTAAATATCGATGTTATGTATATCGATGTTAAAAATATCGATTTTAAGTATTGTTAAAACTATCGAAGTTTGTAATATCGACTGTAAAAATATCATTTTGTTAAAATATCGTTATTGTACTATATTTTGAATTATTTAGAGTTTGTTTGTAGTATAATAATAGTTTGTTAATGTTATGAAAAATACATTTTGTATAATAATTTTTAGGAGCGGGATGTTGGGTTTATAGGGGATAACGTTGGGGAGTGTTTTAAAATAATTTATTTTAATTTATAATAAATTCGAAATTTAAAATTATAATTTTGAAAATATAATTTCTAATTTAGAAAAAAAAATTTAGGAGCGGGATGTTGGGTTTATAGGGGATAAGGGTGGGGAGTGTTTTAAAATAATTTATTTTAATTTATAATAAATTCGAAATCTAAAATAAAAATTTCGAAAATATAATTTCAAATTTAGAAAGTATTGTTTTAGGAGTGGGATTTTGGGTTTATAGGGCATAAGGATGGGGAGTGTTTTGAAAATAATTGAATTACATTTTTATTAAATTTAAAAAATAAAAATAAAATTTAAAAATTGTATATTGAAATTTAAAAAAATGTGTTTTTGGAGCAGGATGTTGGGTTTATAGGGGATAAGGGTGGTTAGTGTATTAAAATTATTGAATACAATTTAAATAAAAATCGGTTTATATATTGATTTTGGCAATTTTTTTTGTATTTAGAAAGTATTGTTTTTGCATTTTGGAGTTGTGTTTACAGGCTATAAGGTTGGTTAGTATTTCATAGATTTTCTTTCAATATTTACAAATAAAAAGAATATTTAATTTTTTTAAAAACATTTCAAAATTAATATGTGTTTATATTTTCAATTATTAATTTTATATTTATAATGAATTGTTTATTATTAATAAATAAAATGTAAGAAGTTAGAAAATGTTATATTATTAATGAAAAATATTAAATATTTAATTTTTTTAAATAAAAATGATAAAATTATTTTTAAAAAATGTATTTTTTGGAATAATTAATAGAAAAGATAAATGTATTAAAATATTTAAATTATAATATTGTAATATTAAGATTTTGGTATTTTATGAAATGAAATGAATGAAATGAAATTTGTACTTGTAAAGCGCACTGTTACCCTAGGGTGTCCTGGCGCTGTACGCATACCGCTGTGGAACCTTTCCTGTCTTTTCCCTGTGAAATGTCCACTCCTGGGCACCCCCAAGGTGAAGCAAGGCATCCCAGCGCTGGTGGGGCCGTTGTGGAGATTAAGCAAGCTATTGCCCAGAGTTGCAGAGTGGGACCCATGATTAGAATAGGCACCGAGGCGAGAATTATCAGGTCTGAGGAAATTGAGCCCAAGACCCGCCGAGGCGGGAATTGAACCCTGGTCCCGGGCCAGATCTCTGCATCAGGGTCTGCCGCTCTAACCATTGAGCCACACTTCTCCATAACATATTATTTATATGTGAATTATAATATTATGAAAAACATATTAATATTAAAAAAATTAATAATTTCATTTTATAAATTTAAAATTATTGTAATGATTTATATTATAAAGTGTACTAAATTATTACAGGTATTGTCAAATATTTAAAATTTTGGGGCCGATTCCGATCTCGCTCGGTATGCCCCCAAAGAGCCGCTCGTAGGCTTACCTTCCGAACGACACGTTCTGGCAGCCGGTCCATCCGGGCGAGGAAGTACGATGCGCAAATGTGTTCAAAACCCGAACGAGCCGTACGCTCCTATTCCAGCCACAGTTCCCGTACGAGCTGGATCCATAAAGGCTGAAACGAGTCGCACAGAGTCAAAACAACAGTAGTTTCTGGGAAGGCAAGTACGATGCGTCCTTCCTACGCGCCGAACGTGTCGCCACCTCCAGCACGTCTCGGCATCCGGAAGAACAGTATTTCAGGGCCGATTCGCGCCACAACACGATCCACGGCTATGAGACGGACCAACTCACAACGCCGATGAGACGAACCAACGATTCACGCCTACGAGACGAACCAACCATGAATCCGATCGCACATGTCATCCCTGTACTGTACATCTATGACCGGATCAACAACAGGAACCGACGCGTATGTCGCAGAAGGTAAGTCAGACACCCACCACACAAAAAAACGTCACGAACCAGCGAAATGCAACACACACATGGATATCCCTCTCCACCAGCATTGCCCAACCCATAGGGGTTGGATGTCTATCACCACTAGCAGTCCCTACTCATAGGGGGTGGATACGTACCACTACCAGCAGTCCCTACTCATAGGGGGTGGATACCTACCACTACCAGCAGTCCCTACTCATAGGGGGGGATGCCCATCACTACCAGTACTCCCTACTCATAGGGGGTGGATACCTACCACTACCAGTAGTCCCTACTCATAGGGGGGGATGCCCATCACTACCAGTACTCCCTACTCATAGGCGGTGGATACCTACAACTACCAGCAGTCCCTACTTATAGGGGGTGGATACCTACCACTACCAGCATTCCCTACTCATAGGGGATGGATACCTACCAGTACCAGCAGTCCCTTCTCATAGGGGGTGGATATCTACAACTACCAGCAGTCCCTAATCATAGGGGGTGGATACCTACCACTACCAGCAGTCCCTACTCAAAGGGGGTGGATACCTACCACTACCAGCAGTCCCTACTCATAGGGGGGATGCCCATCACTACCAGTACTCCCTACTCATAGGGGGTGGATACCTACAACTACCAGCAGTCCCTACTCATAGGGGGTGGATACCTACCACTACCAGCAGTCCCTACTCATAGGGGGTGGATACCTACCACTACCAGCAGTCCCTATTCATAGGGGGGGATGCCCATCACTACCAGTACTCCCTACTCATAGGAGTGGATACCTACCACTACCAGCAGTCCCTATTCATAGGGGGGATGCCCATCACTACCAGTACTCCCTACTCATAGGCAGTGGATACCTACAACTACCAGCAGTCCCTACTTATAGGGGGTGGATACCGACCACTACCAGCATTCCCTATTCATAGGGGATGGATACCTACCACTACCAGCAGTCCCTACTCATAGGGGGGATGCCCATCACTACCAGTACTCCCTACTCATAGGGGGTGGATACCTACAACTACCGGCAGTCCCTACTCATAGGGGGTGGATACCTACCACTACCAGCAGTCCCTACTCATAGGGGGTGGATACCTACAACTAACAGCAGTCCCTACTCATAGGGGGTGGATACCTATCACTACCAGCAGTCCCTACTCATAGGGGTGGATACCTACAACTACCAGCAGTCCCTACTGATAGGGGGTGGATACCTACCACTACCAGCAGTCCCTATTCTTAGGGTGTGGATACCTACCACTACCAGCAGTCCCTACTCATAGGGGTGGGGATGCCCATCACTACCAGTACTCCCTACTCATAGGGGGTGGATACCTACCACTACCAGCAGTCCCTACTCATAGGGGGGATGCTCATCACTACCAGTACTCCCTACTCATAGGGGGTGGATACCTACTACTACCAGCAGCCCCTACTCATAGGGGGTGGATACCTACCACTACCAGCAGTCCCTACTCATAAGGGGTGGATACCTACTAATACCAGCAGTCCCTACTCATAGGGGGGATGCCCATCACTACCAGTACTCCCTACTCATAGGGGGGGATACCTACCACTCCCAGCAGTCCCTACTCATAGGGGGTGGATACCTACAACTACCAGCAGTCCCTACACATAGGGGGTGGATACCTACCACTACCAGCAGTCCCTACTCATAGGGGGTGGATACCTACAACTACCAGCAGTCCCTACTCATAGGGGGGATGCCCATCACTACCAGTACTCCCTACTCATAGGGGGGATACCTACCACTCCCAGCAGGCCCTACTCATAGGGGGTGGATACCTACAACTACCAGCAGTCCTTACTCATAGGGGGTGGATACCTACCACGACCAGCGGTCCCTACTCATAAGGGGTGGAAACCTACAACTACCAGCAGCCCCTACTCATAGGTGGTGGATACCTACAACTACCAGCAGTCCCTACTCATAGGGGGTGGATGCCTACCACTATCAGCAGTCCCTACTCATAGGGGGTGGATACCTACCACTACCAGCAGTCCCTACGCATAGGGGGGGATGCCCATCACTACCAGTACTCCCTACTCATAGGGGGGGATACCTCCCACTCCCAGCAGGCCCTACTCATAGGGGGTGGATACCTACAACTACCAGCAGTCCTTACTCATAGGGGGTGGATACCTACCACAACCAGCGGTCCCTACTCATAAGGGGTGGAAACCTACAACTACCAGCAGCCCCTACTCATAGGTGGTGGATACCTACCACTACCAGCAGTCCCTACTCATAGGGGGTGGATACCTACAACTACCAGCAGTCCCTACTCATAGGGGGTGGATGCCTACCACTACCAGCAGTCCCTACTCATAGGGGGTGGATACCTACCACTACCAGCAGTCCCTACTCATAGGGGGTGGATACCTACCACTACCAGCAGTCCCTACTCATAGGGGGGATGCCCATCACTACCAGTGCTCCCTACTCATAGGGGGTTGATACCTACAACTCCCAGCAGTCCCTACTCATAGGGGGTGGATACCTACCACTACCAGCAGTCCCTACTCATAGGGGGGTGCCCATCACTACCAGTACACCCTACTCATAGGGGGGATACCTACCACTCCCAGCAGTCCCTACTCATAGGAGGTGGATACCTACCACTACCAACAGTCCCTACTCATAGGGGGTAGATACCTACAACTACCAGCAGTCCCTACTCATAGGGGGTGGATACCAACCACTACCAGCAGTCCCTACTGATAGGGGGTGGATACCTACCACTACCAACAGTCCCTACTCATAGGGGGGATGCCCATCACTACCAGTACTCCCTACTCATAGGGGGTGGATACCTACAACTACCAGAAGTCCGTACTCATAGGGGGTGGATACCTACCACTACCAGCAGTCCCTACTCATAGGGGGTGGATACCAACCACTACCAGCAGTCCCTACTGATAGGGGGTGGATACCTACCACTACCAACAGTCCCTACTCATAGGGGGGATTCCCATCACTACCAGTACTCCCTACTCATAGGGGGGGATACCTACCACTCCCAGCAGGCCCTACTCATAGGGGGTGGATACCTACAACTACCAGCAGTCCCTACTCATAGGGGGTGGATACCTACCACTACCAGCAGTCCCTACTCATAAGGGGGATGCCCATCACTACCAGTACTCCCTACTCATAGGGGGATACCTACCACTCCCAGCAGGCCCTACTCATAGGGGGTGGATACCTACAACTACCAGCAGTCCTTACTCATAGGGGGTGGATACCTACCACGACCAGCGGTCCCTACTCATAAGGGGTGGAAACCTACAACTACCAGCAGCCCCTACTCATAGGTGGTGGATACCTACAACTACCAGCAGTCCCTACTCATAGGGGGTGGATGCCTACCACTATCAGCAGTCCCTACTCATAGGGGGTGGATACCTACCACTACCAGCAGTCCCTACGCATAGGGGGATGCCCATCACTACCAGTACTCCCTACTCATAGGGGGATACCTACCACTCCCAGCAGGCCCTACTCATAGGGGGTGGATACCTACAACTACCAGCAGTCCTTACTCATAGGGGTGGATACCTACCACGACCAGCGGTCCCTACTCATAAGGGGTGGAAACCTCAACTACCAGCAGCCCCTACTCATAGGTGGTGGATACCTACCACTACCAGCAGTCCCTACTCATAGGGGGTGGATACCTACAACTACCAGCAGTCCCTACTCATAGGGGGTGGATGCCTACCACTACCAGCAGTCCCTACTCATAGGGGGTGGATACCTACCACTACCAGCAGTCCCTACTCATAGGGGGTGGATACCTACCACTACCAGCAGTCCCTACTCATAGGGGGATGCCCATCACTACCAGTGCTCCCTACTCATAGGGGTTGATACCTACCACTCCCAGCAGTCCCTACTCATAGGGGGTGGATACCTACCACTACCAACAGTCCCTACTCATAGGGGTAGATACCTACAACTACCAGCAGTCCCTACTCATAGGGGTGGATACCAACCACTACCAGCAGTCCCTACTGATAGGGGTGGATACCTACCACTACCAACAGTCCCTACTCATAGGGGGGATGCCCATCACTACCAGTACTCCCTACTCATAGGGGGTGGATACCTACAACTACCAGAAGTCCGTACTCATAGGGGGTGGATACCTACCACTACCAGCAGTCCCTACTCATAGGGGGTGGATACCTACCACTACCAGCAGTCCCTACTCATAGGGGGGTTGCCCATCACTACCAGTACTCCCTACTCATAGGGGGGATACCTAGCACTCCCAGCAGTACCTACTCATAGGGGGTGGATACCTACAACTACCAGCAGTCCCTACTCATAGGAGGTGGATACCCTCTACTACCAGCAGTCCCTACTCATAGGGGGTGGATACCTACAAATACCAGCAGTCCCTACTCATAGTGGGTGGATATCTACCACTACCAGCAGTCCCTATTCATAGGGGGTGGATACCTACAACTACCAGCAGTCCCTACTCATAGGGGGTGGATACCTACCACTACCAGCAGTCTCTACTCATAGGGGGTGGATTCCTATCACTATCAGCAGTCCCTACTCATAGGGGGATGGCCATTACTACCAGTACTCCCTACTCATTGGGGGGATACCTACCACTCCCAGCAGTCCCTACTCATTGTGGGTGGATGCCTACCAGTACCAGCAGTCCCTACTCATAGGGGGTGGATACCTACCACTACCAGCAGTCCCTACTCATAGGGGGGATGCCCATCACTACCAGTGCTCCCTACTCATAGGGGGTTGATACCTACCACTCTCAGCAGTCCCTACTCATAGGGGGTGGATACCTACAACTACCAGAAGTCCCTACTCATAGGGGGTGGATAGCTACCACTACCAGCAGCCCCTACTCATAGGGGGGATGCCCATCACTACCAGTACTCCCTACTCATAGGGGGATGCCCATCACTACCAGTACTCTTCACTCATTGGGGGGATACCTACCACTCCCAGCAGTCCCTACTCATTGTGGGTGGATGCCTACCACTACCAGCAGTCCCTACTCATAGGGGGTGGATACCTACCACTACCAGCAGTCCCTACTCATAGGGGGGATGCCCATCACTACCAGTGCTCCCTACTCATAGGGGGTTGATACCTACCACTCTCAGCAGTCCCTAATCATAGGGGGTGGATACCTACAACTACCAGAAGTCCCTACTCATAGGGGGTGGATACCTACCACTACCAGCAGTCCCTACTCATAGGGGGGATGCCCATCACTACCAGTGCTCCCTACTCATAGGTGGTGGATACCTACAACTACCAGCAGTCCCTACTCATAGGGGGTGGATGCCTACCACTATCAGCAGTCCCTACTCATAGGGGGTGGATACCTACCACTACCAGCAGTCCCTACGCATAGGGGGGGATGCCCATCACTACCAGTACTCCCTACTCATAGGGGGGGATACCTACCACTCCCAGCAGGCCCTACTCATAGGGGGTGGATACCTACAACTACCAGCAGTCCTTACTCATAGGGGGTGGATACCTACCACGACCAGCGGTCCCTACTCATAAGGGGTGGAAACCTCAACTACCAGCAGCCCCTACTCATAGGTGGTGGATACCTACCACTACCAGCAGTCCCTACTCATAGGGGGTGGATACCTACAACTACCAGCAGTCCCTACTCATAGGGGGTGGATGCCTACCACTACCAGCAGTCCCTACTCATAGGGGGTGGATACCTACCACTACCAGCAGTCCCTACTCATAGGGGGTGGATACCTACCACTACCAGCAGTCCCTACTCATAGGGGGGATGCCCATCACTACCAGTGCTCCCTACTCATAGGGGGTTGATACCTACCACTCCCAGCAGTCCCTACTCATAGGGGGTGGATACCTACCACTACCAACAGTCCCTACTCATAGGGGGTAGATACCTACAACTACCAGCAGTCCCTACTCATAGGGGGTGGATACCAACCACTACCAGCAGTCCCTACTGATAGGGGGTGGATACCTACCACTACCAACAGTCCCTACTCATAGGGGGGATGCCCATCACTACCAGTACTCCCTACTCATAGGGGGTGGATACCTACAACTACCAGAAGTCCGTACTCATAGGGGTGGATACCTACCACTACCAGCAGTCCCTACTCATAGGGGGTGGATACCTACCACTACCAGCAGTCCCTACTCATAGGGGGTTGCCCATCACTACCAGTACTCCCTACTCATAGGGGGGATACCTAGCACTCCCAGCAGTACCTACTCATAGGGGGTGGATACCTACAACTACCAGCAGTCCCTACTCATAGGAGGTGGATACCCTCTACTACCAGCAGTCCCTACTCATAGGGGGTGGATACCTACAAATACCAGCAGTCCCTACTCATAGTGGGTGGATATCTACCACTACCAGCAGTCCCTATTCATAGGGGTGGATACCTACAACTACCAGCAGTCCCTACTCATAGGGGGTGGATACCTACCACTACCAGCAGTCTCTACTCATAGGGGGTGGATTCCTACCACTATCAGCAGTCCCTACTCATAGGGGGGATGGCCATTACTACCAGTACTCCCTACTCATTGGGGGGATACCTACCACTCCCAGCAGTCCCTACTCATTGTGGGTGGATGCCTACCACTACCAGCAGTCCCTACTCATAGGGGGTGGATACCTACCACTACCAGCAGTCCCTACTCATAGGGGGGATGCCCATCACTACCAGTGCTCCCTACTCATAGGGGGTTGATACCTACCACTCTCAGCAGTCCCTACTCATAGGGGGTGGATACCTACAACTACCAGAAGTCCCTACTCATAGGGGGTGGATAGCTACCACTACCAGCAGCCCCTACTCATAGGGGGGATGCCCATCACTACCAGTACTCCCTACTCATAGGGGGATGCCCATCACTACCAGTACTCTTCACTCATAGGTGTTGCAGGACAAACACACCACCCCTACCATAATGTCAAGATTGTATATTGTGTGTCAACTGCCTGCAACTGTGACACTGAAAGGGAATACATAATGTCCTCCCATCACTGTTGTGACCGAAAGGTGAATGTGAGGGTAAAACACACAGTTGTCACCGTAACAGTATTGTAATGGGGTCTAAACCCCCCCTCACTACAGTGACCAAATTGTGAATTCAGGGCTCAAAAATCAAGCATATCAGGAGCATATTGGTAATGGGGTCTAACCCCCAACTCACCACAGTGAACCAAAGGTGATTAAGGGGTTAAAAACGCAAGCTGCATATGAATAAGGTGCTAATGGGGTTCCCCCCCTCACTACAGTGACCAAATTGTGAATCTGGGGCTCAAAAATCAAGCATATCAGGAACATATTGGTAATGGGGTCTAACCCCCCACTCACCACAGTGAACCAAAGGTGATTAAGGGGTTAAAAACGCAAGCTTCATATGAATAAGGTGCTAATGGGGTCTACCCCCCCCTCACTACAGTGAACAAATTGTGAATTTGGGGCTCTAAAATCAAGCAGATTAGGAACATATCGGTAATGGGGTCTAAACCCCCACTCACCACAGTGCACAAAAGGTGAGTATGGTGTTCAAAATTCCAGCTTATCAGGAACATTGTGGTAATGGGGTCCAAACACCCCCTCACTACAGTGACCAAAAGGTGAGTATGGTGTTAAAAACTCCTGCATATCAGGAACATTGTGGCAATGGGGTCTAACCACCCCCTCACTACAGTGACCAAAAGGTGATTAGGGTGTTCAATAATCAAGCACATCAGGAACATTATGGTAATGGTGACTAAGCACACCATCACTACAGTGTCCAAAAGGTGAGTGTGGTGACAAATTCTGCTGACACTTCAATACACCAGGTATCATACCTGGCCCGTACACAACAAGCAATGTAGTGGCAAAGTAGTGGTTGTGTGCCAAACACACATAGATCTGTTGACGGAAAGATTGTTGTGTCTTACAAATATACACTCAGCCATGTGCAGACAACCATTGCCCATGGGGATTGACAATGCTCCTGTGGGCAATCAGACTATGTAAGAAGTGAGCATCAGAATGCATACACATATATCTGCAGGGACAGACACACAAACTAAGGTACCCTGTGGAGACTGTAGATGTGAGGTGACACAGTCACATACCATGGCACCAATGGGACATACCAACCATGATGAATGTGCTGACTGATGATGTAGGAGACACAGGGATAGCAGTGGAGAACCTCAAAACAAGATCCAGCCTATGGCACACAAAAGCCATACCAATGCATTGGTGCAGATGCACAGACACAAACAGGCTGACTCACACTGCATCTCAAACACATATTTGTACACAGTGCCA
Organism: Calotriton arnoldi; assembly: GCA_963921515.1. Taxonomy (NCBI): domain Eukaryota; kingdom Metazoa; phylum Chordata; class Amphibia; order Caudata; family Salamandridae; genus Calotriton; species Calotriton arnoldi. The sequence goes on from CAWUFW010005666.1 coordinate 959,158, forward strand.
TACAAAAGTAAATCATGAATTGGCTACCCCTCTGTGGGCAAGAAGGCATCTTTAGATGAGTGGGATCCCAACAGACTCAGGTGACACAAGCTGGGTGGAACAGCAACCAACACAGCAAGAGACAGACCCACTCCATCTGTACCCTCAAGGACCCTACATTGAGGTGAAAGTAGCCTGCATGATAACCCCTCTGTGAAGACAAATTGGGATGTTTTCCCTACTGTGGAACACAGTCACCTGTGCACACTGGGTCATGTGTCTTGACACACCAACTACATTCACACTTACACAAACACAAATCACTGGCCATGGCCTGTAATCCAAGGGCAAAATGTAGGTAGGGGCATAGCCAGAACACAACTCACATAAGGACACTCCCAACACCACACACTGTGAACGGCACCAATGTGCATCTGCAAATCCCACATGGACTGGGGACATTGCACATGCACCATGACAATACCAGGGGTGGTAGGGGGGATCCAAGGTGCACCAACTCATCACACATGGCCAGTTAAAAACCCTTGTTAATGTCTGCCACACTGCACAGTATGCGGTACATGTGCCTGACGTGAAATGTATCTGAATAATTGGGATCCCTGCCACAGTCCCAGAACAATGAGGAACACAAGGAGACCTACAAAGAACACATGTTGAAACCTTCAAACCGTGCAGCTTTAAATCTGAGCACTGGGAGCAGTCACACACACATACAAGTGACCCAGTCACAGAAAGATACCACATAGGGAAATCAACTTGATGTTGGAAACACTAAACTGCCTTGGCAAATCCTAAATATGTCACACTTGCGTTTGCCCACCTCCCAGGCTCTAACAACAAACACACTGCGGGATGACATGCTAATGGCCAGTAGTTTCCCATACATCTACATCCCAGAAAACACAGGGCAAAAATCTTGGATGAACACAGGCCAACTCATCAAGCATCACAGACAGGGACATCTGTAGGGAATACAGGCTGTGTAGAAAAATGGAAGGGAACACACAGGGACATGCTCACAGAACATACCTCATGGACTCAGGCAATTTCACGGAATGACAAACTGCCATGAGGTGACTCCACTACTGTGGAAGGTCAGCTGTGCAAAAAGTAGTCTGTGCAGGGCCCTGTCATGTCTGCATAAATTGTGGTTAGTGAGCCAACAATTACAGCACACTGAAAGCTCAGGTCACATCAGAATGTGTACAGGAGGGTATTTAAGTCATCTGCACATACTCAATTAACATGTATGGCAAGTTGCACTGACGCCACAGATGACTTGGTCACCATTTTTGCTAAAACCTGCATGTCCAGTGTAGAAGTGCCCACTGTTCTAAGAAATGACTTTGTGCACAAGTGTAAGCACAACATAAGTGCAACAGTGCAAGCCACAGATGTGACACAGCAAAGGAATTGTGAGGAACCCTGTGCCCAATTGTATGGATCATGACACACTCTAATTGCAGCAAAGGATGACATGGATACATACTGTAATAGGACTCAGATACCAGGGACCACATGGAGTCCATCACATTCGAAAAACAATCAATAGCTACATTACAAGTATTACAACTGCAACTCAGGATACACATTAACAACATCATGTACATCATATGCAAAACAACATTTAAAAAAAAAAGTGCTTTATTCAGCTTTAAATTAGTGATGTGGTGAAACCAAAGAGAACATAAAGGCCCATGGCCAGTCCATTAATTTTGTCCATTAGGTGTGCAACAGAAATGAGTGCCCCACATTGCTTGCCTGCACTGCTACAGCCAGGGGATATCTCCCCTTGGAGGGGCATACATAGGGTCAGGCCAGGCACCGCAGGGACAGGATCAGGGGATAGCAGTATGGGGCAGGTGAGGGGTGGTGGGTGCAGGAGTGTCAGTGGCAACTGCATTGGAGGTATCTGACACAGTGGGCACTGTCACCACAGCAGTGCCCAAGTCAGACGGGGTGGAGGGGGTCTCCACTGCAGTGCCAATGTCAAAGGTAGTGTCTTGGGGCAAAGGTGAAGTGGGCAGGACAGATGGGGGACACGGACTCCACAGCAGTCGCAGGAACAGGCTGAGGGTGTGAAGTGGGGGGTGAAGTGCATGTTGTGGGGGGAGGGCCTAATCATTTTGGGGATGGTGTATCTGTGTGTGGGGGAACCTGGGGCAGGGTATGGTGGGGGAACTGTAGGAGTGGTGGGCTTGGGGCTGGAGGACGGAGACTGTGTGGTGGTGGTGCGTGGATGGGGAGGGGTCTTGCTCCTCCTGTTCCTGGGGGATTTGCGGATGGGGGCCTCAGTGTCCCTGCGCCTGGGGGAGGGTGTCCGTGTGGCAGGGGAACTCCCCTCTGTGCGTGGTGACCGGCTCTTCCCCTTGTGAGTGGGATCTGTTGGAGCGCTGGGGAAGAGGCCAAGGTCACAGAGGAAGAGTTGCTGGGAAGTGGGTGTTGCAGGTGAGGCAAGGGAAGGGGTTTTGGAGGGATAGGTATCTGAGGACTGCAGAGTGGTTGTGGATGCCTATCTGTGTGTCTGTGCCCTATCCCCTGTGTGTGTGCTGTCAGTCCCCGGAGTGTGCGTGCTTGCGCGGCTAGACTTTGTCTTGCGTTGCTGTGTGCTGCTTGGGTGTGATGATGTGCTTGCCTGTGCCTGTGTGAGTGTGCGTCGGGTAGGTAGGGTAGTGGGCATTGTGGATGGGGCCGAGGTAGGAGGGGTGAGGGACTGTTGGAGGAGGGACACTGCTGCCGTCAGTGAGGAGGCCATGGACTGATTGGTCCGCTGTCGGGCAGACATGTTTGCTGGGATGCCCTCCATGAAGGACACCAATTGTGTCAACAGACCGGTGTGAGCATGGAGGACACTCATCATCGATGTCTGCCCTACATGGATCTGCTTAAGCAGGTCCACAGACTCCACACTCAGGGCAGCAGGGGAGACGGAGGCAGGGGGTGCGGTGCCTGGGCTGAAGGAGACATGCTCCCTAACACGGGAGCCTCCACGGACATCAGGGATGGGAGCAACTGGGAGGGGGAGATGGTGGTGGTGGCGGGGACAGACGTGCTAGCTGTTGTTTTGGGTCTGCTGACACTAGCCTCCACAAGGGAGTCATCACTGGAACTGGATGCGTCCTCAGCTGAGATGGTTGTAGCTGAGTGTTCCTCAGTGTGGCTCCTCTCACCCTCCATGCCACTGGGTCCCTCCAGCTCCTCTGCGGAAGACACAGTGTGGCTCTGCCGCTCCTCTTGGTCCATGGAGCTGTCTCCTCCTGTAGTCGTCGATTCTGCTGCAAACAATGAAGAAAAACAGATTCACATTCGTCACCTGTATTGAGCTGACACATGACTGTAATTGCAGCACATCACAGAGCAGGTCCTGGCATCATCTGATAAGCATAGCAAAAATTACTGACACATATGTGAACCAGCCACTTGTCATCCTGCCAGTCAACCATGCCCCAAGTACCCATCCTGGGGATGGACACATCCATCTGGTGCATGTATGATGTCACTAAGTATATGTGCAAACATGCCCCACAAGGGCCAGGTGTCAGAACTGCAAGGATTGTGAGTGTAATGTGTCACTACACACATATCACATCTCTCTCCAGTGACTCTCTACATGTGTCCGGAAATGGGGTGGCCAAAGTCACTGTTAACATGATGGATATGATTCCATTCCAAGACACCATGATGGCCTCATGTCATGATAGTCAATGCTACAACGGAGTGCATGCAGGACAACTGACAATACTGCAGTATCCTGATTTGCATGTGGCACACCATGACACAGGCCTGTCTGGCCAATGAGTCTGTACTGTCGCCTGTCACCGGGGCAGTGCATACAGAAACCAACTGTGTGCAGTGTGTCACACCAATGTATTAGCGGGCAATGCAAACTCTGTAGCTCTCAAGTACACATGTACAGCCCCTGCTACCCACATCACCAAGAATCAGATGATCACACGGTATCCAAATTAGACATTTGAGTTTGTGCTAACACAAATTAGTAAACATGGACACATCACAGCCTGTCGGGAACAAAGTGAAGCAGCTTGCACTTTAATTTTTAATCCACCATTAAGCACACTCAAGTAATTACACACCTATGTTTTGCCCCATGCGCTGATACAACAGCCACAAATCACAAGGCAAGCCATTACGAACATTGTAACACTCTTGAAGTAAAAGAAGCTATGCCAGTCCACAATGACACAGAGGCAGACACCCCATTTCACATGTCAGAATACTCACATTGTTGGCTGACAGCCAGGATTGGTAGGTCCGAGTGTCTCATCTGTGCGGAGTTGGCATACCTGTCCTGGTCCATATGCAACAGGTGATGACCAGAAACAGTAGGCAGGTGGCTTTGCATGTGTCACAACTGTGACATTCATTCACCAGAGGCACAAACATTTGTATCACATGATGCATGTGTGTCTGCTAAATACCTCCGACACTTATGGTGCCCCAGATCAGCAATTACAACACCTTTGTATTGCACACACAGAGTACATGTCAGACATCTGTCTATGTGCAGACACATGTCAAGCAATTGCCACACTCATGAAGCACAGAACGAGGCACCTGTAGCAGATGCTGGCCCCAACATTATCCTTGGACAACAGCAGGGACACACAGCACTAGTGACACTACTCAGAGGCCAAAAGGCCCACACCTGGTCAGCAGATGAGAATGGGGATTCACCAAATGTGTCCACATTAGTGTTGTCTCAGTGAACTGTGGGAGTGTTAGGAGGCTGAGGGAGTGCAAATAGCATGTTAGCCATAGTTCACCAAAAAGGAATGAATTTACCCCCTCATTGCTGCTGTCTGGCCTTCAATTGCCCATCCAGGTCAGGGAAGACCACTGTCAAAATCCTCAGCATGTGGGGGGTCAGTGTCCGTCCTCCGCCCCGTCGGCGTGGAGGCGACAGCTTCAGCTGGACCCTGGCGATCCTCCTGGTCCAGCCACGAAGGTCCTGCCACCTCTTCTGACAGTTGCGGGTGCGGCACTTGTAGACCCCCACTGATCGAACTGCCCGTACAATGGTCTTCCAGATTTCCTGTTTGTGATGGGCATCAACCTGTAAGGGTGACAATGTAAGACACCATTACTACACATGCAACATGTTTGTACATCACACATTTGACCATACATGTTGTCATCACAAGGGAATATGATGTATACAGGTAGAGCAACTATGGTCATGGGCATTTGTCCTGTGTGCAAGCCTGCATCAACAAACTGAAAACTGAGCATGAACAGTCAGACAAGAAATAAAATGTACACATTGGCATCACTGCACCTGTACAGTAATTGTATCCACAAAGTTTGAGAGTTACAAATACTCAGTGATCATGCTTGGCATTGCTGAAGACAATGCTAGTAGTGCTAGTCAGACTCCATGCACAATTAGGAAGACAGTGGACTGCGCACTCACCTGCTCCCCTGGTTTCCCATACAGCTTGCTGTACTGTGGAAGGAGGCTGTCCAGCAGGGCCTGGTTCTCCTCCTCGGTGAAGGCTGGGGCTCTCTCCACAGTACGTGCCATTCTTGAAGCCAGAGGATGCAGAGACAGCATCAGTGGTAGCGGAGATGTAATGCTGTAGCAGTTGGTGCAAGCAAGTGAAGTCTCTGGGGAACAGACAGTCTTATATCTGTGCTGCAGAGCTGAATCTGTCACAGGCGATCTATGTGATAGGTCCGACACGTTTGCATGTTATGAAAATGGCCAATCAATTGCATTGTACGCTTCGTACACGCCTCCTGCATCGTTCAAAAATTCAACTACATCACCCCATTGCTGTTGATACATTGTTGTAGGGAGCCAACTGAAATTTATTTGGACACTATTCGTACAACGATCAAATCCGCGTCCGTCTCAATTACATCCAATAGCCAATGCATACGCATGACTCGGGCCGTGAGTGTGCGACGCATCTTTTAAAAATTCACCCGCGTCTGTCTCCATGGTAGTCAATAGCCTATGCGTGCTCACGTCTCACTCAGTCAGTGTACGACGCGTCTTCTGAAAACTCACACACATCGGTCACCATTGCAGCAAATCTCTAAAGTGTGCGCACGGATCGGTCCCTAGGTGGACGCGGCGTCTTTAGAACACAGACACGCATCAGACACCATTGCAGTCAATAGCATAGGCGTGCGCACGGATCGGTCCCTAGGTGGACGACGCGTCTTTAGAACACACACACGCATCGGACAGCATTGCAGTCAATAGCATAGGCATGCGCACGGATCGGTCCCTAGGTGGACGACACGTCTTTCGAAAAATCACACGCATCGGTCAGCATTGCAGGCAATTGCTAAGTGATGCTACACAAACAATACCTTACCATGGACTCAGTTGCTCTACAACATATAAACAGCCTGTCACACAGTGTATGATGTGACATCTCAGGATGTATTACCTGTGTGAGTATGTGGGTCCACATGGGATATTGTATGTTGCACTTAGTGGCACACACTCCCAGGCTTTGCAAGGTGTGATGGGGACAGACACCATTGTGTGTAATGCACATCACCACTGTCATTTACAACTGTGCAGATCACACCCTGAGGCATGTACACAGTTCTAGGTGCCCATTGTGTGCTGACATGTTACATACACCCTGACTCATAGGTAAAAAGGACTGTGTGTCACTGGGTGTCCCACAGCTAACATTGTGGTGTTGATGCAGAGTATGTGCGTATTGTGCTACACACATGTCTCTGATTATTTGTGGTAGTTGGCAATCGTCATCAGCATCCATGTGATTTTGACATGTGAGTCGCTGTTGTGCCTGTTTGTCACAGGCATCCATTTTTTGCCTGTGCAACAATCTGGTAGCACATCATGTGTGTTTTGTGGGTGTGTTGTTACATGTACATCAGATGCTACATAATGTCAGTACCCTTGTGCCAATACAAGATAGTTGTGTGTGTGAAAGACAAACACCTGTCATGTGGGGAACAGATCTGTCCGTACTAGTCACTGAGGTGTGTTTTGGGTACGTGACATGTGTGATGATGTACTGGGAGAGACCACATTGATTGTTCACAGCACAGCTTAGCACTTGTTGTGTAAACATGTAGAGCTGAGATGTTATGTGAGGGGCACATAGCTGACATTGTTGTCCATGCCCAACAGCACACACAACACGTTATTGTGTCTTGTTCTGAAGTTGTATGTAATATTGTGCATGGTCATTGCCACATATGTAGGGTCACTGACAAACTTTCTTTGCTCACCTATGTACTGCAGGAGACCAGCTGTCCATAGACCGTTCCCAGACCTTGCAACCATGTCTGAACGTGACTGCATCTGGCGGTACCGCCTCACCAGGCCACTAATTGAGGATTTGGCAGAGCAGTTGGCACCACATTTGCAACCTGGCCAGACGTATCCATCAGCGCTGACCCCCAAGGTGAAGGTGATGGCAGCCCTACACTTCTTTGCCACTGGTACCTTCCAGTACACTGTGGCTAGTGCTGGTGGGATGTCACAGACCATGTTCAGTCGTGTGCTTCGCGATGTATTGGAGGAAATGTTGTTATTCCTGAACCGGTACATCCAATTCCCAACCCCAGGACAATTCACTGCGATTAAGAGTGACTTTTATGCCTTGGGAAGAATGCCACATGTCATAGGCTCCATAGATGGCACACATGTTGCTTTGGTACCACCACAGGCACATGAGCAGATATACCGGAACAGAAAACATTTCCACTCTATTAATGCCCTGGTGGTATGTCTGCCGGACATGACCATCTCACATGTGTGTGCACGTTTCCCTAGGTTCTGCACACGACGCTTACATCATGCAGATGAGTCGGATACCAAACATGATGACACAGCTGCAGAACCAGCGTGCCTGGCTTGTTGGTGTGTAATATCTGTTTCGCTAGTGTGTTTTGGCAACTTTAGAGATTCACCCACTTCTCCAACCCATTGAATGTTTGTTTGTTTGTATGTAGGTGACTCTGGATACTCAAACATGCTGTTGTTGCTGACCCCCCTCAGGAACCCTGTTACACCTGCGGAGATCCGTTATAATGAGGCACATGGGCGGACCAGGATAGTGATAGAGCGGACTTTTGGCCTACTGAAAACCAGATTCCGCTGCCTGGACAAGACAGGAGGTGCCCTCCAACATGGCCCTGACAAGGTGTGCAAAATCATTATTGTGTGCTGCATGCTACACAACCTGGCAGTGAGGAAGGAGTTGCCTCTCATCCTGGATGATGATGACCAACAGCCGCCTGGCGTCGAGGATCCTGCTCTGGGACATGTTGCCAGTGATGATGAGGGTGAGGGGGATGTACGAACACAGCTCATCAACAACTTCTTCACATGATAGTGAGTATACAGTGATATGTTGTCTATGTTTTGTAATTGGCTGATATGTGTAGGTGTTGCAATGTTGCTGCTTAAGTGTGTCTGTGTGCTCATTGACAGGCTGCTTGCAGTGATGTGTCCTACTATTGAGTATGTACTACCAAACAGTGCTGGGATTGTAACTGCGTTGTGTCCAGGTATCTTGAGCTTAGTGTCTGGCATGTGTATTGGAGATGTATGCTGTCATTCAGTGATTCTAATGGTGTTGTATGTCTGTGCTCCACAGTGTCCTATGGCTGTTGTTTGGTCACGTGTGACCCCCAAATCACAGATTCATGTTGCAGACTGCAGGCTGCCGTTGTCCTAACCATGATGTGCCACACACCCCTGGACTTATATGGTTTACCAGTAGCTGACTTTGTGCTCACTGTCACGTGAGGTTATCTCCCATCTGTTGAGGACTTATGACTTTTGCTGGTGTAATAAACCTGTGCATCACTTTGGAATGTGCTTTGTCTGTGTCCACCCATCCAGCATTCATTTGCATGCTGTACCTGTGGGCAGCTTGCCACAGACTCAGGATGGGTGTTGTGTATATGCATCCCACTGCATTCTCTGTTCACATAAGTTAGGACGATGAGTTAGAAGGGCACGGTAAGTATGTGTTGTGTTGTGTTGACGTAGTGGGGTGTCTACCTCATATGTGTCACATCACCAAGACTCACATGACTGTGTTTACATAGCTGTAGTAGTTTCCATGCACAGACATCTTTTCACAGGTCATCTTCTCAATGACACAAACCAAGTTTCAGTCACAACAGAGGCATGGATTGTGTTGTAGTGAATTTATTTACATGCATGTGTTTAAAAATTATACATAAGAGAAAGTGCTGTACAGTGCAATAGGAATCCAAAGCTCACAGTGCAGTTGGTAGTGTTGATTGATGAAATTTCTAGAGTAAAGTCCACAGTCCTTTGGAACATTGGTCCAACTTAGACCATCCTTCACATGTGTGGGAGTTAAGCAACAGTCAACATTGGATGATGTCTAGAACAGGTAGTCACGTCCTGGTGGGTATGCATGGCCATCTGCCTCTTACTTGTCCTTCTTCGGACAACCCCTCTTCTTCTTCTCAGGGGGACCCTCATGCGCAGGCTGCTGCGGTGCAGAGGACTCATCGCTAGAGTCCACCTCCCTCCCTGTGGCAGTTGCTGATGTAGTGGCAACTGATGTAGTGGGCACACAGGGAGGTGTGGTCATGTTGTTGGCTATCTGGCGGAGGCATGTCATTATGTCCCTAGGCACCGCCGTAAGGTTATCTATTTTGTCCATTTTGGACTCCATCCGGGTCATGAGTTGTTCCACCCGGGACATGTGGGAGTCCATTCTGGCATGATGTGCAGTCTGCTGTTGTTGCATGTCCCTGAGGATCCCCACAACCTGGCCAAATCCTCCGGTGCTTTCCTGGTACGCATCTATGATGCGTCCCAACTGCGGATCTTCCTGCAGTCCAGCCCCATCTGCAGGCCGTGGCCTTGCCCTGACCACCCTCACACCACCCCTACCCACACGGGCAGGACCTACCCTGGCAGGCACAGGCGACACTGGGCCCCTGTCTGTGTTGGCACTGGTGTTGTTGTCCGTCAGCTCCTGGGCGCCCTGTGTACCTGTGCCGTCGTTGTCCTGTTGCCTTGGTCTGTCTGTGTTGGCAGGGGTGATTGAAGTGTTTGCAGATGGTCCAGGAGTGGTGGCAGGGTGTGCTGATGTTGCAGCTGCTGGGGCTGGAAGCGGAGCCACACCGGAGGTGCCAGGTTGTTCATCCTCGTCCCAAGAGGACATAGAGACATCCACACCGGGGAACTCAGGGTCATCCAGAGTCTGGGACTGGGATTCCTCTTCTGTTCTTGCTGTGTCCCCAGCATCCCCTGTGGGTGGAAGAGACACACAATGTATGTAATGTTTCTGCACACATCAACGGTTCACAAACATTACAGTTGCCACTGCATATCATGATGAGTGTAGGTACATTGCATTGTCCTACATTGTCAGAGACAGGTGTCTGTTTTGGTTTAGCACAATGTCATTTGATGCTTGAGCATTTTGATGGACACGTAGAGCTGTGTGCATGGACATCCCATTTCATGATTGTTTGACTGTACATGGGCATTGCTACTCATGTGCCCTCATGTGCCTGACACAGGTGTGTCCCTCCTCTCAACATTTGTACTTTAACAATGACATACATGCACTTCCACTTGCGATGTGTAGCACGTTTGGATGATGTGTGCTGGCATTTGCGCTTGTATTTGTGAGTAACATTGTTGTGTCTGAACAACATGGTCACAGTACGGTATGGCTGCATTCACTGTGGAGATACTATTTTGTTGTGTGTGTCCCTAGTTCACATATCATTTCACACATTGGATGGTGTTATCCATAGCTAATGATGTTGGGGCAGAGTTCTGTGCGTGATGATGTCATTTATGTGGTCAATGTCCTCCATGGTAAGGGGTATTAACCACGGCAGATCACAGACTTTCCCATGCTCATGAGAGTGAGGGCCAGGGGTTTGTGTGTTTGACTTATGCTGCTGTGAGTTGTACGCCTACTCCTACCCAGGCGAGGTTACTCCTTGTGTTGCAAGTGTCAATGACAGTGAGGGGAGTGTTGTGTGAGGGATGCAATCAACGCTGCACAATGTAGGAGTGGAATGCAGATCACCACAGTGCCTTGTGTAAATGACACCATGCTACGGTGTCAGCTATGTTGCTGTGGCCATTCCATTCACTGTCATGTGTCACCTGTGAATGGTGTGTATGTGGTTTGGGGTGTGGGTTTTGGTATGTGCTATGTCTGCACCTCCCCAATTGTCATAGAGGGCACACACCTTCACAGCCAGGCCAGGGGGCACCCCTGCCACACTGCAGGCCCAGACAGTGAGAGGATTCATACAGTTGCGATGGCTGTCAGTGTGAAGGGGTTTGAGGGGGCAAGTGCATAGGTGGGACTTGCAGCCAATTCATATATCTGGCCCATGTGTCAGGCATCTTGCCAGGGCATTTACTTTTTGTGTGAGTGGTCCCAAGGGGTGTATTTGTTCCTGCTGTGAAGGTGTGTGTATTAGCGGGATTGCTGGTATTTGGTGTACTTGCAGGCCCACCTTCTCCCACAGAGGCCAGCTAATACCCCCTTTAGCATGCTTCCATTGCAGGGAGTCCAAGTTAAAGTTCTGGATGTCAGGCAGTGGTGTCCTGTTGTTTGTTGGAGCACAAGTCCCAGCAGGGCCTTGTGCTCCCCACAGCAGGGCCCAGTGTCAGCCATCTTGTCAGTACTTTTCCTCTCCATGTGAGGTGGGCATGGTTCAGGGTGGGCTTGATGGGCTATGTGGGAGGGGGACTTTTGGCTATGCCTGCAAAGCCCATCATGCTTTTGGCTACACCCGCCTTCCCAGCATACCTGGCCTTCCTTCCTGTGACTCAGCTTCCCTGTGAGGTGGTGTAACAGTGCCGTCAATATGGCTGACAGTGGTGTCCTGGTGTTTGTTGGAGCACAAGTCCCACCAGGGCCTTGTGGTCCCCATAGCAGGGCCCAGTGTCAGCCATATTGTCAGTACTTTTCCACTCCCTGTGAGGTGAACATGGTTCAGGGTGGGCTTGATGGACCATGTGGGAGGGGGTCTGGTGTCTGTGACTACAACTCCCATCAAGCTTTTGGCTACACCCACCCTCCCAGCATACCCGACCTTCCTTCCTGTGACTCAGCTTCCCTGTGAGGTGGTGTAACAGTGCTGTCAAGATGGCTGACAGTGGTGTCCTGGTGTATGTTGGAGCACAACCCCCACCAGGCCCTTGTGCTCCCCATAGCAGGGCCCAGTGTCAGCCGTATTGTCAGTACTTTTCCACTCCCTGTGAGGTGAACATGGTTCAGGGTAGGCTTGATGGACCATGTGGGAGGGGGTCTGGTGTCTGTGACTACAACTCCCATCAAGCTTTTGGCTACACCCACCCTCCCAGCATGCCCACCTTCCTTCCTGTGAATCAGCTTCCCTGTGAGGTAGTGTGACAGGTTTGGCAAGATGGCTGACAGTGTTTGTTGGTGTTTAGTACCAATGCCTTGCTGTATTTGTTGTTAGGTTTTTACATGTTATGACCTAGTTCTATATTACTCTGAGATAGCAGCTATTGCGTTTGTGTAACTGGCATACACATCACAGAATAACTTTTTTCGGGCTTAATTTGGCTTTGCTAACGCTACTTGTTTTCAATGTCCCCTTGGCAGTGATGTGTGTGTGTGTTGCCACACAATATTGACTAGATTGGTTGTGTACTCACCAGGCTCTGGTATTCCTGTCAATCCATGGATGCCCTCTGGTGGGAGTATGGCCCGCACTTTCTCCTCCCAGGACGTGAAGTATGTTGGTTTTACAGGAGGGCCACCGCCAGTACGCTGGCTCAAGGCATGCTCTCTGGCTATGAGCTTCACGACCCTCCTTCGTACATCGTAGTACCTGTTCTGGATGTCATCCTTTGTGCGCAGGCAAGGTGCTTGTGCGTTCACCTTGTCGACGATCCTCTCCCACATCTTTGTTTTCTGTGACATGCGGTCTGTTGGACCAAGGTTCCAAATAAATGTGGCTCTACTCGGTGTATTTCATCAACCAAGACTACCAACTCACTATCTGTGAACTTTGGATTCTTCTTTGGGGGCATGGTGCTGGGTGGTTGTGGAGATTGATGTGTGTGTGAGGGTGTAAGTGAGGGTGAGTGGGTGTCAGTTTCTCTTGCTTGTTGTGAGTGTGTTTTTATGAGGTGATAATGGTGTGGATGTTGTGTGGTGAGTGAGTTGTGGGTATGGCTCAGAGTGCAGTGTAGTTGTCTTCTCTGCTGTCATGTGTTTGAAAATGGAAAAGGATCATGGTAGTGGATTTGGGCCTTTATGTAGGTGGAGTTGTGGGTGTGTCTTTGTTCATGATTTTTTTTCCTTATTATTTCTTTATTGATTTGGACATTGCTTGTTTGATTTTTTTCTCAGGATTTAAACGTATGTTTTGTTGTGCATGATGGAGATGTTCAGTTGACTGGGAAGGACGCTGACAGGGGCAATTGAGAGGTACTCCGAGTCTGTCTCACTCACAATGTGCTCTTTTGCAGCGTTTGCAAACGCATCGGTCGCGACAGGCGGTTTTCAATGGTAGTCACTGTTTCCCGTACGTCTCGTTCTTCCGGATTGTGCTCCGTACGAGTCGTTTTCCTTTTGCATGCATTGCATCGTACTCGTACGGTCATACGGAGTGTGTACATGTCGTTCGGGTCCAGTCCGGGTCCGTGTTTGTCTATACGTTTCGTGTTCCCTTTACGGGCGAGTCACTGTTTACCGTGCGGCTTGGGCGTGCGGATTGCGCTCCGTGAGACTCGTTTGGAAATCACACGCATAGCATCGTACTCGTATGGTCGTACGGAGCGTGTACATTCGGGTCAGACTCCAGTCCCGGTCCGTGTCGGTCGGTACGTTTTACAATCCGAATTGGAATCGGGCCCTTAATGTAGAGTATAGTTAGTGATTTTACATTAATTTTATTGGGAAAAGAAAAATATATATGTTTAAGGTCTGGCAACTCCTTTTATTTTACAGTAATTACAGTGGGTATAGTAAATTAAATATGTTTAGTGTCCAGCATCTACCTTTATTTAATGGTAACTGGGGTGGGAATAGTAAATTAATTACGTTTGGTGTCCAAAACCTACCCTGACTTGATACTAACTAGAGTGAGAATAGTAAATTAATTAAGTTTAGTGTCCAGCAACTACTCTGAATTAATGGTAACTGGAGTGGGAATAGTAAATTAATTAAGTTTAGTGTCCAGCACCTACCCTGGATTAATGTTAACTGGAGTGGGAATAGTAAATTAATTAAGTTTAGTGTCCAGCACCTACCCTGAATTAATACTAAGTGGAGTGGTAATAGTAAATTAATTAAGTTTAGTGCCCAGCACCTACCCTTAATTAATACTAACTGGAGTGGAAATAGTAAATTAATTAAATTTAGTGTCCAGCACCTACCCTGGATTAATGTTAACTGTAGTGGGAATATTAAATTAATTAAGTTCAGTGTCCAGCACCTACCCTGAATTAATGCTAACTGGAGTGGGAATAGTAAATTAATTAAGTTTAGTGTCCAGCACCTACTTTGAATTAATGGAAACTTGGGTGGGAATAGTAAATTAATTAAGTTTAGTGTCCAGCACCTACCCTGGATTAATGTTAACTGTAGTGGGAATATTAAATTAATTAAGTTTAGTGTCCGACCCCTACCCTGAATTAATACTAACTGGAGTGGGAATAGTAATTTAGGGGCCGATTACTATGGCGGTCGGAAAACCATTCCGCCCGCCGTGGCAATGGGAAAAGAACGCCCGCATGGCCTGCGGCACCACCGCCGATCACATTACGATGCATCGCCGGAAAAATCTGACCGTCGCGGTCGGAACCCAAGAAACACCAGCGGCGCACGTGCAGAAAATGCGAAATACCCTCCATGGCGGTCGGATCCACTGCGGAAAGCTCACAACCCGCCGATACACAAGCGGAATTCCCATGAGTGCAATTATGATCTTACCACGGTGCCAGCGGTACGACCGCTGTTTCCGACCGCCGCGATTGACAGCAATGATGAATGGGAGAGCTGGAGGAATGACCATTGCAGTCCGACCACGGTGTCCGCGCGGAAATAGTAATGGCGGTCGGAAGCAACTACACCACAAAACCACCAAATGTGGCTGTGTATCTGGCTCAGCCAATGAAAACAGCCAACACACCCCATTGACACATGCCCCTGGCAAATAAGAACTACAAATCCCAGCCCAACACAGACAACACACCTGACATGAATACTCAGTTTGGACCCACCCACATAGCAGAGCATAAAACCAGCCCCTGCATGACCACAATTCTTTGCACAACTCCAAAACTGAAGGGACCAACAACATCACACAAAGGATAGGCAACCCTGCACACATCACACCATCACAAACACACACACACCACACACATCACCACCACCACCACCACCTGCACACCTGCACTCTTAACCACTCAGCACATCACACACCATGGCACATAAGATGTCCAAATTCACTGATGGTGAGATGTCAGTCATGGTGAATGAGATAATAAGAGTTGAGCCATATATTTTAGGAAGCAGGGTCCAACAGACCCCATCAGCCAGGCAAAATCAAATGTGGCAAAGGATAGTTGACAGAGTCAATGCTGTAGGGCAAGTTCCACGCAACAGGAAGGAGATCAGGAAGAGGTGGACTGACCTCAAGAGCAAGGTCAAGGAGAAGAACAGCAAGAACCATGAGCTGGCAAACCGGACTGGCAGTGGCCCTCCCATTCCACCAAGAACATTCAATGCATGGGAGGAGAAGGTGCTTGGCATACTGCACCCAGAGAGTTGCACTGGAATTGAGGGGGAATGGAGGCTGGTAAGTACCAACAAAGTCTGCCATAACACTGCTATGTAGTAGCTTGCACAACTAAAAGCAACACCTCCTAGGCCCAAATGTACTCATGTCCACCACACTACCCCCAAACAGGTCTCACAGATCCCACAAGAACTCCCTCTCATTCACCACAAAGGTACATAACAATATTTACATGGGGGCACATATACAGGCAGCCAGCACTACAAGTCCCAACAGGCCCCCTTGTCCCACAGCTGAGCAGGATGGAGCATCCCCCACACCCCCAAGCATGGGGCAGCCATTTCCCTCCAATGTGTAACTTCACAGGTAGGTAGCCATCTCAACAGGGAGGGGTCTTTGTGGCTGTGAAGTCTGCACTACAACTCCCAACAGGCCCCCTTGTCCCACAGCTGAGCAAGATGGAGCACCCCCCACACCCACAACCATGTGGCAGCCATTTCATTCTTCCCAACAAACTTACAGGTAAGTAGCCATCTTAACAGGGAGTGGTGTTTGTGTGTGGGAAGCTTGCACTACAACTCCCACCAGGCACCCTTGTCCCACGGCTGAGCAAGATGGAGAACTCCCCACACCCACAACCATTTGGCAGCCATTTCATTCTTCCCATCAACCTTACAGGTAGGTAGCCATCTTAACAGGGAGTGGTGTTTGTGTGTGGGAAGCTTGCACTACAACTCCCACCAGGCACCCTTATCCCACAGCTCAGCAGGATGGAGCATGTCCCCCCCACCCAGAACCATGTGGCAGCCATTTCATTGTTCTCATCAAACTTACAGGTAGGTAGCCATCTTAACAGTGAGGGGTGTTTGTGTGTGGGAAGCCTGCACTACAACTCCCACCAGGCACCCTTGTCCTACAGCTGAGCAGGATGGAGCATGTCCCCCCCACCCAGAACCATGTGGCAGCCATTTCATTGTTCTCATCAAACTTACAGGTAGGTAGCCATCTTAACAGGGAGGGGTCTTTGTGTGTGGGAAGCCTGCACTACAACTCCCACCAGGCACCCTTGTCCCACAGCTGAGCAGGATGGAGCATGTCCCCCCCACCCACAACCATGTGGCAGCCATTTCATTGTTCTCATCAAACTTACAGGTAGGTAGCCATCTTAACAGTGAGGGGTGTTTGTGTGTTGGAAGCCTGCACTACAACTCCCACCAGGCACCCTTGTCCCACAGCTGAGCAGGATGGAGCATCCCCCACACCCCCAAGCATGGGGCAGCCATTTCCCTCCAATGTGTAACTTCACAGGTAGGTAGCCATCTTAACAGGGAGGGGTGTTTGTGTGTGGGAAGCCTGCACTACAACTCCCACCAGGCACCCTTGTCCCACAGCTGAGCAGGATGGAGCATGTCACCCCCACCCAGAACCATGTGGCAGCCATTTCATTGTTCTCATCAAACTTACAGGTAGGTAGCCATCTTAACAGGGAGGGGTGTTTGTGTGTGGGAAGCCTGCACTACAACTCCCACCAGGCACCCTTGTCCCACAGCTGAGCAGGATGGAGCATCCCCCACACCCCCAAGCATGGGGCAGCCATTTCCCTCAATGTGTAACTTCACAGGTAGGTAGCCATCTCAACAGGGAGGGGTCTTTGTGGCTGTGAAGTCTGCACTACAACTCCCAACAGGCCCCCTTGTCCCACAGCTCAGCAGGATGGAGCATCCCCCACACCCCAAGCATGGGGCAGCCATTTCCCTCCAATGTGTAACTTCACAGGTAGGTAGCCATCTCAACAGGGAGGGGTCTTTGTGGCTGTGAAGTCTGCACTACAACTCCCAACAGGCCCCCTTGTCCCACAGCTCAGCAGGATGGAGCATCCCCCACACCCCCAAGCATGGGGCAGCCATTTCCCTCCAATGTGTAACTTCACAGGTAGGTAGCCATCTCAACAGGGAGGGGTCTTTGTGGCTGTGAAGTCTGCACTACAACTCTCAACAGGCCCCCTTGTCCTACAGCTGAGCAAGATGGAACACTCCCCACACCCACAACCATGTAGCAGCCATTTCATTCTTCCCATCAAACTTACAGGTAGGTAGCCATCTTAACAGGGAGTGGTGTTTGTGTGTGGGAAGCTTGCACTACAACTCCCACCAGGCACCCTTGTCCCACATCTCAGCAGGATGGAGCATGTCCCCCCACCCAGAACCATGTGGCAGCCATTTCATTGTTCTCGTCAAACTTACAGGTAGGGAGCCATCTTAACAGGGAGGGGTGTTTGTGTGTGGGAAGCCTGCACTACAACTCCCACCAGGCACCCTTGTCCCACAGCTGAGCAGGATAGAGCATGTCCCCCACCCAGAACCATGTGGCAGCCATTTCATTGTTCTCATCAAACTTACAGGTAGGTAGCCATCTTAACAGGGAGGGGTGTTTGTGTGTGGGAAGCCTGCACTACAACTCCCACCAGGCACCCTTGTCCCACAGCTGAGCAGGATGGTGCATCCCCCACACCCCCAAGCATGGGGCAGCCATTTCCCTCCAATGTGTAACTTCACAGGTAGGTAGCCATCTCAACAGGGAGGGGTGTTTGTGTGTGGGAAGCTTGCACTAGAACTCCCAACAGGCCCCCTTGTCCCACAGTTCAGCAGGATGGAGCATTCCCCACACCCACAAGCATGGGGCAGCCATCGCATTGCTCTCCCAAAACTTACAAGTAGGTAGTGACTGCATGTACCCCGCCAACCTCATCTAAATGCATGTAGCCACATAACAACATCAGCACTAACATGTCAGCCAACTTGGCATAGTTTTCAATGCCACATCCAGTGTGCAGACATCTAATTGCACGTAACTGTCACATATTTTGAACTCATACTCACCAAGTCACAAGTGAAACAAATGCATCCCACAATTGTGCACAGCAGAGAATGCAATGTGGAAGTGCCATGGTGTTTGAGCATGAACACCCATCTCAACACCAAACATGCATGGTCTACATGGAAAAAAAGGGAAGTACATGTGATTCCAAAGCTATGTATAACATGACAATGGTTCCTACTAGCTCTGTTGAAATAGATAACATGAACAGCTAAATGAAAAGACGCACAACAGAAAATTGATGTCACGCAATCAGGTAGATGAGGACATGTCCGTGTATTCACACTATCTGTACACTGCACCAAGTATCAATTCCCAACGGACACCATGGACTTCAAAGGTATGTACCTTAACGTCATGACATGGTGCACAGCATATAGCAGGCATACAAAGTCATTGCATTGTAAAGTGTGTGTTGTATCAAATGTCTCAAACAATTGTCTAACATTAAGCTTGTTGCGTGCAACTCAATCACCATATCACCTCTGTTCAACAGGAGATCAACAACTAACTGCAGAGGATGACACCAACATGCGGAGCCAGTCTCCCCCCCTGGAACGTGGACTCTCGGATGCAGATTCCCCAACATTCTCGGACGAGGATTCTCAAGCTGGCCCCTCTGGTGTGGCAGGGACCAAAATGTCTCAAGCCCTCATTGTCCCCACCACCACCACGGCAAGACCAACTGTGCTGCCCCCATCCACTTCGAGCTGTGTGGCCTCCAGCACCACCACCACGGCAAAAACAACCGTGCTGCCCCCTGCCACTACGACCTGTATGGGCTCCACCACCACCACTATCACGGCAAGAACAACTGTGCTGCCCCCTGCCACTACAATCTGTGTGGCCTCCACCACCACCATCACCACTGCTGCCTGCAACACAAGCCCTGCCACGGTGGTTACCAACACCACCACACAATCCCAGCATGACAGGGAGAGTGTGCCAGTGCGTCGGGGGACTATGCCACAGGTCCGTGTCAGGAGGGCAGGTGGGAGTACAACTGGGGCCGAGACACAGGAGGACAATGACCCTGAATCCCTGGCCACCATTGCAAGAGTCCTTGGTGCCTACCAAGCGAACCATGGAGTAATGGGCCAGCTTGCCGAAGACATGCATGAGATCCACCTGCTGCAGCAGTCCATGGACACACGGATGGGCCAACTTGTCGACCTTGTTGGCCAGCTAGTGGGTGTTCTGAGGGAGAGACTCCCAGCCCCAAGTGCCGCTCCACCCCCCTCCAGTGGATTGCCTGCTGTGCAGCCCAACATTGCAGCTGCACTCACAGAGAGGGGTGTGCAGGAGGAGAGTGAGTTCTCAGACACCACTGACCCTGCAACAGATGCCCCCCCTCCCAAACGCACCAGGGGCTGTCCGAGAATCCACAGGGGAGGATTTGGTGGCAGATCACCATACCAACGCCACTCATAGAGCCAGCCATGATGGTATCTTGTTGTTCCCCTTTGCATTGACTATGTTGACTATTCTTGCCCACATTGCCATGTTGATGGCCTGAGTCTGTTGGACTGTGTGACTTCAACTTTGTGGTGACTACACTATTTGTCTCAACTACCATGACTGACAACTCATTTATTCACTGTTCACATTTATGTACATATCCCCGTCACTTGCACAAAAACTAATTCCAAATAAACACTCTTCACATACCTATGTCTGTGTGAGCTACATGTTTATTCCAGTATGTACAATGACAAATCAGATTTCAATGTTCCAACAGCTGTGAAACAGAGGAGACATTCAGAGGGTGAATGAACCTAGAAAGACACAAGAGAATGACATTTACTCATCAGGTGACGCCTTCACAGCAGAAATACAACACTAGGCATCAAGGTACAAAAACAAGCACCCATAGCAATGGTCAACAACCTCAACATACACATGATGTACCTGGATACACATACCCTGTGCCACACACATCATCCCTCATCACACATACAACAACAGCCAGCAGTTAAAGTTATCTATGCCCTGATAGTAACATCCAAGCAAACACACAATGTCACTTGTCTACAAAGTCACTTACATTCAAGGGAAGTAGTTGGCAATGAGCTGTTGGCGCGAGGTCAACACCTTCCTCTTCACCACTATCGTCTGCACTGGAAGTGTGTGGGTGTGCAGGAGGGGGCATCTGCTGCTCATCATCATCCATGATCAGCGGAACGGCTTTGCGCAAGGCAAAGTTGTGTAGCATGCAGCATGCTACAACTATCCGGCACACCTTTCGTGGGGAATACAACAGTGCACCTCCGCTCCTGTCCAGGCACCAGAATCGGGACTTCAGTAGGCCAAAGGTGCGCTCCACCACACGTCGTGTCCTACCATGTGCCTCGTTGTAGCTGACTTCACCCGGGGTACTTGGATTCCGCAGTGGGCTCAGCAACCACGGCCTGTTGGGATACGCTGAGTCACCTAGGTGTGACATACACAGAGAAATGTTGTGATACAAACAGTTGACAAGAACAGCATATCACACACAGCACACTACTTGACTCAGTGTACTCACCTACAAGCCATGCACGCTCTGGATGTAGATTTTCCATCAGCCGGGGTACAATGCTGTTCCGCAGGATGTAGGAGTCATGGGCGGAGCCAGCAAATCGCGCACAAACATGGCTGATGATCATATCAGCTTGGCATACCACCTGCACATTTATGGAATGGTAGTGCTTCCTGTTCCTATACACCTGCTCACGTGCCTGTGGTGGGACAAGGGCAATGTGTGTGCCGTCAATGGAACCAACTACATGAGGAATGTGGCCAAGGGCATAAAAACCAGCCTTCACAGCAGGCAAATCTGCTGTATTTGGGAATCGTATGCTTTGGTCCTTGTATAGCATCATTGCGGACACCACATCCCAGAGCACCATGCTGAATGTTGGTTGTGACATCCCACCAGCAGTGGCCACCGTGTATTGGAAAGAGCCCGTAGCGAAGAAATGCAGTGCTGCCATGATCTTCACGGTTGGGGATAGGGCAGTTGGATATGTGCGTTGAGACCTCAGATGGGGCTCCAACTGAGCACACAGCTCTTGCAGTGTAACGCGATCCAGACGAAATTTCCTGATGATGTCCACATCCTCCATGTCCGCCAGGACTGTGAAAGGCCGGTGCACATTTGGTCATCGCCTACATGAAATGGGACAGGACTAATGTTATTCAAATTACACAATGAGATGTGTCCGACTTCTCACATCTTAACTCACGCAGCAGAAACAATGAACATACTCCAACAATTGCTGAATCCACAACTCAGATGCAGTGAGACATTCACCACATGTGTGTTTACAAGGGGTCATGTTGTACATACTGACTACCAGACAAACATATTCAGAGGCTGTGAATGCTACACCAATACATCTGGTGGCCCCAGGCCTAGGAGTAGGTGACATAGCACAGGTATGAGACAGCAACACTGCTGACTCATATGTAGCTGCTTTACCTGCCACACTTTCTTGCTTAAGTTGCACAGACCACTAGTTATCATCACAATGTGCACAGTGTGTGTAAGCTGAGCACATATCCTACTTAAACCAGCCATGGGCACAGTAACATACCACCATTATGTGTTCAGGCAATCATTACTGTTGTTTGATTAGCCATCTCACACATTAAGTTGATTCCAAAGATGAGACAACATCATACAACCAATAGATGTACATCCACACACATATCATAGGGGACGTGAGTAAGTGCATGTCAATGCATGTCACATTTTCCACAGACATGGCATGTGTAGGCATCAGTGAGTTTAATGTCACACCAGCATTCATTGTACAAAACAAGTGCATAAAGACACTATGGAGGCATAGTGTTCAATTGTTAAATTAGACCATTGCCATTGCTAGTGCATAATGTGCCCATAACAGCGGTAGGCGTGCACCACCACCGCGGGGCCGCTCATTGGCCACACTTGAAAGATGCAGCATAGCAGTAGCGACCGCCTGTCCCCTGTGGTGTGACACCACCAATGCCATTACAGCCAATGGGAACCGCGATCGCGGTAGTGAAATGCAACTTTGGAAACCGCGGTAGGCGTGCACCACCACCGCGGGGCTGCTCATTGGCCACTCTTGAAAGATGCAGCATAGCGGTAACGACCGCCTGTCCCCTGCGGTGTGACACCACCAATGCCATTGCAGCCAATGGGACCCGCGGTCGCGGTAGTGAAATGCTGCTTTGGAAACCACGGTAGGCATGCACCGCCACCGCGGGGCCACTCATTGGCCACACTTGAAAGATGCAGCATAGCGGTAGCGACCGCCTGTCCCCCGCGGTGTGACACCACCAATGCCATTGCAGCCAATGGGACCCGCGGTCGCGAAATGCTACTTTGGAAACTGCGGTAGGCGTGCACCGCCACCGCAGGGCCGCTCATTGGCCACACTTGAAAGATGCAGCATAGCGGTAGCGACCGCCTGTCCCCCGCGGTGTGACACCACCAATGCCATCGAAGCCAATGGGACCCGTGGTCGCAGTAGTTAAATGCTACTTCGGAAACCGCGGTAGGCGTGCACTGCCACCGCGGGGCCGCTCATTGGCCACACTTGAAAGATGCAGCATAGAGGTAGTGACTGCCTGTCCCCCGTGGTGTGACACCACCAATGCCATTGCAGCCAATGGGACCCGCTGTAGTGAAATGCTACTTTGGAACCCGCGGTAGGCGTGCACCCCCACCGCGGGGCCGCTCATTGGCCACACTTGAAAGATGCCAGCCAGGTGGACCAATTGCAGCAGCTGCCTGCCACTGATACCAACCCAGGGGCCTATAAATCTCTGTGGGAGAGCCACACATTTCACATGCATTCAGACACTGCAGACTGCGATTCCTCTACAACTGCATATTTTGCTGTATCCTGGACCCAGTGATGGCAAGAACAGAGAATGTCAGGGCCCGTCCCTTCACTACAGAGGAGCTGGAGCTTCTGGTGGATGAGGTCCTTGCACAGTATGGGAGGCTTTTTGGTGCACCAGATGTACTGGTAAGTGTCCCTGATTCCAAGTGTGAGAGTGATCAAAATGATACCATGATGTTACTCTGCAGTAGTATGTGCCTGTGAGTGCAAGTCGATGTACAGGCATCCTAATAGTTGACATGGCATGCTCCATACATGTTCTGTGGGACTTGACTTTGATTATGTGTAGAAAATGGACACTCCTACAGCCATTCTTGCACAAACTTAATGAACATGTTGGTCTGAGACTAGGTGATGTAAATGTGTGTTACACTGCCATGCAAGCTAACTTCATGTCAATGGTGTCTGTAGGCTTATTTCCACACCTACATAAGTTGATTGTAGGTAGGGGGAGACATGCATTGTTTAAACAGCCACACAGATACAATGGTGTTCTGAAACAGCACAAGTCGGGACTGATTTTTACTGTGCCATGTTATGTGACTGTCCACTCACTCTTCACAACCTCATATGTGACTGTTGAAATGTATATTGGTATGGAGCACTATCCTATGTGTGTTGACTATTTCTTAAGTGCACTATGTTGATGTGAGCATCATGCACAATAGTCCAATGCATGAGTGGAACCCACTTGATGTTAATGCAACAATGACACTTCACATCAATGTAAGTAGTAGATGTCATCCTTACATTGATTTGAACATGTGTTCAGTCTCGCATATATTGGCACTTTTCACGCTCTCATGCTGTACATCCATGTGATTTATCTGAGGGACCATGTTGAGCCGCACTGTGAGCTCCTCTGGCCTGCACAGACACTGTCCAATGTTACTCTGAGCCATGCCTAACTGGACTGAGTCAAATATGTGTTTAGTCCACACACCTAATACTCACTGAGCCATCATAGTCCTGAGAATTGCACAATCAAGGACTTAACATTGTGAGAAGTGCGTGATAAATCAGATTATGTCCCAATATGTTTCCTGAAAAATGCATTGAGCCATTCACAGGCCAAGGGCATCATGGGGTGTGTAGTGGTGGACACAGTGAGTCTGCCACTACACTTCATTATTACTGTATTGCATGTCATGCTCACTCACATACTGCATCACAGATGAGGGCCTTCTGCACATGGCTGTCTGTGCTGCCATTGTGCATGTGTATGAGATGGCCATATACTGTGTGCCTTGCCATACATGCATTCATTTCTGTGTAGTATTGTAATGAACATGACCTATGTGTCATGCTGTATGGCCTCTGATGAAGATGTAGCGATTTGTGTGCCATGCATTTATGTTCTCCTGTGCTCACCCACAGTGTGAATGACACAGGGTCTCTGATACGTCCATTTCTTGTCTCCTATGCCTGCAGCTGAAAGTCCACCACCGTAAGGCCACATGGAAGAACATTGCACGTAAGGTGCGGACTCTGGGTGTATCCAACAGATGGCACACACACTGCCACAAGAGGTGGGACGACATCTCCCGTCTGAGCAGGACCATGGCAGAGATGACGGTGGGGCTGGTCCCTCGCAGTGGCAGGTTGGCACGCCGAACCATGACTCCACTAATGTCCCGCATCTTGTCTGTGACACAGCCAGAGCTGTATGAACGTTTGAGGGACCATCAGCAGGGAGTAAGTGGTGAGTATTCTGCGTAGGCTGACTTTGGGTGTGAGTGACTGCATGAATGGCGACCGTGAGACATTGCTGATCTTGCTGCTGTGTACATTTTTAGGAACTACTTCTCAGTGGCCTATGTGTTCAGTGCAGGTGTCATGTATTTTCCCATAGATGAACTTTATCATGTGCTTCATACAATGGCCCTTGCCATTGCATGATGAGATGTGGCCTTATGACATCTTCTGCATTCTGGGTGTCATGGACATCACCAGGCAGTGTACAGCAGTGTGCATCATGTCAGTGTGCATTTAACGATGTGTGCACTACAGGACTTGTAAATGGTGTGAAGTACACATCTGACACCAACGTGCATCAGTTTGCAAGATGAATTGCTCACCTTGTCAGACATCAGTAGCTCATGGACATTATTAAGTAGAAATTTGAATCTGTATCTGTGTTGTCCCCTTACAGTGACTCCATATGTGACAGAGGCAACATGCTGAGATGTATGCCTCTCTCACATACACGCACGTGGGTATGCTTGCAGAGATGTTTATGTTACATTACAAGGAGGCAGGGACCTGCTATTTGCCGGTGTGAACCTCACATGGCTCATTGATGTGAACAATGCATATTTCCATGCATCTTCTGTGTTCAGCATGATTGTTGCACATGCAGACTGCACAAGGTGTTGTGCAACTTGGGGTTGTCATTATCTAGTCTAGTTCTGTGCTTGCTTTTGATGTTTGTGTGTATGGCACTGTACTGAACCTATGTCTCTGTCCATTGCAGCATCTACCGAGTGCACGGAAGGCCATGATACGGACACCAGTGCTGAAGCATGTGGCACGCATGATAGCCATGAGATCACTGACACTGATGTGACCAGTGCCTCGGAGGGGGACAGGAGTGTCCTTGAGGACTCACGCGCAGAAAGCACAACCTCAACATCATCGGACTCCAGTGGGGAGTCAGCGACAATGGTGGTCACAGGGAGTGACAATGCTGCCTCTTCCTCCACCACACATCGGCCAGTGCCCACCATCCCGGCTACTACCACTAGTGCTGTCCGTGCCTGCAGGGCTGTTAAGGGTAGAGTCGCCTTCACCCCAGGCACCGCTGCCCCTGTCTCCCCTGCTGCCCTCAGTGTTGAGGCGATTGAACTCTTGCGCCAGCTGTGTGTGGGTCAGACAGCTCTCCTAAATGATTTCCAGGATCAGGACAAGAAGTTGGGACAGGTTCTGGCATTTATGGAGGGCATTCATTCGGACATGGGTGGGCTACACAGGACTTTCCAGGGTTTGTCCTCCACCGTGACGGCAGCCATTCAGCTATCACAGCATCCAAGTCCAGACCCAATGCCTTCACCAACCACCCTGCCAGTGGCAACCCCTGAGGGGAGTGACCACACAACTGAGCCCTCAGGCCCCGAGTCATCGACACCCAGCACACGACAGCAGCGCTCCAAGCATGCAAGACCACAGACACCATCCCCAAAAAGTGACACAGGCACACAGGGACGCAAAGAAAAAAGCCCTTCACATGACACTCAGGGGCATCAGGCAAAGAAGCAGGCCTCTAGCTCACGGTCCACAAGATTGCACCCATCACAAGAGACTCCCATCCACACAACTGCTCCAAGTGACAGACAAACAGTTGGCATGCCTGATGTGGTGCTGGTGCCGCTGAAGGAAAGCCCACAAAGCAACCTAAGACTGCTTCACCCAGGACCTCTACTCCCACCCACACCCCTGTGAAGCGTGGTCAGGAGAGCAATGTGAGTCGTTCACCAGGGCCACAGGGGATGGAGGGCAAAAGGCAAGTAAAAAGCAAGGCGAAGTCCACATCCGGCAAATCCCCACAAGGAGGGCCACCTGCACCTGTCACACCTTTGGTGGAGAGGGACTCTGTTGTGCCAGCCACACTTCCCACTACTCCCAAGACACTTCTACATTATCGTATACCCAAGAAGTGTAGAGGCAGCCCTCAACATTCACCCTCACCCACTGTGTCTCACGGCAGCGTCTCTCCGCCTCCACGTGCCACCATGCCACCCGGTCCGAGCAGCCCAACACCTGCCACATCCACTACTGCCTCTGTGTCTCACGGCAGCATCTCTCTGCCTCCACGTGCCACCATGCCACCCGGTCCAAGCAGCCCTATGCTTGCCACAGCCACTGCTGACTCTGACTCTGACGAGCCTCTCTCTCCCAGGTCCAGTTCCGCCAGTGGCCACGACAATCAGCCACCTCCCAGTCCAACTGACAGGCAAGTCTGAGGCACAGACCCCCTCCCATACCCATCTCTCCCACAGCGGTGTCTGGACTGCGCTTTGATAGCCCCGGTGCTTTGTTCATTCACATGGCAGTGTACGGTGTTCCACATTCACTGTAAACATTTTCATGCACACATGTGCATTGTTTGGACTATGGACTGGCCAATGGCCTTTTATTTGTTTGACATTTTGTGCCTATCAGGATATTTTGCAATAAACACTGTTACTCCTGTTGTATCGTTTGTTACTGCCCTTGCTTAATTAAACATTTTGATGTGTGGGTATGGATGAATGTGCCACATGCTCTGCATGGCACTTCCACATTGCCATTGACTTCATTCACGTTGTCATTGTTTGGCAAACGTAACACACACTTTTGGTCTGCTTTACTCTGAGGTTTGGGGGTGCAATGATGTTTGTGGGTGTTGATGTACTCTTGCAATCATCATTTGCTGTTGATTTCAATATGATTGTACACATGTCATGTTAGGGGGTTATACCACAACAGAGGTGAATTCTACACACAGTCTAACTTGCGGGGTGTCCAAGGTTGGTGATGTCTGTGTGATGTGTTTGGTTGTGTGGAAAGCAGTGAGTGTGTGGTAATCTTGTGAACGCATGTCTTCGTACTCACATGGGTATATTTGGATGTGTGCAGTTGAGTGGTCACACAGTGTGCTTGGCCTGTCCTTGTCAGTGGTGTTGAGGTGTATGTGGCCCTGTACATGCCAACTACAAACATGTATGTTCCAGGTGGGGTTTGCCCCCTACTACTCATCTTGGCAGTGGCAGGAAGGGGGTTTCACATCACAGGCACCTATTTGGCATTACTTTGCAGGTGGGGTTTGACCCCTAATACTCATCTTGGTAGTGGCAGTAAGGGGGTTTCACAACACAGGCAGCTTTTTGGCATTACTTTGCAGATGGGGTTTGCCCCCTAATACTCATCTTGGCAGTGGCAGGAAGGGGGTTTCACAACACATGCACCTTTTTGGCATTACTTTGCAGGTGGGGTTTGCCCCCTAATACTCATCTTGGCAGTGGCAGGAAGGGGGTTTCACATCACAGGCAGCTTTTTGGCATTACTTTGCAGGTGGGGTTTGACCCCTGATACTCATCTTGGCAGTGGCATGAAGGGGTTTCACACCACAGGCACCTTTTTGGCATTACTTTGCAGGTGGGGTTTGCCCCCTAATACTCATCTTGGCAGTGGCAGGAAGGGGGTTTCACAACACATGCACCTTTTTGGCATTACTTTGCAGGTGGAATTTTCCCCCTACTACTCATCTTGGCAGTGGCATCTTGGAAGGGGGTTTCACATCACAGGCACCTATTTGGCATTACCTTGCAGGTGTTGTTTTGCCACAATACACTTATGAACTTGTTCACATACATCACTATCCCTGAATATCAGATGGGCACACATTTTGATGTTGAACAGGGTGGGATGGTAGGAGCTGTGATGGTATCAGGTAATGTCAGCTGCTACCAACAGAGGCACACGATGTACATTTGGGCCAGGGCCAACACAATCCTTACACGTCCCTGTGACTGCCCATGCGTGCCGCTAGCCCTGCCTACTGGATTGTGCGGAACTTTTCCCGCATCTTCACCGCTGCTGTGACGTGACCGGGAGGATGCGGTGATGACGTTCTTGATGGATGACCCCGATGCGGAGGTGTGGCATTGACGTACCTGCGGTGTTGTCGACGGCGGCGGCGTCTTTGTTGATCGTGGATAAGGAACAGCAGCGGTAGAGCTTGTAGGGCAGGATCCATTGCGGTAGCGAACGTGTGGAGTTGTGTGTTATTGCCGTTTTCCTCCGCCGTATTGTTTCAGCCGTGTTTCAATGGGTGGTTTCTCCGTTGCGGTCCGATTGCCTATTTGAGGCATTGTGATTCGGACGGCGGTCTACACGTCATTCCGCGCGGCGGTCTCCCGCTATTGGCTACGTCCGCCATCGTCGCGGAACCAAGGTACTGGCGGTACTGAAAACTCTGCGGCGGTAGGGATTTGGCCTATGTCTGCTCATTGTAATATGGCGGTCGGGGATTCGCGACCGTGGTTGGCATAACAGCACCCGCCAGGCCGGCGGAAGCCACCGCAGCCACGGCGGTGCCGATCCACCCGCCATCGTAATCGACCCCAAAGATATGTGTGTTTTAATTTATAACCTCTAAAAAATAATATAGTTTAAAGTAGTATAATATTTTAATTATAACATAGTTGTAAATGAAAAAAAAACATTGTCTATATAGTTAATTAAAACATATTTTTCTAAACAGTATATATAATAAAAACATATTATGTAACATTGAATACAACATTAATAAAATTATACAGAAAAAATTAAACATTTTATTTTTTATTGATGTTTATTTATAGTAAATGATTTTGAAATCAACAAGAATTATTTCTTTTATTAAAAATATGTAAGAAAAATCAAAACATAGAGATAGTAAATCATATTTATTTTACAGACACAAATTTGTTTGTACATATGTATATTTTTAAATCTAATAATTAAATTAACACATTTTTATAACATTGGTACATTGTTTTATACAGTTATGTTAACTTTGTAATATCACATAATGTAGTTTTACAATTCTTTAGATACATTTGAGAGAAAAAAGATATTTATTAATAACAGTTGTTAATTTCAGTTTGGTAATGTGAACATTTTTCATTTAGTTACATATATTTTTAATATATTAATAATATAACAGTTTTCAACATTTTTAAATGCATTTTTTAAATATAAACTTAGTAACATTTTCAAAACAAATATTAATACATTTTAATTAATAATATTAATATATAAAATATTAATATTATTAATTATTACATGGTTTAATATTTATACATTTTCTTTATAAGGTAGACATTTTTTAAACATCAAATAAAATTATTTAAAAAAATGATTA
Source organism: Calotriton arnoldi (assembly GCA_963921515.1). Lineage (NCBI taxonomy): Eukaryota > Metazoa > Chordata > Amphibia > Caudata > Salamandridae > Calotriton > Calotriton arnoldi. The sequence continues at coordinate 989,542 of CAWUFW010005666.1, forward strand.
CATGTATATAACTTGTAAATATATGGAATTATAATATGGAAAATACATTAAAAAAATAAGGGGCTCATTAGGATGGCGGGCGGACATCAGTCCGTCCGCCATCATAACGGTGATGGGACTGACTGCCAGACGTGCGGCGGTCCCACCGGCCCAATTAGGATGCGCCCGCCCTACTGGCGGGCCCATCCTGGCCTTTTACCATTGCGGATGGTGCTGCTGGCTGCAGCACCGTCCGCAATGGTAAAAGGGCATGCACAGCATTTCCCTGCACCACGTTGCAATAATACAATTTTTTAAACAAATTACATTTATTTTATATGTTTAAAGCTGCCAGATTTGTTTGGGGCTTTTATTGTGTAACCGCTAGGTGTTGTTTTGGTTTATTTAGAAGGGGAGAAGCTAGCGGTCGGGAGCAGCTTCGCGACGAGGAAGGTAAGATTACTTTTATTTATTTAAACTACATTTTTAATTAAATTTGAAGGTAGTTAAGTTGTAGTTAGTGTGTGTAGAGTTAGGTTTTTGGAGTTATGGCGTTTTTATGAGTACGTTAGGTTTTAGCGATTTATGTATCAATATTTTTTGAGGCCTAGTTTAGAAATCTTAAAGTATGTTAGAATATGTCTGAATATGGTGTGTATAATGTTTGTAATACTGTTATATTGTATATTATGTGTATATTTGTGTGGGTGGGAATGTTTGTATGTTTTTTACAGGTTTTGTTCGATAGAAGTTGTGGTTAGCAGAAGATTGTGTTTTTTTTAATTAAGGAAGTGTATATTAGTTTAAGTAACTAATAATTATTTTACACTTCTTTAATTTTTCGGGTTTTCATGGAGCGTTTCTTTTTTAAAACACTTTTTCGGGTTTTTTATGGTTTATCGATTGTGGATTTACAGACGAAGCATTACTTTTTGGAACAGTTGCATTTTTACATTTTTTTTAAAATTTGTATTCTATTTGGATTATGAGTTACCTGGATTGTTTTACAAGATGTGGGATTTTCTGTCTACAGCTACGGAAACGGAAAGTTAATTTAATTATTTTTTGTGGGAGAGAAATGCTAAGAGAGTTACTGTTATTGTTGTTTATATTTTCATATATTTAATTAATATGTTCATATGTATTTATTTATTAATAAAAATATATTAGACAAATTGATTAATTTTGTGGGGTAAAAAAATATTTGTATGGATTTTAATAATTTTAACAGAAAAGTATTATACATTTTAAACTGCTTTGAGACTTTAGAGTAGGCTTTTGGCAATTATTGCTAAGTATTCTAGGCCTCTTGTTGTTGGGTATAGTCTGACTTGTTGTTGTAGGTGAAGGAAGGGGCCCTCTAGGGCCACTCGGGTTTGCTTACAACCACCTGCTATGCCTTCGCAAGAATGAAGAGTCGGTCAGACAGTAGAGAATACAAACTTACATGTTTATTAGAAATACTCTGCAGAGGAGTCCATCATGACCCGCACCCTAAGATGTCTGCCGAGGAACTAACGCCCGAACCGTCTACAATGAGTAATAATTCCTCCCGAGAGGCCTCCAACCACGCCCATAATGGAAAACTGCCGGCCTGGGCCGAACATGAACAAAGAGGCACAGTAGGATGAGCTAACACCTGCCAGATGGGTACATTTTATCAGGAGTCCAAGGCCACGGTGCTGGGTCTCAGCTTCTCCTAACGTGGGAGCAGAAACTACACATTCAGATAGGCATGCGGGGGCAAAATGGGCTATTCATTAGTAAGTCGAGAAACAGCCTTGAATAAAGAGAAAATAATAACGAAATACAGCGTTCTGTGAAGGCAAGCAATGTGAGCAGTGAGGCCTAACTCAAGCACAGTCTAAGCAGCCTAATAGGGATTACGAAATGCAAAATGGAGTCGCACTCGCTAACTGAAGCCTGCACATAACGGGTATACCTCAGCGGGTTACATAACGTGAATACAAATGGCATCTATTTAGCCACGCACTGCTAACGTAATATAGCATGAAACAAGTGCATTGCAAGGACGGGAATTTCAAACCTAACAGACCCTCCTTTTAGCAGAAGTGGCTAAATGCTTTATTTGGCTATCCGGTAGGGTCTTTACAATTCTAAGGGAGGGGCAATTGCATAAGTACTCATATGACAATCATGTAATGATGGTGAAGAAAACAACACACCTAGTATGAGGGTCCAACTAATACTCAAAGATGCCCTCATCTATCAACATTATATCCTGGATATCTTGCATCATCATAGTAGAGACTTTAAGATCACGTCCTGAGAACTTAGGAGAAGGGGTGAGCTTGCTCACACAATAGGTACAACATGTTGGAAGACAATGAATACACAAGCAACAGGTAAAGATGGCACCTGGATAGCTATTAGGACAATTAGGGGGTCATTATGATGGGGGGTGGATCGCCACCGCCTGGCCTGCGGTGGTGGTCCGCCCGTCATCACAACATCATTCACCCCTGCCGTATTATCATGGCGGGGGGTACTGCGGTGGACGGAAAGTCCGTCCGCCGCATTTCCGCCGGTCGGCAATCGTCACGATTGCCGACCGGGCGGAATTGGGCCTGAATATGGTGGCGGTGCCTATTAAGATGGGAGGTAAACTGAGCCTTTCCATGGCGGCGATGCCGCCATGAAAGGCTGGCGGGAATTGCTTTGGGGGCCCGTTACGGGCCCCCGGGGGGTGGGGGGCTGCACTCATTGCCATGCACAAGGAGGCAGGCATCGCCCGGGGGGTGGGGGGCTGCACTCATTGCCATGCACAAGGTGGCAGGCACCGTGTGGTGCCTGCCACGTTGTGCATGGCAATGCACGACATGCCTCTTTGGCATTGCGGCGGGTGCAGCTTACAGCAGCACCCGCCGCAATGCAATAGATGCGGAATGCGACCGCCAGGGTGGCGGTCGCATCCTAATTTGTGGTGCGGGACCGCCGCACTGCTGGCGGCCGGTCCCAGCACCGCTAAGGTGACGGGCGGACTGAAGTCTACCCGCCAACCTAATGGGGCCCTTAGTATCTTCCAACCCCATGATGTCAGTAGACCCCTGAGCCACCCTGTGAGGGACCATGAACCATTATCCTGGTGGATGTCTGAAGCAAGTCTGTGTAATTTCTGTATTGCAGAATATACAGTAGGGGCGCTTTCAGGGATGTAAACGCAGCAGCTGCTGCCGATGACGCGACAGCCTCCACCCCTATCAGCCAGAATGACGTGTAAAACCATCCGATTTTGAAGAGCAACGAGTCTCGTAGCCTGAAGCTCAACTGTGATATTGGTCAGTATACCTGCAGCAGTATTAATGACTCCCTCAACTACTCTGGCCAGATGCTGAATATTACGACTATTGAGCATGGGACCCCAGAACGGCAGAATGCCCTTCATTATGTCAGTAAACTGTTGCAGGGAGGTATCTGTCTGATCAATATCATCTGGATTAACAACTCTCTTAACTCTGGGGGCTGGGACATCCCTGCGCTGCAAGTGATGAGTTTTGTGGTAGTTGGGAGGGGCTATATAGACTGGGGGAAGGAGGTAAGAAAGGTAACACCGCCCGGACCATCCCTCAGGAAGCCACACATAGCCGCGAGCACCACAATCAAAATAAACATTGGGTGGTGCGATCAAGGGCGGACTTTTGGGCATTCTCAATATCGAAGTGGTGTTGCATCTACTGTCCCCCACCTCTATGTCTCCCACCCCTTGAACACAAAAAGGGGCCAGTATGTCTACCATGGCAGTGACATTACAGGCTTGGATGTATTGGTAATATTCAGATACATTGAACTGCGAAAACCTATCCCTATCCATCCCTGTTCTGTTTGCCTTTCTACCTCGATCTGCTGCTCTGAGGCAAGAACTCAAGAACACTCGATCAAACCACCCATCCCCAGGGGAAATACCAGAAGGGGACCTATGTTGAGGATATACATTCATTGTCAGAGAACGGGAACTGGTGCTTCTGTGTTTTAAGAAGTCAGGTTGGGAGAATGAGCGGATAAAACTAAGGGGTCTATTAGGATGGTGGTCGGATGACTGCCGCCGGGCCGGCGGCGGTCTTCTGCCTGCGATCGCAACACAGAAAACCGCCTGTCCCATTAGCATGGCAGTGACGACCACGGCAGTGCAATTTCCCGCCGCCACTTTTCCGCTGGTAGCAGTCCGCACGCTTGCCTGGCGGGCGAAGCTGGACCGCTAAAATGGGGCCGGTGCAGGGCCGAGCTCTGCCGGCATGATTATGATGCTGGTGGTAGCCAGCCTTTCCGCAGCGGTGAAACCGCCATGGAAAGGCATGCGGAGAATGTCTCTGGGGGCCCATTGCGGGCCCCCATTGTGTTGTGGTGGTGTGTGGGTGCACTGGGGGGGTACCCATGGTACCCCCCTACATGTCCCTGTACTAGGTGGCAGGCACTGTGCAGTGCCTGCCACGCAGTGCAGGGATATGCAGGACATGCTTTTTGGACATCGCTGCGGTGCTGCTGGCAGCAGCAACTGCCGCAATGTTAAATGACGCGATCCAACCGCCGCGGTCGGATTTCGACTGTGGAGCATCCTAATGGGACCGGGGGTTATGCTGCGGTTCTGGCGGGCGGAGTTTTCCCACTACCATGGCGGTCAGAGTGATTTTCCGACCGCCATCCTAATAGACCCCTAAGTAAGGTAAACCATCCCTCACAGCTATAAACATAGGATAAAGGCATAGGCAACAAGTTCTCACTTCGATGCGTGACAGAGGGTAACAAACCACACACCCAACATTTCATTGTGTTATAAACAGCATGCGTTTGATGCAGCGTCTGAATAAAAACATTGTCCTTATAGGACTTCCGGCGTTCTTCTTTGTGGGGCGCTAAGGAACCAAAAATATGCTCAGGAGGGGCTGGCGTAGTACTTATCCAAGCATGCACAGGATATTTTTCTTCGAGGAAAAACATCACCCCAAATACAAATATCAGAGAAAGCAAAATTATCACCACAAGCACTATTTTAGTCTTGGGGGTCCAAGAGGACCAAACAGGACAATCTGAAGTGGGCCGGTGAGCCGCAAAGGGCTGCTCCTCATCAGGGATAGGACGACCAAAGGGATACATCTAGGAAACTTTAAGGGCAACTTATAAGTGTCACAAGGGAAAGAAAAAATCACGGGCTAGAGCCACTATTGCAACAACAGTACCATGGGGGCACAAATCACCCAGCGTCCATCTAGAGCCTCGCTGGCAGGCTCCTATTGTTCATCAACGACGGTGCTATGAGCACTCCCACGGAGGAGCTGCGCAATCACAGCCCTTGCAGAAAAAACAAATCCTTCTTCTTTCAGGAAAGGCCAACCTCCCTCCTGGGCAAATACCCTCAACTATCCTGTCCAGTGTCCAGGGCAGTGCACCAGTATAGTTCACCCTAGTCTAATACAGGCACCTTAGGCACAGAACCCATGCCCTAAGCTCAAGTCCTTCCCTAGCTCCTAGACTGTTTGGCTGGTCCACCGTCCTTCTTTCGGGGCCTCAAATTGTATTTGGTTATTCCAGGCACTGTTTCATCAACAAAAAGGGGCAGAAACCCAGGATCAGATGGGCATCGAGACTCAGAGTCAGGTGTATTGAAAACAGAGTTATCCGAGGCAGCCCTTAACTCCGGGGGAATTGCCTCAAACAGGGCTGCGTCACTCTCTTCATCCATCTGTGCCACCTCAACCGGGCATCAGAGAAGGGAACAAAGCGTGGCACCCGCTCACATTCCTGATCAGCGATGCCGTCGTTGATCCAGCGGTCATACGGGAGCGGGAGAGGCACCCGCTTCACTTGTGATGCATGAATCCAGTGCTTTCTGCCATCTACCCTGACTGCTGTGCGGGTGACGAGAAGAACGATGAGAGGCCCCTTCCACCTCTGCTCCAAACAGCTTTTTCGTTGAAAGTTTTTTATTAACACGTATTCTCCGGGCTGTATTCGGTGCCCGGGCCCCTCTGGTACTGGCTGCAGCGTTGCTTGTATCTATTGGAGAAGAGAACGGAAATCTTTAGACAACTCATACAGTTAGTCTACAAGTAGGGGGTACTCTATCTCGGAGAAGCGCTTGGGTCTTGGGACGCTCCAGACATTAGCAGGGTGCCCGAAGACCACTTCATACGGTGTCAACCCTGTTCTAGAATGCGCAGTCGCTCTGGTAGATAATAAAGCCAAGGGTAACGCATCTGGCCATCGCAATCCTGTGCTTTCTTGAATCTTTGCTAGTTTCAACTTGAGAGAACCATTGTACTTCTCAACCAGACCTCCTGACTGGGGGTGATTCGCTACATGAAACTTCCGCTTAATATGCAAACCTGTGCACACCAAGTCAATGACTTTTGAATTGAAGTGACTTCTGTTGTCACTCCAAATCACGCGTGGCAATCCTTAGCGCGGTAAGTACTCTTTTAGAAGTGCCTTCGCCGTCGCCATGGCTGTATTCTCTTTACTGAATGCGCAAATCACTACTAGCACATACTTTAAATTGTTGACTCGTTCCATTTCGATGAAATCCATCTGGAGAACCTTGAAAGGGAAGGAAGGCGGGACAAAGTTACCAGCGGGTGTAGGAGTACCTTTCCCAGGGTTATGCTTCAGGCAAATGATGCAATGTTTGACTAGGTGTGTGGCTACCTTAGCGATATTATCATTCTGCCATACTGGGTCCAGTAGCTTGCATATTCCTTTGGCACTGGTATGCCTGGGCCATGGGCCATGGTGACAACAGGGATCACATATGCATTGGGGAGCAACCAACGCTGTTTTCCAGACAAGTCAGTCCAACACCCATCCTCATACAAACGACCTGTTCTCTCTTCCCACATGGCCAATTCATCTAAAATCGCCTCACCCTGAATTTCCCTGACATTTTCCAATGTATCCTCAAACATTCCATTGTCTGGGACCCACCTAGTGGGACCTGCCACTAACATCTTTGTCATCTTTGATCGAGCTGTCTCCTTAGCTGTCTGGTCTGCGAAAGCGTTTCCCCTCCCAACACCATCTGTAATGGTTTTATGAGCACTGCATTTCACTATTGCTAACTTATTGGGAAGTGTCAATGCGGACAGCAATCTATGTATCAATGGGCCGTTCTGTATTCGCAGTCCGTGCGAGGTCAAGAACCCTCTCTCCGCCCAGAGGCGCCCAAAATTATGAGCCTCCCCTAAGGCGTACTGGCTGTCGGTGTAGATATTAACAGCCAGTCCCTCACTCAACTCACAAGCCCTGAGGGGGGAAACCAACTCTGCAGCTTGGCCCGATTGGTTTGGGATACGGGATGTCTCCACTACAGTGTGTAACGTTGTGATTGCATAGGCTGCAGTGGTAGTGCCATATGGTAATTTGAAACAAGAGCCATCGACATATAGTTCCCCTTAGGGGTCAGATAAGGAAACATCAGTCAGGTCACCCATCCTTTTGTTTCTTCCTCAGTCTGAAACAAACAATCATGGACATCATTGTCCTTTTCTTCCGAAGGGAGGGGTAGTAACGTGGCTGGGTTCAGAGTAGCACATCGTTTGATGGTAATGTGCGGAGCAAACAAGGTCAATTCATAATGCGCACTAGTAAGATGCTGCGTCTTTGTCTTATTCAATAGCGTATCCACAGCATGAGGTACAATTACTGTGAGATCAGTATCAAGGACGAGCCCTGACGATTGTCTGATAGAAACTGCTACCGCCGCGGCAGCTCTCAGACAGCTCAGGAGAGCTCTGGCGACATTATCATGCATGGCAGAGAAGTAGGCGCAGGGTCTCTGCTTACCACCAAAACCCTGTGTTAGAACAGAAAGCGCGCAACCGTCCGCCTCATGCACATAAAGCACAAAAGGCTTCTGATAATCAGGAGTACCAAGCACAGGAGCAGAGCAAAGCGTGACCTTTAATTGTTCAAAAGCTTGCTGGCATGCAGGTGTCCATGGCAGGGGTTCATGCACATCTTTGATGGTCAGGTAAAGTAGGGGTTTAGTTAGTAGGGAATAGTTAGGGATCCAATGCCGACAATACGATGTTATCCCGATAAACGCGCGTACCTCGCGTTGGGTCTTAGGAACAGGCTTATTAGTAATAGCAGCTATGCGCTCAGGTGTTGATCTGCAACCCTCCTTCGACAGTAGGTGAACTAAATAGGTGACCTCCTGTCGACAATACTGGAATTTCGAAAGTGACACCTTGTGTCCATGATGTGCCAAATGCAACAATAATTTTACTGTGGCTCCTTTACAACCATCCTCATCATCTGAAGCCACAAGGAGGTCGTCAACGTACTGCAACAGCGCATTACCAGGGGGAAGCTCCAAAGAATCCAATTGAGCTTTCAAGGCTTGGCTATAGATACTTGGACTTTCAGTATAGCCTTGTGGAGCACGGCAGAATCTAATGCTCTGACCGGCTACTGCAAATCCAAACAGATATCTGATCTCTGTATGGATTGGTATGCTGAAGAAAGCATTCTTTAAGTCAATTACAGAAAATAATTTTGCTGATGGGGGAATCATTGTCAAGATCGTGGTAATGTCTGGGACCACAGAGTACTGGGGGACCACAATCTTATGTACCTCCCTGAGGTCAATTACAAAAATGGTAAACGTCAGGGTGGGTATCAGAAGAATCCAAGGGTGACTTTATAAGAATAGGAAGAATAGGGCTAGTATACACATTCGCCACAGTCTCTTCAACCACACCAGACTTAATCAAATCCTGTATTATCTGTAATAGGGCCTTTTCACATGCCTGGGACATCTTGTACTGGGGAATTTGTGGCAATCTAGCATTGTCTTTGATCTGTATAGACACTGGCGGGATCTGGGGTAACCCCACATCCGTGTCTCCTGTAGCCCATAACGTACGAATCACTGACATAATTTCGACACACATAATATCGACTTACAGTTATTTTGACACAAAAATATCGAAAACAAAAATATCGTCACCATATACTTATTCAAAAAAACACAAAATTATCGAAACAATAATATCGTTCTTCAAAAACATCAACATCAAAAATATCGTACACATTTTTATCGTTTTCAAAAATATTGCACATTGTTTAAAAACATACACTATGGGGCCGATTCCGATTCGGGCCGGAAATCACTCCGACCGAGCCGGACCCGGAGAGATATCCGACCGAATCGGACTCTGGCAGTCCGACCGAACGAGTACGATGCGCACGCATGCAATCGGGCTCGATTCGGTCGGACTCCCATTGAAGTCAATTGGAGCCGGTCGTACAACGCGTACGTGGGCTCCCATTGACTCAATGGGTGCGAGGCGAACAAGGGCGCCCCCTACAGGGGGTACGCGTTGATGCGGTTCGCGCCACACACGCACAGGTAGGGGGGACCCATGGGTCCCCCCTGTGTGCGACTCGCGCGGCTAGGCATACAGGGGGGTCCGACATAAACCCCCAAAGTCCGGCTCCGACAGCTCTTTCGAGCCGGACGGCGAGAGTCGATCGGACTGCTCGCGGTGCGCATCGTACTTGCCCGGCCGGGGAACGTCTCCATCGCGCGGTGCGAGTCGAGTCCGTGCGAGTCGGTCGGAGCGGTTCGGACCCGTGAACGAGTCGGTAGGCGATTTCGCGTGCGCTCGCATCGTACTTGCTCGGCCGGACGCGCCTTCGAATCGGTCGGGAAAGAGGGCTCCGAATCGGATCCGGTTAAGCCGAATCTGATTCGGTGCGCTACCGGCCGAGATCGGAATCGGCCCCTATGTCTAAAATATCGACCACAAACATATCGACAACTAAAATATCGTTATTTTAAAAATATTCCATTCCATTCATTAACTTTATTTCGGCCTCAAGGGCCATAAAAGCACAGTTTACAATAAAACATAACACATGAGATAAAAAATTCAACAGCTCATAACTATCTTTTTTACACAAAGGTGTCAACTTACACAACAGTAAATGCAGATCTCGCTAGGGGTATGAAATTGTGCAAGATATTTTCCAGACCTTAAAAACACAATAAAAACAACCCTCGCATACTAAACTGCGATCTTAAAAAAAGGATTATTTACAAGATTAAAAAAAAAATATATAAACAGAAATAATAATCCCCTAGGCTCAACTACACATTTACTCTGTCTGTATAAGTCGAACACACTGATTCCCCAGGGGGCGGCTACTTTAAAAAGGCCTGCCGAGTGTGCCACATGGAGTTTAAAAAACGCGATACAGCGAAAACAATTGGTGGATGGGTGTCATACTTTAGGACTCTAAATGCTTCTACACAGCGGACAAAACCTAAATGCTTGCATACTTGGACTAACCAATACTTGCGCGCTGGCAAGTAAGCTGGACAAAATAGCACTACATGTAGGTCAGTCTCTTCTTTGTACTTGCAAGCAGGACATTCACCCGAGTACTCTTTACCCCATTTGCTAGTGTATGCTTGTAATGGTAAAGTCCCTATTCGCAATTGCATATACAATTTTCTAGCCATGGGGGGTAGATGAAGTCCAGGAAATTTTCCTTGCTGTATAGATCTTTAATTTGCAGGAACTCTGTGGTTAGGCGACCACGAGAGGAACTTTCGTGTATAGCCAACAGGTTGGTCTTTCTGAAGTGGTTAACTAACTCCAACCTGGAGACCCTGACACACACTACCTCAGGAGTCCTCCACAGGTCCACTCTACCTAGCTTGAGGGCGGATTCCCTTATGTGGCAGAGCCACGGAATTTTATGGGTAGCACAGTTAGATAAAAGCTCTTTCAACTCGTCCCTCAAGACTGACAATTCCGGAGTCACCCATAGTCGTCTCCAGTATGTAATGGGTCTCAGGGCAATTTCTTCCTCTATGGGCCTAATACCCAAGTCCATCCTGAGGGGAATAAGGGGGGTACTACAGGGTAGGCCTATTAGCTGCCTCATATAATTATTCTCGACCATCTTCAAATTAGTAACAACAGTGTGCCCCCAGAGCTCCGCCCCATATAAGGTGGCGCTCCTTACTTGTACTTTGTAGATTTCCACCACAGGGGCCGCTGGTTTATAGGTCGAGGATCTATGTAGTTTCATCATACCTCCCACTGTCTGAATTAGCCTAAGTTTCGCTTTGGCCACCTGCAGCCCCCATTCGAACTTCTCTGACAGGGTCACCCAAATACTCAAAGATCTTCACTCTCTCTAGAGGTGTCTCGTGTAATGAGGGATTTGGGCGGGTCGAATTGGGTGGGTTAAAAACCATATATTTAGTTTTTTCCAAGTTGATTTCCAACCCACGCCCTTTACAAAAATTGGCGAAGCCATCAAGAACGCGCTGGATACCCATTGAAGTTTTTGAAAGTAACAGGGTATCATCAGTGAACATTAGCGCTGGTACCTTGCCAGAAGCTAACTTGGGGGCATCATTGTCCTTGATTTGTCTGAGGTGGTCAATAAGTCCATTAATAAAAAGACAGAATAGGGTAGGGGCTAGGACACATCCCTGCCGTACCCCCTTATGGACTGGGAAACGTGCAGTAAGTTCTCCATATTTTCCACATCGTACCTGGGCAAAATTTTGTGTGTGGAGCCTCACTATGACATTAAGAAGAGATGGTGGGATCCCGAGGTCGCTGAGCACTTTCCATAATTTTGTCCGGGGAACAAAGTCGAAAGCCGACTTTAAGTCAACGAATATTAAATAAAGACTGCCCCCCTCAACAGTCACCATTTTCCAGTATAATAGTTGTAATCGAAATATCTGGTCCACGGTTGACATGTTGGCTCTAAAACCAGCCTGATAGGGACTTAGGATTTGCTCTTCTTCCATCCATCCCTGTAGGCGGTCCAAGAGTACCCGGCCGAACAGTTTTTGTGTGATGTCAATTAAACTGATCGGTCTGTAATTAGAGGGTATAAGGGGGCAGCCCTTTTTCAATATAGGGACTATTTCAGCCCCGGCCCAGGTATCAGGGGGTCCATGCCCTTCAAGATTGAATTAAATAGAGCACATAAATCTGGAGTCCAAATTTTGGGTTCTCCCGGAAGAGGTCCCCCGGTAACTTATCTAGACCTGGGGCTTTGTTACGTTGAAGCTTGTTAATGGCTAATTCCACTTCCATCCTAGTAATCTCTGGGGCCCCCTCATAATCGAACTCCCAAACTGGACTAGGAGTGTCATAGTTGTCAATCCCTCCTTCCTTGTTCGAATAGAGTGCCCCAAAGTGGCTCTCCCAGACTTCAGATGCAATGTTCGGCTCAAAGGCTGGTCTTGCCTCCCTCTCCCCTGTGCTCACTATTGCCCAAAAGGTTTTCAAATCTTTCTCACTCAGGGCACTTCTAAGGGTTTCCCACCTGTCTATTTCCCAGTTTTTTTTTCCCTGTTGGGTAATACGTTTATATCTAGCCCTGGTAAGTTTGACTTGGGCCCTATCCCTCTCCTTAATCGCGTCCAAAAGATCCTGCTTGGCCTTTCGACACTTGTTATTAAACCATGAACGTTTAGTTCTATTGCTTTCCCTCCTGCGCACCACTGGGAAAAATATTTCAGCCAGTTTCAGGGATAGCTCAGCATGTATCTCACCCACTTTGCCTAGGTTCAGGGTGGAACCCTCGACCTGTACCACCTCCCCCATTTTAGCTATCAATGGCATTGCCAGATGGTATACTAGCGCCAGCCTATGAGGAGAATTTTGGATGTTACTCCATCTAACTTTCCTTCTATTATTAGATAGAGTTACTGTGCCATTCACGTTGGTTTGGAAAGGTAGGGGTTGGAGTTACCAGAACTCCAAGGTTTTAGGGTCAGGATCAGTGCGTTATGATCACTATCCTGCCTGGGTAAAATATGGAAGTCCAGGACCTTTCCCCACAGCTTGGTTTCCACCATAATATAATCTAGGAGCGACGCTTGTCCTACTCTATTAAATGTCGGCTGTCCTGGCCGGTCAGATTTAGTCCGGCCATTACATGCCCTTATTGAATGAGCCAGAATGAGTGAATTAAGCTGCAATACCAAAGGGGACCACACTTTAATGGGGGTAATCTGAGGGTCAGGTATGGACCAGTAAAGGTCTTCTTCCGTAGGGACAGAGTAAGTTGAATCAATGAGGGGTTCAAATTGACAATTGAAATCCCCCCCTATGATCACTCCTACCCCCGGGTCCAGAGTTGGAATGAAGAGTCCCAGGTGGTCAATGGTGGCAGACTCTTGGCCGTTTTTAATGGGGCGGGAATACACATTGATTAGGGCAATTTTGGCCTTCGTGGGAAATGTAAGAAGAACACACTGGATATCATTTGAAGATGTTGTCAACTGCTCAGCTCTGCAGCCTAGGTGAGTACCCACCCAGATGGTTAGGCCACCAGAGGGTCTCCCCCTTCCACCCATTGTGGCCAAGATGTTAAAGGAGGCGAATCCCATCCGATGGAAGTCTTCCCTTGCCCATGTCTCCTGAAAAATACAAATATCGTGTTTTTCAATAAAATCGCCCCAATCTTGACATGGCAATTTGTTTTTAAGGCCGGCCACATTCCATGATAAAATCCTCGGTCCAATGCCACCCCCTGAATCCCTTCCCACTACCTTGGGGTCTGGTACACAAGGGGAGGGAGCTCCGCCTGGGTGCGCCATGCTATATCTAACTATTGCCCCACTGGTTTTGGCATCTTTATTAGTATCCCCCACCGCGATAGGAGCTACAACATCATGGTCCCCACTTCTCTGTGTCCTTGCTCCCAGATGATCGCTCCAATGGGGAGAGCCTATTCCACCGCCCACAGTTGTTTGATGGTAACCCCACTCAAGGCCCTTGCGAGCATGCCCTTCCCCATACGTAATCGTACCCTTTAAAGACCCCTCTCCCAGTCAATCTACCTCCTCCAGGGTGTCATATCTGTTATTCACCGGGATATTATACAGGTGGGGCCTGTTATGAACAACCCGATTTCCTTTATATACAGACCCCTGCTCCTTGGTTACGATCAGAGGTGCTGCACCACCTCTGTTCATTGTATGCTGTAAAGGATAGAAAAATCCAAAGGGTGCAGACTCATTCCTGTTGGGGAGGTATGACAGTTGGAAGTGGGAATGAGTAAGTTAGAGACTGTAGTCGGATTTTTAAAATTAATGACTACGCACTCACCCGGTTCGCTTTTCCGATGGCTACCCACCCACCCCACTCTTCGAACCAATATAATTTCCCCTGCTCTGGCATAGTCAAAGTGTTTGTATTTCGCAAGCCAGAACAGGCATTTATTTCTTAGCTCAAGGTGGCTTTCCTTTACATTAGGTTCGAGTGGCGGGACTCCAGTCATTATAGCGATGTACGGGGAACAGGCGGGGGGGAGATTTATATTGGGCAGATTTGTACATAAACTTGCTTGTCTCCCTTCATTGTGATGATTTACAGGTCGCCTACTCTCTGTGCTCCTCAAGGCTTGGTCATATAGACTGGGTTTAGCCCAGGGCCAACTCGGTGCTGAGCTAATTTTGGCGCTACTCTTATGACTACCACTTCTGCCTCTCTGTCGCATGCACTCACTCTGTACCCTTGTTTTGTCGCTGGTAGTGGGGCCCTCTTCAACGTGTGTCTCTGGCCTAAAGAGGGTTGTGATACCCACGGTGTTCACCTGGCAGGCTATGTCCAACCCTTTTCTCCAATTAGTTATGGGATTGGATTGTGGCTCAGTTATTCTAGCTTCCACTAAAGTCAGCACGTTCTCCAGTTTATACAAACGGCTTACAAGGGGTGCCAGTTGTTCTGCAATAAAGGCCCTCAGATTGTTCTGTAGATCTGTCATTAAATTTACTGCCCAGCACGGGTATGTCTTGTCCGTACCGTCAGATCGTACTCTACTTTCAAATCGGTCCTGCTCTTCCCCTCCCTCCTGGCTAGCTGGAGTGCCCTCACAGAATTTCTTTTTCTTAGCGCCAGCCTCGGGTGCTTGTTTGCGCTTTCCTATCTTGGGGATACTAGTGTTATTTCTACATTTGCGCACAGCTTTCTTGTGAGGGACATCTGGAGGAGGTGATGGGGAGTGGGCATTAAGCTGTATCTGAGGTAAGCTTGACAGAGTGGTCGCACCATCCAGTGGGGGAAATAACTCAGGGGTGTATGATAACCGCCTTTGTGTTAACTCTATTTCGGTGTCAACCACCCCTATGGCCCTCTGCAACATTTTATCTATGGAGGTTGGGGGCAATGACGAAGTGTTTGTAGTTTTGGCTCTGGCGGGCCCTGCCCTTTTCCCCATTGTGTATCCTGGTGCCGTGCTTACACCCCACTCCCACCGCACTAGTTCTCAGCACCCTACGCCAAACAGGTAGTGGATACTATCCTCTGTTGGGTCTAGGGATAGCTGGGTACAACAAGGGGAAACAGGCGGCGCCCGTCTCCTAGTTCACCACAGATTGACACAACAACCAAACTTGTCCTTGCTTGCTCATATACTCCACATGCATGAGCCAGCATCCGCAGTTTGAGGTCCTCTGTTTTTAGTTTTATGTGCGGATATAGTTTAAGTAAGTCAAATGGAAGATGCTGGGCACCCTCTGGTACAGTGCTTGTTTGGAGATTTAGTGTAGGCTGCAGTTCGCTTAGACTCCAATACCCAAGAAGCGAGAAACATGTAAAGACAACAGTTCACCCGTACAGAGGCTGGGTGGGTGCTTCAATGAGCAGCACCCCTTGTAAAGTAGAAGCCTTACCCGCTGGTGGTGCAGCTGCGGGTGGTGCTGCAACTAAGGGGGGTGGCCCAGCCCAGCCTCTTCCTGGCGATGACAGGCGCAGCCCACGCGTCCCGCGCTGCGGAAGGCTGGCTCGCCTTTTCTCGCGCCTCCGGGCGCCGCGATGATGTTGTTAGCTGGCGTCCAGCACTGCCTGCTGGGCTTTGGAGTCCCTGGGCCGTTCCCCTCACGGCAGGACCTTGGCGATTTTAGGTCGGAGAGCCGTTCCCCTCACGGCTGGCGAAGAGAGAGGAGAAAAGGGGAGATGCCGTTCCCCTCACGGCCTGGCTTGAATAGAGGTGAGCACGTGTACTATATTTGTTGTGATGATTATTCGTCTGATGTTTTATGGGCGTAGTTCCGAAGTAAACCCACAAGTTGAGGCTGCCGGCTCCGGCCGCGCACCTCAAAGAAAGGGGAGAGGTCAGGTGACCGCACTCGCGGTCGGCGTCAAGGAAAGTACCTGCGGCTCCTGCCGCGTTGAGAATCTCACTCGTGGCTTCTGCCGCGGTAGGGAAATGATTTGTGGCTCCTGCCGCGTGGGGAATCACGCTCGCGGCTTCTGCCGCAGTAGGGAAATGTTCAGCGGCTCCTGCCACTTCAGGGAATGGCCCACGGCTTCTGCCGTGTTAGGGAAATGTTTTGGCGGCTCCTGCCGCTTACGGGAGGTTCTCGCGGCTCCTGCCACTCACGGGAGGTTCTCGCGGCTCCTGCCGCGATAGAGGGACTCTCGCGGCTCCTGCCGCACATGGGGAATAACTTGCGGCTCCTCCTCTCCAAAATAATCTTTAAAAATATTGACTATACAAAACTAGACAAAATATTAAAATTAAACTGCATAAATACAAATAAATACATAAACATATATTACATATCAAATTATTTTAAACACACATTTTTTTCAAAGAATAAAAACATAACTAAAATTTAAAATATATAATACACTATTAACAACATTTATACATATAAACTTTCATCATATAAAATACATTTCTTTCATGTCATATATAATATAACATATAAACAAAAATTTTTAAACATAAGGACATAAAAAAAATAACTAACTCTTAATTAGCGTTTTCCATATAAGGAAACAACTTCCAAAACAATTAAAAAAATATAAATTAACCAATAGAAACACACAACTTTAAAACCTACCAATGAAATTAAACTAACAATATACTAAACACGATATAAACTGACAAACCTTACTCTTATTTCACACCTCAAACGAAAAAAGCTAAAGAAGGAGAAACTCTGCTGGATTTCTACCGAAAAAAAGAACATCATCGAACCAAAACTGCTATAAATCTACTAAAAGTAAGTACATTAAAATATCCTAAATAACACTTAAATTAATGTTCTCTAAATAATAACATACAAACTTAAATAACTAATTTATATCTTTATTCTATTTTATATTTCCACTGCAGACAACTCTAAACAAAACAACAAAATTACAGAGGACACCATAAAAAGATCCAACTAACAAAGCATTAATAAACCTGTAAAACACCCGCCCAAACCCAAAACCCATCCCAAACACCCTCCCACCCCATATAAAAATGTTGTAAAACAAATAATAAAATAAACTTGCATTTTATTTCAGAAAAATAAACTTCATAAGAAGATTCCACACCTAAAGAATCAAAATCATCATTTTCAACAATATAAAGACAAACTCTGTAAGTATACTTAAAAAAATGTATATTTTTAAACATTAACATATATAGCAATATATTTAATAATTCTTATACATATTATTATAGATTTTTCAACATCAAAATGACTGAAGGAGCACAGTTTATAACATCCCAGAAAGGAAAAATGTTATTATGTTACATGGGGTATGTCTATACGCAGGAGAAACAAACTGGCCTAAAAGTCAATTGGAAATGTTCTAAATATTAGTCCAATAAATGTTACGGCCGTGCTACAACAAGAGAAACCACTGTAATATACACCAGGGAACATAACCATCCCTCAAACATTACAGAAATTGAAGTTAGAAGTGCACTTGAAAACATCAAAGAGGCTAGCACAAGCTCACAAAGACCAATTCTAAAAGAACAGCTGCCTAGAATCCCCAAAGAAACTACTAGACAAATGCCATCCATAACTTCATTAAAAAGAACAATAGCGCGCACAAAAAGGGCTACAACAACTCCCACACCAACTCCTAAAACTTTTAACGAAGTAATAATTACCACTGAAAAAGCTATTACTTTCAATAAGGAACCATTTATTATCTATGATAATAAGTGCAATGAAAAAAGAATAATAATGTTTGGTACAGCAATGAATTTAGTAAAACTTCAACAAGCTGAGATATGGATGATGGATGGAACTTTCACAACATGTCCCAAACCATTCTTCCAACTTTATACTATCCATGGCCTACATCAAAATTGTAACATTCCCTTTATATACGCCTTACTGCCTAACAAAAACAATGCAACCTACGTAGAAATGCTAAATAAAATAAAACAACAAACCAATGATTATTTTCCTCAGAAAATAATCATAGATTTTGAGCAATCTATGATCAACGCTATACTAAAAACATACCCCCATACCTCAATTCAAGGTTGTTATTACCATTTTAATCAATGCCTATGGTGGCACCTACAAAAATAAACACTCAGGGCCCGATTCCGATTCGGGTTGTAAAACGTACCGACCGTCACGGACCGGGACTGGAGTCCAACCCACACGTACATGCTCCGTACGACCGTACGAGTACGCTGCTATGCGTGTGATTTCCAAACGAGTCTCACGGAGCGCAATCCGCACGCCCGAGCTGCACGGTAAACAGTGACTCGCCCGTAAAGGGAACGCGAAACGTATCGACCGACACGGACCCGGACTGGACCCGAACGACACGTACACGCTCCGTACGACCGTACGAGTACGATGCAATGCGTGCAAAAGGAAAACGACTCGTACGGAGCACAATCCGGAAGAACGAGACGTATGGGAAACAGTGACTACCATTGAAAACAGCGTGTCGCGACAGACGCGTACGCAAACGCTGCAACAGAGCACATTGTGAGTGAGACAGACTCGGAGTACCTCTCAATTGCCCCTGTCAGCGTCCTTCCCAGTCAACTGAACGTCTCCATCATGCACAACAAAACCTACGTTTAAATCCTGTTAGAAAAATCAAACAAGCAATGTCCAAATCAATGAAGAAATAAGAAAAAAAAATCATGAACAAAGACACACCCACAACTCCACCTACATAAAGGCCCAAATCCACTACCATGATCCTTTGCTATTTTCAAACACATGACAGCAGAGAAGACAACTACACTGCACTCTGAGCCACACCCACAACTCACTCACCACACAACATCCACACCATTATCACCTCCTAAACACACTCACAACAAGCAAGAGAATCTGACACCCACTCACCCTCACTTACACCTTCACACACACATCAATCTCCACAACCACCCAGCACCATGCCCCCAAAGAAGAATCCAAAGTTCACAGATAGTGAGTTGGTAGTCTTGGTTGATGAAATACTCCGAGTAGAGCCACATTTATTTGGAACCTTGGTCCAACAGACCCCCATGTCACAGAAAACAAAGATGTGGGAGAGGATCGTCGACAAGGTGAACGCACATGCACCTTGCCTGCGCACAAAGGATGACATCCAGAACAGGTACTACGATGTGCGAAGGAGGGTCAAAAAGCTCATAGCCAGAGAGCATGCCTTGAGCCAGCGTACTGGCAGTGGCCCTTCTGTAAAACCAACATACTTCACATCCTGGGAGGAGAAAGTGCGGGCCATACTCCCACCGGAGGGCATCCATGGATTGACAGGAATACCAGAGCCTGGTGAGTACACAACCAATCGAGTCAATATTGTGTGGCAACACACACACATCACTGCCAAGGGGACATTGAAAACAAGTAGCGTTAGCAAAGCCAAATTAAGCCCGAAAAAAGTTATTCTGTGATGTGTATGCCAGTTACACAAACGCAATAGCTGCTATCTCAGAGTAATATAGAACTAGGTCATAACATGTAAAAACCTAACAACAAATACAGCAAGGCATTGGTACTAAACACCAACAAACACTGTCAGCCATCTTGCCAAACCTGTCACACTACCTCACAGGGAAGCTGATTCATAGGAAGGAAGGTGGGTATGCTGGGAGGGTGGGTGTAGCCAAAAGCTTGATGGGAGTTGTAGTCACAGACACCAGACCCCCTCCCACATGGTCCATCAAGCCAACCCTGAACCATGTTCACCTCACAGGGAGTGGAAAAGTACTGACAATATGGCTGACACTGGGGCCTGCTATGGGGAGCACAAGGGCCTGGTGGGGGTTGTGCTCCAACAAACACCAGGACACCACTGTCAGCCATCTTGCCAGCACTGTTACACCACCTCACAGGGAAGCTGAGTCACAGGGAGGAAGGTCGGGTATGCTGGGAAGGCGGGTGTAGCCAAAAGCATGATGGGATTTGCAGGCATAGCCAAAAGTCCCCCTCCCACATAGCCCATCAAGCCCACCCTGAACCATGTTCACCTCACAGGGAGTGGAAAAGTACTGACAGTATGGCTGACACTGGGCCCTGCTATGGGGACCACAAGGCCCTGGTGGGACTTTTGCTCCAACAAACACCAGGACACCACTGTCAGCCATCTTGACGGCACTGTTACACCACCTCACAGGGAAGCTGAGTCACAGGAAGGAAGGCCGGGTATGCTGGGAAGGTGGGTGTAGCCAAAAGCATGATGGGCTTTGCAGGCATAGCGAAAAGTCCCCCTCCCACATAGCCCATCAAGCCCACCCTGAACCATGCCCACCTCACATGGAGAGGAAAAGTACTGACAAGATGGCTGACACTGGGCCCTGTGGTGGGGAGCACAAGGCCCTGCTGGGACTTGTGCTCCAACAAACAACAGGACACCACTGCCTGATAGCCAGAACTTTAACTTGGACTCCTTGCAATGGAAGCATCCTACAGGGGGGATTAGCTGGCCTCTGTGGGAGAAGGTGGGCCTGCAAGTACACCAAATACCAGCAATCCCGCTAATACACACACCTTCACAGCAGGAACAAATACACCCCTTGGGACCACTCACACAAAAAGTAAATGCCCCGGCAAGATGCCTGACACATGGGCCAGATGTATGAATTGGCTGCAAGTCCCACCTATGCACTTGCCCCCTCAAAACCCTTCACACTGACAGCCATCACAACTGTACGTATCCTCTCACTGTCTGGGCCTGCAGTGTGGCAGGGGTGCCCCCTGGCCTGGCTGTGAAGGTGTGTGCCCTCTATGACAATTGGGGAGGTGCAGGCATAGCACATACAAAAACCCACACCCCAAACCACATACACACCATTCACAGGTGACACATGACAGTGAATGGAATGGCCACAGCAACATAGCTGACACTGTAGCATGGTGTCATTTACACAAGGCACTGTGGTGATGTGCATTCCACTCCTACATCGTGCAGCGTTGATTGCATCCCTCACACAACACTCCCCTCACTGTCATTGACACTTGCAACACAAGGAGTAACCTGGCCTGGGTAGGAGTAGGCATACAACTCACAGCAGCATAAGTCAAACACACAAACCCCAGGCCCTCACTCTCATGAGCATGGGAAAGTCTGCGATCTGCCGTGGTTAATACCCCTTACCATGGAGGACATTGACCACATAAATGACATCATCACTCCCAGAACTCTGCCCCAACATCATTAGCTACGGATAACACCATCCAATGTGTGAAATGATATGTGAACTAGGGACACACACAACAAAATAGTATCTCCACAGTATATGCAGCCATACCGTACTGTGACCATGTTGTTCAGACACAACAATATTACTCACAAATACAAGCACAAATGCCAGCACACATCGTCCAAACGTGCTACACATCACAAGTGTAAGTGCATGTATGTCATTTTTAAAGTACAAATGTTGAGAGGAGGGACACACCTGTGTCAGGCACATGAGGGCACATGAGTAGCAATGCCCATGTACAGTCAAACAATCATGAAATGAGGTGTCCATGCACACAGCTCTACGTGAACATCAAAATGCTCAAGCATCAAATGACATTGTGCTAAACCAAAATAGACACCTGTCTCTGACAATGTAGGACAATGCAATGTACATACACTCATCATGATGTGTAGTGGCAACATTGCAACACATATCAGCCAATTACAAAACATAGACAACATATCACTGTATACTCACTATCATGTGAAGAAGTTGTTGATGAGCTGTGTTCGTACATGCCCCTCACCCTCATCATCACTGGCAACATGTCCCTTAGCAGGATCCTCCACGGCAGGCGGCTGTTGGTCATCATCATCCAGGATGAGAGGCAACTCCTTCCTCACTGCCAGGTTGTGTAGCATGCAGCACACAACAACGATTTTGCACACCTTGTCAGGGCCATATTGGAGGGCTCCTCCTGTCTTGTCCAGGCAGCGGAATAAGGTTTTCAGTAGGCCAAATGTCCGCTCTATCACTCTCCTGGTCCGCCCATGTGCCTCATTATAACGGATCTCCGCAGGTGTTACAGGGTTCCTGAGGGGGGTCAGCAACCACGGCATGTTTGGGTACCCAGAGTTACCTACATACAAACAAACAAACATTCAATGGGTTGGAGAAGTGGGTGAATCTCTAAAGTTGCCAAAACACACAAGGGAAACAGATATTTCACACCAACAAGCAAGGCACGCTGGTTCTGCAGCTGTGTCATCATGTTTGGCATCCGACTCATCCGCATGATATAAGCGTCATGTGCAGAACCAGGGAAACGTGCACACACATGTGAGATGGTCATGTCCGGCAGACATACCACCAGGGCATTATTAGAATAGAAATGTTTTCTGTTCCGGTATGTCTGCTCATGTGCCTGTGGTGGTACCAAAGCAACATGTGTGCCATCTATGGAGCCTATGACATGTGGCATTCTTCCCAAGGCATAAAAGTCACTCATAATCTCAGTGAATTTTCCTGGGGTTGGGAATTGGATGTACCGGTTCAGGAATAACAACATTGCCTCCAATACATCGCAAAGCACACAACTGAACATGGTCTGTGACATCCCACCAGCACTAGCCACAGTGTACTGGAAGGTACCGGTGGCAAAGAAGTGTAGGGCTGCCATCACCTTCACCTTGGGGGTCAGCGCTGGTGGATATGTCCCACCAGGTTGCAAATGTGGTGCCAACTGCTCCGCCAAATCCTCAATTAGTGGCCTGGTGAGGCGGTACCGCCGGATGCAGTCACGTTTAGACATGGTTGCAAGGTCTGGGAACGGTCTATGGACAGCTGGTCTCCTGCAGTACATAGGTGAGCAAAGAAAGTTTGTCAGTGACCCTACATATGTGGCAATGACCATGCACAATATCACATGCAACTTCAGAACAAGACACAATAACGTGTTGTGTGTGCTGTTGGGCATGAACAACAATGTCAGCTATGTGCCCCTCACATAACATCTCAGCTCTACATGTTTACACAACAAGTGCTAAGCTGTGCTGTGAACAATCAATGTGGTCTCTCCCAGTACATCATCACACATGTCACGTACCCAAAACACACCTCAGTGACTAGGACGGACAGATGAGTTCCCACATGACAGGTGTTTGTCTGTCACACACACAACTATCTTGTATTGGCACAAGGGCACTGACATTATGTAGCATCTGATGTACATGTAACAACACACCCACAAAACACACATGATGTGCTACCAGATTGTTGCACAGGCAAAAAATGGATGCCTGTGACAAACAGGCACAACAGCGACTCACATGTCAAAATCACATGGATGCTGATGACGATTGCCACTACCACAAATAATCAGAGACATGTGTGTAGCACAATACGCACATACTCTGCATCAACACCACAATGTTAGCTGTGGAACACCCAGTGACACACAGTCCTTTTCACCTATGAGTCAGGGTTTATGTAACATGTCAGCACACAATGGGCACCTAGAACTGTGTACATGCCTTGGGGTGTGATCTGCACAGTTGTAAATGACAGTGGTGATGTGCATTACACACAATGGTGTCTGTCCCCATCACACCTTTCAAAGCCTGGGAGTGTGTGCCACTAAGTGCAACATACAATATCCCATGTGGACCCACATACTCACACAGGTAATACATCCTGGGATGTCACATCATACACTGTGTGACAGGCTGTTTGTATGTTGTAGAGCAACTGAGTCCATGTTTAAGGTATTGTGTGTGTAGCATCACTTAGCAATTGCCTGCAATGGTGACCGATGCGTGTGAGTTTTCTAAAGACGCGTCATCCACCTATGGACCGATCCATGTGCACGCCTATGCTATTGACTGCAATGGTGTCCGATGTGTGTGTGTGTTCAAAAGACGCGTCATCCACCTAGGGACCGATCTGTGCGCACGCCTATGCTACTGACTGCAATGGTGTCCGATGAGTGTGTGTGTTCTAAAGATGCTGCGTCCACCTAGGGACCGATCCGTGCGCACGCTTTGGAGTTTTACTGCAATGGTGTCCGATGCGTGTGTGTGTTCTAAAGACGCCGCGTCCACCTAGGGACCGATCCATGCGCACGCTTTGGAGATTTACTGCAATGGTGACCGATGCGTGTGAGTTTTCAGAAGACGCGTCGTACACTGACTGAGCGAGACGTGCACACGCATAGGCTATTGACTATCATGGAGACAGACGCGGGTGAATTTTTAAAAGACACGTCGCACACTCACGGCCCGAGCCGTGCGCACACATTGGCTATTGGATGTAATGCAGACGGACGCGGATTTGATTGTTGTACGAATAGTGTCCAAATAAAATTCAGTTGGCTCCTTACAACAATGTATCAACAGCAATGGGGTGATGTAGTTGAATTTTTGAATGATGCAGGAGGCGTGTACGAAGCGTACAATGCAATTGATTGGCCATTTTCATAACATGCAAATGTGTCGGACCTATCACATAGGTCGCCTGGGAGAGATTCGGCTCTGCAGCACAGATATAAGACTGTCTGTTCCCCAGAGACTTCACTTGCCTGCACCAACTGCTACAGCATTACATCTCCGCTACCACTGCTGCTGTCTCTGCAATCTCTGGCTTCAAGAATGGCACGTACTGTGGAGAGAGCCCCAGCCTTCACCGAGGAGGAGAACCAGGCCCTGCTGGACAGCCTCCTTCCACAGTACAGCAAGCTGTATGGGAAACCAGGGGAGCAGGTGAGTTCGCAGTCCACTGTCTTCCTAATTGTGCATGGAGTCTGACTAGCACTACTAGCATTGTGTTCAGCAATGCCAAGCATGCTCACCTAGTATTTGTAACTCTCAAACTTTGTGGATACAATTACTGTACAGGTGCAGTGATGCCAATGTGTACATTTTATTTCTTGTCTGACTGTTCATGCTCAGTTTTCAGTTTGTTGATGCAGGCTTGCACACAGGACAAATGCCCATGACCATAGTTGCTCTACCTGTATACTTCATATTCCCTTGTGATGACAACATGTATGGTCAAATGTGTGATGTACAAACATGTTGCATGTGTAGTAATGGTGTCTTACATTGTCACCCTTACAGGTTGATGCCCATCACAAACAGGAAATCTGGAATACCATTGTACGGGCAGTTCGATCAGTGGGGGTCTACAAGTGCTGCACCCGCAACTGTCAGAAGAGGTGGCAGGACCTTCGTGGCTGGACCAGGAGGATCGCCAGGGTCCAGCTGAAGCTGTCACCTTCACGCCGATGGGGCGGAGGACGGACACTGACCCCCCACATGCTGAGGATTTTGACAGTGGTCTTCCCTGACCTGGATGGGCAGTTGAAGGCCAGACAGCAGCAAGGAGGGGGTAAGTTCATTCCTCTTTGGTGAACTATGGCTAACATGCTATTTGCACTCCCTCAGCCTCCTAACACTCCCACAGTTCGTGTGTCTACTGAGACTACACTAATGTGGACACATTTGGTGAATCCCCATTCTCATCTGCTGACCAGGTGTGTGCCTTTTGGCCTCTGAGTAGTGTCACTAGTGCTGTGTGTCCTTGCTGTTGTCCAAGGATAATGTTGGGGCCGGCATCTGCTACAGGTGCCTCGTTCTGTGCTTCATGAGTGTGGCAATTGCTTGACATGTGTCTGCACATAGACAGATGTCTGACATGTACTCTGTGTGTGTAATACAAAGGTGTTGTAATTGCTGATCTGGGGCACCATAAGTGTCGGAGGTATTTAGCAGACACACATGCATCATGTGATACAAATGTTGGTGCCTCTGGTGAATGAATGTCACGGTTGTGACACTTGCATAGCCACCTGCCTACTGTTTCTGGTCATCACCTGTTGCACATGGACCAGGACAGGTATGCCAACTCTGCACAGATGAGACACTCGGACCTCCCAATCCTGGCTGTCAGCCAACAATGTGAGTATTCTTACATGTGCAATGGGTGTCTGCCTCTGTGTCATTGTGGACTGGCATAGCTTCTTTTACTTCAAGAGTGTTACAATGTTCGTAATGGCTTGCCTTATGATATGTGACTGTTGTATCAGCGCATGGGGCAAAACATAGGTGTGTAATTACTTGAGTGTGCCTAATGGTGGATTAAAAATTAAAGTGCAAGCTGCTTCACTTTGTTCCCGACAGGCTGTGATGTGTCCATGTTTACTGATTTGTGTTAGCACAAACTCAAATGTCTAATTTGGATACCGTGTGATCATCTGATTCTTGGTGATGTGGGTAGCAGGGGCTGTACATGTGTACTTGAGAGCTACAGAGTTTGCATTGCCCGCTAATACATTGGTGTGACACACTGCACACAGTTGGTTTCTGTATGCACTGCCCCGGTGACAGGAGACAGTACAGACTCATTGACCAGACAGGCCTGTGACATGGTGTGCCACATGCAAATCAGGATACTTCAGTATTGTCAGTTGTCCCGCATGCACTCCGTTGTAGCATTGACTATCATGAAATGAGGCCATCATGGTGTCTGGGAATGGAATCATATCCATCATGTTAACAGTGACTTTGGCCATCCCATTTCTGGACACATGTACAGAGTCACTGGAGAGAGATGTGATATGTGTGTAGTGACACATTACACTCACAATCCTTGCAGATCTGACAACTGGCCCTTTGTGGGGCATGTTTGCACATATACTTAGCGACATCATACATGCACCAGACAGATGTGTCCATCCCCAGGATGGCTACTTGGGGCATGGTTGACTGGCAGGATGGCAAGTGCTGGTTCACATATGTGTCAGTAATTTTTGCTATGCTTATCAGATGATGCCAGGACCTGCTCTGTGATGTGCTGCAATTACAGTCATGTGTCAGCTCAATACAGGTGACGAATGTGAATCTGTTTTTCTTCATTGTTTGCAGCAGCATCGATGACTACAGGAGGAGGCAGCTCCATGGACCAAGAGGAGCGGCAGAGCCAGACCGTGTCTTCCGCGGAGGAGCTGGAGGGACCCAGTGGCACGGAGGGTGAGGGGAGCCACACTGAGGAACACTCAGCTACAACCACCTCAGCTGAGGACGCATCCAGTTCCAGTGATGACTCCCTTGTGGAGGCAGGTGTCGGCAGACCCAAAACAACAGCTAGCACGTCTGTCCCCGCCACCACCACAATCTCCACCCTCCCAACTGCTCCCATCCCTGATGTCCGTGGAGGCTCCCGTGTTAGGGAGCATGTCTCCTTCAGTCCAGGCACCGCACCCCCTGCCTCCGTCTCCCCTGCTGCCCTGAGTGTGGAGTCTGTGGACCTGCTTAAGCAGATCCATGTAGGGCAGACATTGATGCTGAGTGTCCTCCATGCTCACACCGGACTGTTGACACAATTGGTGTCCTTCATGGAGGGCATCTCAGCAAACATGTCTGCCCGACAGCGGACCAATCAGTCCATGGCCTCCTCGCTGACGGCAGCAGTGTCCCTCCTCCAACAGTCCCTCACCTCTCCTACCTCGGCCCCATCCACAATGCCCACTACCCTACCTACCCAACGCACACTCACACAGGCACAGGCAAGCACATCATCAGACCCAAGCAGCACACAGCAACGCAAGACAAAGTCTAGCCGTGCAAGCACGCACACTCCGGGGACTGACAGCACACACACAGGGGATAGGGCACAGACACAGACAGGCATCCACAACCACTCCGCAGTCCTCAGATACCTCTCCCTCCAAAACCCCTTCCCTTGCCTCACCTGCAACACCCACTTCCCAGCAACTCTTCCTCTGTGACCTTAACCTCTTCCTGAGCGCTCCATCTGATCCCACTCACAAGGGGAAGAGCCGGTCACCACGCACAGAGGGGAGTTCCCCTGCCACATGGACACCCTCCCCCAGGCGCAGGGACAATGAGGCCCCCATCCGCAAATCCCCCAGGAACAGGAGGAGCAAGACCCCTCCACATCCACGCACCACCACCACCACACAGTCTCTGTCCTCCAGCCCCAAGCCCACCACTCCTACAGTTCCCCCGCCACACCATGCCCCAGGTTCCCCCACACACAGATACACCATCCCCAAAATGATTAGGCCCTCCCCCCTACAACATGCACTTCACCCCCCATTTCACACACTCAGCCTTTTCGTGCGACTTCTGTGGAGTCCGTGTCCCCCCATCTGTCCTGCCCACTTCACCTTTGCCCCAAGACACTACCTTTGACATTGGCACTGCAGTGGAGACCCCCTCCACCCTGTATGACTTGGGCACTGCTGTGGTGACAGTGCCCACTGTGTCAGATGCCTCCACTGCAGTTGCCACTGACACTCCTGCACCCACCACCCCTCACCTGCCCCATACTGCTATCCCCTGATCATGTCCCTGCGGTGCCTGGCCTGACCCTATGTATGCCCCTCCAAGGGGAGATGTCCCCTGGCAGTAGCAGTGCAGGCAAGCAATGTGGGGCACTCATTTCTGTTGCACACCTAATGGACAAAATTAATGGACTGGCCATGGGCCTTTATGTTCTCCTTGGTTTCACCACATCACTAATTTAAAGCTGAATAAAGCAAAAAAAAAATTAAATGTTGTTTTGCATACGATGTACATGATGTTGTTAATGTGTATCCTGAGTTGCAGTTGTAATACTTGTAATGTAGCTATTGATTGTTTTTCGAATGTGATGGACTCCATGTGGTCCCTGGTATCTGAGTCCTATTACAGTATGTATCCATGTCATCCTTTGCTGCAATTAGAGTGTGTCATGATCCATACAATTGGGCACAGGGAACCTCACAATTCCTTTGCTGTGTCACATGTGTGGCTTGCACTGTTGCACTTATGTTGTGCTTACACTTGTGCACAAAGTCATTTCTTAGAACAGTGGGCACTTCTACACTGGAAATGCAGGTTTTAGCAAAAATGGTGACCAAGTCATCTGTGGCATCAGTGCAACTTGCCATACATGTTAATTGAGTATGTGCAGATGACTTAAATACCCTCCTGTACACAGTCTGATGTGACCTGAGCTTTCAGTGTGCTGTAATTGTTGGCTCACTAACCACATTTATGCAGACATGACAGGGCCCTGCACAGACTACTTTTTGCACACCTGACCTTCCACAGGAGTGGAGTCACCTCAAGGTAGTGTCATTCCGTGAAATTGCCTGAGCCCATGGGGTATGTTCTGTGAGCATGTCTCTGTGTGTTCCCTTCCATTTTTCTACACAGCCTGTATTCCCTACAGATGTCCCAGTCTGTGATGCTTGATGAGTTGGCCTGTGTTCATCCAAGATTTTTGCCCTGTGTTTTCTGGGATGTAGGTGCATGGGAAACTACTGGCCATTAGCGTGTCATCCCGCAGTGTGTTTATTGTTAGGGCCTGGGAGGTGGGCAAACGCAAG
This sequence comes from Calotriton arnoldi, assembly GCA_963921515.1. Classification (NCBI taxonomy): domain Eukaryota; kingdom Metazoa; phylum Chordata; class Amphibia; order Caudata; family Salamandridae; genus Calotriton; species Calotriton arnoldi. The sequence goes on from CAWUFW010005666.1 coordinate 1,019,081, forward strand.
TGTGACATATTTAGGATTTGCAAAGGCAGTTTAGTGTTTCCAACAAGAAGTTGATTTCCCTATGTGGTAACTTTCTGTGACTGGGTCACTTGTATGTGTGTGTGACTGCTCCCACTGCTCAGATTCAAAGCTGCACGGTTTGAAGGTTTCAACATGTGTTCTTTGTGGGTCTCCTTGTGTTCCTCACTGTTCTGGGACTGTGGCAGGGATCCCAATTATTCAGATACATTTCACTTCAGGCACATGTACCGCATACTGTGCAGTGTGGCAGACATTCACAAGGGTTTTTAACTGGCCATGTGTGATGAGTTGGTGCACCTTGGATCCCCCCTACCGCCCCTGGTATTGTCATGGTGCATGTGCAATGTCCCCAGTCCATATGGGATTTGCAGATGCACATTGGTGCTGTTCACGGTGTGTGGTGTTGGGAGTGTCCTTATGTGAGTTGTGTTCTGGCTATGCCCCTACCTACATTTTGCCCTTGGATTACAGGCCATGGCCAGTGATTTGTGTTTATGTAAGTGTGAATGTAGTTGGTGTGTCAAGACACATGACCCAGTGTGCACAGGTGACTGGGGTCCACAGTAGGGGCAACATCCCAATTTGTCTTCACAGAGGGGTTATCATGCAGGCTACTGTCACCTCAATGTAGGGTCCTTGAGGGTACAGATGGAGTGGGTCTGTCTCTTGCTGTGTTGGTTGCTGTTCCACCCAGCTTGTGTCACCTGAGTCTGTTGGGATCCCACTCATCTAACGATGCCTTCTTGCCCACAGAGGGGTAGCCAATTCATGATTTACTTTTGTATGGCACTGTGTACACATATGTGTAATTTGAGCGCAGCACACCATCATGTGTTGCATACCAGCCTGGGTACACTGACACACACATACATGTTGTGTTTGAGATGCAGTGTGAGTCAGCCTGTTTGTGTTTGTGCATCTGCACCAATGCATTGGTATGGCTTTTGTGTGCCATAGGCTGTATCTTGTTTTGAGGTTCTCCACTGCTATCCCTGTGTCTCCTACATCATCAGTCAGAACATTCATCATGGTTGGTATGTCCCATTGGTGCCATGGTATGTGACTGTGTCACCTCACATCTACAGTCTCCACAGGGTACCTTAGTTTGTGTGTCTGTCCATGCAGATATATGTGTATGCATTCTGATGCTCACTTCTTACATAGTCTGATTGCCCACAGGAGCATTGTCAGCCCCCATGGGCAATGGTTGTCTGCACATGGCTGAGTGTATATTTGTAAGACACAACAATCTTTCCATCAACAGATCTATGTGTGTTTGGCACACAACCACTACTTTGCCACTACATTGCTTGTTGTGTACGGGCCAGGTATGATACCTGGTGTATTGATGTGGCAGCAGAATTTGTGACCACACTCACCTTTTGGACACTGTAGTGATGGTGTGTTTAGACCCCATTACCATAATGTTCCTGATGTGCTTGATTATTGCACACCATAATCACCTTTTGGTCACTGTAGTGAGGGGGTGGTTAGACCCCATTGCCACAATGTTCCTGATATGCAGGAGTTTTTAACACCATACTCACCTTTTGGTCACTGTAGTGAGTGGGTGTTTAGACCCCATTACCACAATGTTCCTGATATGCTGGAATTTTGAACACCATACTCACCTTTTGTGCACTGTGGTGAGTGGGGGTTTAGACCCCATTACCGATATGTTCCTGATCTGCTTGATTTTAGAGCCCCAAATTCACAATTTGTTCACTGTAGTGAAGGGGGGTTGCCCCCATTAGCACCTTATTCATATGAAGCTTGCATTTTTAATCCCTTAATCACCTTTGTTTCACTGTGGTGAGTGGGGGGTTAGACCCCATTACCAATATGTTCCTGATATGCTTGATTTTTGAGCCCCAAATTCACAATTTGGTCACTGTAGTGAGGGGGGTAGACCCCATTAGCACCTTATTCATATGCAGCTTGCGTTTTTAACCCCTTAATCACCTTTGGTTCACTGTGGTGAGTGGGGGGTTAGACCCCATGACCAATATGTTCCTGATATGCTTGATTTTTGAGACCTGAATTCACAATTTGGTCACTGTAGTGAGGGGGGGGGGTTTAGACTCTATTACAACACTGTTACGGTGACAACTGTGTGTTTTACCCTCACATTCACCTTTTGGTCACAACGGTGATGGGAGGACATTATGTGTTCCCTTTCAGTATCACAGTTGCAGGCAGTTGACACACAATATACAATCTTGACATGATGGTAGGGGTGGTGAGTTTGTCCTGCAACACCTATGAGTAAGGAGTACTGGTAGTGATGGGCATCCCCCCTATGAGTAGGGAGTACTGGTAGTGATGGGCATCTCCCCCTATGAGTAGGGGCTGCTGGTAGTGGTAGGTATCCACCCCCTATGAATAGGGACTGCTGGTAGTTGTAGGTATCCACCACCTATGAGTAGGGACTGCTGGGAGTGGTAGGTATCCACCCCCAATGAGTAGGGAGTACTGGTAGTGATGGGCATCCCCCCCCTATGAGTAGGGACTGCTGGTAGTGGTAGGTATCCACCCCCTATGAGTAGGGACTGCTAGTAGTGGTAGGTATCCACCCACTATGAGTATGGACTGCTGGGAGTGGTAGGTATCCCCCCTATGAGTAGGGAGTACTGGTAGTGATGGGCATCCCCCCTATGAGTAGGGACTGCTGGTAGTGTTAAGTTTCCACCCCCTATGAGTAGGGACTGCTGGTAGTGGTAGGTATCCACCCCCTATGAGTAGGGACTGCTGGTAGTTGTAGGTTTCCACCCCCTATGAGTAGGGACTGCTGGTAATGGTAGGTATCCACCCCTATGAGTAGGGACTGCCGGTAGTGGTAGGTATCCACCCCTATGAGTAGGGAGTACTTGTAGTGATGGGCATCCCCCCTATGAGTAGGGACTGCTGGTAGTGGTAGCTATCCACCCCCTATGAGTAGGGACTGCTGGTAGTGGTAGGTATCCACCCCCTATGAGTAGGGACTGCTGTTAGTTGTAGGTATCCACCCCCTATGAGTAGGGAGTACTGGTAATGATGGGCATCCACCCCATGAGTAGGGACTGCTGGTAGTGGTAGGTATCCACCCCCTATGAGTAAGGAGTACTGGTAGTGATGGGCATCCCCCTATGAGTAGGGACTGCTGGTAGTTGTAGGTATCCACCCCCTACGAGTAGGAACTGCTGGTACTGGTAGGTATCCACCCCCTATGAGTGGGGACTGCTGGTAGTTGTAGGTATCCACCCCCTATGAGTAGAGACTGCTGGGAGTGGTAGGTATCCCCCCTATGAGTAGGGAGTACTGGTAGTGATGGGCATCCCTCCTATGAGTAGGGACTGGTGGTAGTGGTAGGTATCCACCCCCTATGAGTAGGGACTGCTGGTAGTGGTAGGTATCCACCCCCTATGAGTAGGGACTGCTGGTAGTTGTAGGTATCCACCCCCTATGAGTATAGAGTACTGGTAGTGATGGGCACCCCCCCATTAGTAGGGACAGCTGGTAGTGGTAGGTATCCACCCCCTATGAGTAGGGAGTACTGGTAGTGATGGGCATCCCCCTATGAGCCCTATGAGTAGGGACTGCTGGTAGTGGTAGGTATCCACCCCTATGAGTAGGGACTGCTGGTAGTGGTAGGTATCCACCCCTATGAGTAGGGACTGCTGGTGGTGATAGACATCCAACCCCTATGGGTTGGGCAATGCTGGTGGAGAGGGATATCCACCCCCTATGTGTGTGTTGCATTTCGCTGGTTCATGACGTTTGTTTGTGTGGTGGGTGTCTGACTTACCTTCTGCGATGTACGCGTCGGTTCCTGTTGTTGATCCGGTCATAGATGTACAGTACAGGGATGACCTGCGCGATCGGATTCATGGTTGGTTCGGCTCGTAGGCGTGGATCGTTGGTTCGTCTCGTCGGCGTTGTGAGTTGGTCCATCTCGTAGCCGTGGATCGTGTTGTGGCGCAAATCTGCCCTGAAATACTGTTCTTCCGGATGCCGAGACGTGCTGGAGGTGGCGACGCGTTCGGTGCGTAGGAAGGACGCATCGTACTTGCTCTCCCAGAAACTACTGTTGTTTTGACTCAGTGCGACTCGTTTCAGCCTTTACGGATCCGGCTCGTACGGGAACTGTGGCTGGAATAGCAGCGTACGGCTCGTTCGGGTTTTGAACACATTTGTGCATCGTACTTCCTCGCCCGGATGTATAGGCTGCCGGAACGTGTCGTTCAGAAGGTAAGCCTACGAGCGGCTCTTTGGGGGCATACCAAGCGAGATCGGAATCGACCCCTCAGTGTAGAATACGCAACTAATACATCTTTTGCATACCAAATTAAAAAATTAATCGCATTAGCCTATGTACCAGTAACAGATGTTGCTGAACATTACAACTTGCTACTAGAGAGCCCTTTTACCAACAATACGAGCAACAATTAAGTCCACTACTGGACTACTTGAAGACACCTGGGTAGGCAGACTTCACAGATCAGGCCACAGGAGACAGCCCAAATTTCAAATTCCCTGGTGGAACGTCTACACTAGCACACTTAACCAACAAGCCAAAACCAATAACGCTGTTGAAGGATGGCATAATGCCTTCCAACAAACCACAGGAAGAGTCAGACCAACACTAGAAAAACTAATAACCTCTCTACAAAAAGAACAAAGCTATCAGGAACTCCGAATGGAGCAATCTGTAACTGAACTGAAACCAAAAACATCCAAACAGACTAAACAAATGTACGAATCCCTAGAACAGCAAGTTAAACTATACCCTAGTACAGGGAGACTTGGAATACCTAGGATAGATAGCCAAAACTCTACTTTAAAACTAATCCTGAGCATAATACTTTGCTATACTCACGGAGCATGCAAAGTTTGTGCTACTACGCAAATTACACGTAGCAGAGTGAAAAACTGTGCTAATTGACGTAGCGTAGCAGCAGTATAATAAACACCTACAAATGCTTTGATAAAGCAATATTTATGATAAAAAGCATATAACCAATTCACAAAAGTGAACTTTGACAATAAAATATCAAGCAATGAGAGAGGTGATGATTTTGGGGTCCCCCCTAACCTAGGGGGAGGACCAAGCAGATGCCTTGAACACAAAAAGCATATCATGTGAACGATTCAGTGGTGGTCTCTTCCTCCTAGGACCACCCCAAGCACAGTTATGGGCAAAAATACAATCCCAACCAAAGGCCCTGCAAAGCATTATGGGACGAGATTAGCAGTGGGCAGTGAATATTATAGTGTCCAATATCAAAATAATTCTACAAAGAGCTGCAGTTCAACTAGTCGTTACTAGATGTCCCTCACGAGTCAAATGCAAAAGCATTGAAATTATTAATACATCAAGCTGCAGTTCCACTAGTCATTACTAGATGTCCCTCACGAGTCAAATGCAAAAGCATTGAAACCCTTTCATGAAGCTTTTGCATTTGACTCGTGAGGACATCTAGTAATGACTAGTGGAACTGCAGCTCTTTGTAGAATTATTTTGATATTGGATACTATAATATTCACTGCCCACTGCTAATCTCGTCCCATAATGCTTTGCAGTGCCTTTGGTTGGGATTGTATTTTTGCCAATAACTGTGCTTGGGGTGGTCCTAAGAGGATGGGACCACCACCGAATCGTTCAAAAGATGTGCTTTTTGTTTTTAAGGCATCTGCTTGGTTCTCTCCCTAGGTTAGGGAGGATCCCAAAATCATCACCTCTCTCACTGCTTGTTAAGTTATTGTTTTCACTTTTTTGAAATAACTATATGCATTTTTTAGCATATAAAAACAGAGATATTTATTTTATCTTAACTTGCACTGTGCAAGATGCCTTTGGCAATTATTGTACAGTGCAGTCAAGCACACAGCTACGCACTACGCAATTTTCATAGCTACGTGTAGTTCAAAATGTACTTCGTGTAGTGCTACTACGCAAACTACGCCCAGGGTTATTTTAAACATCCATACAAATTAAATACATAATACTTTCCTTTAAAGCATAGCATGAAAATAAAATGTATTTATTTCCTCACAATTATAATTACTGTGTGTAATATATTTTTAACACTAAATAATAATATATTTACACACATTAATTATATATGTAACAAAATAAAACACAACAAGAATAAAACATAACATTATTTCCCTCCCACAATTAAATAAATTTGATAAACTTACCGTGTTTGTTGCCGTAGTACTAAAATCCAACATCTTCTTATATAATCCAATTAAATTTGAATAAAAATATCCATAGAAATTTTCCCCGCAAAAAATGCAAAAATTCAACTGTACCGAAAAATAAATCCTCCATCGACAAAACAACCATCCAGAAACCATAAAAAACCCGAAAATTTCTTTAAAATAAGAAACGCTCCAAGAAACCCGAAAAATTAAAGAAGTGTTAAAAAAATATTAGTTAGTAAAACTAATATACACTTCATAAAAAAAAAAGAAAGACCCGCAACTTCATTTAGTTGAAACCTAGAAAATAAAAATACAAACATTCCCACCCACACAAAACAACACATAAAACACCTAATAACATTACAATAACTTTGGGCATCATTACGATGGCGGGCGGAGAAAGTCCGCCTGCCACCGCAGCCGAATGCGGGACAGTCCGCAAGGGGTGCGGCGGTCCCGCACATGAGATTAGGATGCCACCGCCACCGTGGCGGTGGCAAGCCCTATTCACAGCATTGTGGTGGGCGGTGCTCACCGCACCGCCCGCCACAATGCTGTGAATGCACGTCGTGCATTTGCATGCACAACATGACAGGCACCGCGTGGTGTCTGCCACCTTGTGCATACAAATGCAGGGGGGTACCACAGGTACCCCCCATGTGCACCCTCCACCCCCCCAACCTCCTGGGGGCCCGCTACAGGCCTCCAACAGCGAAGACCGTATGCCTTTCCATGGCGGCAACGCCGCCATGGAAAGGCTGATCACCGCAGGCATCGTAATATGGATGGCAGTGTCTTGCAGACACTGCCACCATATTAACCTTGTTTTCCGCCGGTCAACTCGTCGACCGGCGGAAAAGCGGCGGACGGTCTTTCCGTCCGCCGCGGACCCCCAGCCATCATAATTAGGCGGGGTATTTGCTGTGTGGATGGCGGGCGGATCGCCCCGTCGGGCAGGCGGTGACTACCGCCGGCCCGGCGGGGGCGATCCGCCCGCCATCACAATGACCCCCTAAGTATTTAACAAAAATAACACATTAAACACTGTATTTTTAACTTTCTAAACAGGCCTCAATAATGTAAAAATAAATAAACAAACAATTCGTAACTATAGCATATAAAACTTCATAACAGCACTAACAAATGTCTAAATACACTAAATACTCTCTAACTAACTTCAAAATATCTTTAAAATTTAGTTAAAAGAAAGAAATTAAACCTTACCTTGCTTGACGTAAGCTTCCAACCGCGAGCTTCTCTCCTTCCAAATGACCCAAAACAACAGCGAGCGGTTACAAAATACAAGGCCCAAACAAATATGGCAGCTTTAAACATAGAAACTTAAACAATTTAATTATTTAAAAATGTTATTTTACATATTAAAAATGTTACTATATTTAATTAAAATGCTATAAATATCATATAATTTTTGAAAAACATTACATTACTTTCAACCTTTGTAAAATTATAATAATAAATATTATAACATATATATTTAATATTATAATTCCATAAAATGAAAACTAACAGTAAACAATGTATAAAAATTGATCTACATTTTTTTGTGTATGATAAAAATATACATTGCAAAAATTTTGGGGAAACTTATTGAATAATTATTAATATTAATATTTTATATATTAATATTATAAATTAAAATGTATTATGATTGTATAAAAATGAAAGTATAATTATGTTTATATTATATAAAAAATGTCTAAACTTTCTTTTATTAAAAAATTACCATCATATGTGTTATTGTAAAAATTGTGAATAATACTAAACAATTATTTACAATATTTTTGAAATTATTATTGTATATTAAAATGTATACAAACTATTGTAAATGTACGTTACCTAATTTCAGAAATGTATGTACAAATATGTTCCAAATTGTTTTGATGTATAAAAAGACTTTTATTTCATTATCCTACCCAAATTACACAATACAAAAATGTATTATTGCTTCCACAATAAAAAACATCTGTTGTACTGTTATAACTATTTGTATATTTATTAAAAAAAAATTATTTACATATACATACTACATTTTATTCATAATAAATATTGTACAAAATTAATATGTCCAATTTATTGTCTACCATTTCATATTTTTAAACTCAGTTATATATATATTTTTTTAATAAATTACACTATATTAAATAAAATCTTATAATGTATATTTAAACTTTATTAATTTCCTACACAATTTTTTTTTTAATACACTTATATTAATAAAAACTATTCCCACTCCAGTCAGAATTAAATTGAGGTAGGTGCTGGACACTAAACTTAATTAATTTACTATTCCCACTTCAATGAGGATTAAATTGGGGTAGGTGCTGGACACTAAACCTAAATAACTTACTATTCCCACTCCAGTCAGAATTAAATTGAGGTAAGTGCTGGACACTATACTTAATTCATTTACTAGTCCCACTCCAGTCAAAATTTAGGGGCCGATTCCGATCTCGGCCGGTAGGGCACCGAATCGGATTCGGCTTAACTGGATCCGATTCGGAGCCCTCTTTCCCGACCGATTCGTACGTGCGTCTGGGCGAGCGAGTACGATGCGAGCGCTCGTGAAATCGCCGACCGACTCGTACGCGGGTCCGACTTGCTCCGACCGACTCGCACGGACACTGTTCGCACCGCGCAATGGAGACGTTCCCCGGCCGGGCAAGTACGATGCGCGCCTCGAACAGTCCAACCAACTCGCGCCGTCCGGCTCGAAAGAGCAGTCGGAGCCGGACTTTGGGGGTCCGTGTCGGACCCCCCTGTACGCGTAGCCGAGCGAGTCGCACAAAGGGGGGACCCATGGGTCCCCCCTACCTGTGCATGTATGGCGCGAGTCGCATCGACGTGTACCCGCAGTAGGGGGCGCCCTTGTTCGCCTCGCACCCATTGAGTCAATGGGAGCCCACGTACGCTTTGTACGACCGGCTCCCATTGACTTCAATGGGAGTCTGACCGAATCGAGTCCGATAGCATGCGTACGCATCGTACTCGTTCGGTCGGGCTGCTAGAGTCCGATTCGGTCGGAAATCTCTCCGGGTCCGGCTCGGTCGGAGTGATTTCCGGCCTGAATCTGAATCGGCCCCTCAATTGAGTAGGTGCTGGACACTAAAATTAATTAATCTACTATTCCCACTCCAGTCAAAATTAAATTGGGGTAGGTGCTGGACACTAAACTTGATTAATTTACTATTCCCCTCCAGTCAGAATTAAATTGGGGTAGGTGCTGAAAACTAAACCTAATTAATTTACTATTCCCACTCCAGTCAGAATTAAATTGAGGTAGGTGCTGGACACTAAACTTAACTAATTTACTATTCCCACTCCAGTCAGGATTAAATTGGAGTAGGTGCTGGACACTAAACTTAATTAATTAACTATTCCCACTCCAGTGAAAATTAAATTGGGTAGGTGCTGGACACTAAAATTAATTAATTTACTATTCCCACTCCAGTCAAAATTAAATTGGGGTAGGTGCTGGACACTAAACTTAATTAATTTACTATTCCCACTCCAATAATAATTAAATTGGGGTAGGTGCTGGACACTAAACTTAATACATTTACTATTCCCACTCCAATAAGTATTTAATTAGGGTAGGTGCTGGACACTAAACTTAATTAATTAACTATTCCCACTCCAATAACAATTAAATTGGGGTAGGTGCTGGACACTAAACTTAATAATTTACTATTCCCACTCCAGCCAGGATTAAATTGGAGTAGGTGCTGGACACTAAACTAAATTAATTAACTATTCCCACTCCAGTGAAAATTAAATTGGGTAGGTGCTGGACACTAAACCTAATTAATTTACTATTCCCACTGCAGTCAGAATTAAATTGAGGTAAGTGCTGGACACTAAACTTAATTAAGTTCAATTCCCACTCCAGTCAAAATTAAATTGGATAGGTGCTGGACACTAAAACGAATTAATTTACTATTCCCACTCCAGTCAAAATTAAATTGGGGTAGGTGGTGGACACTAAACTTAGTTAATTTACTATTCCCACTCCAATAATAATTAAATTGGGGTAGGTGATAGACACTCAACTTAGTAAATTTACTATTCCCACTCCAATAAGTATTAAATTAGGGTAGGTGCTGGACACTAAACTTAATTAATTAACTATTCCCACTCCAATAACAATTAAATTGGGGTAGGTGCTGGACAGTAAAATAAATTAATTTACTATTTCCACTCCAGTCACAAATAAATTGGGGTAGGTGCTGGACACTAAATTTAATTTATTTACTTTTTCCAATTCATACAGTATTAAATTATGTCAATGCCGGGAAAAAAATTATCTAACTATAAACACAACAAAAAAAATAAAATAAATATCAAGACTAAAATGTTAATTTAAATATGGGAATAACAACACTAAAAAAACTATTAAATTATGAATTACTGTACACAATTCTATAATTTTTAAAACTTTAAAACCAAAATTAAATTTCATATATTAATTTTATACCACATTTATATACATTAAACTAAATTTAAATACAAGATATCATATTTTAAACAATAACCACCATACATGACTATAAATACAACATCCCACTACTAAAATTAAATTTATAACTTCCAAATTTAAATTTTTAAATAAAAATGACATTTTTAAGATTATAAAAATTATTCTTAACACTATTTATAAAATACGACAAACACTTAAAACCTATAAATACAACATCCCACTCAAAATATTTAGATTTAAATTCAAAATGATAAATTCTAAAATAAATTTAAAATATTTGAATTAAAAAATATTAAAAAAATATTTTTAAAACTCTCCCCAACATTATCCCCTATAAAGCCAACATCCCACTCCTAAATTTATATTTAAACATTATAAAATTTAATTTCTAAATACATTTTTAAATTTTAAAATAATTTAAATATTCTCTACAACATTTTTTAAAACACTCCCCACCCTTATCCCCTATAAACACATCACACTCCTAAAATTATATTCATAAATTCTAATTTTCAAATTTAAAATTAAATTTCAAAATTTAAAATAAAATTTGTTTTTTTCTTAATATTTTTTAAACACTTCCCACAATTATACCCTATAAACACAACATCCCACTTCTCAAAATATATGTATGAAAAGTTAAATTTGTGTTCAAATTTGAATTGAAAAATTTAAAAATATTCAAATATTCTGAACAATGGGGTCCATTAGGATGGTGGGCGGATCACCCCTGCCGGGCCGGCGGTAGCTACCGCCGGCCCGGTGGGGGCGATCCGCCCACCATCCATGCCTGAATGATCCCCCACCATATTAGGATGGCTGGGGGGTCCACAGCGGACGGGAAGACCGTCCGCCGCTTTTCCGCCGGTCGACTCATCGACCGGGTGAAAAACTGGCGCAATATGGTGGCGGTGTCTGCAAGACACCGCCATCCATATTGCGATGCAGCCGGTGATCAGCCTTTCCATGGCGGCGGCGTTGCCGCCATGGAAAAGCATACAGTCTTTGCTGTTGGGGTCCGGTTGCAGGCCCCCGGAGTGTTGGGGGAGTGGGGGTACACATGGGGGGTACCTGTGGTACCCCCCTACATTGGCGTGGACAAGGTGGCAGGCACCGCGCGGTGCCTGTCATCTTGTGCATGCCAATGCACATCGTGCATCCACAGCATTGTGGCGGGCGGTGCTGTGTGCACAGCCCGCCACAATGTTTTGGATGGGGAATGCCACCGCCACCGTGGCGGTGGCATCCTAATGCCCACAGCGGGACCGCCGCACCTCTGGTGGACGGTCCCATTCACCGTTACGATGGCAGGCGGACTTTGTCCGCCCGCCATCGTAATAGGCCCCAATATTTTTAAAACACTACCCACCGTTATCCCCTATAAACACAACATCCCGCTCCTAAAATTATATTTCTAAATTCAATTTTTTAAATATGAAACTAAGGGGCCCATTACAATAACCGGTGGTAAAACATCCGCCATCTACTATAGCCTGAAAAAACCGCCCGCCTGCACCATGGGAATATTGAACGAGCAATTATGAAGTCGCGAAGCAACCTCCGCCCGCGGCGGTAAAAACACACACAATTCCGCCCGTCCATGTCAGAGTAGAAGATCATCCGTCCGCCACGGACGCAATCCCGCCCGAAAACACAAAACCGCCCGCTCTGACGACCGAGACAACGACCGTGAAATTATGATCTCCCTGACATGAGCGCGGAAAATCCACATATTCCCCGCCCGCCACGGTTAACAACAGCGATGAATAACTGACACGGCGGAAGGCCTGGCGGCCACGTACGTGCACGGAAATCATTTGCGGAACAAAGAAAACACACAACATGGCCAACAAGTCCACACAGCAAACTACGCCAAAACACCCAAACACAGAACACATCCCAAAGACACATCCCCCCTGGCAAAAATAAAAAACTACAAATCCCAGGACACCAGACACAACACACCTGAAAACGACAGCCCATCATGACACACCCACATAGGTCAGTACAAAAACAGCCCCTTCACAGACCACAATCCCTTGCACTACTACAAAGCGAAGCCGACAGCAGAGAACCCAGAGAGCCACAAAGGAAAGCAGCACACCACCCGCACGCACACATCACACCCATCACCAACAACACCACTACTATCACCACTGAAACAACGGCACCACGAACCCCCTGCACAGCACACACCACACACCCACCACACAAGCACCACAAACCACACACCATGGCAACACAAAGAATGCCAAAGTACACTGCCACTGAGTTGACGGTCATGGTCGACGAGATCATCAAGGTGCACCCACAAATCTGTGGGAACCAGGTCCAACAGACACCAGTAGCCACCAGAAACAGAATGTGGAGCAGGATCGTAGACCAGGTGAATGCAGTTGGGAACGTGCCACGCAACCGGGGTGAAATCACAAAGAGGTGGCACGACCTGAAAAGCTTGGTCAGGAAGAAGGAGGCCAAGAATCGTGAGCTGGCTGCCAGGACTGGTGATGGAAATCCCGCGCTATTCAAGACCTTCAAGGTGTGGGAGGAGAAGGTGCGAGGCATCCTACATCCGGAGAGTCTCACCGGAATACCAGGGGGAGTGGAGGCTGGTAAGTACAAACAAATGTATACCAGCACACCGCTATGTACTGCCATGCACTACCAGAATGCCTTAGCTCCGAGGGCCAAACACCCCCATGTCCAGTACACAATACACAAGACATCTCTCACACATGCAACAGACACTCGCACACACACAGCCCAAAGGTACCAACAAACAAAACCATGGGGGCATGCGTACAGTCAGCCAGCACCACAACTCCCACCAGGTCCCCCTGTACCCCAGATGCACCGGAAGGAGCACTCCCCACACCCACACACATGTGTCAGCCATAGCTGCACTAACCAACAAGTAACAGGTAAGTAGCCTTACCACAAAGTCCGTGTATCGGAGGGGGGACTGCAGAAGTACAACCCCCACCAGGCCCCTAGTCCTACAGCGCAGCAAGATGGAGCACTCCCCACACCCATGTGTCAGCCACTGCAGTGCACACCCTCACCCGACAGGTAGATATGTTTCCAAACATGGAGGGGTGTCTGTGGGTGGTAAGCCATCACCACAGCTCACAACACGGCCCCCACTCCCACAGACCAGCAAGATGGAGCACCCCTCCCTCTCATAACCTTGTGGTAGCCATTATATTGCTCCCTCCAAACCAACAAGTAGGTAGACTACTGTACAGGGCGGGGTGTCTGTAGGCATGAGGACTGTACTACGTATAACATTTGGGACATGTCACGTAGCAGAGGAACAGGTAGCACTGCTCCCTGTCATAATCATGTGACTAATGTGCACACGGACATGAATTACAGAGTCATAGCCCACATGAGCCATCTCAAATACATTAACACGTAAGGAGTCACGTCTGCATGCACAAGTCTCACTGGAGTACTGACCCACATGGCGTGCACTGTGCCAGTCATCACACACATCAGCAACACCATAGAAGTCTTGTCCATGTAGTTGTGTCTGCTTGTTCCGTTGGCATTGTACAACATCACCCATGTAAGTCTATCTCCTCTCAATGTAACAGAGTGAAACCCCAGTAATGTCACATACACCACTGGACCCATGAACCACACAGCTACACAATGCACATTCAAAATCTCATCCATCCCATCTTACAGCCCCAGTGTCATGAAAGGTATATCATCTAAACAGTAGTCCCATATACAGTAGTTCAGCAAAGATTCCTGCCGATGACCAAAAATGTGTCTGCAGTGTCTGAAGCGCACGTCACACTGTGATTTACAACATACCTAATATAGTCAACACCCCAAGAGCACTGCATTGCTGCACATGGCTGAGGGTAGCACGCACACCAAGGAATACTGCCATCTGCAATACGTTGTGTGGCACACAACCATTACTCACTCACTACAATGCTTGCAGTGTAATGTCCCCAAATGATAACAGTGAGCAGATATGCTGGGTATGTCAGACATACACACACCTGTGTCTCTGCAGTGTCGTGTGGCCAAAACACATGTCCCTTTCTGCACCCATATGTCACAGTATGTACCACAAAACCATATTTCAACTCAAAAGCGTTGATGGGGCTGTACCCCTTTTGCCATCTGCGTTTCTAAGCGTTTCATTTGAACCCCAAAAACATATTTCATCTCAAAAGCGTTCATGGGGCTGTACCCCTTTTGCCATCTGCGTTTCTAAGCGTTTCATTTGAACCCCAAAAACATATATCATCTCAAAAGCGTTCATGGGGCTGTACCCTGTGTCCACCAAAGCCACAAAATGTAGGGGTACTGCAACACACACCGATTGGCATTCCAAATCCGTACCATGCCATATGCACCCATCACACTATTCTATTGCCTTGATCACGCACACACATTGTAGAGCCATACACACGCATCTGGGAAATCAGTGCACAACTGTGCACAAACTGTGAATATCAGACATCTAACACAAACCTTGCAAGGTGCAACACAATAACCTTTCGTCTCTGCCCCACAGGTGACGAACAGCATGATGCTGGAGAGGGAGACAGCAGCCATCACAGCCAGTCCACAAGCCCTCCACCCGGACTCACGGATGTGGAAGACCTGGACACCTCTACGGACGAGGACTCCCGACCAGGCACATCTCGTGTGGCAGGGCGCAACCGCTCCCCAGGACCCCTCCTACCCACCAACCCATCTCCCAGGGCTGGTGACCAGTCCCAGGCCCCTGCTGCCACGGTCATTGCGGCCACCACCACCGCCGCAACCACCACCACCACCACCACCAGGGCCTCCCTGACCACTCACCCTGCGCAAGGAGTTGCACACACGTCGACATCGACCCTGGGAGCCACAACGAGGCTCCAGGTGACCACTGTGGCGAGTGGGCAGGTCGGTGGCAGCAGTTCAGGTGGGAGGAGCAGGGTCAAGCCAACGCCATCAGAGCCTGGGAGCCAAGCCCTGCCGCAAATCACCAGAGTCCTTGGGGCCTATGAAGAGGCCCAGGGACAATGGGCCTGGTCAGCTGCCGATACGCGGGAAGTCCTTGGGGTGTTGAGGTCCATGGACGCCCATACGGGCCAATTCGTGACCCGTATGGGCAAACTTGCGACCTCATGGGCCAGCTAGTGGTGGCGGTGAGGGCCCAATCAAGGCCAACCACACCACCTCCGCCACCACCTGCTGGGGCGCAGGTCCATGCAACATCCAGTTCTTCTGCGTCCACAGTGAGTGGGCAATCCTCAGCCACCACCAGCAGCCCACAAACACAACCCCCCCCTCTCAAACATGGAAGGGGTCGTCCGAAGAGGAAACAGGTGTCCAGAGATGACTTTGCACGCTCCAAACGCCAGTGAGTCAGCCAGCCACGGTGGCCATCTACTGCATTCACTTGGACTACTATCCTACCCCACACTGCCATGTGAATGGCATGTGTCTGTCGGACTGTGGACCCAGTACAACATGGGTACACCTTGACCATCACGCGGACATGTCCGTCAACTCATTGTTCCAGCATGCACCACTCTTGTGATCACCTTGCCCACAATCACGTCACCGCTTAAAATAAATACACCTGGATCACATTCTGTTGTATCTGCTCTGTGTTTAATCAAGGATGTGCAACCGTCACCATGATCAGAAATGCATCTGCTGTGTGGTATGTCGATAGGCCAGGAGAGGCTGTAGGGACCTAGGGGTGAAAAACAGACCAAGAGTCCATTGAATGTGTGTATCACACACTCATCACACAGTACTTGTCATCAAGTTTAAGCAATGTACACACATCTCACAGAGCAACAGGGCACAATGCTACAGCCACTGTCAGTGGCATACTACCCTGGACATGGACCATTGCCACACAGCACTCAGTGAACAATAGGCCGCCGTCACAATGCACACATACACCTACACAACTACAGCAACATCAGCCGTCATACATGGTCACTCACCGTCAAGTGAAGTAGCGGGTGATGAGCTGCTGACGCTCATTCACTGCTTCCTCCTCTCCACTGTCCTCGTCACTGGACACGGCCAGGTCTGCAGGCGGGGGCCCTAACTGATCACCGTCATCCACTATCAGGGGGATCTGCCTGCGAATAGCGAGATTGTGCAGCATGCAGCATGCCACAGCTATCTGGCACACCTTCTGTGGGGAGTATGCCAGGGCACCCCCGGTGCGGTCCAGGCATCTGAATCTGGACTTCAGGAGTCCAAAAGTCCGCTCCACCACATGTCTGGTCCTCCCATGTGCCTCATTGTATCTGACATCAGCTGCTGTCCTGGGATTACGTAGTGGGCTCAGCAGCCAAGGCCCGTTAGGATATGCAGAGTCACCTGGGTGTGAGAAACGCAGAGAATCGTTGCAATTCCAACAGGATACAAGACAGCATGTCACACCCAGCACGCTACACGAGTATGCATACTCACCAACAATCCATGCACGGTCCTGTTGAAGATTGGACATCAATCATGGGAGGATGCTGTGGCGCATGATGTGCGAGTCATGGGCGGATCCAGGAAACTTCGCACACACGTGTGTGATTATCATGTCCGCCAGGCACACCACTTGCACATTCAGGGAGTGGAAATGTTTCTGGTTCCGAAAGATGTGCTCCATGGCCTGTGGTGCAATCAATTGCACCAACAACGTGGGGGATGCGTCCAAGGGCATAGAAAGCACCCTTCACTGCCGCCAAATCACGAGCCCTGGGGAATCGGATGTACCGGTTCCTATACAGCATCATGGCTGACAGGACATCCCGTAGCACCATGCTGAACATGGGTTGGGACATCCCACCTCCACTGCCCACTCTGTGTTGGAAAGATCCGGTAGCGAAAAAATGCAGTGCAGCCATCACATTAGCCGTGGGGGGTGAATGCTGTTGGATACACCCTGCAAGGACGAAGGTGGGGTTCCAACATAGCACATAGGTGATGCAGGGTGGGTCGGTTCAGCTGGAATTTACGTATAACCTCCACATCCTCCATGTCTGACAGCAACTGGTAGGGGCGATGTATGTTTGGTCTCCTCCTAGGACAGATGGAAGTGGACACATGTCAATGCAACACACCACATGGCACTTTCACATACACAAAACTAAAATTACTGACAAAGCAATAGAATCACAGAACAGCTGACAAGTAGGGACAGCACAGCTACAATACTCTTACACAGGTCCCCTTACCAATAGCAATGGCCACCGACACAAACCATTGCTATGAGCATGCACATGGGGATTTAGGCCCTAATAGCTTGAAAGGCATGATGATTATTTTAGACTGCATATGTGGGAATCGGCAACACCACGGCAATATACCTAGCTGCTGTGCCAGACACAACTTCCGAGGCTGGGTGAGTATGGCACACACCAACAACACAATGTACACAGGCTGAGCGGCCAAAACAAGTGGGTCCTGTTGCACAACGGGATATGAGACAGTCAATGATGTCCCTAGTTCACCCAATGTACAGCACTGTACGTATCACACCTCCAACACACATTGACAGGTGTACACATTGACAACTCCATGACAACACAGCTGTGTGAATGCAAATACACATCACAAGTGACACGTAACGTTGCACGTGCCAAGTGGGAGATGTACATTGAGAAATATGGCATGTGTGTGCATATACACATCCCATGCTCCCATGCTAATGTGTACATGATGATGTGCCAACAGACATGTGGAGGTTGAGCACTGGCTGTCAATGCCTATGCACACAGCATGAAGTGGCCCTGTCTAGTGTGGACATGCTCCCACACACAAATCATGGCCACACCTGCAAATGCATGGCGCACATTCAACTGTGGATTCCACATGGCACCAGCGGACTGTACCCGCCATGGACCAGGCCCTTGAGGCCAACTCCAATGGCCCTCGCGGCTGCATCCTGCGTGTTCGACGTTAGAGGTAAGCGTACCGGGACAGCTCGGAACAGGCCATTGTGTGCATTTGAAGTAGGCAGACATGGTACACCAATTGCAGCAGCTTGGACCCACTGTAACAGCCCCAGGGGGCTATATGAGTGTGGGAGGGAGACCAGCATTACCACAGCTTCCAGGGACTGCTGCCTGGCATCCCTCAACAACACCTGCTGCTGCTGCCACATGTCCACCTTCATGTCAACGACTATGAAGATATGTCCAGGTCCACTCACCAGCGAGGAGCTGGAGAGCCTGGATTCCGAGCTCCACGCACACTGCCCAAGGCTATTTCTTGCAAACGTTGTGTGTGTAAGACAACTACAGTGTGTGTGGGAGTGCATGTGGGGGATACACATGTCGTTGATCTGCAGCACTATGATTCTGAGCCTGTGGGGTTCCAACATGCACTGCTTACCATGCTAACTACAGGTGGAAGGGGTATGTAGGCTCTCTGGCGCTTTCCCATGCATGTCCCTCCCGAGTGGTGGTACATGGCATTTTCATGTCAGACATCCAGTGACGCAGCCACTTGGCAATGCAGGACTCAGAGCAGTTGTTGCATGTGTGAATGGCTGGCTGGGTCCCTGCTGGCCTTCTCAGTCTCAGCAGACCTGGGCTGCACATTGACCGCCCAATCCTAGAAGGAAACAACACTGACTGTACAGTGGGTTACATGTGTCTTTTGTTCACAACTCTCCGGAAATGCGCAAACTCAGCCCTGTCGATTGAACACTCCAGTCCTTGTGATAGGGATGTGTGTGAGAGATAGTGGCACTGAATGTGACCTCCATTGCGGGGTGAGCCATTCACAGGGCGAGTACATTGAGGGCTGCGCAGTGTTGGACACAGTGAGTCCACCCACAAAGATGTGTTGCCTTGTGATCTATGTGTTGGTCCACCTGACAATGGACAGTAGATGTGGGCAGACTACACATTGCTCAATGTGCTGGCATCCTGCATGTGAATGGGATGGACAGGTACTGTGTACACACTCCCACCAGCATGCATTCACGTGTGGTGTACACATGCTGTTAGGCCATGTCCGATTACTTCGTGGCTCTGTCACACATCTCTGAGTATTTTGGATGGGTCAGCATCATGCCACTGTGATTGGTGGATGTGGGTGATGATGAAAAGTGTATGAGTGATATTCCAACCCTCTTGTGTACCATCCCTGCAGTTGGAAGTCCTGCAGCCCAAGGCCTTGTGATGAGCCATTGCATCCAAGTTGATGCCTCTGTGTATGTGTAACCGACAGTGCAGCCAATTCCACAAAGGGTGTGACGTCATCTGCCGGATGAGCGACTACGTGGCAAAAACCAATCGGGGGATGCCCCCTCGTATTGTCTGGTTAGCACGGCGCTGCATTTCACCACTAATGGTCTGCATCTTGACAGTCACACAGCCTGTGCCGGATGCACGTTTGTAGGGGCATCAGCAGCAAGCAAGTGTACAGTATTGTGTAATGGTGTCTTTTGCTGTGAGAGGCAGCATGTGTCCACAGCCTACACATAATCTGGGTAATGTGATGTTTGTTGTGTGATGCAGTGGGTTGTAAGTGTACTCTGTGCTGTGTGCATCTGATATGCATATGCGATTCCTGAGGGTCAAGATGTAATTTGAGCACTCTGCATTGTCAATGCACTCAGAGTCGTAGCCCTCAGGAACAACCTGTAGTAGGCTGGAGTGGCAATTCACATGTATGTTTGAGGCACTGTGCCTACTCTGATTTCGTTCGGACATATGTGTGCGATGCCTCACCTCATATTCCTGGTACTTACACATGCGGCACACTGTGCAACAGTAGTTGTGCTCGTGCGAACGACAGGTGGATGGCATGGGCTCATGACCATTGTGGACTGTCATGTTGCAGTCTGTGTGAGTGGTGTCCCATTCAGGTTTGTTCTTGGCCTAATTACGTAGTGGTCATCCTTGCCACCATCAGGACAGTGGGTGTGCACACAGCGATTTGTGTCTATGGTCGCAGGGTGACACAGGCCGGGTGTTGTGCTATGTGCACAACACATGTGCCACTTATTAGCGGCTTCATTTTCTGTACGCCAGCCTTTACGTGTTGATTGTGCTGGCTGTATACAATTGCACAGGTATCGTGCAACATGTGGATTTGGGAATGTTCTGTGCTGCTTCCCTTGCACATGTCTGTTTAATTGATGCCAAATGAGTGAGGCCACCTCGCTCTCTCTCATGTGGCATCTCCTGTGGGTGCTGAGGGACAGGGGATGGTCAACATTGGTGAGACATCGGATGAAGCAGCTGCACAGGAGCTGGGTGAGACAGATGTGACCAGCGCCTCGGAGGGGCCAGACGTGTGCTGGATGAATCACAGGCCGAGACGGCAATTTCGGCGTCATCTGAGGACAGAGGTGATGCATCCATGTTTGCTAGCACAGGGGACGTGGACTCTGGCTCCTCTTCAGCCACGCGGAGGCCAATGCCCGCCCTCCCATCTACTTCCACTGGTGCAACACGTGTCGACACAAGGATGAAGGATAGAGTGTCCTTCACACCAGGCACAGCTGCCCCTGCACATGTGACCCCTGCTGCCCTCAGTGCTGGGTCTGTTGAGCTTGGGCGGCATCTCTGCGTGGGGCAGACAGCTCTCCTCAATTACTTCATTGCCCATGACATCACCTTGCCGCAGGTGACATAGTTCATGGAGGGCCTACATGTACGCGTGGGTGGGCTGCACCAGACTGTCCAATGGTTGTCCTCCCCAGTCAAGGTGGGCCTTCAACTGGGCCAATCTCAGGCTGACATTCCTGACCCTTTCTCCACCCCCCTGGAAAGTGGCACATCTGACAACAGCAGGGCACGAGTCCTAACAAAAAGAAGTGGGGGGACGCTGACGTCACGACAGGAAGTGACATCACGAAAGGTGGCTTGCACCGACAGACTCATTGCCTCCCCTCACTCACCCCTTATATGCGATTGCATCGGAGAAGCCAGCGCGTGCACAAGCAGCTCAGATCTCGCCCCAGAGAGGCCAAAGAGTGAATGTGTGGGTCCATTTGCTCCAGTTATCGGGCTCGCAGAAAAATAAGTGGGGGGACGCCATCCACCCGCGTGGTACCCCGACTCGAGACCTGGACAACAGTGACAATGCATGACAGCCTCCGGAGTCTGGATACACCACATGCAACACACAGAGGCTGTAGCTGCCCTAGCGGGCCAGGCCGCAATCACAATCCCAGACAAAAGGTAGACCCACCCTGGCGCGCACAGTCATTACAACCGCTGCCATTGACAAGGGACCCATGTGGTGAGACATGGGCCTCAGGGTGACGGGCCTCCAAGCCATCCCCCGCCAACGAGTGTCATGCAACTCACACAGATCGCAAAGCCAATAGGACACTTTGCCTGCACACCAGGTCTCGGGTCGGGGTACCACGCGGGTGGATGGCGTCCCCCCACTTATTTTACCGCGAGCCCGATAACTGGAGCAAATGGACCCACACATTCACTCTTTGGCCTCTCTGGGGCGAGATTGGAGCTGCTTGTGCACGCGCTGGCTTCTCTGTTGCAATCGCATGTAAGGGGTGGGCGGAGGGAGGCAATAAGTCTGATGGTGCAAGCCACCTTTCGTGACGTCAATTCCTGTCGTGACGTCTGCATCCCCCCACTTATTATTTAGGACTTGTGCCATGCTTCACACTGAGAATGTGTTGCCTGCGAGATGTGACCAGGAGAAGGGCGCCATGACCTCCCACCCACCAAGCTCCACTGCCATCCCCTGCCCTGGGTAGCCTGTGGACAATATAGGGGGTACACCTGGTGGACAGGGGATGTGAGTGCCTTGGCAAGGGCCTGGCAGATGCACAGCAGTATCCAGCATGTCCCCAGAGGGAGGGCTAACGTCTACACCTGATGCAGCATTGATCGTGTGCCCGCCTGTTGTGCCCACACGAGTTCACATTCATCCCCAGACAGGTGGGCTTTCCAAATACACAACACAGTGGAAATCTAGCCCTCCGGAATCCTCCCCACACAGTCTGTTTCAACACTGCATGTGTGCACCTACCCATGCTACCCACCCACCTGGGCCAAGCAGAACTCCCGCTTCACATGACACATGTGTGTCTTCCACAGTTGTGCTTCTCTCTCAGGGGCGGACCTCCAACTGTCCCGTAGCACACAGACAGCACCGAGTCGAACTGGCATCCTGTTTGATTGATAGACACCCTCACACATCTACCTGTGACACAGTGGTGGCTGTAATGGCTATTGTGACTGCCATGGCAGTGTTGGTGGCCATGGCAGGGTACACTCACACGCATTGCATACGCAGCTTTTCGTGTCACTACTCGGCACATCGGACTGGCCACTGTCCCTGGTGTTGATCAATTTTGCCTCCTGTCTATGTCATCTGTGACTGGATGCTGTTGTTCCTGTAGTCGGTTGTGTCTGTGTAGTTGCTTATTGCAGTTGTTGCTGTGTGTGCATGGTTAAGTGAGGCACATGCCGTGTATGGTACCTCAACTATTGCAATGTCTGGTCTCACATTCCAATGTGTTTTACACGTAGCAGGGACTTCACTTCTTTCAGACTCTGCTACTTGTGTGTGTGATGAAGAAGTATTTTTGTGACACGGATTGTCTGCATGTATTTGGTGGTATATCTGGGAAAATGTATACGTGTCATGTTTGCGTGCAAGCAAAGCACAGGGTGTGAGTCTAGCCACAGGATGACAGGTAGCATGTGCAGAGTATGCGGGTATGTGTGAGCTTACTTTCTGTGTGGCCAGCAGTGTAGGTGTATGTTAATCTTGTGATGAACATTGAGCCTGGGCACATGGCTTACTTTCAATGTGTGCATTTGGGAGGTGTAGGTGTGTGTGGTGTGAAGGGTGTGACTTTGGGGTAGTGTTGGTGTGTGTGTGTGCGCTCTGGCAATGTCGACTACACACATGTGTTACCCAGGCCCATGGTGGGTGTTTGTATCCGTGTTCAGGTCTGTGAATGTGATCACATGTGTGTATTGTATGTTGCACAGTGTGCAGTGTGTGGGTGTGTCCTTGCAGTTCAGGATGACTCCTACTTGATATGTTTTGGACATTATGTGTCTGCAGGGTGTGTGACTGTCAAGATTGTGCCTTGTTTAATTGAGCATGTATGTGAATTTCTGCAGTTCGTACTCACTGTGCAGTCCTGCCCACCCACACTGATATCGTGTGTGTGTTTTGTCATGCCTTGCTGTAGCATGCTTTTGCGTGGCTCCTACTTTTGCTTGATGTGTGTGATGTCAGACTGTGAAGGTAATTATACACATATGTAGGACTGTGCTTTGTAGAGAGGAAGGCCGTCAGTGTTAATGTGATGATCTGTTGGGCCACGTCAGAGTCTGACAAGTCAAGGCCCACAAGCTGTAGTATTTCACTAGGTCCACTGTAGCGGCAACTCATATGCATTGACATCCAATGACACTAGACTACATGGTCATCTCACGACTCTCGTGTACTTCACACACTCTCATCCTCTCTCATTCGTACTTGTCTTCATAAAATAATTCTACAGAGTCACATATTTGCTTCAAGGCATGTATTTGGACTTACTTCCTCTGTGATGCAGTATAGTGGACACTACTGGCAGCAAAATGCATGTGGAGGATATACTTAGCATGATTACACATACAAAAGGGGGTACGGGTAGATGTGATTAGTTGTTGACTGTGGAATGAAGGCTTCAGAGTTACAACTGCCTTGCCCTTGCTATGCTAAAGTACATTTGCTAATTACTGAAGAGCTCTAGACTTTGACACAGACAGTATTCATTTTGCCTACCAGACAGCTTGACATCATAGGCACAGTACATCTCAGTTCCATGATACAGGATTGCTACAATAGTAACTCCGACACACCTGCATCAGAGGTGACATCAGAGCATGAGCCTACATGCATGCAGCAGCATCTCACTAGTTGTTGCAATGTGGTGGCTACTGAAAATGACACAATAACTAGGGCCATGTTGTAGGGGGTTGCATTTGTTGTCCATGCAAAAGTCCTGGCACGGAAGTACAGACAAAGGTGAGGTGACAGTTCTCACGTAATACAGCAGACAGATAAGTGTGCTCTGACAGGTGCATGTGTCCAGGTACGCAGAATGCATATTATAGCATAGTTGTTCGTGGAGTATTGGCCATGTGGTTACTGTACACAAGTCCCATACCTCTGCCTCCCCCTGTTCATGCAGAGACACAGGATATGGTGAGGAACAGAGTGCATGTCCCAAAAATGTCAGATGTCATGGCAGTGGAGTTGATGGTAAGGTGTTAGTTGCAGATTGTATGGTATAGTTGTTGTACAGCTAACGGCCCACTCCGTGCGAAAGCCAAGCATAGGTAAGGTGTTGAACATCAATGTTCAATTGGGGGTATTGAGTCGGGGACCCATGAATTGACAAGTTGTCATGTATGCGATACCTTCCAGCAGGGCATCCATCCCATTGATGGTAAACATGGATGACATCCAATGAAGCGGATGGTGGGTAGCAACGTGTTCGTCGTAAGTCGTCCCTTGTAGCAGCCTGATGGGACATGTTGGAAGACATTCGATGAAACTGTGATCCAGAAGACGTTGTGTGGAGGCACACTGGTCCCACTGCAGTGTGTCCCCGATTGCTGCCACATACGCCATGCCCCCATACACTGAACAGATCCTGTCGTGGGCGTCCAGGGGTGCAAACAAGTGTACCAAGTCCGACTTTGGACATGCCGGGTTGGAGAGACATAAATCCACAGGACAGTGGAACGGACACCTCCGACAGTAGAAAACAGGGATGACGCAGCTGAACATTGCAATGCGGTAAGTTACTCGGTAACTTACATTCAGCATAGCCAGATTTAAACAGCCCACTATGTGTAGCAAGCTGTCACTGTACAGCTTGATCTGTCTGGCGTAGTTGAGAAGCAGTGGTGCAACAGCCATTTTGCTACAGGGTGATGTGATGGCGTGCTCCGGCTGCCTGAGCAGTCAGCAGAGTGCAACCTCCGACGATGCTGGGAATTCTGGAATGGATGTACAGCGGCAGGACTTGGGGTATAGCTTGGGCGGAGGACACAGGCCCTCATCCCACATGCTTCAATGAATGGTCAAGGCCAGTGGTGTCTGACTCTTTCCAGATTACTTGCATTTGGCCCACATGGAGGAGTGGTATAATTGTATTTTGTGTTATTATCTTTCTTTCATGTTAGGCGCTATCTGCCAGTGGAAGTTTTCATCTGCATGGCTATGTTTGGCTTCTTGTTGGTACAATGGCTACATTCTCCTGCATAATTTGTTGCAATGTGATTTCAGAGTAGGAATGGAAGGCCATTCAGTGCTATCTGCTCTCCCGTGTGTGGGCGGGACACTCCGTTGCCGCTGTACATTGAGGCTTCTGTGTGGGTGTAGTGATTGGGAACACCTGTTCTCAGGCAGAAGGGTTTTTCTAATTTGTACATTGCATGGCTTTAATTTGCGTGCAGGATGGTATAGGTATTTTTGGATGAGACTGGCGTGCCTTTTGCGGACGATGTCCATATTCTGCGCTGTTATGTAGCAGCCGCCGTGTGCTTCGCCATGTTTTGCACACAAGGGTGTGTCCTATTTTGCCATCACATTACTCCCCTGTTCGGGACACTTGTGTGACATCAGGTTGACAACTGTGAGTTGTCGATTGGGGACATGACTGATGCAGGAAGGCCACGTGACATGTGCCTTCAGGGTGGGGCTAGGGTGTGGGGTGTGTAGTTGTGACCCTGTGGTGTTTGTGTGCAGCCCATGCATGGCGCTGTCGTTGGCCTCTGCGTTGTGCGCATGTGTACCTGCGTCATCGCCGCTGCGCTGCGGTGCCGTGACGGGGACGTCACTTCCTGGTCCCGGGTAGTGGGTGCCCAGGATGTTGCGAGTTGTTTTATTTTAACAGGTGGGACATGTGTGGGTACAGTGGTGGATGTGTCCTGTCCACACAGGGGTGTCTGGGGGGCCATGTACAGTTTTTCTGCCCTTGCATTGTGTGCAGTGTTTGCGTGCCCTTGTTGTGTGTCTGCCTACCTGCGTCGTCGTGGCGTGTTCACTCCTAGGTGGTGCATCAGGTAGAGCATGGGGATGGCCTGGAGTGCAGGATTCATCTCTGGGTGGGCCGCCTTTTTAGTCTCCGTACTTAACAGTCGGGTTTCCGCCTTGGTATCTCGTGCGGTAACTCTTTGCCGGTGAGGCTGTTTGGTTGTGGCATCGTAATTTGTACGCCGGGCGGTACGTCATTTCGTCGGACGGTGTGTCTCTATTGGCTCGCGCCGCTACGTAGACGGGCGCACTTTGATGGCGGGCGGCGTCGCAGGCTTACGGGCGGTGTTTGCCTGACTTTTCACATCCTAATTTTGCGGGCGTGTGGGCCATTGCTGGCGGACGGTAACTAGCGGTTTTTGCCTCCGACAGCACGGCGGTAGTGCTTCCGCCCAACATCGTAATGGGCCCCTAAATTTTTAAATTTGAAATCATAATAATATTTTTCAAAAACACTCCCCACCCTTATCCCCTATAAACCCAACATCCCGCACCTAAAAATATAATTCTAAATTCTTAAATGTAATTTTAAAATTAAATTTAAAATATTAATTTTTAAAAATATTGTCAACAATATTTTTAAAACACTACCCACCCTTATCTCCTATAAACCCAACATCCCACTCCTAAAATTATATTTAAAATTTCTAAATTTTTAGTTCTAAATTAAATATATAAATTTTAAAATTTTAAAATATTCTACTAAACATTTTTTAAACACTACCCACCCTTATACCCTATTAAAACAACAAAACACTCCTAAAAATATATTATACATATCATTTTTATTAACACATAAAACAAAAAAAATTATTCTTTAACGATATTTTAACATAACAACATTTTATCATTCAATATGAACTTGGATATTTTTGTAAACACAAATAAAATCGATATTTTTCACATCGATAAACAAAACATCGAGATTTATTCCCATCGATATATTAAACTCAATATTTTTGTACATCGATATATAAAAATCGATATTTAGACTACTTACCATAACGTACGTGGCACATCTTCGAACTCAGCGGGAAGGGGGGCATCCTTTGCAAAGCATTGTTTGGCATGGGCTACCTGTGGTCCAACAGTCATGTAAACACCGTCTGGGGAACAAAAAATTGTTGCGTGCAACCTTTTTAACAAATCCAGTCCTAGCAAATTTTCCCCACAGTTTGACGTCAGTAAAAATGGCGAGTCAACCCTAAAAGGGCCAATATTCAAAGCAATAGGATTGAAAATGGGGCTAATGACGGGCACGCCTGAGAAACCCACCGAAACATTGTTTTGGCCAGACAGAGCTGCCCCCGGGGCCAGTGAACGGGAAGCAGAGCTATTCATAGCCCCTGTATCAACTAAAAAATATTCGGTCGTACCCTGTAAATCAGCAGTGACGTAAGGTCCGCTCTGATCAATAGGCACCGGAACTGGTCCTTCGCCCTGTCCTTGGCTGTCCTAGCTGTGAGACAACCCTGTCACTTCGTCCATGTCATAGTCATCATGGTAGTACTGTCGTCCTCAGGGATCGTCAAAATAATTCCCGCTCTGCCTATTGTGTGATGTATCCTCTGACTGCATCCCCCCTCTACCTCCTGCTCCTCGTCCGCATCCTCGAAAACCCCGACCTCTCGGGCCTCATTTTTCTGCAACAACTCTGGGCACTCGTTCCGCCAATGTCCCTCCTGCGTACAGTACGCACATTGGTTGGGCCCGAGGGACGCACCCGAAGTACCACCCCTGCCAGACCGGGGCAGCCGTTGGGCCGACCCCGAACCTCTACCTCGTCCACCTCCCCTCTCAACTTGCTGAATCAATACCCTCGTCTACAAATCCTTTGACTTTTTCTCTACCCTTTCCTTGTCCTCATTCTCTCTATGTTCGTAATACTGTGCCATACTCAATATTACAGATGGGGATGAAGTCGTCCAAGTACTTTCTGAAGCCTGTAACCGTGTTGAGATCTCGGGGAGCAAATTAGTGAGGAATCTTTTAACAAACAACTGAACACCACCCTTCTGTGACAGGTCATGGCCATTAAAGTCTAAAAACACTCCCTCAAATCTGGTAAAGAAATCCGACACACTTTCATCCTTCTTCTGACGACACGCAGTCAACTTATCCCAGTCCACTCGCTTCGGCGGGATAAGGGAGTGCATGTAAGTGATAATACGCCCTGGCAGAGCTAGGAGCTCTGCTTTCGGCTTGTCGCCGGGCTAACGCTTCTTATCCCAAGCCCTGATCTCATCCCCCATGCCCCCCAACTCTAGTGCATGATCCTGCATATGAACCTGCCTCCATATATCCACTGGTACCAACAGACCAAAAAACAACTCTATATCAGCTAGCGTCATCACTGTGGAGGAGGCCGCCTCCGTCAATTCTTTATAATATGCAGTGGCGTTTTTTGGGGGGTCCGGCAGCTGGCTCTTCAGGGAGAGGACCTCACTCCTCTTCCAAGGAGTATAGATCCACTGCTCCTGAGACCGAGCATCAACTCACGGTCTTAATACAGTATCTGTGGAGTTACGCAATTCTGGTATCTCGGGGTGATAAATGGGATGGACTTCCCTCATGGGATGCTGTGTCCCCATTGTTTGAACCTTCTGGAGCAATCTGCCTCGGTAACCCACTAGCATCGTTACATTGCTAAAAACCTCATTGGGAGCCATACCTTCAGCATATACCCTGTCCCGTATGTCATAGATGATTTGCGGTGCAACACCATGAAAACACTGTTCCCATATCCCTGTTCCCATAACCCTATCAGTGTGGCTCACATGTGCTTAAGGGCATGCCGCTGTATAAATGGCTCATAATCTTTCATCACACTCCACACGTCCTCCACACTATAGATTGGGTTCCGAGCCCACTGAGCTGCCTGATTCGCCACCATTTGCTTTTCCTCATCACCCACCGCAGAACGCACCAACACTTTGTCCATTCGGTCTCGCGCTGCTGTCCAGTTCGCTGCATGTACCCCACGCGCGGGAGTTTCGACATTCAACAGTGTTTGGGGTGTCACACTCATGGGGGAAAGAGCAGACGCAGAGACAGGTACCATCATGTAAGGAGACAGGGCTGTAGGGGCGAAAGGGGGAGTAGCAGTCGATACGGAACTAATAGATTGGGCGGGGGAGCTAACAGCACCCGCCCTGGTGACTGGTGTGAGTAGAGGAGAAGCGAGCAGGGCCGGGGCTGAGGCGGTAGCACTGGAAACAGGAACACTAGAAGGGATGGCACTAGAGGCTGAGGACTGAGATGTCGGGACTGTCGGGTATATCCGTTCAGGGGCATAAGTAGGAGGAGGACGAGAATGCAATAGCTCTTCAACAAAATCATCACCTTCCTCTTTAGTAACATAACATTTATCTGTCTGTAACCAAAACTTTCTATCTGCGCATTCTATGCCCTTCTCTATCTTCCCTCTTTCATAGGCTACTGCTTTCTGTGTTATAGTTTGCGTCTGTCTCTTCCGAGCCTCTTTCTCCGCCCTCATGCGTCGCTGCTTTGCTTCTTTCTGCCATACTCTTAGAGAATCAAACATCGACTGCCTGCTCTTTTTAGCAAACAATTTATCCTGCAAGAAATTCAATTTTTGTTCATCGAACAAACCTGTAAGTGGCCACTGTAACTCAGCATTGTCCCTCGTATATTTATGCCACAATGTGCTAAACATAATAGGGCCAATACCATGTTTAACGTATACGTAGAAATTTGGGGAACCCTCCGTGAGCGCAGGCTGGCTCTCTTCCAATCGAGCATCAGTCGAACAATATCGACATCCGAAACACCCAAATTTGCTTAAACAAGGCATCTTAATATAAGACACATGCACTGTCCCTAGCGAACAAGTATAGCACCTGCAATAGTAAATAAAGGAAAGAAACAAAATAACAAATATTATTCACAAACCAAACCAAACGGTCCTGAGATCATTCCCTACAGTCCGGGGACTGTACCAAATTCAAGAAGACAGGCTTCAGCCCCAGACCTTTTCTAACATTAGCCAAATTACTAGTTGGTCTGGCAGATTGTTCGCAAACAGTCTTGGACGTTTTTCAAGCGCGGGCCAAATTTCCAGGCGGTCCGGCGGACTGCTTGCAAACACTCTGTGCATTTTCAAAGGTCCACAAACCCACCAAGTTCAAGACAAGACAGTTCGGAGACCATACCAAGACACAGCTCGTCGACTCATGTTGTTCAAGCAAGGCAGTACGAAAACTGCAGACAAGACAGCCCGGAGACTGTATCAAGATACAGCCCGTAGGCTCGTGCCGTCCAAGAATGGCGCCATTTTTCCAAGAGTCAAATCACTCACCTGGTGCACACAGGTTGAGTCAAGTTATTCTCCACTGCCGACTCTTCGGACCAAACGGTCAACTCCAAGGTTTCGCCTTCTCAGGACCCCAGCCAGTGACCACTAGACGAAGGGGCACCCAATCAGCTGGACGGGGCAGCTGCGAGAACCAAGCTCGGTCTTGTGTGGGGTACCCCTATCCGCCCAACCGACCAAACGCACCCTCTGACCCTACAACCCGTTTACGGGCGAGCCGGATCACCTTGCGGGGTCCCTGTTTGGGTGCCAACTGAAGGAAGGGACCCTCTAGGGCCACTCTGGTTTGCTTACAACCACCTGCTATGCCTTTGCAAGAATGAAGAGTAGGTCAGACAGTTGACAATACAAACTTACATGTTTATTAGAAATACTCTGCAGAGGAGTCCATCATGACCTGCACCCTAAGATGTCTGCCGAGGGACTGACCCCCGAGCCGTCTACAATGAGTAATAATTCCTCCCGAGAGGCCTCCAACCACGCCCATAATGTAAAACTACCGGCCTGTGCCGAACATGAACAAAGAGGCACAGTAGGATGAGCTAACACCTGCCAGATGGGTACATTTTATCAGGAGTCCAAGGCCACGGTGCTGGGTCTCAGCTTCTCCTAACGTGGGAGCAGAAACTACACATTCAGATAGGCATGCGGGGGCAAAATGGGCTATTCATTAGTAAGTCGAGAAACAGCCTTGAATAAAGAGAAAATAATAGCGAAATACAGCATTCTGCTGAGGCAAGCAATGTGAGCAGTAAGGCCTAACTCAAGCACAGTCTAAGCAGCCTAATAGGGATTACGAAATGCAAAATGGAGTCACACTCGCTAACTGAAGCCTGCACATTCCGGGGATAACTCAGCGGGTTACATAACGTGAATACAAATGGCATCTATTTAGCCACGCACTGCTAACCTAATATAGCATGAAACGAGTGCATTGCAAGGACGGAATTTCAAACCTACCATAGGTATTCAAACATTTGTTTAGTCTGTTTGGATAGTTTAGGCCTGATTTGTGTTACAGATTGCTCCATTCTTAGCTGTTGGTAGCTCTGTTCTTTTGGAGGGAGAGTAGGAGTTTGTGTAGAGTAGGTGTACCTCGTCCTGTTGTTGCTTGGAAGGCATTATGCCAACCTTCAACAGCATTGTTTGTTTTTGCCTCTTGGTTTAGTGTGCTAAGGTAGACATTCCACCAAGGAATTTGGTATTTTGGTTGTCTCCTATGTCCTGATCTATGGAGTCTTCCCACCCAGGTATCTTCAAAATAGTCTAGGAGGGGACTTAATTTTTGTTCGTGTTGATGGTAGTAAGGACTTTCTATTAAAAGGTTGTAATGTTCGGCCACATCAGTAACTGGGATAGGTCAGTGCAATAAGTTTTTTTATTTGGTATGTGAATGAACTGTTTGTTGCATATTCAACACTTAGGGGCTCATTACGATGGCGGACAGAGGCATATCCGCGGTGGCGGAAAATGTCCTTTCCGCACTCCATCAGCGGTCCTCGCGTCCGCCATATTACAATGGGCAAACATAGCCCATTTTCCGTCCGTTGCGGAGTTACGTGAACTGCCAGAAATTTCCGTCCGCAACGGCGGCAGAGGGAGCCAATAGAGAAACACCACCATGCGGAATGATGTCCCGACTGCCGTACAAATCACGATGTCCCAAACAGCCCATCACACCACAGCGGGGAATCCAGCCACCCGGAGACGGCAGAAGCACCACTGCAGAGACCGAAACTCGAATCCCGGTCACCTTCACGCGGTCCTGACCGCCATGGATCCAGCTCTTCAAGCCCTTCCGCTGCTGTATCTCATCCACTACCAGCAAATAAGACATCGCCGCGGACAACACCGCAGGTACGCAAAAACACAACTCTGCATACAACCACAACACACAACTCCTGTGCTGACATACGGTTCCTGTCCACATCAGACACTCTGGTGGGGACAGGAACATATCCCCCAGTGTACCCACACATGTCCTACCTGATCGAAACCCACACCTCCGCATCCGGGTCACACATCAACCGCGAAATCACTGCAATGTCCCGGGAAATTCACCGCAGCGGTGAAGACGTGGGAAAACCTGCGCACAATGTAGGATGCAGGGCCAGCGCCAGGCATGGGCAGTCCGCCCAGATTCACAGGGCTCCATCCTCACCCTTCCCACAGTACGCATCACACACCCATTTGGGCACATGCTGTGTGCCTCTCCTGTGCCCCCCCTGTACAATTTATCAGCCAGGTGTAGCCAGACCTCGCACCTCACACATCAAAGGACAAGGTAGATTGACTGGGAAGGTGGGGGTGAAGAAGAACTCCATGCACAGAAGGTCAGGGGATGCACAACCCTCCTCCTCACACCTATCTTCCACTCATGTGAATCAAACTGAGCATAATTAAAAAATGAAGACTCACACTGCATATGAACATCCACTGAACTGTTCACACTGCCTGTCAAGTCCCTCAGAGAGACCCCACACTGCCACTCTGCCACATACTCATACCATAGGTTAGCAGCAATGGAGGACAATAAATGGTCTAGCCAAAAGTGAAGTGGACAGTGCTGGAAAGCCATGGAGCAAGCCACATAGCATGTGTACATCACATGCAAGAGGAGGAACATATCACACCCCCCTTAGGCCCTCAAATCAGACATGGGTGACATAGTGAGTGAAATTAAACCACAGTGGCCTCTGTGCAACAACTCAGGGATACATCAAGGCAAGCCATGCATAGGCACAGGAATGATAGGAAGTGTCAGAAGTCATACAGTGACCAGCCACACATCTGTGTCAACTTACTTGACAAGTGTATGTCATCAGCACAACACACATGGCTCATTGTCACACTCCCTGACTGTCAAACACAAGTAGGACCTTCACACATACCCCTCCTCTACCCACCGCACACCTGCAACACTCAACACCTGAGAGAAACACACATAATGGTGCAAATGATGTCCTGTGACTTCACTGACAACCATTATCACACCTTGTGGTGCATCCACAAATAGCAGACTCACACTCAGGAATGCCTGAACCAATGCTGACACAAAACCAATAGCCAAACGCAAATCTCACAAACAACATCCACAGAAGTCCAACAAGCCCAGACATGTGCAGCCAAACAGTGGAAAGGCAATGTGACCCTAGACAGAACAGGAATACACAACATTGTCACTCTGGACAAATGCACAGACACCATACCCTAACACAAACAAGAATTGCATCATCAAAAAACAATCATGAACAATAACTGGGATCAAGGGGACAAATCAGCTAACACACACATATACACCACACCAGACATCAAGTGAACATGGTGTCATAGTGTACCACAAGCATGCACATGCACAATCCTGACAAGTGACAGGCCAAAAATAGAAGGACAAACCACTATTGTGCACTCAAAACAAGTTCATAACATAATCCACATTGCTGCATGTGACATACACACAAGAAATGCACACTACACATGCAACTCACATCTGAATGTATCACAATGCACAAACTACTCACACACAATTGTCATGCAAGTAGAACATAACACACACATTGCACCTGTCAGCAGAAAGAGCCAACACAGGGCCAAACACTGCATACATCCACAACAACAACACAACAGAGGCACATACCAATCCATCACATAGCAAACTCAGCTGGACATCAGGGGGATGCACACCAAGCAAGTACAAGGCAAAATACACTGGCAGCACTGCATGCACACCAAGCAGTGTGTGCACAACTACAAAACCAGTAGCACACATATCTGAGTGCCACACCATGAAGTCCCACAACACAAATCATCACAGCACAAAGATAACATCACACTCAGGAAGGGTAGCAGTACCTCAGCAAACACACATACAGCTTAGCCTTCACCCACAGATGCACATCTCAGGGAAAGCCAGATGCAAACAACATGACTAGAGGACTGTGATGCTCAAACATATGCACTGCACATGAGCAACCATGACTGCAAACCAGTAGAAGAAAATAATACATAACTAATTGTGAAACTGTCCTTAGTGGCACATTGGTCTTGTACACAGATCATCCTCACACAGCTTAGGGTCACACTATGAAGTGGTGGGGAGGCTCACACACTGGCAAGGCATGGGGTGGAAGACATGAGATTTAAATGGTGTGTACATCAGTAGTGGACAGGTGAGGAGTGTACAGTCCACAAACACATAGAGGAGTAACTCACATTGTGTAGGCATCAGAAGCACTTATAGGGGATGGTATGACGCCACATACCACATACCATACTGGATCCACAAAATGGGTCAAGTGACAGCAATGCATGAGAAAACTCACAAATAATTTCAGTGTGGCTGAGCAGGTCTGCACAGTGAGCACAGAGACAAGACACATGGCTGATCAAGAAAACACAGCACAGACTTGGCAGTCACACACTCTGCATACTCACAACTGGCAGCAACAACAAGTAGGTGTCCCCCAGGAGTGCAAGGACACACCAACACACTGCACAGTGCTCAACCTACAACTCCTACATGTGCCCACAATCTGAAGCACATGGCTGACAATTTAAACAAACAGGCACTCATTACCGGGATCATACACGTGTGTAGTTGGCATTGCAGGGGAACACACACATCAACTCTACTGACAATGACAGCCCATTCACACTGTATGACTATTCAAGTTCACACATTCAAATGTACCCATGTGACTATGAAGACAGGCCTACACAAGATGACTACACATCAACACTGCTGTTCACACATCAAGAAAGATCCCACAGATATGATGGACCCTGGCCACCCCGCAAGTAATCCTGTGGATATAATTCACTTCTGTTGTGGTATTGCATCCTAACATGACATGTGTACAATTTAGCAAAGCTGAGCAAAGATTGATTAGGATAAGAGTAGATCACCACAAACAACCATCATTGCACCCTCAAGCCTCAGAGTCAAGAAGAACAAAAGTGCCTGTCACCTCTGGCAAACACTGAAAAAGTAAAACAAGCAATTGGCAGTGTTAAAGTGGCATACAGAGCATGTGTCACATGAAACCATACCCATACATAAAACATTTTATGTAGCAAGGACATTGACAAAGCAGACAACAGGAGTAACTGTCTTTATTACATAATACCCAGATAGGCATCAAAAGTAGAAAACAGCAAGGCCATTGGCCAGTACAAAATCAAAGTATGTACATGTGTGCATGAGAAACTGCACAGGGAATGGGCATCCAAAGTTACAACCAGCAAGGCCATTGGCCAGTCCATAGTTAAAAGTATGTACATGTGTGCATGAGAAACTGCACAGGGAATGGGCATCCAAAGTGACAAACAGCAAGGCCATTGGCCAGTCCATATTTCAAAGTATGTTCATGTGTGCATGAGAAACTGCACAGGAAATGGGCATCCAAAGTGACAAACAGCAAGGCCATTGGCCAGTCCATAGTTCAAAGTATGTACATGTGTGCATGAGAAACTGCACAGGGAATGGGCATCCAAAGTGACAAACAGCAAGGCCATTGGCCAGTCCATAGTTCAAAGTAGGTACATGTGTGCATGAGAAACTGCACAGGGAATGGGCATCCAAAGTGACAAACAGCAAGGCCATTGGCTGTGGGAGAGATGGTGTTGGGAGGGGGACTTTGCCTCAGATTTGGCTGTCAGTTGAACTGGGAGGTGGCTGATTGTTGGGGCCAGTTGGTGGACTGGACCTGGGAGAGAGAGGACCAGCTGAAGTAGAGGCATCAGTAGCTGTGAGAGCCTGAGGGCTGCTTGAACTGGGTGGTGTGGTGGCACGGGGAGGCGGAGACATGCTGCTGTGAGACACAGTGTGTGAGGGTGAAAGTTGAGGGCTGGGTCCCAACTTCTTGGGGATTCAAAAGCCCACAATTGTCTTGGCCGCAGTGGGAAGTGAGCTGGGCACAACAGCCTCACTCTCCACCAAAGGTGTATCAGGTGTAGGTGGCTATCCCAGTGGGGATTAGCTGGATCTGGTGGTACGCTTGGGGTGGGCTTGCCTTTTCCCCTCCATCCCCTGTTGTCCAGGTGAACCAGCCACTTTGTTCTCCTGTCCCAGCTTCACAGGGGTGTGGGTGGGAGTTGGGGTTGTGGGTGAATGTGCCTTAGAGAAGTGTTTGTGCTGAGTCTTTGAAGGCACCAGGTTCACAGCAGACAGGGCAACTGTTTGTTTGTCTGTGGGAGCAGGTGTGGGGATGGGAGTGCCCTTGGATGGGTTGATTTGGATGAATGTGAGGTTGAGGCCTGCTTCTTGGCCTGATGCCCCTGAGTGTCACGTGATGGGCTTTTGCCTTTGCACTCCTGTGTGCCTGTTTTGTGTTTTGGGGATGGTGTCTGTCCTCAGGGCCACTTGGAGTGCTGCTGTTGTGTGCTGCGTGTGGAGGACTTGGCGCCTGAGGGCTGTGGCGTGTGGGCACCCTCATCAGGTTGTGCCACTGGCAGGGTGGTTGCTGAAGGGACTGGAGCTGGACTCGGAGCCTGTGACAGCTGAATGGCTGCCGTCACTGTGGAGGACAAAGACTGGACAGTTCTGTGTAGCCCACCCATGTCAGAATGAATGCCCTCCATGAAAGCAACTACCTGTGCCAACTTCTTGTCATGATCCTGGAAGGCATTCAGGAGAGCAGCCTGACCCACACACAGCTGGCGCAAAAGGTCCACCGCCTCGACACTGAGGGCAGCAGGGGAGACAGGGGCAGAGGCAGCGGTGCCTGGGGGAAGGACACTCTACCCTTCCTAGGGCTGCAGGCACAGACAGCACTAGTAGTAGCAGCCAGGAGGGTGGGCACTGGACGATGTGTGGTGGAAGATGAGGCAGATTTCGAACTCCCTGTGCCTGCCAACATCGAGGAGTCACCACTGGAGTCAGATGATGTTGAGGTTGGTGTTTCCGGGCGTGATTCATCCAGGGCACTCCTGTCCTCCTCCGAGGCGCTGGTCACATCAATGTCAGTGAGCTCATGTGTAGCAGTCGCGCCAGAAGCTTCCCCACTGGTGTCCGTCCCCTGTCCTTCCGTGCCCTCGGTAGATGCTGCAATAGACAGAGACGTAGGTTCAGTATAGTGCTATACTCACAAACATCATATGCAAGCAAAGCACAAAACTAGAAAATGATACCCCCATGTTGCCAACCACCATGTGCAGTCTGCATGTGCAGCCTTTATGCAATCCTCAGAAGATGCATGGAAACATGCATAGTTTACATGAATGACCCATGTGACGTTGACACAGCCAAATAGCTGGCCCGTGCCTCCTTGTAACCTAACATACTAATCTCTGTAAGCATACCTACGTGCCTGGGGTGAGATAGATATACATCTCAACATGTTGTCTCTGTCACATATGGAGTCACTTTAAGTGAACAACACAGATACTGACTCCCAAATGTCCTTTTGCAATGGCCATAAGCTACTGATATCCACCATGTTGTGCTTTGAAGCACAACTACAGTTGCACATTGGTATCAGATGTGTAGTTCTCACAATTTTCAAGTTGTGCACAGCACACATCTACAAAAGCACACTAAGATGATGCTCACTGCTGTTCACTGCCAGGTGATGTCTATGACACCCATAATGCAGCATATGTCACAAGACCACATCTCATCTTGCAATGTCAAGGGTCATTGTATTAAACACATGAGAAACTACATGTAGAGAAAATGCATGACAGCTGTACTCAACACAGAGGCCACTTACAAGCCATTGCATCACACTAGAAACATCACACAGCTCTGCACTGGCTCAGGGTTGGGATTCATGCAGTCACTCACACCCAAAGTCACCCTTCACAGAATACTCACCACCCAACTTGCTGCTGATGGGCCCTCAAATGTCCATCCAGCTCTGGCTGTGTCACTGCCAAGATGCGGGCCATTAGTGGTGTCATGCTCCTGCGCGCCAACCTGCCAGTCCGAGGGAGCACCCCCAGCGCCATCTCTGCCACGTTTTTGCTCAGCCAGCAGATGTCATCCCATCTCTTGTGACAGTGTGTGTGCCATCGGTTGGAGACACCCAGAGCCTGCACCTTGCGTGCAATGGCCCTCCATATGGCCTTACGCTGGTGGACTTTAAGCTGCAGGCATGGGAGACAAGAAGAGGAAGTTTCAGTGACACTGATTCATGTACCACTGTGTGTCAGTACAGGAGCATGAAAAAACAGAGCACACCAAGACATAAATGTTGAGCAGAGGCCATACAGCATGACACGTAGTATACTTGCATCAAATACTTTCATAGAAACGTATCCATGTATGAGGATGGACACAGTACATGGGCATCTCATACACATGCAGAGTGCCAGCACAGACACCAATGTGAAGAAGACCCTCATCTGTGATGCAGTATGTGAGTGAGCAAGACATACAATACATTTGTAATGCTGTGTTGGGGCAGACTCACTGTGTCCAACACTACACACCCCTCAATGTCCTTGGCCAGTGAATGTCTACCTGTGTAATGGAGGGCACATTTAGGGCCATGATTTTACATTCTCACACTCTTCTCACAAGGTGTAGTCCTGTCTTGTGCAATCCTCAGGCCTAAGATAGCTCATTGAGAAATAGGGTGGCAGAAATATGTTTCACTCTGTCCATTTACTGATGGGTCCTTATCAAATTGGGCAATTTCTGTGCAGGCCAGGGGGACTCACACTGAGGTTAAAGCGTGGGCCATCAGAACATTCACATGCATGTACAATATAGGAGGGCAAACAGTGCCTCCACATGCGCGTCAGTACACATAATGAAAACAATGGAAGGCTGATATCTCCAAATTACATTTTTCTGATGCGTCATAGGTGAATTACCACCAAAAGTGTTACACTCAGGCATTGTACTCTTGTGCATAATGCACACATATCCATGGGGGCAATATGAAACCTGTACACCCATTCTTCATTACCGTCTGGAAGACATACCTTTGCAATGTCACAAATGAGCATGTGACAACCTTGTGGACTATGTCATCACATAGCCCAGGCAATGTTTTTTCAGACTTCGACTGTGCAAACAAGCAGTGTGACAGTATGGCTGCAAAAACACTGCATGTCCCTCCCAGCCTTCAATGCAGCCATGGTTCTGTAGAAATAAGGTTACACACCCCATCAACATGAAGTCAGCATGCCAGGCAGTGTATCACTCATTTACATCACCCAGTCTCACACCTACTTTTGTATTTTACTTGTTGGAGAAGGGCTGTAGAAATGTACATGTTGCCATCCTCCACAAATAGTCAAGTGCAATATTTACTAGGCCATGTATGGAGCATGGTACATCAAGAATGAGGATGCATGCACATTAACTTGCACACACAGGCACATACTACTGCAGAGCAATATCATGTGAGCACTGTGAGCACTCTCAAACTGTCACTCTGAAGATCTTACCAGTGCATCTGGAGCACCATAAAGCCTCCCATACTGTTAAAGCACCTCGTCCACCAGGACCTCCAGCTCCTCTGTGGTGAAGGGACGGGCCCTGATGTTCTCAGTTCTCGCCATCACTGGGTCCAGGAGACAGGAACAGCAGCAGTTGGGGATGAAGAATGGCAGGCAGCAGTGTCTGGATGCAGTGGAAATGTGTGGCTCTCTCACAGACATATATAGCCCCCTGGGGTTGTTTCAGTGGTACTCAGCTGCTGCAATTGGTGTTCCTGGTAAGCTTTTTTCAAATTTGACATATGACCGGGCCCGCGGTGGTGGTGCACGCCTACCGCGATTTTCAAATGTGTAATTCACTACCGCGATCGCGGTTCCCATTGGCTGGTAGGGGATAAGCATTGGCGATGTCACACCGCGGGGGCCCGGTGGTCGTTACCGCAATCGTGCATCTTTTGATAGTACCCAATGACCGGGCCCGCGGTAGCGGAGCACGCCTACCGCGATTTTCAAATGTGTATTTCACTACCGCGATCGCGGTTCCCATTAGCTGATAGGGCATGGGTATTGGCGGTGTCACACCGCAGGGGCCCGGCGGTTGCTACCGCAATCATGCATCTTTTGATAGTACCAATTACCGGGCCCGCGGTAGCAGAGCACGCCTACCGCGATTTTCAAATGTGTATTTCACTACTGCGATCGCGGTTCCCATTGGCTGATAGGGCATGGGCATTGGCGGTGTCACACTGCGTTGCCCATGCAGTCGCTACCGCGAATTGGCATTTTTCAATTGGTGCCAATGACCGTGATTGTGGTGGCGGTGCACGCATACAGCACAAATGGACACATCATGCTGTAGCAATGGCAATGGGCACTTCTCATCATTGAACACTAGACACTTACAATGAATCATGCCACCTGATTGGTAAATTCAATGCTAGTGTGACATTGAACTCACTGATGACTACACTTGCCATTTCAGTGCACAGGATTACATGTATTGGCATGTACTTCCTCACAGGTCACATATGATATTTGTGTGCATGTACACATATCTGTTGTGTAATGGAATCTCAAATTTGTAAACATGTCAATGTGTGAGATGGCTAATCAACCCACAGTAATGATGGACTGCCTACATAATGTGCCTATCTAACTGTGTAGATTGCTGAAATCATTTTGATAGTTGCTCTGCTTACACACACTGTGCTCATTGTGTTGTAAATGTGCGCTCTGTCCGACTCACGCAAGAAGGTTGTGCAGGTACAGCAGCTACGTAGAAGCCAGCAGTGTTGCTGTTTCAAACATGTGCTGTGTCAACTACTCTCAGGGCTGGTGACACAAGATGTCAGAATGTACCATTTCCCATTCACATAGTCAGAATCTGTTTTGAGGTTACTCAGTATGTACATACTGAACACATGTACAACTACTTGAGATCAAGGTGTCTCTGCATGTGACTTGTGCTTTAAGCTGTTGTTTTAGTCCAGTCATTGTTGGCGCTGTGTCAGTCAAGACGTAAGATGTTGGACACATCTAATAGGGGAATTGAATTGACATGTGTCCACTTTCATTTCATGTAGGAGGCGATCAAATGTGCATCATCCAGTCACACTGCTGGCGGTAATGGAGGATGAGGACATCATACAGAAATTCCGTTTAGATCGACCTACCCTTCAAGACCTATGTGGTCAGTTGGAGCCCCATCTGAGGCCTCACAGAACCTATCTGACTGCTTTGACACCAACAGTTAAGGTGATGGCGGCCCTGCATTTCTTTGCAACTGGTTCGTTCCAGTACACGGTGGCCAGCGCAGGTGGGCTGTCTCAACCAATGTTCAGCATGGTGGTACGTGATGTCCTGTCCGCAATGATGACATACAAAGACCGCTACATCCATTTTCCCAAGAGACATGAATTGGCAGCTGTGAAGGGCGATTTTTATGACCTTGGCAACATCCCTAATGTTGTTGGTGCCATTGACTGCACACATGTTAACCTGGTTCCACCACAGGCCCGTGAGCACATATACAGGAACATGAAGCATTTCCATTCCATTAATGTGCAAGTGGTATGCCAAGCGGATATGATAATCTCCCATGTCTGTGCCAGATTTCCAGGATCAGCACATGACTCCTACATACTGCGTAACAGCATCATACCACAGCTGATGGCAAATCTGTATCCGGAGCATGCGTAGATTGTTGGTGAGTACACAGAGTCAAGTAGTGTGCTGTATGTGTGACATGCTGTCCTCAGCTACTGTTATATTACAAAATTGGTCTGTGTATCTCACACCTAGGTGACTCTGCATATCCCAACCTGCCCTGGTTGCTGAGCCCACTGAGGAATCCCAGGACCCCGGGTGAAGTCCGCTACAATGATGCACATGGGAGGACACGGCGTGTGGTGGAGCGTAATTTTGGTCTTCTGAAGTCTGGATTCCGGTGTCTGGACAAGAGCGGAGGTGCACTACTCTATTCTTCCCAAAAGGTGTGTCAGATCGTAGTTGCATGCTGCATGCTCCACAACCTGGCCTTGCACAAAGAGATCCCCCTGCTCCTGGACGATGATGAGCAGCAGATGCCCCCCTGCAAACCCACACATGTCCAGTGACGACGATAGTGGAGAGGAGGAGGGTGTCAACCTGCGTCAACAGCTCATCAACAACTACTTCCCTTGAGTGTCATTGTACAACAGTGACATTATCTGCTGTCCTTGATGTTAGTGACAAGGCCTAGAAGAGCTTTTTGACTGCTGCCTGTTGTTGGCTCTGTGCTAATGGCTGATGTTTGTGGCACAGGGTAGTTATGACCAGCCACATGATGTCTATGTTGATATTGTTGCTCATTGTAATGTGTGCTGGTTTGTGTGGCTTGACAACTAGTGGTGTGTTCTACCGGTAATGGCATCACCTGACAAGGAAATGTCATTCTCTTGTGTCTTTCTAGGTTCCTTCACCCTTTCAATGCCTTGTCACAATCAGAGCTTGTGGTACATTGGAATCTGAGTAGACATTGTACATACTGTGATAAACATGGAGCTGACACAAAGACATAGGTGTGTAAAGAGTGTTTATTTACAATGAGTATTTGTGACAGAAAAGTGATGTTTTACAAAATGGTGCTAAGTGAATTAATGAGTTGTCAGTGATGGTAAATGAGACAATAGAGTAGTCACCACATTGATGTAGTGACACAGTCCAACAGACTCCTGCCATCAACATGGCAGTGTGGGTAAGGATAGTCAACAAAGTCAATGTCAAGGGGAA
The DNA here is from genome assembly GCA_963921515.1 of Calotriton arnoldi. NCBI lineage: Eukaryota > Metazoa > Chordata > Amphibia > Caudata > Salamandridae > Calotriton > Calotriton arnoldi. The sequence continues at coordinate 1,062,784 of CAWUFW010005666.1, forward strand.
CAGAGGTGCCATCATGGCTGGCTCGGCGACTGGCGTTTGGATGGTGCTTTGCCACGTGATCCTCCTGTGGTGTTTCTCGGATGGCCCCTTTTGCGTTTTGCAGGGGGGGCCACTACTGCGGGCTCAGCGGTGTCTGAGGAGTCATCCTGTTGCAGCTCACCCCTCTCTGTGGCCGCAGCTGAGGTGGTGGGAGTATCATCCTGCGGGCCACTGGATGGGTGTTGAGCTGTCCTTTGGGCCGCATGACTGTCCCTCAGTACACCCACGAGCTGGCCAATGAGGTCCACAATTTGGCCCATACGCGTGTCCATGGACCTCAGCAGCAGACGGAGCTCTCGCACTTCTTCCAAAACATGGCCCATATGTCCCTGGGTTTGCTCGTATGCCCCAAAGACTCTGGCGATGTTGGCCAGGACTTCGGTCCCAGTGTCCTCTCGAGTTTGTCCCCCTGTTGCCCTCCCACCTGCCCTACTGTCCCGGACCTGTGGCGTTGGCACTCGATGCACCCGCAGACTCTCCCTGCCCTCCTCTGATTGTGTGGTGGTGTTGGTAACCACTGAGGCAGGGAGAGTGTTGCTGGCAGCACTGGTGGTGGTGGTGGTGATTGAGGCCGCACAGGTCGCTGCAGCAGGGGTCAGCGCTGTTGTTGCTGAGGTGGTGGTGTTGGGGACAATGGGGGCCTGGGATGTGGTGCGCCCTGGCAGTCCGGATGGCCCAGGTTCTTGCTCCTCATCTGAGAAACGTAGGGAGTCTGCATCCGAGAGTTCATGTTCCGGAGGGGGAGACTGGCTCTTCAGGTCGGTGTTGTGTTCTGTAGCAGTTGCTTGTGGATCTCCTGTTGAACAGAGGTGAAATGGTCATTGAAGTGCACTCCACAAGCATGGTGTTAGACGTTTGGATGTTACATGTGATACATCACACAGTTTACATTGATATCACTTTGTATGGCTGCAAGGTACGGAGCATCATGACATGATGTGGAGGTACATACATTACTTGTCCATGGTGTGACATGTAAATAGATACCGTGCTCAACGTACAGATTGTGTGATTACAAGGACATGTCGTCATCTAACGACTTGCAGCACAGCAACTTTATGTGATGCGTCTTTTTGGTTTGCTCTGCCTGGAAGATGTTTCATCTGAGCAAGAACTAGCCATTGTGATCTTATGCATACCTTTTTCATTTCATGTACTTTACTTTGTTTTTCCAATTGACCATGCATGTTTTGTGTTCATATGGGCCTTTATGCTCTGACACCATGGCACTTACACATAGCATTCAGTGCTGTGCATGATTGGGCCCTGAATTTCTTCCACATGTGACTTGGTGAGTCAAAGTTTGTTTTCAGTGACTGTTACATACGCTTAGCTGTCTGCACACTGGATGTGGCTTTTGGATCTATGCCAAGTTGGGTGACGTGTGGTCATATGCTTTTTGAGAGAAATGGCAGGGTGCATGCACTGTCTATGTACCTGTTCTGTGACACAGTTGAGGGAAATTGCTGCCACATGGGTGGGAGGGGTGTACCTTCCTGCTGGGCTGTGGGACAAGGGTGCATGGTGGGAGTTGTAGCGCTGGCTGCCTATCCACAAACCCCCCTCCCTGTTAAGATGGCTACCTACCTGTGAGTTTAAAGAGAGTGATGCAGTGTCTGCCAAATGGTTCTGGGGGGAGTGCTCCATCCTGCTGAGCTGTGGGACAAGGGTGCCTGGTGGGAGTTGTAGTGCTGGCTTCCCACCCACAAACCCCCTTCCCTGTTAAGATGGCTACCTACCTGTAAGTTTGAAGAGAGCAATGCAATGTCTGCCACATGGCTCTTGGGGGGGAGTGTTCCATCTTGCTCAGGGGTGAGACAAGGGTGTCTGGTGGGACTTGTAGTGCTGGCTTCCCACCCACAAACAACGCTCCCTGTTAAGTTGGCTATCTACCTGTGAAGTGGAGCAGAGGAAGGGAATAGGTTACACATGGCTATTGGATGGAGGAGTGTTTCATCCTGCTCAGGGGTGGGACAAGAGAGCATAAGATGGCTACCTATCTGTGAGTTTGAAGTGAGCAATGCCATGGCTGCCACATGGTTGTGGGTGGGAGGAGTGTTCCATCCTGCTCTGCTGTGGGACAAGAGGGCCTGGTGGGAGTTGTAGTGCTGGCTGCCCGTACACATGCCCCCCTGGGAATGTTGCTAGCTACATTTGGGGTGATTTAGAGGGAGTAAATGTTAGATCTGTGAGACATGTGTTGGCAAGAGTGTGGTGCACATGAGTGCATTTGGGCCTAGGAAGTGTAGCTTTGTAGTTGTGCAAGATAGTACACAGCAGTGTAATGGTAGACATTTGTTGGTACTTACCAGCTTCCACTCCCCCGGCTATTCCTGTGAGACTCTCTGGATGCAGTATGGCAAGCACCTTCTCCTCCCTTTCGGTGAATGTTAGTGATGGAATGGGAGGGCCACCGCCAGTCCTCTGAGCCAGCTCATGGTTGTTGTTGGCACGCTCTTTCACCCTGGTCCTCCTGATCTCCTTCTGGGTGCGCGGGGTGGGCCCTACTGCATTGACTTTGTTGACTATCCTTGCCCATATTTGATTTTTAGTGGCTAGTGGTGTCTGTTGGACCATGCTTCCAAACAAATGTGGTTCTACTCTGATTACCTCATCTACCATCACTGACAACTCATTGTCAGTGAATTTGGGCATCTTCTTCTGTGACATGGTGTGTGATGTGCAAATGTGTGAAAAGTGCAGTTGTGAAGGTGGTGGTGGTGATGTGTGTGGTGTGTGTGTGGTTGTGAGGGTGTGATGTGTGCAGATTTGCCTCTCCTTTGTGCTGTGGGGTTGGGCCCTTCATTTGTGGAGTTGTGCAAAGGATTCTGGTCAGGGAAGGGTCTGGTTTTATACTCGGCTATGCAGGTGGGTCAAAATGGAGTATTCATCTCAGGTGTGTTGTGTGGGTTGACCTGGGAGGTGTATTTTTTAGTTGCCATGGGGAATGCGTCATTGGGGTGTATTGTTGTTTTTTGAGGCTGAGCCAGATTAATGGCCACACTTGGTAGCCTTGTTGTGTGGTTGCTTTTGACCGCCATTACTCTTCCGGAGTGACTGCGGCGGTCAGAATACAACAGCCCTTCCGCCCGCTCTCCCATTCATTAATTGTTGCGATCGCGGCGGTCGGAAACAACTGATCGTTCCGCTGTCACCGCAATCGTATCCTAATTTCACCTGCGGTCAATCCACTGGTCGTGTGGCGGTTTTTGGTCTTTCTGCAGCAAATCCGACCACCGCGGACGGATTTTCACCTGCTCCGGACGGTCACTGTGGAGTTTCGTGGAATCCGTCCGCTGCGGTTGGATTTTTATGGCGGTTCATTCTAATCTTACTGCTGGTTTTCCCGCGGTATATGCGGACGGTTAATTTCCTCTACCACAGCGGTTGGAATGGTTTTCTGACCGCCATCCTAATTGACTCCTTAGGGGCCCATTAGGATGTCGGGCGGAAGCACTACCACCGTGCTGTCGGAGGCAAAAACCACCAGTTACCGTCCGCCCGCTACGGCCCACACACCCGCCAAAGTAGGATGTGAAAAGTCAGCCAAACACCGCCCGTAAGCCAGCGACGCCGCCCGCCATCAAAGTGCGCCCGTCCACATAGCAGCGCGAGCCAATGGACACACACCGTCCGACGAAATGACGTACCGCCTGGCGTACAAATTATGATGCCGCAACCAAACAGCTCCCTCGGCTAAGAGACACCGCACGAGATACCAAGGCGGAAACTTGACTGCTAAGTACGGAGATCAAAAAGGCGGCCCACCCCGACATGAATCCGGCACTCCAGGCCAGCCCTATGCTCTACCTGATGCACCACCTAGGAGTCAACGCGCCGCGGCGACGCAGGTAGGCAGACACACAACAAGGGCACGCAAACACTGCACACAATGCAAGGGCGGAAAAACTGCACAAGGGCCCCCCAGACACCCCTGTGTGGACAGGACACATCCACCACTGCACCCACAAATGTCCCACCGGGCAAAATGAAACAACTCGCAACAACCGGGCACACACTACCCGGGGCCAGGAAGTGACGTCCCCGTCACGGCACCGCAGCGCAGCGGCGATGACGCACGTACACATGCGCACAACGCAGAGGCCAACGACAGCGCCATGCATGGGCCGCACACAAACAACACAGGGTCACAACTACACACCCCACACACCAGCCCCACCCTGAAGGCACATGTCACATGGCATTCCTGAATCAGGCATATCCCCAACCGGCAACTCACAGGTGCCAACATGATGTCACACAACTGTCCAGGACAGTGGAGTGATGTGACGCCAAATTTGAACACACCCTTGTGTGCAAAACAGGGCGAAGCACACAGCGGCTGCTACATCACACCGCAGAATATGGACCTCGTCCGCAAAAGGCACGCCAGTACCATCCAAAAATACCTATACCATCCTGCTCGCAATACCAAGACATGCAATACGCAACATTAAAAAACCCTGCTGCCTGACAACAGGTGTTTCCAATTACTACACCCACACAGAAGGCCCAACGTATAGCGGAAACGCAGCGTGCCGCTCACACACGGGAGAGCAGATAGCACTGAATGTCCTTCCATACCCACTCTGAAATCACATTGCAACAATTCAAGCAGGAGAATACAGCCATTGTACCAACAAAAAGCCAAACAGAGCCATGCAGAGTAAACCGTCCACTGGGCAGATAGCGCCCAACATGAAAGAAAGTTCATAACACAAAAAAGAAATAATACCACTCCTCCATGTGGTTCACATGCAAGTAATCTGGAAGGAGTCAGACACCACTGACCTTGACCATTCATTGAAGCATGTGGGATGAGGGCCTGTGTCCTCCGCACAAGCTATAACCCAAGTCCTGCCTCCGTACAACGATGCCAGAATTCACAGCATCGTCGGAGGTTGCACTCTGCTGACTGCACAGCCAGCCGGAACACGCCATCACATCGCCCTGTTGCAAAATGGCTGTTACACCACTGCTTCCCAACTACGCCGGACCGATGCAGCTGTACATTGAGAGCCTGCTACAGATACTGGGCTGTGAAAATCTGGCCATGCTGAACGTAAGTTACCGAGTAACTTACCGCATCGCAATGTTCAGCTGCGTCATCCCCCTTTTCTACTGTCGGAGGTGTCCGTTCCACTGTCCTGTGGATTTATGTCTCTCCAACCAGGCATGTCCAAAGGCGGACCTGGTACAACTGTTCGCCCCCCTGGACGCCCACGACAGGATCTGTTCAGTCTATGGGGGCATGGCGTATGTGGCTGCAATCGGACACACACTGCAATGGGACCAGTGTGCCTCCACACAACGGATTCTGGATCACAGTTTCATCGAATGTCACCCAACATGTCCCATCAGGCTCCTACAAGGGACAACTTACGATGAACACATTGCCAGCCACCATCCGCTTCATTGGATGGCATCCATGTTTACCACCAATGCCATGGAAGCCCTGCTGGAAGGTATCGCATACCTGACAACTTGTCAATTCGTCGGGCCCCGACGCAATACCCCCAATTGAACAATGATGTTCAACACCGTACCCATGCTTGGCTTTCGCACGGACTGGGCAGTTAGCTGTACAACAACTATACCATACAACCTGCAACAAACACCACACCATCAACTCCACTGCCATGACATCGGACATTTTCGGGACATGCACTCTGTTCCTCACCACATCCAGTATCTCTGCATGAACAGGGGGAGGCAGAGGTATGGGATTTGTGTACAGCAACCACATGGACAATACTGCACGAACAACTATGCTATAATATGTATCCTGCGCACATGAACATATGCACCGGTCAGTGCACACTAATCTGTCTGCTGTATTATGTGAGAACTGTCACCTCACCTTTGTCTGTACTTCCGTGCCCGGACTTTTGCATGGACAACAAATGCATCCCCCAACAACATGACCCCAGTGAATGTGTCATGTTCAGTAGCCACCACATTGCAACAACTAGTGACACGCTGCTGCATGCACGTAGGCTCATGCTCTGATGTCACCCCTCACCCAGGTGTGTCGGAGTAACTATTGTAGTAAACCTGTACCATGGAACTGAGATGTACTGTGCCTATGATGTCAAGCTGTCTGGTAGGCAAAATGAATACTGTCTGTGTCAAAGTCTACAGCTCTTCAGTAATTAGCTAATGTACATTAGCACAGCAAGGGCAAGGCAGTTGTAACTCTGAAGCCCTCATCCCACAGTCAACAACTAATCACATCTACCCCTACCCCCTTTTGTATGTGTAATCATGCTAAGTATATCCTCCACATGCATTTCGCTGCCAGTAGTGTCCACTATACTGCATCACAGAGGACGTAAGTCCAAATACATGGCTTGAAGCAAATATGTGACTCTGCTGAATCATTTCACGAACACAAGTATGAATGAGAGAGGATGAGAGTGTGTGAAGTACACGACAGTCGTGAGATGACCATGTAGTCCAGTGTCATTGGATGTCAACGCATATGAGTAGCGGTAACAGTGGACACAGTGAAAAACTACAGCTCGTGGGCCAGGACTTGTCAGACTCTGAAGTGGCCCAACAGATCATCACATTAACACTGACGGCCTGGTCACTACAAAGCACAGTCCTACATATGTCTACAATTTCCTTCACAGTATGACCTCACACTCAGCAAGCAAAAGTAGGAGCCACGCAAAAGCATGCTACAGCAATGCCTGACAAAACACACACACGACATCAGTGTGGGTGGGCAGGACTGCACAGTGAGTAAGAACTGCAGAAATTCAGACATGCACAATTGAACAAGGCACAATATTGACAGTCACACACCCTGCAGACACACAATGTCCGAAACATAACAAGTAGGAGTCAGCCTCAACTGCAAGGACACACCCACACACTGCACACTGTGCAACATACAACACACACATGTGATCACATTCACAGACCTGAACACGGATACAAACATCCACCATGGGCCTGGGTAACACATGTGTGTAGTCGACATTGCCACAGCACACACACACGCCAACACTACCCCAAAGTCACACCACTCACACCACACACACCAACACCTCCCAAATACACACATTGGAAGTAAGCCATGTGCCCAGGCACAATGTACATCACAAGACTAACATACACCTACACTGCTGGCCACACAGCAAGTAAGCTCACACATGCCCGCATACTCTGCGCATGCTGCCTGTCATGCTGTGGCTAGACTCACACCCTGTGCATTGCTTGCACGCAAACATGTCACGGATACATTTCCCCAGAAATACCACCAAATACATGCAGTCAATCCGTGTCACAGAAAAGCATATTCATCACACACACAAGTAGCAGAGTCTGAAAGAAGTGAAGTCCCTGCCACGTGTACAACACATTGGAATGTGAGACCAGACATTGCAAGTGCTGAGGTACCATACACGGCATGTGCCTCACTTAACCATGCACACACTGCAACAACTGCAATCAGCAACTACACAGATACAACCGACTACAGGAACAACAGCATCCAGTCACAGAGAACATAGACAGGCGGCAAAATGTATCAAACCCAGGGACAGTGGCCAGTGCGATGTGCCGAGTAGTGACACGAAGTGCTGCGTATGCAATGTGTGTGAGTGTGCCCTGCCATGGCCACCAACACTGCCATGGCAGTCACAATTGCCATCACAGCCACCACTGTGTCACAGGTAGATGTGTGAGTGTGCCTACCATTCAAACAGGATGCCAGTACGACTCGGTGCTGTGTGTGTGCTACGGGACAGTTGCAGGGCCGCCCCTGAGAGAGCAGCACAACTGTGGAAGACACACATGTGTCATGTGAAGCGTGAGTACCGCTTGGCCCAGGTGGGTGGTTGTGACGGGTAGGTGCACACATGCATTGTTGAAACACACTGTCTTGGGAGGAGTCGGGAGCACAGGATTACCGCTGTCCTGGGCATTTGGAAAGACCACCTGTCTGGGGATGAATGTGAACTCGTGTGGGCACAACAGGCGGGCACACGATCAATGCTGCATCAGGTGTAGACGTAAGCCCACCCTCTGTGGACATGCTGTATACTGATGTGCGTCTGCCAGGCCCTCACCAGGGCACTCACATCCCCTGTCCACCAGGTGTACCCCCAACATTGTCCACCTGCACATGCAACCCAGGGCATGGGATGGCAGTGGAGCTTGGTGGGTGGGAAGTCATGGCGCTCATCCTGGTCACATCTCGCAGGCAACACCTCCTCATTGTGCAGCATGGCACAAGTCAAACATAAGTAGTGGGGGGGCACACACTTCACGCCCGGAAGTGACGTCACGGAAGGTGGCTTGCACCATCTGACGTATTCCCTATTTTCACCCACCCGTCACATGCCATTGCAACAGAGAGTGCCGCGCGCGCACAAGCAGTTCCGAGCTCGCCCCAGAGAGGCCAAAGAGTGAATGTGTGGGTCCATTTGCTCCAGTTCCCGTGCCAGCGTGAAAAAATTGCTGGCACGCCGCCCACCCGCGTGGCAACCCGAATCGAGACCTGGTGTGCAGGCAAAGTGTCCTATTGGCTTAGCGATATGTGTGTGTTGCATGACAGTCGTTGGCGGTGGATGGCTCGGAGGCCCGTCACCCTGAGGCCCATGTCCCCCCACATGGGTCCCTAGTCAATGGCAGCGGTGGTAATGACAATGCGCGCCGGGGTGGGTCCACCTTTCGTCTGGGATTTTGGACGCGGCCTGGGCCGCTAGGGCAGCTACAGCCTCTGTGTGTTTCATGTGGTGTATCCGGAGTGCGGAGCCTGTCATGCATTGTCACTGTTGTCCTGGTCCCGAGTCGGGGTACCACGCTGGTGGACGGCGTCCCACCAGTGATCATACCGCGAAACAGATAACTTGTTCAAATGGACCCACACATCCACTCTTTGGCCTCTCTGGGGCGAACTCGGAGCTGCCTGTGCACGCGCTGGCTTCTCACATGCAAACGCATGTTGGGGTGAGCGAGGGGAGGCCATCAGGCTGAAGGTGCAAGCCACCTTCCAAGATGTCACTTCCTGTCGTGACGTCAGCGTCCCCCCACTTCTTCTTTTTGTGACTCGTGCACTGCTGCCGTCAGATGTGCCACTCCCCAGGGGGGTGGAGAAAGGGTCAGGAATGTCAGTCTAAGATTGGCCCAGTTGAAGGGCCACCTTGACTGGGGGGGACAACCATTGCACAGTCTGGTGTAGCCCACCCACGCGTACATGTGGGCCCTCCATGATCTATGTCACCTGCGGCAAAGTGATGTCATGGGCAATGACGTCATTGAGGAGAGCTGTCTGCCCCACGCAGAGATGGCGCATCAGCTCAACAGACTCAGCACTGAGGGCAGCAGGGGTCACATGTACAGGGGCAGCTGTGCCTGGTGTGAAGGACACTCTATCCTTCATCCTTGTGCCGACACGTGTTGCACCAGTGGAAGTAGATGGGAGGGCGGGCATTGGCCTCCGCGTGGCTGAAGAGGACCCAGAGTCCACGTCCCCTGTGTTAGCAAACATGGATGCATCACCTCTGTCCTCAGATGAGGCCGAAATTGCCGTCTCCGCCTGTGATTCATCCAGCACACGTCTGGCCCCTCCGAGGCGCTGGTCACAACTGTCTCACTCAGCACCTGTGCAGCTGCTACATCCGATGCCACCCCACTGTTGAGCGTCCCCTGTCCCTCAGCACCCAGGGGAGATGGCACATGAGAGAGAGCGAGGTGGCCTCACTCATCTGGCATCAATGAAATGGACTGGTGCAAGGGAAGCAGCACAGAACATTCCCATATCCACATGTTGCACGATACCTGTACGATTGCACACAGCCACCATAATCAACACATGATGGCTGGCGTACAGTAAAGGAAGCCGCTAATTAGTGGCACAAGTGTTGTGCACATAGCACTACACCCGGCCTGTGTCACCCTGCGACCATAGCCCCAAATCGCGGTGTGCACACCCACTGTCCTGATGGTGGCAAGGATGACCACTACGTAATTAGGCCAAGGACATACCTGCATGGAGCAGAATGGGACACCACTCACACAGACTGCAACATGACAGTCCACAATGGTCATGAGCCCATGCCATCCACCTGTCGTTCGCACGAGCACAACTACTGTTGCACAGTGTGCTGGATGTGTAAGTACCAGGGATATGAGGTGAGGCATCGCACACATATGACCGAACGAAATCCGAGTAGGCACAGTGCCACAAACATACATGTGAATTGCCACTCCAGCCTACTACAGGTTGTTCCTGAGGGCTACGACTCTGAGTGCATTGAGAATGCAGAGTGCTCAGATTACATCTTGAGCCTCAGGACTAGCATATGCATGTCAGATGCACACAGCACAGAGTACACTTACAACCCACTGCATCACACAACAAACATCACATTACCCAGATTATGGGTAGGCAGTGGACACATGCTGCCTCTCACAGCAAAAGACACCATCCCACAATACTGTACACTTGCTTGCTGCTGATGCCCCAAACAAACGTGCATCCGGCACAGGCTGTGTGACTGTCAAGATGCAGACCATTACTGGTGAAATGCAGCGCCGTGCTGACCTGACAATACGAGGGGGCATCCCCCGATTCGTCAACGCCACGTAGTGGCCCATCCGGAAGATGCCGTCACACCCTTTGTGGAATTGGCTGCACTGGCGGTCACACACACACAAAGGCATCAACTTGGTTGCAATGGCTCATCACAAGTCCTTGGGCTGGAGGAATTCCAACTGCAGGGATGGTACACAGGAGGCTTGGAATGTCACTAATGCACTTCTCAACATCACCCACATCCACCGATCACAGTGGCATGCTGCTGACCCATCCCAAATACTCCGAGACGTGCAACAGAGCCAAGAAGTAATCGGACATGGCCTAACAGCATGTGTACACCACACGTGAATGCATGCTGCTGGGAGTGTGTACACAGTACCTGTCCAACACATTCACATGCAGGTTGCCAGCACATTGAGCAATGTGTAGTCTGCCCACATCTACTGTCCATTGTCAGGTGGACCAACACAAAGATCACAAGGCAACACATCTGTGTGGGTGTAACCACTGTGTCCAACACTGCGCAACCATCAACTTACTCGCCCTGTGCATGGCCCACCCCGCAATGGAGGTCACATTCAGTGCCACTATCTCTCACACACATCCCTATCACAAGGCATGGTGTGTCCAATCGACAGGGCTGAGTTTGCGCATTTCAGGAGGGTCCTGAGCAGAAGACACATGTAACCCACTGTGCAGTCTGTGTTGTCACCTACTGGTATTGTGCAGTCAACGTGCAGCCCAGGGCTGCTGGGACTGAGAAGGGCAGCATGGCCCCAGCCTGCCATTCTCACAAGCAACAACTGCTCTGAGACCTGCATTGCCAAGTGGCTGCGTCACTGGATGTCTGACATGAAGTTGCCATGTACCACCACTCGGGAGGGACATACATGGCTCAGCGCCAGAGAGCTCACATACCCCTACCACCTGTAGTAAGCATGGTGAGCAGTGCATGTTGGAACCCCACAGGCTCTGACTCATAGTGCTGCGGATCAACGACATGTGTGTCCCCCACCAGCACTCCCACACACACTGTAGTTGTCTTTCACACACAACTTTTGCAAGAAATAGCCATGTGCAGTGTGCGTGGAGCTCGGAATCCAGGATCTCCAGCTCCTCGCTGGTGAGTGGACCTGGACATATCTTCAGAGTCGTCGACGTGAAGGTGGACAGGTGGCAGCAGCAGGTGTTGTTGAGGGATGCCAGGCTGCAGTCCCTGGTAGCTGTGGTAATGCCGGTCTCCCTCCCACACTCATATAGCCCCCTGGGGCTGTTTCAGTGGGTCCAAGCTGCTGCAATTGGTGTACCATGTCTGCCTGCTTCAATTGCAGACGATGGACTGCTCCGAGCTGGCCCGGGACGCTTACCTCCATAGTCGAACACGCAGGGTGCAACCGCAAGGGCAATTATAGTTGTCCGTAAGGGCCTGGCACATGGCTGGTACAGTCCGCTGGTGCCATGTGGACTCCACAGTATAATGTGCGCAATGCATCTGCAGGTGTGGACATGAATTGTGTGTGGGAGCAGGTCCACACTGGACAGGGCCACAACATGCTGTGTGCATAGGCAGGGACGGCCAGTGCTCAGCCTCCACATGTCTGTTGGCACATCATCATGTACACATTGGCATGGGAGCATGGGATATGCATATGCACACACATGCCATCTTTCACTATGTACATCTCCCACTTGGCACGTGCAACGTTACGTGTCACTTGTGATGTGTATTTGCATTCACACAGCTGTGTTGTCATGGAGCTGTCAATGTGTACACCTGTCAATGTGTTTTGGAGGTGTGATACGTACAGTGCTGTACATAGGGTGAAGTAGGGACATCAATGACTGTCTCATATCCCCTCGTGCAACAGGACCCACTTGTTTTGGCCGCTCAGCCTGTGTCCATAGTGTTGCTGGTGTGTGCCATACTCACCCAGCCTCGGAAGCTGTGTGAGGCACAGCAGCGAGGTATATTGCCGTGGTGTTGCCGCTTCCCAATTATGCAGTCTGATATCATCATCATGCCTTACAAGTTTTTATGGCCTAACTCCACATGTGCATGCTCATAGCAATGGTATGTGTCACTGTTCATTGCTATTGGTAAGGGGACCTGTGTAAGTGTATTGTGGCTGTGCAGTCCCTACTTGTCAGCTGTTCTGTGATTCTATTGCTTTGTCTGTAATTTGTGTTTTGTGTATGTGAAAATGCCATGTGTTGTGTTGCATTGACATGTGTCCACTTCCATCTTTCCTAGGAGGAGACCAAACATACATCGCCCCTACCAATTGCTGGCAGACATGGAGGATGTGGAGGTAATCAGGAAATTCCGTCTGGACCGACCCACCCTGCATCACCTATGTGCCTTGTTGGAACCCCACCTCCGTCCTCGCAGGGTGTATCCAACTGCATTCACCCCCACGGCTAAGGTGATGGCTGCACTGCATTTCTTCGCCACTGGATCATTCCAACACACAGTGGGCAGTGGAGGTGGAATGTCCCAGCCCATGTTCAGCATGGTGCTACGGGATGTCCTGTCAGCCATGATGATGCACAGGAACCGGTACATCCAATTCCCCAGGGCACGTGAATTGGCGGCAGTGAAGGGTGCTTTCTATGCCCTTGGACGGATCCCCCACGTTGTTGGTGCAATTGATTGCACCCATGTTGGCCTTGTAGCACCACAGGCCACGGAGCACATCTATAGGAATCGGAAGCACTTCCACTCCCTGAATGTGCAAGTGGTGTGCCTTGCGGACATGGTCATAACACACGTGTGTGCGAAGTTTCCTGGATCCGCCCATGACTCGCACATCATGCGCAACAGCATCCTACCACGTCTGATGACCAATCTGCAACCGGACCGTGCATGGATTGTTGGTGAGTATGTGGACTCGTGTAGCGTGCTGGGTGTGCGATGCTGTCTTGTGTCCAGTTGGAATTGCAACGATTCTCTGTGTCCCTCACACCCAGGTGACTCTGCTTATCCGAATGGGCCTTGGCTGCTCAGCCCATTACGTAATCCTCGGACACCAGCTGATGTCCGCTACAATGAGGCACATGGGAGGGCCAGACGTGTGGTGGAGCGGACTTTTGGACTCCTGAAGTCCAGATTCAGATGCCTGGACCGCACCGGGGGTGCACTGGCGTACTCCCCACAGAAGGTGTGCCAGATAGTTGAGGCATGCTGCATGCTGCACAATCTCGCTATTCGCAGGCAGATCCCCCTGATAGTGGATGACGGTGATCAGCCAGGGCCCCCGCCTGCAGACCAGGACGGGTCCAGTGACGAGGACAGTGGAGAGGAGGAAGCTGTGAATGTGCGTCAGCAGCTCATCGCCCGCTACTTCACTTGACGGTGAGTGACCATGTACGACGGCTGATGTAGCTGTAGTTGTGCAGGTGTATGTGTGCATTGTCAGGGAGGCCTTTTGTTCACTGAGTGCTGTGTGGCAATGGTCCATGTCCAGGGTAGTATGCCACTGACAGTGGCTGTAGCATTGTGCCCTGTTGCTCTGTGAGATGTGTGTACATTGCTTAAAGTTGATAACAAGTACTGTGTGATGAGTGTGTGACACACTCATTCAATGGACTCTTGTTCTGTTTTTCACCCCTGGGTCCCTACAGCCTCTCCTGGCCTATCGACATACCACACAGCAGATGCATTTCTGATCATGGTGACGGTTGCACATCGTTGAATGAACACAGAGCACATACAGCAGAATGTGATCAAGGTGTATTTATTTACAGCGGTGACATGTGATTGTGGGCAAGGTGATGACAAAAGTGGTGCATGCTGTGACAATGAGTTGACGGTCATGGCTGCATGATGGTCAAGGTGTACCCATGAAGTTCTATGTCCACAGTCCAACAGACACATGCCATTCACATGGCAGTGTGGGGTAGGATCGTAGTCCAAGTCAATACAGTAGGTGGCCAAGGTGGCTGGCTGACTCACTGGCGTTTGGAGCGTGCAAAGTCCTCTCTGGACACCTGTTTCCTCTTCGGACGGCCCCTTCCACGTTTGGAAGGGGGGGTTGTGTTGGTGGGCTGCTGGTGGTGGCTGAGGACTGCTCACTCGCTGTGGACGCAGGGGAACTAGATGTTGCACGACCCTGCGCCACAGCACGTGGTGGCGGAGGTGGTGTGGCTGGCCTTGCTTGGGCCCTCACCACCACCACCAGCTGGCCCATGAGGTCCACAAGTTGGTCCATACGGGTCACGAATTGGCCCATATGGGCGTCCATGGACCTCAACACCCCAAGGACCTCCCGCGTGTCGGCAGCTGACCTGGCCCATTGTCCTTGGGCCTCTTCATAGGCCCCAAGGACTCTGGCGATTTGCGGCAGGGCTTGGCTCCCAGGCTCAGATGGCGTTGGCCTGACCCTGCTCCTCCCACCAGAACTGCTGCCACCGACCTGCCCACTCGCCACATTGGTCACCCCGGTCCTCTGTCTGGCTCCCAGGGTCGAGCCCGACGGGCGTGCCACCCCTTGCGCTGGTGCAGTGGCCAGGGATGGCGTGGTGGTGGTGGTGGTGGTGGTTGCGGCGGTGGTGGTGGCCGCAACGACCGTGGCAGCAGGGGTCTGGGACTGGTCAGCAGCCCTGGGTGATGGGTTGGTGGGTAGGAGGGGGCCTGGGGAGCGGTTGGGCCCTGCCACACCAGATGTGCCTGCTCGGGGGTCATCGTCCGAAGAGGTGTCCAGGTCTTCTACATCCGTGAGTCCGGGTGGGGGGCTTGCGGACTGGCTGTGCCGGCTGCTGTCTCCCTCTCCAGCATCGAGCTGCTCGGCACCTGTGGGGCGGATAAGATAGGTTATTGTGTTGCACCTTGCAAAGTTTGTATTAGTTGTCTGACATTCACAGTTTGTGCACTGTCGTGCACAGGTTTCCCAGATGCGTGTGTGTGGATATACGATGTGTGTATGCGTGGGCAAGGCAATGGAACTGTGTGATGTGATCATGTGGCATGGGACGGATTTGCAATGCCAATGGGTGTGTGTTGCTGTACTCCTACATTTTGTGGCTTGGGTGTATGCGTGGTCCAGCCCCATCAACGCTTTTGTGATGAAATATGGTTTTGGGGGACATGTGTAACGCTTCGACACGCAGATTAAAAAGGGTGTACAGCCCCGTGAACGCTTTTGAGGTTAATCTGGTTTTGGGGTTCAAATGAAACGCTTGGAAACACAGATGGCAAAAGGGGTACAGCCCCCTCAACGCATTTGAGGTGAAATATGGTTTTGGGGTTCAAATGAAACACTTGGAAACGCAGATGGCAAAAGGGGTACAGCCCCCTCAACGCTTTTGAGGTGAAATATGGTTTTGGGGTTCAAATAAAACGATTGGAAACGCAGATGGCAAAAGGGGTACAGCCCCCTCAACGCTTATGAGGTGAAATATGGTTTTGGGGTTCAAAGGAAATGCTTGGAAACGCAGATGGCAAAAGGGGTACAGCCCCCTCAACGCTTTTGAGGTGAAATATGGTTTTGGGGTTCAAATGAAACGCTTGGAAACGCAGATGGCAAAAGGGGCACAGCCCCATCAACGCTTTTGAGGTGAAATATGGTTTTGTGGTACATACTGTGACATATGGGTGCAGAAGGGGACATGTGTTTTGGCCACACGACACTGCAGAGACAGAGGTGTGTGTATGTCTGACATCCCCAGCATATCTGCTCACTGTTATCATTTATGGACATTACACTGCAAGCAGTGTAGTGAGTGAGTGATGGTTGTGTGCCACACAACATATTGCAGATGGGACGATTCCTTGGTGTGCGTGCTACCCTCAGCCATGTGCAGCAATGCAGTGCTCTTGGGGTGTTGACTACATTATGTATGTTGTAAATCACAGTGTGACGTGCGCTTCAGTCACTGCAGACACATTATTTGTCATCGGCAGGTATCTTTGCTGAACTACTGTATGAGGGCCAGCTGTTCCGATGATATACCTTACATGACACTGGGGCTGAGAGATGATATGGATGAAATGTTGAATGTGCATTGTGTGGCTGTGTGGTTCATGGGTCCAGTGGTGTATATGAGCATTACTGGGGTTCCACTCTGTTACTTTGAGACAGGTTAGACTTACATGGGCGATGTTGTACGTTGTCAAGGGAACAGGCAGAAACGACTACATGGACAAGACTTCGATGGTGTTGCTGATGTGTGTGATGAGTGGCACAGTGCACGCCGTGTGGGTCAGTACTCCAGTGAGACTTGTGCATGCAGACGTGACTCCTTAGGTGTTGCTGTATTTGAGATGGCTCATGTGGGCTATGACTCTGTAATTCATGTCCGTGTGCACATTGGTCACATGATTATGACAGGGAGCAGTGCTGCGTGTTCCTCTGCTACGTGACATGTCCCAAATGTTAGTCGTAATACAGTCCTCATGCCTACAGACACCCCGCCCTGTACAGTAGTCTACCTACTTGTTGGTTTGGAGGGCGCAATGCAATGGATGCCACATGGTAATGGGAGGGAGGGGTGCTCCATCTTGCTGGTCTGTGGGAGTGGGGGCGGTGTTGTGAGTTGTGGTGATGGCTTACCACCCACAGAAACCCCTCCATGTACGGTAAGATATCTACCTGTCGGCTGAAGGTGTGCACTGCAGTGGCTGACACATGGGTGTGGGGTGTGCTCCACCTTGATGTGCTGTAGGACTAGGGGCCTGGTGGGTGTTGTACTTCAGCTGTCCCCCCTCCGACCCACTGACTTTGTGTTACGGCTACTTACCTGTTACTTGTCGGTTAGTGCAGCTATGGCTGACACGTGGGTGTGGGCTGTGCTCCACCTTGCTGTGCTGTAGAACTAGGGGCCTGGTGGGTGTTGTACTTCAGCTGTCCCCCCTCCGACCCACTGACTTTGTGTTACGGCTACTTACCTGTTACTTTTCGGTTAGTGCAGCTATGGCTGACACATGGGTGTGGGCTGTGCTCCACCTTGCTGTTCTGTAGGACTAGGGGCCTGGTGGGTGTTGTACTTCAGCTGTCCCCCCTCTGACCCACTGACTTTGTGTTACGGCTACTTACCTGTTACTTGTCGGTTAGTGCAGCTATGGCTGACACATGGGTGTGGGGTGTGCTCCACCTTGCTGTGCTGTAGGACTAGGGGCCTGGTGGGTGTTGTACTTCAGCTGTCCCCCCTCCGACCCACTGACTTTGTGTTACGGCTACTTACCTGTTACTTGTTGGTTAGTGCGGCTATGGCTGACACATGAGTGTGGGTGTGGGGAGTGCTCCTTCTGGCGCATCTGGAGTACAAGGGGACCTGGTGGGAGTTGCGGTGCTGGCTGACTGTACACATGCCCCCATGGTTTTGTTAGTTGGTAGCTTTGGACTGAGTGTGTGGGAGTGTCTGTTGCATGTGTGAGTGATGTCTTGTGTATTGTGTACTGGACATGGGGGTGTTTGTCCCTCGGAGCTGTGGCATTGTGGTAGTGCATGTGAGTACATAGCGGTGTGCTGGTATACATTTGTTTGTACTTACCAGCCTCCACTCCCCCTGGTATTCCGGTGAGACTCTCCGGATGTAGGATGCCTCGCACCTTCTCCTCCCACGCCTTGAAGGTTTTGAATAGCACGGGATTTCCTCCGCCAGTCCTGTCAGCCAGCTGCCGATTCTTGGCCTCCTTCTTTCTGACCACTCTTTTCAGGTCGTGCCGCCTCTTGGTGATTTCTGCTCGGTTGCGTGGCACGTTCTCGACTGCATTGACCTGGTCTACGATCCTGCTCCACATCCGGTTTCTGGTGGCTAGTGGTGTCTGCTGGACCTGGTTCCCATAGATTTGTAGGTGCAGCTTGATGATCTCGTTGACCATGACCGTCAGCTCAGTGGAAGTGTACTTGGGCATTCTCTGTGCTGCCATGGTGTGTGGTTTGGTGTTTGTGGTGCTGGTGCGGTGTGTGTGTGTGGTGTGTGATGTGCAGGGGGTTTGTGGGGCCGGTGTTTGGTGGTGGTGGTGGTGGTGGTGATGGGTGTGATGGGTGCGTGTCTGTGGTGTGCTGCTGTCCTTTCTAGCTCGCTGTGTTCTCTCCTCTCGTCCTCAGTTTGTAGTGTTGCAAGGGATTGTGGTCTGTGAAGGGGCTGCTTTTGTACTTACCTATGTGGGTGTGTCATGATGGGTTGTTGTTTTCAGGTGTGTTGTGGCTGGTGTTCTGGGATTTGTAGTTTTTTTGTTTGGCCAGGGGGGATGTGTTTTTGGGATGTGTACTGTGTTTGGGTATTTGGGCGTGGGTTGCTGTGTGGACTTGTTGGCCATGTTGTGTTTGTTTCTTTGGCTCCGCGGATGGTTTCTGTGCAGGGACGTGGCCGCCAGGGCTTCCGCCGTGTCCATTTTCATCACTGTTGTTTACGATGGCGGGCGGTGAATTTGTGTATTTACCGCGCTCATGTCGGGGAGATCCTAATTTCACGGCCGGTGTCTCGGTAGTCAGGGCAGGCGGTTTTGGGTTGTCGTGCGGGTTTGCGTCCGTGGCGGACGGATTATCTTATGCTCGGACATAGACGGGCGGTATTTTGTGTGTTTTTTCCGCCGCGGGCGGTATTCGCTTTGCGACATCGTGATTGCTCGGTCGGTATTCAGACGGTGTAGGCGGGCGGTTTTTTACCGCCATGGTAGATGGCGGATTTTATACCGCCCGGTATCGTAATGGACACCTTAGTGTTGATTTCTGAAGGTGTTTCCATAGACACTGATTGAAATGATAGTAACAACTCTGAATTGATGTGTGTGGGTAGGATTTTAGAATTGCACTTATCATTGCCTGCTAAAATCTTAATTATTTTCTGTGGAAAATAATTATTTGTTTCTTGTTTAATTTTACTTAGTACTTCTATATATGTGGAGTTTTGTTTATTGGGTAGCAAGGCGTAGATAAAAGGGATGTTGGTGTTCTGATATAGGGCATGGACAGTGTATAATTGATAGAATGGTTTGGGACAGATTTTAAATGTCCCGTCCATCATCCATGTTTCTGATTGTTGTAGCTTTATTAAATTGTTTGCAGTTGCAAACATAATTATTCTTTTCTCTTTGCATTTGTTGTCATAAAGAACAAAGGGTTCTTCATTATGAGTTATAGATAGTTCTGGGGGAATTACCACCTCTTCAAATGTTTTTGGAGTAGGTGTGGTAGTTGTTGTGGCTTTTTTGTGTGAGCTATGGTTCTTTTTAATGAAGAAATAGAGGGCATTTTCCCAGTAGCATGTTTAGGTACTCTAGGCAGCAGGTCTTTAAGTATTTGAGTGGTAGGTTTTTGTGAGCTAGTGCTAGCTTCTTTAATGTTATCAAGGGCATTCCTAACCTGAATTTCAGTAACATTTGGAGGGTGGTTATGCTCCCTTGTATACAAAACAGTTGTTTCTCTAGTTGTTGCACGACCATAACACTTATTTGAATAGTACTTGCTACATTTCCAATTTACTTTTAGTCCACTTTGCTTTTCCTTGGTATAGACATACCCCATGTAACATAGCAAAAGTTTTCCTTTTTGGGATGTGATAAATTGGGCGCCTTCTGTCATTGTGATGTGTTAAATTCTACAAAAAATGTATATAACAATTATTAAAACAAATATTGTACATGTTTTTGTCTTAATAAATACACATTATTATTAATATACTTACAATGTTGATTTTGAGCTGCTTTTGAATGGAGATATTCTGTCTTTGTTGGTTGAATTCTGTTAAGTTCCTGATGTTTCTGTTGGAAGAGTAAAACATATTTTTACTTATTTTGTTAAATATGTACATGGGGTGGGGTGGGTGTTTGGGATGGAGTTGGGGTTTGGTTGGGTGTTTTACATGTTTTTAAAATGTGTTTTGCAGAATACTTACTTTATTAGTTAGATGATTTTAGAAGCTGATCTGTAATTTTCTAGATGCTTTGAGAATTATCTGTAGAGGAGACATAAATTCAAAAAAGATATATATTAATTATTTGAGTATGATAAATAGTAGTTTTTGAAGATTAGCATTACTGTTATTTTAAAGATGGTAATTTACTTACTTTTTGAATTATGCAATAGATTTTTCTTTAATGAAGTTCTTGCTTCTGGTAGAAATCCGGCAGAGTTTCGCCTTCTTTATTGTTTTTGGTTTAAGGTGTAAAATAAGAATACGTTTTCGTTCTTTATATAGTGTTTAATCAATTGCTTGGTTAACCTCATTGGTTTATTTTAATATTGTGTGTTTTTCATTGGTTGATGTTTATTGTTTTAATTGTTTTGGTAGTTGTTTTCCATATATGGAAAACGCTAATTAAGAGTCAGTTACTTTTTTTTTTTTTTTACAGGTTGAATTATTTAAATGTGTATTATATTATATGTGATGTTAAAAAATGTGTGTATATACTCTAAAGATAAAATTGAAATGGTTATTAATAGTGTATTTAAGATTTAATGTTTTAAAATATGTTTTACTATTTTTTAAATGTATGATATTTAATGTATTTTATATGCAGTGTATGTTTATTTATTTAAATATATTTATGGTGTTTAATTTTGTTTGCTTTATCTGTTTTTAAGTTGTCGATATTTGAACCAAAACGATAATATTGCTGTCTATATTTTTGTGATCGATATTTTAGACATCTTGTATATTTTTTTTTTGTAAATTTATTTTTATTTTCAACAACTAACAATCGGTGCTAGACATACATCCACTTTGTATCAGTATTTCGTTACATACATGCGCTCAGGTATTGCATTTCTGGAGCTATTGTGCGTCAGTTACAGTGCGACATAGACACCGGTCACATTTATTGAATGGATATATGTTAAGTACACAGTTCCCCCTTCGTCTCATTAGTTTAGTCACTGACGTCAGAGCTTGTTTCTTCTTGTGGGGGCTCGCATATATTGCCGCGGTAAGCGTTCCATTTCCCCAAAATGCGGGCCCATTTTTTGGGGCATACCCTATGGATGTACACAGCCCTTTCAGTCACCATTGAAGTGTCCATATCTTGGTGCCATTTGTGCAGGGTCGGGGTCTTCCTGGATCCCCAGTTAAGTGCAATGTTCCTTTTTGCCAGGGTCAGGCCAAGGGTTACCCAGTCTTGATCCGACTGATTGAGATCTGTTGGCTCCCAAATGTTAAGCAGGCAGCATTTTGGTTCTGGGTGAACTTCTATCCCCGTGACCTGTGTCGTGGTAGTCAGAATTGATGCCCAATAGGACTGGATGGCTGGGCAACCCCAGACAGTGTGTATAAACGTACCCGGGAGGCCGCACTCCCTCAGACAAAGTGGTGTGTCAGTGGTACCCAATTTATGTAGTAAAGTGCGTGTGTAGTATGTTCTATGCAAGATCTTTAATTGTAATAGTCAAAGTCTAGAGGTTATTGCTACCTCCCTTGGTGCTGCCAGCGCCTCCCGCCAATCCGCCTCATCTATGGGTCCTAGCTCCACCTCCCACCGTTCCTTGAGGGCTATCGTTGGATCTGACTGGTTGTTCACTATCTTCCGATACACCAAAGATATGGCTTTTTTGTGCAGGTGATCAGTGAGCAGTCTATCCTCGAGTGGCGAGGCTTCTGGTAGTATCGTATCGCGTGGCAGTGCGGTTGTTAGTGCATGTTTCACCTGTAGATATCTAAAACTCTCGGTGGGCGCCATGCCATATTTGCTTTGCAGTAGGTCAAAGGGGATAACATCCCCTTTTTCCAAAGATCCCCTATCCTCGTTATTCCAATGAGATCCCATTGACGGAAACCTTTTGTATTGCTCAGTTTGCCCAGTCTGTATGTGTCCCAGATAGGTGTAGCCTGAGTGAGTATCCCTTCCCATCCCAGTGCTCGCTGTGCTTCAAACCAGATCTTGACCGTGTGGGCCGTTGGGCCTGTAAGCGTGTGCCTACGTTTCTTATTGTACAAGGTCCCCATGATACCTTCTTGGTCAAGCAAATGCCTGTCCATGCGGAAGGCTGGTTCCTCCTGTGGTACATGTAGCCATTGATTTATGACCACAAGTTGTGCCGCCCAGTAGTAGTATTTAATATTGGGAAGGGGAATGCCTCCTTCGTACCACCCCTCATTAGCTTTTGCAGAGCTATCCGACTAGTTTTGCCATCCCATAGTAGTTTGGTCACTTCAGCATTGATCGATGTAAAGTATGTGGGCGCTACCGGGAATGGTGTATTTTGGAGGGCATATAAAAATCGGGGGAGTGCCATCATTTTAAAGAGGGCTGCCCGTCCAAGTAGAGTTAATGGTAATGAGCGTCAGTGTTTGACGTCGCTTTGTAGTTTTGCGAGCGGTGTTGTAAGGTTTTCTGTGATGAAGCGCTGGCGTACATGGGTGATGTAGATACCAAGGTATTTGAAACCCTCAGTCGCGACCTGAATGTTGCAGTGTCATGGGAGCCTCGGCGTGGGACCATGTAGCACGTAGAGAAGGGATTTTGTCCAATTAATCGTGTAGCCCGAGGCACGGCCATAGGCCGCACAGATATCAAGTAGGCGATTTATTGATCGAGCCGGGGAGGACAGGTAAAGAAGAATATCGTCTGCATATAGTGAGATACGGTCCTCCCACCCCAATGCCCACCGCAGTCCCTGGATGACCGGGTCCTGCCGGATCCATGCCGCCAGGGGTTCCAGCACCATTGCAAAAAGCAACGGCGACAGAGGACAGCCTTGCCTCGTCCCTCTCCCCAACGGGAATTCTGTTGAAACTCGACCATTCACTATCACCTGGGCCAAAGGTTTTGTGTACAAGAGTTCTATCCATGCGCAAAAGTTCGGGCCAAACCCCATGCGTCGAAGCACTGCGAAGAGGAATGGCCACTCCACCAAGTCGAATGCCATGCGGGCATCTAATGATAGTATCACAGCATCTTCTGCAATCGTGTCTTTGCGCGCCAGTACACCATTTAGTCTGCGCAGGTTGAGTGCTGTATTTCGGTTAGGCATGAAACCCCACTGATCCGGGTGTATTAAGACCGGGAGGTGGGCCTGGAGTCGCGAAGCCATCGCTTTGGCCAATATTTTCGCCTCCGCGTTTATAAGGGAGATCGGTCTATAGGACTCACATTCTTCCGGGGGCTTCCCCGGTTTAGGGATTGCTACTATTGTAGCCAGACGCTGATCCCTTGGCAATGCCCCCAGTTGGAGACTATGCGTAAACATACGGAGCATGTGCGGTATGAGCTGTGTTGCCGCTGCTTTATAGAGTTCCACTGGTAGCCCATTGGGCCCCAGTGCCTTCCCCGAGTGCAAAGCCCTCACTGCTCTCAGAAGTTCCTCACTAGTAAGGTCGGCTTCCAGCTTTAGGGCGTCCTCGGGCGTCAGCGCTGGCATTTGTATGTCTTTGAGGAAGGCTATGTTTTCCTCCATCGTGCCCGCCGCAAGGGGAGTGTAGATGTGCAGGAAGTGCACCGCCAATGCCCCCACTATTTCTTGCGGATCCGTTGTAAGTTCACCCGTCTGAGTCTTGATCCCCGCCACCCATCTACCCGCCCGTTCTTTTCTATCAAACCATGCCAGTAATTTTCCAGCCTTATCTCCCATCTCGTATACGGTGTTTCGAGTGTTTGCATTTTTAGTTTTTGCTTCTTCCCATACATATGTTCGGTATGCTTGTTGGGCTAGTTGTAAC
Organism: Calotriton arnoldi; assembly: GCA_963921515.1. Lineage (NCBI taxonomy): Eukaryota > Metazoa > Chordata > Amphibia > Caudata > Salamandridae > Calotriton > Calotriton arnoldi. The sequence continues at coordinate 1,086,968 of CAWUFW010005666.1, forward strand.
TTGTGTGTTGCAGGTTCGTCTGTCTCCCTGACATAATCTACCTCTGCTTGCGACACTTCCTGTTCCAGGGATTCAATCTGGTGTTTTTTCTCACGTTTGTGATTAGCAATCAGCGACATTGCCTGCCCCCTTATCACAGTCTTGTAGGCTTCCCATAGGGTCACCGGCGACGACATTGTAGACTCGTTTTCGCTAAAATATTGGTTTGTGGCCTTGATCAGCCCTTTACCGATGTTCCGGTTTTTTAGATAGCCTGGATGTAGTGGGAAGATGCGCCGCCTACCCTGGGAGTGCGAAAGAATTGTGAGCAAAATAGGCGAGTGATCAGAGATGCCCCTCGGGAGATGTGTGATCTCCCCCACCCTTTCAACCCCAGTTGCTAGTGTAAATATGTGGTCAATTCTCGAGAGACTGCCGTGCACCCCCGAGAGAAACGTGTATTCTCTTGCCATCGGATGTCTGGTTCTCCATAAATCTAAGAGGCCCGTCGCCTCGATGAAGTCTGACAGCCTGTAGCTCAGCCTATCTGTGTCCCTGGGGGGTCGTCTATCTACGGATGCGTCCATCGTGGTGTTAAAATCCCCTCCCATGATTAGTTCTCCCTCTGGAAGTGAAAGAAGAAACTTTCCCAAGGCTGGGAGGGCCGTGTTGTGTAGTGTTGGGGGAATATAGATCGACACCAGATTGTATGCGCGACCTTCCCATTGGAAGGCTGCAGCCGCAAAGCGTCCTTGGTCGTCAGTCCAGGAACCCTGTAGTACTATCGGAAAATGTTTATTGCATAGGATTCCCACGCCCCTCGATCCTGAAGTAAAATCTGAATGAACCACCATTTTGTAACCCCATCTATCTAACGCCCTGCAGGCGAGGCCCACAAGGTGTGTTTCCTGTATAAGAGCTATCGTTGGTCTTTTACGTTTTATATACTGCAGGACCAGCCCTCTTTTTATTCTGTCCCCCAGGCCATTGACATTCCATGAAAGTACAGAAAAGGGTGTGTGTGATGTGGAAAGTGGCGGGTCACCCGTGTTTGATTCCGTTGCCGGTGTCATAGTCGTCATGCAAGCCGTCATTATCGTGGGGTTGAGCGTGTGTCGTCTGTAAGCGTAGTGTTCTGTATACATATATGCTTAAGGTATTGGCTGTCAGCAAAATAAACAACAAACCCACGAAACATCCCTGTACCCCCCTCCCTCTCCCTGTCTCCCCCTCCCGCCTCCCTGCCTCCCTGCCTGGCGGTCCCCCAACTACCCGCCACCCCAACTGAGCAGAGTGCTTGAACCCCATAACTAGTACTTGCGTAGGGGGTGAGAGTCCGTCTGCAGTCCTCGGGAGCCCGCCCTTCCCAGAAGCATGTCCTTTTCTATGGTTTTCAACCTTCCCAGAGGTATAGTTTAAAATTACACTTTTGTTCCTTCATATCCGAGTTGTCTGTTGTATCTTTGAGCCGCTTGTTTATCCAGAGATAATAAGGCTGCAGTTCGGGTTGACATTATCATATTTCTATAGTGTCAAGTCCGTAGCAATCAGTCCGCTTTGACGCTGGTGTTGGGAGATCTTGATCTTTGGGATTCGTGGAGTCGGTTCTTTTGATGAGTTACTTGTGCGCCGGACCTCGTCCCGGGGCGCCAGCCCTCCAGCCATTCTTGGGCCTCCTTAGGTGTGTCAAAAAAACACGTTTTTCCTTCTGCCTCGACTCGGAGCTTCGCCGGGAAAAGCATTGAATATTTAAGTTCCCTGGACCGGAGCTCTTTCTTGATCTCTAGGAAGCATCGCCTTTGCTTGGTTACTGACGCTGTATAGTCTGGGTAGAACGTGATGGTACTGTTCTCTAGCCGGATTGGTGGTGCTATTCTTGCTGCCTGTAGAATGGCGTCCCGGTCTCGAAAATTGAAAATGCGTGCCAGTATTGGTCGGGGGGGGGGGGCACCAGGGCGTGGTCTCCCCCCAGGCACACGATGAGCTCTTTCCACGGAAAAGAAGCTGGACAAACCCCGCGGCTGTAGTTGGTTCTGGACTAGATCTTCCACAAAAAGGTCCAAAGCCCCCTGCTTTTTCGGGCACACCAATAATGCAGACATTATTGCTTCTGGAGCGGCCTTCGTGGTCATCGAGTTTGACCAGGATGAGTTTGTTCTCGGCTTCCAGGTTACGTACTTGTCGCTGTAATGCGGCCGTATCCGAGGCGAGAGTCGTCGTTGTGGACTCAACCTCCGTGAGTCGGTGCGACAATTTTGAAAAGTCCGCCCTTATTAGTGAAATGTCTGTTGATATTGTGCCGATAGTAGATTGCACTTGTTGTAGGGCTGCCATTAGGTCTACCAACGTGACTGCGTTGGGATCTTTAAGTGCCAGGGCTTCAGCTTGAGCCGTGTCGGTAAGGGTCTTGTTCCCCTGGTCTTTGCTGTACAGGAACTTATCCAGTTTGCCAGCCGGTGCGCTCCTTGGTCCACGGCCCCCCATTTCGTACCACTCTGCCGGGGACGTTACACCAGGGTCACAGGGAGGGGGGCGCTATTCAACGCCGCCTGCCACGCGTGATGTTTCACGCGCGGCCTTTCGGATTTCACACCCTCCTCACCTGCGGTGTCAAGCCAATGCGATTATGCTGCAGTTGTGCGCTCCCGCGCTCTCCGCCGGTCAAGGGGTGGGGGCGATGTCGCCCGTCGACGTGGAATGTACTGTGCGGTGTGTGTACTCCGGCGCGGCAGGTATTGGGGATATGATATGAAAGCGCTAGTTGTAGCCGGCTCACCCTTTTAAGCAACCTGAGGCGGGCCTTGTCACGATCGTATGCCACAATGCAGGGGGCTCATGGCCAGTTCTTTCCCCTCGACAACTGTATTCAGTGGTAGGGCGTGCAGGGCTTGTCTGCCTTTAATTCTCGCTGGGGGTGCCTCCACCGTTTCTTTTCACCACTTAACTGCGCCCGTCCTGCGCCGTCCTCTCCATCGCGATCGAAGGTCGGTCCACCCGGCCATCCCAGCCCAGAGGCTGCAGAGTACCCTGCCTCCAGCCGCGGGTGCAGCAGATTTATTTTCCCCGCAGGTTGTTTCGCGCCGCGAGTACCGGCCGACTGCCGCTCAAAGTTTCGGGCCCCCCCGCCAGAACCAGACACCGCACCTCACCGTCCGCTGCACTCATCTGTTCCGCTGCGGGTCTGGTGTGCCAGTCCTGTCTGCTTTTTGCGACTTTGTTCTCGGCGCCGCCGGTCTGTTGCCAATTGCGGGTTAAGGATATACGCGAGTTCCCGGCTTCGGTTCACGTCTGTAGGCCGCCGTGCGTCACACTTCAGGTCTCGGCATCTGTCTGTCCCACAGAGTTTCGGAAGGTCTCCATCTGTTGCACAGAGATTCCGGTTTCAGCACCACTTGGGGTCGGTTGTTAAATGTCCGGAGTAATGAGCGGATTTGCTGGGAAGGCTCCCTCGGTCACGGAGCTCTCTCAGGCCGCGGCCATATTGCTCGGCTGCTAGCCACGCCCCCCTCCATGTTGTATATTTTTAAAGGATGTTCAATATTTTGAGTAACGATATTTTTGTGTTCAATAATACTTTAATCGATAATTATGTATGACAATATTTTGGGATCGACAATAGAGTATTTTTTTAATTAAGTATAGGGTATAGATATTAGCGTCGTTGATATTTTTGTGTTGATAAAAATGTAGGTTGATATTGTGTCTGTCGAGATTATGTCAGTGATTCCCAAATTCAGCAGCTCTGACCATAGTGCCACATCCTCTCCTCCACTGAACACCAAATTGCCACACTGGGAGAAACTTGCACTGCCTTCAACTACAACCCAATTGAGCCCCACTTTAAACACCTGGATGTGACTCAATTCAAATTATGCACTAGACAAGACAACGGCCACGAACCCCGAGCCTTATCTATAGCCTTGGCTATTTCTGCCGTCCTGGGACACATGTTCAAAATAAAAAAGTAGGGGAACAGAATCTATTTAGTTAAAGAAGAAGGGGCACGCCGTGACCTGCAGATCCCGCCCACTTCCACCACTGATCCGAATACAAAAATTCCTCTGAGCCATGAGTAAAGTCTTAAAATCTTAGTCTCAGATTTATCAAGGAATTGAGTTGCCCTTTTGTCACTCAAGGTGACACAAGGGGAACACAATCCTTAAGTCACATTTGTCAAGCCATGCATGGCCATCTTGTGTGGCCCTGCGTTGCTTAATAAATCTGGAGAAATGCAAGGCAGAACAAGTTGCCTTGCATTACTCTGCACCAGAAAGGCATCTCAGAGATGGAGCATGGGAGTTCCCATCCATCAACCCATGTTTTTTGGCGCTTTCCCAGATTTTCCAAGAGCAGTAAACCTGGGAACGCATCAGAATTGCCCACCTTTCTGATAGAGGCGCAACAATGAGAAATATCTTTATTTCCCCTTGAAGTTTCCACTTTCTAAGTGTGCTGCATTCTGCAGCACTTAAAAAACGGCAAACGCATCTAAGGATTGCTTTTCTGCAGGAAGGTGTTCCATTCTGCACAAAAACAATCTTGCCAGCAATACAGGCATCCTTGCACCATCGTGCATGGGTGTCTGCTTTGGTATTAAGCAGCACCAGAGCTGTGAGAGAGCAGGAGTACACCATAACTTGGTAAATATGGTGCTTTCCTGCCCTTTCCTTGATGTAGCACAACAAGTTGTCTTGCTGTGTTGCATCAAATAATGATTAATCTGGCACCCAGTTCTTTACGTTCATAGGCTTTTTTCATAGAACTAAATGAATGTACTTACATTAAATGTATTTGGAGGCCTGTGGTGGACATCCATGGTTACTGAATTGGTAACTAAATATGGGCTCATAGGGAAAAAGAGGCATTGGGATGGGCTTCAGATTTCATTTGAACTTCTGAATGTGTGTTTAGTAACCTCTTTAGTGTGGTTGTTGGCCGCTGGCCAAAACCCACACTCCCTCCCCAATACATTTGGTGGCCACTGGCCAATGCTGGGAGGGCTTTGAAGACATTTCTGGTGCATGCACCAGTGGGTTTTATTTTTTCATTTTCAGGTCAGGCTGTTGTGGGTGAGCTTCCCCAGCAGCCCAAGGCTGTTTTCTCTTTTAAATGAAATGATGAACAGCGCACATGGCGTGCTGTTGTAATTTCACTGAGAATAAAAGTAAAATGAGCAGATAGGATCATTTCTTTTTAAAAAAAAATTTTAATATTCATACACTCATCATCTCCTTTACTAAGCATATATGTACACCATAACACATAAATTCATAATAACAGTACAATAATTAACCTGCGTACAAACGTTAAAACGGACCTTACAAACCTTAAACATCAGGTGGCAATTTTTGGAATAGTTGGTAGTGACTGCAATCTGATTAGTAGTAAGATCTAAACCATAATAGTTTAGCTTTGCTGTGATGGAGGCAAAACATGCCATGTATACACCTGAGCATGGCAAGCTCTCAGGCAATCAAACATTCAAACATATACCCTGGAGAAACATTTGGACATATATCTCATGATATAACTTACCACAGACATATATTGCGGGACAATCCCATCTAAAGCAAATTGCTAGTGATTCTGTGCAAGTTGTAGTTGAGAATTGCTTAAACAGTGGTTCAAGCCTTTTTGAGTGTAAGTACTTAGGGCCTCATTTACAAATTTTTGTCACAGAGCAGCACCCCAAGCCTTCCTGCTGCGCTCTCCTACTTCAAAAGAAAAGGGCAGGAATGCACCATATCTACAAGATAAGGCACATTCCTGTCCTCTTCAACAGCACTGGCGTGCAAATGGCTGCCATGCACCAGCACAGACACTCTTGCACCATGGTGCAAGGGTGTCTGCATTGAAATAAGGTTGTTTTTGTAGGGTAAATGGCACCTTCCCTCACAAAAACAACCCTTACACCACCCCTGGTTGCTTGCTTGCTGTAAATCTGGGAATGTGTCAAATATCACGGGTGTTAAGTAGAAAGACCCACCGTAATGCCCATGGCACGCCACCCCTTGCAGTTTGAGGCAACTTAGTGACTTGCGCTGCATTGCCTCACACTTTATCTACGAGGCCTTGAAAAGCAATGCAGGTTGATTTCCTAGGCCTTGTATATATGGGTACAATTAGTGTCCTAATGGAACATCCTTATAAGTGACGAACCGGCAGCGCACAGGGCTTGTAAATACGCCCCTTAGTTTTTGTGCAAAATAACATAGAGTGCCTTACTGTCTCCTGGCCTCAAAATTCTCATTCACAAAGGCCACAGTTAAGATGATTGACAGCAAAATTAGCCAGGTACAATATAATGGGTAAAGTCCCTAGCCGAAATTTTAAATATAAAGTGCGACATGCATCTGGTGATGTAATTTGAATATTATTTCATGGCCAGCGTTTGTTTTGCTTGCAAGTAGTTATTGTTCAATTTTGAGGGACGTGAAAACTCAATGCGTGACTTGAGTTTTGCACTCTGGAAAATAAATTTTCTTTGACCATAGCGGCTGTGGAATGATTGGAATGATAAGAGCTGGGTTGAACCAAAGATGACCAAGGCCGAGTTCCTTTGAACAGTTTGTCACGTAATTTGACTAGGGCTTGTATTGGGTTTTTCCTGGGGCTGATACTTCGAATATTGCTCTCAGATATGCCCCCCCCCCCATAACGGTTTCAATATAAATGTAACCAATATAGGACTGGGGCAAGGGTGACAATGTCAGGGATAGGCACCTGACCCAGCTCAACAAATAGAAGAAGAAGCAGTGTACCCTTGCCCAGGTTCAATAGGAATTTCAAGAAAAGGTTGTTTTATCATTTGGAGGTGTTTGCGATCACTATATCCCTATAGCCCTGCGCCATAGACAGCTGCTGCTACTCCTTTTTGCCTGTGCACTGCAAGGATGACTCTCAAAGATTGACAGCTGATTTTGTGCTTGACCCTCAAAATAGCATTGGCTGACCGCTGAAAAGTACTAGCTGCCTTGTCAAAGTGATCTTGTCAAATTACTGTTGAAACAGGTCCTCAGGTAATTATATTTTATTAAGAATTTCGAGGACCTGTCTAGCTATCCTAGGGGATTTTTTCAGGGATGGACATGTCGATATTGACATTATTTTAGTTTTTTGTGTGTTGATACATACATTCTTGCGACAACAGAAGCTGTCAAAGTTATCCAATATCCTGAGCATTTCATTTTGTATACTGGACAAGATTACAGCATCATCATCAAACAGGAGGATGACTATCTTTTTGTTGCACAGGTTTGGTATGCCCAGGTTCCCCTTGGCAAAGGAATTCTTCAGAGTCATTTAGAAAAAGGGAAAACAGTAACGGGGCAAGAAAACATCCCTGCCAATCCTCCGAGCAACCATTAAAATAAAGTAGAACATTCCCCTATACTTCTATAGAAGACACTAGCATCGCATATCTTCGTGTAAGATTTTAACAGCTTGGAAAAGGTGCTTTTCCACCCCTAGTTCTTCCAGTGATTGCCATAGCTTAGTTCTGTTCACCAGATCAAATGCTGATATAAAATATAGGATAAGTATTGGGGAGACGTAAGCACTTTAGTGTGATTTATACACACCGCCTAGAGTTTTACATCTTGGTTGATGGTACTGACACCCTTGCAGAATCCCGCCAGTGCATCTATCAGAACTCCATTTTGGTCTGCCCAGGCTGCAGTCTGTTTAAAAGAACAGGCAAATGAATATGACTCGTTACAACGCGAGTCATTATATCGCGTGGCAATACAACACGGTCGTTACAACGACCGCTTTGTTACCACGCAATGCCATTACTACACAAGTCATTACATCGACTTGCAGTAGATGGCGCGCTGACATTAGAAATGTATAATTTACTATTCCAACTCCAGCCTACGTAACAGTAGGGAAGGTGTTGGAATAGTAAACTATACTATTCCTAATGTTAGCACGCCAGCTACTGCAAGTCGATGTAATGACTTGCGTAGTAATGGCTTTGCGTGGTAACAACGCGGTCGTTGTAACTACCACGTTGTAATGGCATCGCGGTGTGATGACCGCGATGTAAAGATCGTCTCCCCAGGCAAATATTTTCCCTGTGCTACCCAATAAATATATTAATCTGTAATGCTAGGTATCAATTTTCTACCTTTTTTATGGAATGGTATGATAATGCAGATCGCCAGAAGTGTGGAAGAGGATTTTTTCTCAGGCTGGCATTGAATATCTTGGTCAAGGACATTGGCAAGGCCTTGCAGTAGGAGTGGAACATATTGGCTGGGACATTGTCAAGGCCAGGTGCTTTATTGACCTTTTATGACAGGATTGCGCTTTCTGATTATGGGTACAGGATATTTAATTGCCCCATTGGTGTGGGTGGAGCAGACTCTACCAATTGTGATGTGTAGTTGCTGTTGATTGAGGGTAAATGGATGGCCACACCCTTCTGCCTACCGGCTCCTGAGAGCCTGACCCGCACTCCGCTCGTTCACTTGAAAGGAAGGAACAATGATGTAAAATACAGTAGCACTTTATTAAGGAATTCAAAACCACAGGAAACAGTTCAATTTAAATGTTGCCCATCAACACATGAGCAGGATGAAAAATATAAATGCATCAACAATGTTATAAATCAAATGTTCAAACGAAGCAGAAATGTATATCTATCTATCATTCTATGAGCAGCTGCCCAAGAGGCAACCCTGAATTTAAAGGTGATGAATAGGATAGTGCCTAGAAGGCAAATCTTTTCTTAAGAAAGCAACACCATTCAAGACTACGCAGTTTAAGCTAAGATAAATGCAACGGCTTGGGCTTGGATGAGCTAAATTAGAGGGGCTGACAAAGCCAAAAGGCTGGCAATCAAAGAAGAGCATTACCACCTCAGAATAGGCTTCTAGGCCCTAGAGAAGAGATCAGTCGACTGGGAACTCAAGTGCTGAGCACTATAGTAGGAGTTCTAGGCGTTGGCCTAGGTATAGACCTATTATATGGCTAAATGCAGAACTTCTACCCACGTCTGACGTGGGTTCTTGACGTGGGCCTTGACCGCACGCTTACTGTAACTTCGGAAAGTTTTGAGAGAACAGAGAAGTGGTATCATGGTGAAAACAGGGGGTTTTTGCAGGTGGTCAGTGCTCTTGACCATGAATATCTAAAAAAAGATAACTTTTAACGTGCGATGCTCGGAAATTAATATTTCTTACATTATTTCTATGCCAGGCAGCCAGACAGCCGTCGGTTGGTGTCGCTTGAGCAAGCTTGGAAAGTTACTTAACTACAAATATTGCAAACATTGCTTGTGAAAGACCAAGATGTACCAGCCGAACCTTGCCTACGTGTTATCTGAGCTATTCTTGCAGCTGTGGAACATTTCCAAGGGGGGCTGGCTGGTGCCTCGCACTGCTGTACATGACAGAAATAAGTTTTTAAGATCAATAGGGCCTGGTAGATATTATTTATTGAAAATGACAAAAGGGGTAGTGAGCTTGGGCCTATATGTGTATGTATCTAAAGAGGTGTGAACTGTTATGGAACCTACTAAATGTTTGAGATAAAATTACGTTAACACACTTCTTAAGTTCTGACTGGTGGGGCCTATATGTGGGTGTCATGCTGCCTGAGCAGAGCAGGATTCTGCATGGGGGATTTTTATATGGTAAAACGGGACCCTGCTTCATCTCCCTCCTCTTGTTCAATTTCTTGAACAAAATTCTTGCACTTAGTGTAGTCCTATTGTTGTCACTTCTACAACTTCTATAAGTGCTAAATTACTCACATTCCCTGTTCTATCCTTGCTCTCCCTTTGCTAATTCTGCTATTCTCGGGAGGTGCAACTGCTATGGACATGGTGCGCTGACTGACGAGCATATTGTACATTAGGACACAGCCCATGTATTTGGAGACAGGTATGACATTGTAACACATGCTGTTTTCTGTGTCTGTAGGCCGGTGTGTAACATCCTGCCCTGTCAACTGTCCCCCTGCCCCTTCTTTATCAATGGCTATTTATTCACTTTGGTACAATATCTCTGTGTCATTTAAGCAGTATCTCAGGTATAATACTGTGATCACAACACACTTTAAGGAGCATAGTCATTATAATGGCAGCAATGGGGGTCAATGCTGCTAGCAGCACCCATGATCATTTTCTCTAATTGTTCTGAAAGTCTTGAGGCATTGTTCCAATCGTTGGTACGTGTGGCTAGTGTGACTAGTTGGAAGAATGCCTTATCTTCTGCTGTACTTTTACTCTTTTCAAAAAGTCTGCTGAGGAATAAGGTAGAACCTCAGAGATGATACCTGTAAACAGAAAAAGTAACCGTTGGTGCCTGTCTTCAAGTAATTTGAGAGGTTACTAGCACTTCTATTACTTAGGCACATTCGATATGAGGAAAACAAAGTGATGAAAAAGGTAAAGATGTCTCGTTGTCACAACTTGTAGACTGAGGGGTTGGGGCATAGATTTTTTCCAGACGTCTTTAGTTGATGTATCGTTGGTATCCGCTTACACACTCTTCCTTTTTCTGTAGCACGTGCAACCCTTCAGGATGAGCTTGGGATACTATTCCCACGTGGTAGTTTCCGTTGAACACATGTATTTTCTGTGTGGCTCCTTGCACAACCCCTCAATCACATATGAGATGAACGCCGGTCCATTGTCAGAACCCAAAAACATAGGTACTTTAAAGCACGGTATGAACTCTTTCAGGAGGCATTTGGCAATAATTTGTGTATTGCTGTTCTTGGATTGGCATACCTCAGTCCAATTGCTGATCATGCACACAATAACCAACACGTACTTGTAGTTTGAGTAGGGGGGAAGCTGATGAAGTCCATTTAATGTGGGGAAATGAAGTGGCCTGGGGCAGCGGAAATACAGCATTAGGAAAACAGTCTGATCTTCCCATCACGTCCTACAAGTGATGAACCATGAAAAAGACGGGCCATGGGACCAAGCATTATCGTTGGTAAACATATTTTTCCATTTGGGCCTAACCGTATTTCTTTTCTTTTTTGCATACATCCTCCCTTGTTCCGTTCTTCCTTTTCTTCCACCCAGCCCTTTCAATAATATACTTAGGGTCATAGTACATATCATCATCCTTTATCTTTATATCATGATATCATGTGTAGTAGAAGCAATCTGAACCATTGTGTACTCACAACCAGTTAATGCTATTCCTTTTTGTACATCTGCATCAATAAATTATTTACCAATTGATACATAGTCCTTGGAGGAGGTGTGTGCAGCACATTCTACAATTGAAACTTTGATAGCAACATGTCTAGCAATAGGTGAGCTATCAATGGTGCACGCTGCATTTGTTGGCCAGCTGAGGTAAGGAGGGAACTCCAAATGAAGGAAAGAACCTAAAAATTATATTGCAATCCCTGTACAAGACTTTAAAAAGAAATTCATTATCTCCAGAAGCAAAAGAAGAATTAAAACATTGTACTATAGCTTGTCCCAACAGCAAACATAGATGAAAATCTCTGTCACAGTAACACCTTTAGGAATCAAAACACTCATAGTTGTCAAACTGTGCCCAGGGATGTGGAATCCCTATAGCCCAACGCCCAGGACATATTGTTTGAGGTCAAGGGCAACAAGTTTTCATGCGTTTTTTTTCTTCCTTGGGACAAGTAGGCCCAACCCCCTACAGCTCAAACCCTTTGGCTGTCAGTTTGCAGTACCACATTATGGATCATGGAAGGGCACTGTCTGCAGTGAAGGTAATATTTGTGTCCATGTGGTAATGCTGTTCAAACTTGTATTTATGGTTCATTAATTGAAAGCCTCTATTATTAGGGTGAGCGCTCTAAGTAAATGTTGTAAGCTCAGACTGTACTACTGACAGTGGTTAGAGTATAAAAATGTGTACACACGTTTTCAATATTTAGCAATGTGAGGCTATGTATACTGCTCTCAGAATGCTCGGTAAACTACTGGAATATGGTAGGTACCATTTCTTTGCAACATAAAAATAAACAAGCATTGGTAAAGCCAGTAGGTCTGAAATTGTTGGTTAGCCTTTTGGCTTTGTCAATGCGCAACCTATTTTTTTGCAATATTTCTTTGAAACCTCATTGGTGCGGGAGCTGCTGGGCCCTCACCCACCATTATAACAAACATTAGCAAAAAGTAAAAATTGTTTTGGTCTCAAACATCACACATTGCACAGTGTTTCCTGGCACTGAATAAAACAACTGTGTGTCGATATGCTCCTTGTGAAAGAACAGAACGAAGTCACTCACAGTGAAGCTAGCCAAGAGAGAGAGGGAGAGAGACAACATTTTATTAAACATAAAAGGTCATGGTTAACGCCAGACCTAATTAGGGGCCCGATTATTAAATAAAGTGCACCCATGTCCTTACATTATGTGCAGATATACAACTTTTGTGAATTCTCAAGACTACAGAAGTAGGCCAAGAAATAGTACTCCTAGAAAACATATATGTGAACTTCATTTAAGCATGAGAAAATATGTAGGTGTACCAACTTCGCAGCGCGTTGTTAATTCATACACATATTTTTACATTTCATTTTTCATAAATACAAAAGAACTTTCAGTGTCAGTTTTAGGTCATGTCAGTTCTATGTATAGTTGCTGGTACTTATATATTTATTAATTGTTCAGGGACAAGCTGATGGGGCTTTAAGTGTTGATCAGAACTTGGAGCATGTCTTAGTGAAAATAGGGTGATCCCTAGGCAGTAAACTATTTTTATTTTTTCTTAATTATTTATTTATTTGTTTCTTTCTTTCTTTCAATTGTGGTACTTATCTTGCCTATTTTATTCCTAAGTAGTCCGTTCAGGCACTGCTGAGATTTGTTGCTGCTTTAATATCACAGTGGGCACATGGTCCAGCTTTAATCCAAACGTGTGGGAAACTTATGGTGACGTAACATTTGATCTAATATAGACCCTTTGTGTATTTTAAAGTAATTTTGGAAGGATTGGTTGTGTAACCCTCAAAATCCCCCCCTCATACACGATCAGCGGTATATAATTCTGGATAAATAATTGATCAATTGTATGATTGTTTGAATGAGGGAAGATATATATGTGTTTGAGCATGATGAATTAAAAAGATGCATGAACCTCTATATAGTGAAATGAACTTTTATGTGATGTAATGGGTTATGTAGGTCTGTGTGGTAATGCTGGAACCCATTTAACAACTGAGTGGACACTTTGATAATGGACCTTTAAATAATGATACTAAATGGATGTGAACGGATTTAATGGTAAAAACAATAGACTTAATGAATATTTAAAATCATTTATAGGATTATGTTTATTGTATATTTTCGTTTTATTAGGTACATCAAAAATGTAATCTGTTGAGAGAGAGACAGGTATTATATATGTCCTGATGAAGGTGGCACCTTTATAATTTCCTTTTTAATTGTGGATTTATATTTAATCAGCGTCGTTTTTCTAGGTAGATTTCTATATCTATCCAAGAGAGTTCTTTTTTTTACATTTTTTTTTATGTGTTCACACCTAACCCACCTGCCATACCCAATATGTTGTCTACTCTTCACCAAACATTCTCCGTCTATGACCTGTGGCTAGGTGCGCAACAGTAGCTGTGCCATTGTGCAGGCACAACATTCAGAAATAAAATATACAAATACACTGGTGAAACATGAGGCGGTGGAAACATTAATGTTGAGCATATGTATGCACACCTCCCGAAAACAGGAAACCTAGTATACTGCTTAGGGACATGGGGAAGAACCCACAAATAATGTCTGCAGTATTCAAAACCTCAATTAACTCCGAAAGCGTGAGAAGAACCAAAACATTATACTATACATAATTGTTCCCAAGAGATATGAACGTCTCAATAATCTCCATCCCAGTAACACAATTGGGAAATAAAACTCATAGTTGTTGAACTGCAAAATATATGCAACCACCTCTAAAGACTGCAACTGCTGTTGAAAAAATGCACCTTTAAAGTTACATACTTTCTATTCTGACAATATTGCAATATTGAGCATCGCTACTCCATGCATATTATCCTTCTACATTGAAATACACTTTATATATGAACTTTTATTTATCGCTCACATTTCCTAGCACTGGGGCGTGTGTGAAGGACGTCGTTTTGGCTGCTATCTGTGGTAATCTATTCCTACAGATCTCTGGTCGTTGTCTCATATTTTGTATGCTGCACCGAGCTGCACAAATCCCACAACTTATTCCTTCCCTCCTGCCACACAGCTATACTCATAGTGCCCCTGTGTTAGGATGGCCTCTAAGTGTCATAATTTAGAACACTAGTGAATTAAAATATGATATAAAAGTTACAGTGTCTGTATCACACATACATCACGTGCCAATATAATGAAGGTGATACAGCAAGCTATCTTTAGGCATTCTTTTAATTAATATGAGACATCAAGTACCCATCTGTGCTATACGGGCACTAGAAGGCCATTTAGTGACCACACAGGTAGATATAAACAAATCATTCTCAGCCCTCTATCAGAATTTGTACAGGGCAACTTTTTTTTTTTTTTCCTCACAAAGTATGCATTACAGAATGTCTAACCCCATATAGACCACCACTGCTGAACAAGCAGCTTTATTTAATTGAAATCTAGAGGTGAAGGCGGTGCAACTCACTATAGACCAGCCGGTAGGCGGAAATGCTCCGGAGTTATACTTATTACCTTCTGAATTTAACACCTATAAAAAAAGTTCAACACATTGGTGTGGCCCTATCTTTTTGTGGTACTGACACGGACAGGGCTTCCTGGCCTCTTATTGCTCTAGATCTAGTTGTTATATATACTATGGATGGCCAGTGTTCATACCTGGTAGGGTGTATTCAACTGGATCACATATTTTCAGGGGCACCAGTGATCACCACCCATCATATGTCTGGAAACTTTAAAATATCGAGGAATCCAAATTTATTTCACAGAGGAAAAGTTGAAGGGTGGCAATCTAGATAGATGTGTGTCTGGAAGTCGATGGTGGACCATATTCTGGACAATGCTACTGGTGTCCCCCTTGGGCAGAGTGTCAATCATTAAAACAATTGTGTTACTTATACTCTTTTATTTTTTACAGCACGCCAGTTTGTCCACCCCGTGCTCTTACTACCAAAATCTAAGGCCTATCTTGTCAGAGCTGATCAGCCCTCAGCATAAGTGATGTCTCACTCTCTCCATAGAAAAGGTAATGCACCCAATACATGCCTGGGGAATGTGGTCCCCACCTTTGAAATATACACAACTTGGCACTGCAGATGATATTTATAGCATGATGGCTGGCTGTGGACACAGACCCTGAGCCACTAGACCTGCTAAATCACCTGCTAAACATTGTTGGAAACCCTGAGTTATTACATGTACTTTATGCCAAAAGCGGACAATATCTGTATAGGCTCATTCTTTACCAACAGTCTGCTCTTGTTGCCGCAACTGAACAAATAAGCTGGGCTCAGTTGCATCATACACACCTTCCCCTGTTGGTGATACCCCAGCTACTTTTAGTGGCCAAACAACACTCTCTGAAAAATGTGTCACTGAAGGACATGCGTATATTTATATATCCATGCACACTCAGCTGACTTTACCTCAAGCAGTGGTGATGCACGTAGTGAAAAAAACTATTTTGCTTTCCTGCTGCCGCAAAAAACCCACTATTTTCTTCACCACCACTTCAACCCAGCACAACTCTTTAAACTGATGCCAGGCAAAGATGTTGCCAGTCAGTAGTGTGTCTTCAGTACAGTGGTCATAGATGAACGAAGCATATATATATATATATATATATATATATATATATATATATATATAGACATATACATACCCAGTTACTAAACTTCATAATGTGAGACCTGAAACCCTGTATTTAATCTCGGCTCCCCCCTTTACCAAATTGTGTGATCTTAGACGTTTTATTTCTCATGTTCTTCTTTTCTAGCTTTGTTCAATATAGGCATGTCTGCCATGGTGGGGAAGAGAATCAGTCTCTCCTAATGCATTCTTTAAAACTTAAAAAGTGTTCACAACGCACTTGACATAATCTGTTGTACTAAACTGGAAACTTATACACTAAAACTATTATTTTCTTTTTTCAAAACTGTTATTCCAGTCACACAGCTCTCCATGTTCTGCGAACTGTATACAGATATATATATATATATATTAATTTCCTGTTCGTTCGTACCCACAGGAAGCTATTGCATTGTGTCTTTCTGGCCTGGCTCAACGCCCAGACTCTGCGGCCAGCGTTAATATAACGGCAGCCCAAGAGAAATCCTTTAACCCTTCAGCACCACTTAATATCTAAAAACATGCGTTGTCTTTAATTGTAATATGCAAAATATATATATATCTTATTTTAAAATAACATGGTTTTCTTGTAAAGCGCACGTTCACGCAGAATGGTATTTTGACGCTAAACAGCAGATCCTTATCGTTCCCTCAACTCAATGGTACTCATTTCATCCACCTCAGAATGATGAAGGGTTGATCAGACCCCGCATCTATTCACTTCAGAATGATAAAATGCTAAGTAGACCTGGTAGCATCTGAACTTGTGACCATGAAGTCAAACACAGGCTCACGCACGTTCTCTGTGTGTCAT
Organism: Calotriton arnoldi; assembly: GCA_963921515.1. NCBI lineage: Eukaryota > Metazoa > Chordata > Amphibia > Caudata > Salamandridae > Calotriton > Calotriton arnoldi. The sequence goes on from CAWUFW010005666.1 coordinate 1,103,544, forward strand.
GCATGTTGTGTAAACACCGTATATTCTAGTCTTTTCTCCTAAAGGCCTATAATAATTGTATTGGACCTATACTTTTAATCATATTATTGTTGTATATAGCTGAATTAATCTGTGTATTTGTATCAAAGGTAAAATAGCTCTACTTTCCTATGGAAGTTGGTGGTGTGGCCTTCATTAATTTGTTTCTACACTTTCTAATGTCCAGGCAATAACTGACCTTTAACCTTCTTTGGGTAGCAGTACATTTTCTTTGAGAAGGACAGGGCTGTTAACATACCATTAGATGAAATGCAATTTCAGTCTTTTCTATTCACTAGGAGCCACAAAACATTTTCCATCAGACAAGTACAAGTGGTGTCTCATTTGGTGCTTGCAAATTATTCTCCTAATTTGTCCATTTTCAGACCCCAATGTGCACTACCTCTCCCTCCTTTCTCATGGTACCGCTCTCCCTTTTCTTGGCACTTGATCTTCTCTACTCCCCCCATTAGTCCCGCACTTGTTAGCCAATGGAAGCATCTTATTTATTTTAAAGGTGAATTTGTTGAAATGTGAATTTTGGGGACTTTACATCTCTTTCATAAACTTCTTTTTACTTTATCATTTATAAAAAAATGGGTGTAGTTAGTGTGCATTCCATTCCATCAATTTGTCTCCTTGTCTCCTCTTTTCTCTCTAATAATTACCATCTGCTACGATATGTATGTTGCTCTTAGTCCAATGTCACTAACTTCCTTGGCCACGAGACACAATTTCAAAATCTTTGCTACTAGCTAACTCCAACTGTGTGTGTTCAGTAGCTGTACTTCCTAGATCTGTTCTTGTATTCGGGCTACCTGCTCGTGCTTGAAGAGGTGGCACTTTTCACTGCCTGGGCTGTTGAATTGGACGCAGGTAGGAGTAAATTATTTGGGTCTTAATTGCCTTGTGTTGCGGCTGCATGTGGGGTGCAACACCTTGCATGTTGCCTACTAAGGCACATCATGGTACTTGTAGTGTAACTGCATCTATATGTCTGTTATTTCCTGGTCGTTATCAATCATTACGTGTGTGAGCCTTCCCAGTGCTCATCAACAACGTAAACCGAGTGGTAGCCCTTTGGCTCCGTTCCAATGTTCTCCTCTTAAGTACTTCCTTCCACTCGCGAGCCTATTTTTGTAATTCCTAATTTTTTATTAACAGGACTTGTAGGCCTGTGTTTCCAGTTAAACGTAACAATGTATTTCAAAGCATTTATAACCTACCCTCATGACATAGAGCAGGGGGTGTCTTTGTGTGCTTTAGCTAATCAGGGAGTTTAGCTACTTATGGGAACGTAAATGTAAATGTAATATTAACTGTGATACTGCGCCACTTTATTTATTTAATTTCTTTTTTGGTATTCTAACTAGCAGGGTCTCATCGCCATCGAATGATGATGAGACTTCAGCAACACGTAATGCTTTGAAAACAGGATATACTAATATAACAATAATATTCACGGTGAACTCAAGGGCTCTCAACTCGCATGTTTAAAAATACATTTGCAGTCCTAGTTATTCTTGTCTCGCTAAAACAGATCAAATACTGTTAGATGATCAGGCCAAAGCAGATCAGGGCGATTGGTGTCTGGGGGTGGTGGCTGAGGGAGGTAAGTCTGTGAGAGATAAAAGGGAAAGGCGTAGTTCAGTGGTGGGTGTGAAGGTAATCCCTAAGATGTTCCAAGCAACTGCAAGAATGTCACTTTGATGGCGTGTAAGGGGGGTAAAACGATCAAGGGAGGCGTTGTAGACTGCAGTGGCTGTACCAAGCACTGAATGAATAAGGAGGCTAATAATTTGCAGGGGGTCAAGGGACATACCTGAGAGGAAAGGGTTTAAGGGAGCCGACAGGAGGAACAGAGATACGACTCCACCCCCCCTTTGGCTACCAATTGGCCTAGACAAATGGTAGGCAAAACGTGTGAGAGACAGGGAAGGCACAATGAAGGTGCAAAGTGCAAACAGGGTAATTGAACAACTACCTAGCAGGATTGCGGCTAGTGATGAAAAGTGAGGCAACCCAGTCAACAGCTACCTTGCGGAGTTGCCCCTAACGTGGAGGAAAGAGTGGGGGAGGGCAACACAGACAACGGAAATAACTGGCAGCCCTGCCACTCGGCTAATGAGTGTGGAGTTGGCAGGGAAGCAACAGATGGGGAGGGGGCAGGGAGACAACTGTAGTGGGGCAGCAGGGCAAACAAATGCATAAGGAACGGAAGCAGAAAAAACAGACACAATAGACAACAAATAAACAATCATTAAATAAACGAAATGCATATTGAAAAATAACAGTGATCACTGTGACATATTTCGTTCAAGGGCAGTCTGCGAAGGCAGAGAAAGGAGGGGCGAGGGGGAGCTGCTGCGAAGGGGAGAGGTGCACTTCCCCTTTTTGTGAGCGCACTGAGCAGAAGAAGGCGGAGGGAATATCTGGAGGGCCTAGATGGGCCAAGAGAGCTTGTTCCTCATTTCGGAGTGGCGCAGTTAAAAAATAAGAGATGCGCCCGTCAGAAATAGATATTAATTCGAAAGATAAGAATAAGAAAACACCCAAGCCATGCAGAATGGAAGCAGAGTAGGACACGGCAGAAAGGGAGAAAAAGGAGGTGTGAAAGCACCGAAAAGAAACCGGAAAAAACAAAGGCGCAAGTAAAAGAGCACCCTAACAAGAAATACACATGAGAGACCAAATGGGGAGGGGCAGGGGAGGGGGCGAAGAGCCATGGACCAAACAGGAAACACAAAAAATCAACAAATGATGTAGAGGACAACTGACAAACCGAAATATAATGATAACAAAACCACAATAAAATGCAACCACCGTCAGTGGGAGGGGGTTTAGACACTGTCAAGCAGTGCCAAGGACTTCCAACCTCTATAATAATGTAGAAAACCATGCGCGGAGGACTTAAACCTCAATCGCCAAAACCATGGAGGACTTAAACCTCAAGCGTCAAAAGCATGGAGGACTTAAACCTCAAGCATCAAAATCATGGAGGACTTAAACCTCAAGCGTCAAAATCATGTGTGCATAATCATTTCTGCGAGCAAACAACGCCAGCTGCAAAAACGCGGCCAGAACCCAGTCATAATATACGTGAAAGGCAAGAAAACTACAAACAAATACTGAGAATTGCCAAGAGAAGCCAAGCAAGAGGAAGGGAAGACGGAGTCGATGACAGCAGAAGGGACAGCACCGAAGAGCCCCGGCAAGATGTGACCAGCCACAGAGGACGTCGCGGCAAGACAGTCAACCACAGGGGAACAAAGGAGCAGACACAAGGGAGACCCTGTAGGGCTGAGGCAGCCAGACCTACCCTTGCACACACGCCACACCCTGAGGCAAAGTCAAGGATGAAAAAACAAAACTATCCCTGACTTACCCAGGCAGGCGTGAGGAGAGGGGGTCTGGGGGCAGCCACAGGCGTGACCCCGGCGTGTGTCCCATATCCCCACTGCAGAGGATCCGGCAACGAGTCCTTCACGTTCGTGGTCGCCAGCTGATTGAGGGTAAAGGGATGGCCACACCCCTCTGCTTACCGGCTCCTGAGAGCCTGACCCGCACTCCGCTCGTTCACTTGAAAGGAAGGAACAACGATGTAAAATACAGTAGCACTTTATTAAGCATTTCAAAACCACAGGAAACAGTTCAATTTAAATGTTGCCCATCAACACATGAGCAGGATGAAAAAAATAAATGCATCGACAATGTTATAAATCAAATGTTCAAACGGAGCAGAAATGTATATCTATCTATCATTCTATGAGCAGCTGCCCAAGGGGCAACCCTGAATTTAAAGGTGATGAATAGGATAGTGCCTAGAAGGCAAATCTTTTCTTAAGAAAGCAACACCATTCAAGACTACGCAGTTTAAGCTAAGATAAATGCAATGGCTTGGGCTTGGATGAGCTAAATTAGAGGGGCTGACAAAGCCAAAAGGCTGGCAATCAAAGAAGAGCATTACCACCTCAGAATAGGCTTCTAGGCCCTAGAGAAGAGATCAGTCGACTGGGAACTCAAGTGCTGAGCACTATAGTAGGAGTTCGAGGCGTTGGCCTAGGTGTAGACCTATTATATGGCTAAATGCAGAACTTCTACCCACGTCTGACGTGGGTTCTTGACGAGGGCCTTGACCGCACGCTTACTGTAACTTCTGAAAGTTTTGAGAGAACAGAGAAGTGGTATCATGGTGAAAACAGGGGGTTTTTGCAGGTGGTCAGTGCTCTTGACCGTGAATATCTAAAAAAAGATAACTTTTAACGCGCGATGCTCGGAAATTAATTTTTCTTACATTATTTCTATGCCAGGCAGCCAGACAGCCGTCGGTTGGTGTCGCTTGAGCAAGCTTGGAAAGTTACTTAACTACAAATATTGCAAACATTGCTTGTGAAAGACCAAGATGTACCAGCCGAACCTTGCCTACGTGTTATCTGACCTATTCTTGCAGCTGTGGAAAATTTCCAAGGGGGGCTGGCTGGTGCCTCGCACTGCTGTACATGACAGAAATAAGTTTTTAAGATCAATAGGGCCTGGTAGATATTATTTATTGAAAATGACAAAAGGGGTAGTGAGCTTGGGCCTATGTGTGTATGTATCTAAAGAGGTGTGAACTGTTATGGAACCTACTAAATGTTTGAGATAAAATTATGGTAACACACTTCTTAAGTTCTGACTGGTGGGGCCTATATGTGGGTGTCATGCTGCCTGAGCAGAGCAGGATTCTGCATGGGGGATTTTTATATGGTAAAACGGGACCCTGCTTCACTGTTGAAATATACGGCCTTATAATGCTCTATATCAGTCTGTACTGTGATATGGTATTCTTGACTTTGATCCTTCCCTGAAAGTTCCAGCACTTTTCCCCCAAAATGATACAATATTATTTTCTTCCGCTGCCTTGATCAAGTCTTGCCGAACTCCTTGATGATGGTTCTCTTTCATTTCACTCAGTAGGGCTTTATATTTGCTCCTTGCAGGCTTGAATGCTTGCTCATTTCCTGGAGGAACATACAGACCCTGGTGCATTCTCAGTTGGAACTTAGTAGCTCTACACTCCTTGTCATACCACCTTGTGACAAGTTTCCCGCTATTATATCTTAGTGTCAGCGGAGCGGACCAGTTGTTAGCTCACTTGACACCATGTTGTAGTTTGTTAATATTGCATTGTAGTCCTCACTCTCCATGATACACATATTGGACAAGAATTGTTTTAAGGACTCTATCAGCATGTTCTTCTTGTTCAAAGATTTTTATTTAATTTGATTTAGACCTCAATTGAGGTCAATAAATACAAGATAAAATATTAAAAAACAATTATAATATTTCAGCTTTAAAACAACTTTAAAAAGCTCTTTAAAAGTGCATACAAATTATGACAGACAGATTAATCAGATGGCGATTTAAAAAACTTGATTAAACTTTGAGCAGATGAGATATTATATCTAAAACAAATGGTCTTTATATACCGGCGCCAAGCCTCTACCAAGGTTGAATTTGGACAGACTAGCAATACATGAAGTAAATCTTGCACACCTCCATAACACAAATCACAGATCCTTGTAGTATTTACGCAGTTATTCCATTTAAAAGTATACGCTTTTAACAGAAGAATCCCAAACCGCAACAAGTGTATAGTGCGTCGGACCCTGTGTTCTAATGAAAAGCATATATATCGTTGCAGGGTTTTATATTTTAAACTGCCTACTAATTGTGCAAAATATTTTCATTGAGAACAATGTTCTTCATCCAGGTCGTAGCTTATTCTTGGAGTCAAGTTCTTTAAGAAGAACTTCAAATGTGCTGGTGTCCAAGATTTTAAAAGTGCAACCATGCAATGGGATATGTTTAGTGCAATACTAAGATTCTTATTAAAAGTATATTGCGACGACTCAATTATAAAAGTCTCCAATTTGAAAATATTCCTTAAATATCCTAAATCAGCATGTAAAAGATTATATGCCAATCTAATTATATTATAAATGGCTCTGGCGTAAGAGCTAACTAAAGATAACTCTAAGCGTATTGCTGGGACCGGGACTGCTTAGCTAACTTTTATCAATTTGCGTAATAAGTTCCCTTCTCTTACTTTTAATGGTTGTCAAGTCTTAATCAATATATATTCTAGGGCGTAAGATAAAATAGGAGGCATTTTCAGTTGATAAACCTCAAGCAAAGAATAAAAATGTCTATTACCAGAGGAAGAGTAAAATCTCTGTAGTGCGGCAACGTGGCCATATACCTTAGGCCTAATATGCTAAAAATGGGAGGAATTTTGTAAAGTTTGCGAAACAATTAGCCCCAGGTAAGTGTATTCTTTAACGACCTCTAAGGGTTTTCCACCTAGTATCCAATTAAAGTGAAAATATTGATTTCTCCCTCTAAAAGGGGCAACTTTCATTTTAGAGATATTTAGGAACAAGGAAATTTTCTGTCGCATATCGATTTAGTGCGTTTAAATTTCTTTGTAGGCCTATTGGTGTAAGATCTAAAATTACAACAGAGTTGGTGTACATTAAAATATGAATCTTATTAAATGTTATTTTTGGTGGAAAATTATTAATTCATAAAAAAACACTCTGGGAGATCACTTATATAGAGGAAGAATAAAATGGGGGCCAAAAGACAGCCTTGCTTTAGTCCATTCCTCATGGGTATTGATCGAGTTAATCCCTTTTCACACCCCAATTGAACTCTACACCATGTTGCAGTATGTAATGATATAATTATTGTGAGTAGGTTGCTGGGTATTCCTAGCCTCTCTAACTTCTTCCAGAGTGTTGCCCTATCTACACTGTTGACAGCAGTAGTGAAATCGATTAAAACACAGTAGACCTCCTGTAGTTTCGACACTACATATTTATCTATGATTCTCTGTAGAGTCGCAATATTGTCTATTACAGAATGTTTTGGGCGAAAACCAGCCTGTGTCATAGGTATCACTCCTTTGGAAAATGCCCAGTCTTTCAGATGGTCCAGAAAACAAGCTGTAAAGATCTTCCCAGTAGCATCCAAAAGAGCAATCTGTCGATAGTTGTTGGGGATTGACCTGGAACCGTCTTTTACGATAGGAACCACAATACTCCCCTGCCATGATTTTGGAATTTTTCCAGTAGAAAAACAATTAGAGCATAGGGGGGCTACAAATTTTCTCTACTCTTCAGGGTTACTTTGGAGAACTTTAATCGGGATTTTGTCTGGACCTATTGCTGCAGAAGATCTTACGGCCTTTATATAGTGGGCTATTTATTTAGGTGTTGGAGCTAAAACATCTTGATTCTTTTTTCCCTTCCTGTAGTTAAATTGACTTGATTTTTCCAAATTCTGTGGGTTTGGTTTGTATAACTCATGTATATATTTTTCCCAGTCAGATGATGATACTGGAGATGATTGTAGGGGTTTCCTTGTCCCCATTTCTTTAGCTACTATATTCCAAAATGCTCTGCTATTTTTGCATTTTACTGCAATTTGGATGTCGACCCAGTTTTTATCTTTTTGATCTTGACATTTTTTCTCCCTTATTCGTTGTCGCACTTTTTTCAGCTTTGCAATTTCTTTCTGTCTCATCCCAGAGCAGTTTTGAAATTGCAATCTAATCAATCTATTTAATTTTGATGTTTCGCAATCTAGTCTCTTTACTTTTAGATATCTCTTGCACTTATCTCGTCAAATTGATAGATCCTGCAGGGAGGCCACAATCATGGAAACAGTATCTTCAAAGCATGTTATAGGATCCACTATATTTTTACAAGAATCTAATTGTGAAGAAATGGTTGCAGTATTCATTTTATCAATTGCAATAGAATTCTAATTTATCCACCCATTTTTAGGTTCTACTTCAGCAGTACCATTTTCAAGAGATAGGGACCATGGAAGAGTAGATTGCATTAGAATTTCTATTCCCAAATACAGAATTGCGTGATCACTTTCTTGTGTAATTTAAATGTTCAATGATTGCACTTTTACCAAATAGGGCCAAGCTGCAGATTATGTAATTAAGAATTGAGGCGCTAGAAATACCTTTTCTCATGTAGGCAGCAGGGATTTCACCTTCTATTCTTCCATTTAATATGACTCGATTCATTGCGGTCACTGAAGTAAGAAGTATTTTCCCCCATTTATCAGCTTTTAACTTTGTTGGAAATAAAGGTAATGGTATTGACAAAGCTTCCTCATGTGCATGATTCCCCCATTTGGCCAAAAGTGCATTTGATATTTTTCCATTAAAGTACCCTAATATCATTACCGAAGGATACCCTTTAGATTCTATAAGTAGTTCTATTTTCTCTAATGTTTTAATCATTAAAGAATCATATGAGGGTCCTGGGGGGATATAGAAGTAGCAGATCATGAATGGTGTCCGAGCTGTCTTTTCTGTGCTTGATCTTAATGCATTGGACATTCTGGAGGAACATGGTGACTACTTCCAGATCCCAAATAATTTCTTCCCTTAAAAGAATTGCAAGACCTCCTTTTGCATGGCCCCTTCTCACAGCCTCTGCCGGAATATTGTACACGAAGTAATCTTTTTGGTCAAAGGATTCTAAAGCCTATGTTTCTTGCAGGGTCACTCTCGCCGGGGAATTTTCCAGGATTAGAGCTAACTTTTCCAGGTCTTTCCTGGCGATGTTCCAAGATGCAATTTTTAGGGTTCTGCTAAAAAGGGAGTTTATTTTTTACCTTACCCTGTTTGTTGCTGTTCAAATTGCTGGAAATCCATGACCAAGAGTGTTCCTGTGATTGTGTCACTGGTTTTTTAAAATTGTAATTCCAAATTCTTGGCTCTTCATCTTTTATTGAAATAGTTAGTAGTCCTTCAGGAACGTTCATTAGAGCTCCAGGACCATGAAATGTTTGATTATGATAAGAGATCTTGCTATCATTCTTTTCTTTTGATTTTTGTTCTGCATTACATTTTCCTTGACTTCCAATACATTAAATCCATTTTTATGGAGGATATTACTCTCTTTTAAAATAACGGAAGGATCACGTTCAACAAGAACTCAACATTTGCCACCATAAGCTGGGATTTTTTCAGGAAGACTTCTAATTTTATTTCTGATGTTGTAAGTGAATGAAGTGCATGGATCTTCTGCAGTAAATTTGCTATTCTCCCACGGTTCAGTGGATCTTTTCCAACTGGGAATAAGTCTGTTATTTCTGGAGTACAGTATTCAGTCTGCTCCCCCTTTTCATTCGAATTCCCCAAGGAGTGTTGAATTTCTTTTTCTGGGTTAATCATAAGTTGGTGATCTTTTATAATATTTATAGAGAAATTTGGTGCCAAGGATTTAATTGTTTCTGATCTTCTTTGATTTTGTATGATGGTAAATGATGGTCAATAATTTGAGTAGATTCTGGAGACTTCAAGATTTGTGCATTAGCCAAAGGTTTCTGTTCTAAAGACAGGGACTATGGAAATTTTAGTTTCCTTGTCGTTCGTTTAAAGAATCTACGTTATGCTCTTTTTTTATTACCTTTCCCCTTTGTGTTGTTTCATTTTTCCCTTCACTTTGGCATAGGTCCTGACTCCCTTAAAGTCGGAGTTCCAGGGATAACCGTTTCTTCTTTTTTTGCTAATTGGTTTATTGGTTCTTGAATTCTTTTCTGATCAAAAATTGGAAAAAATGAAATAACACCTTGTGTATTACTTTCACTTGTGGACTCCTTAAATAATTTACGAAGGGAGTAAATTTTATCGTCATATGAACTCTTATTTATCTCTCTCTGTTCTACCTGTTTGAGTTGCCATTTGTATCTTGAGTGGGGGATGGTTTTCGGATAACGATGAAAATTTAAAACTCTGTTCTTTTTCTCCCTCGATTTTTTCTGGTTTTCTTAGTGGGGTTTGATGATTTTGCTTAAGTTGCTTTTTTCTCTTTTTCTCCATTAGGTATTGAAGTTTTCCAGTTTGCCTTTCCAAAATCTGATCTGAATTTTCCATATAATTTTCCAAAAGAGCCAGTATTGATTCCAGAATCTTCTGTAGTGTAAATAAAGCACTAGATACTGGATCTTGTCTGTTGGGGGATTGCAGAGTATTAAATAACGGAAATTCTGGAGACTGCAAGAAGTTTTCCACTAGATCTGAGATATTACTTGGAGTACTGTTATATAATTGTAGTGTCCTCTTTGTTGTATTAGGTACCTCTGAAGGAAGAGCAGGATTAAAGTTTATGTTTGGTAATGTAAAATCGATAACTGATATTAAAAGTGATGCCTCCTCTGCTATATGAAACTTTGATTTCAGGGACTCCCGGTGCTCTTCAACTTTTGTATATTTGATAGCCTGTTTTGTTTCTTGTTCCTCATCAAGTTACAAATTATTGTTGGACTTTAATTTCTCGGGTTCTGGATTCGTGTCATTTCTTAGTTTCTGTGAGTTTCAATGTTCAGTTATTATTGTTGAGTCACTCGTTTTTGGGAGGTTAGGGAAGAATTTTATTATTTCTATTGACCCTGACACTGCTCCAATATGGGGTGCTTTGCACTTAGTCTTTCTTAGGGATTGATCCATGCCCAATCTTTTCATATGAATTGTTCTGGTTCTGAGTTTCTTGTATGCCATGATACACAAATGTTAAGAGAGCCACAAATCATTATTGTATTGACTACCTCGAGATGCAGCTATTTATACTCACAACCGCTAAAGCTACTCCCGGCATACAAAGGGCTTACAAGGTTCACTCCTCAATTCCTATCTCAAGTTCTGTCTAATTCCAGGCAACAGCTGCAGTTCTACAGCAGTTTTATAACAGGGAGCAGGAACAGGAAGGATTAGAGATGATAGACTAGAACAGTACATTCATTCGGTGCTTTTAGACATTTGGACCTTGCCGCTCCTTGCTCTGAACAACTCAACAACAGAAGGACTCCTTCGCTCTCTAACGAATTTGTCCGGCAGCTAGTCATGACTGCCCATCTTGCTGGTACTCTTTCAATTAAAATATACTCACAGTAATTACTATACCAGCAGGTAGGTAAGGACGGGCATGTAGGCAGCTGGCTGATAGGCGGGTGGCAGTGTGTATTTTAAAATAAAGGTACAGAAAGGTGCAGGGAGGAGCTAAGATAAGATGAAAAAAATCCGGGGCCTGAGTATGAAAAACAGAAAACTGCCAGCTTACCGATCTCCCCCCCTCCTCCTCCTCCCCTACCAAACACTTGGTTGCAACAACAAAAACAAAAAGCAGTGCCGTGAGATACAGACAGTACTGCGTTGTGGGTGGTGCTCGCTGAAGTTTGAGTTCAAGTGCCCAGCCAGCTTCTGTGACTCCTGCAGCCTTCGCCTTCAGCAACCCCTCCCGCCACACTCACATGATCGTACTCCCGCCTGGGCCTGTATCGGTCCAGTTGAAAGATGGTGGTAAGATGGTAAGGGGTCAGGTTGTATAGCGATTAGGGGAACACACAACGCCTCCCCCACTCACTCGCTTGCTGCTCTGCCCACCTCTATTGCCACTACGGCTCTGATTCTGTCTTTGATTGGGCCCCGTCTCCTCACCACCAAGAGAAATTCAGTGGGCTCCAACAGGGTTGAGTTGGCTGTAGCAAGCTCTAGGGTGGGACCAGGACCCGAGCCACCACAGGTCACCACTGGCCAGGCTCCACACCCAGTCTCTTTCTTCTTCGCACGACCACTCCCTAAGAAGCAGATAGTTGCTGGTCAAAGTCAAAGTAAGTCGGGGCAGGGCGGTGGTTGGAGCGGTCTCCACTTCACTGCCCGAACTGTGGTGGGCACACACCTCAATCCTACTCCTGCACCCGACAAGCAGCACCCGGTCTTGTTTGCAGCAGGCCACCTCCACGGGATGGGGGGGAATGTGGGCTCCGACCAGTAGCCAAAGCCCTGGGTTCCTCAGGCATTCGGGTTCTCAGGAGCCGAGCTTGCTATTCCTGCTGCGGCCGACACTGCGCTGCGTTGTGCACCATGCCGTGCTGTTGCGTCAGACTGACGTTCCATTCCATAGATCAGGGTTTTCCAGATGCAGAGGTTAAAAAAATTATCCATATTCCATTTTACCACTCTTCTACTGTTTTTAGGGACAATACCAGCAGTAAAACACTTGGCACTTTCCTATCCAGCCAAGATTTCGCACTTGAATCACTCTCAGGTCGCTGGACTACTTCCATGTCAAACACCAGATCCCATAGACCGTTTGGGAATAGGATGTAGTTGATTTGTCTGATTCTCTTACTGCTTTGAAATGTAGGGGACATGGAGCTATCAGAGATAGTTAAACCATTTAAAAAAAGTAGGTGCCACCTTTCCAGGAGACACATACTAGCAATTTGTTGTTCTTTTAAGAGTCTGTGAAGGCCTGCGCATGACTAAACAGCACTTGTTACAAATTGGGTGTCTAGTTGGCAGACGTATGCACCCTGTCCAATTAGGAACCAAAATCCTAGTCAGGGTAAGTCACAACAAAACCCAAATTATAATGTGGTCACCCTCTGGTAGCTTGGCAGAGAGCAGGCAGACTTAACTTAGAAAGCAATGTGTAAAGTATTTGTGCAATAACTCATACAGCAACACATTAAATACACCACAAAAGCCTCCACAACAATTTGGAAACATTGTGAATATTTATCTGAGCAAAATAAGACCAAAATGACAAAAATCAAATGTGTAGAAGATGAGATATTTAATTCTGAAGAAATAAATGCAGTAAAGAGCTTAGAAGCAAGTAGCGCTAAAAAGCTACTTTAGTTTGTGCCGGGCCAGGGCAAAGTCAAAGTTCGGGTTGACCTGTGGAAGCGCAGGCCGGCTACAGGACCCACGGAGTTCCTATCCTGGTTGCAAGCAACAAAATGTGTCGACAGTCGTGGTTCGTGTAGGAGTACCTGCCGGGCGGTGATGTGGGGCGGGGAGGGGCAGGGTGGGGGTAGTAAGCACGGATTACGGACCAACACAGGTAAGCAAACATTTATATAAATGAACGAATTTCGTTGCGCTCACTGCATCGCATTTGACGATGCAGCGCTCACAACGAAATTCGTTTTATTGATTTAAATGTTTTCTTACCTGTATTAGGCCGTAATCCATACTTTACTACCCCCACCCTGCCCCTCCCCCGCCCCACGTCACCGCCCAGCCGGCACTCCTACACGGACCGCGACTGTGTGTCGATCTCCTCGATGCAGTGAAGGCAATGCATTGATTCCAATCCACGCACGTGGGTCGATGCGCTGTAGTCAAGCCTTGCAGTCAGAACCTTGGATCAGCGCTGCATCATTGTCAAACCTTGCAGTCAGATCCTGCACCATCATCAAGCTACGCGGGGCTATCTTCGGATTGGCACTGTGTCAGTGTTGAAGAGCACTTCATCAGATATGATTGGCTCAGTGGTGACGATGCTTTGATTTAGTAGAAAAACAGTTGCAGTAACCACTGCTGAGGCCCAGAACTTAGAGTGGGCACCTCAGGCACGGGGAGGACTCATTAAAGGCAGAGTCCATCAGCACCAGCAGAATTGCAGGAAGTCTTTTGTGTCTCAGGAGACAAGCCAGCAAGCCTTAGAGATCACTTTGAGGGAAGGCAGAGTCCATCTCTCCTTCAGCAGAGTCCATCTCTCCTTCAGCAGAGTCAGGGAGCAGCAAGCAGAAGGTCAACAAGCAGAAAAGCAGTCCTTCCAGAAAAGCAGTCCAGTTGAGTCCTTTGCACAGCACAGCAGTCCTTCTGACAGATGTACAGCTCAAGAACTAGAAGTGTCTGATATAGGGGTCAGAGACCCAGTATTTATAGCCAAAAGTGCCTTTGAAGTGGAGGTGACATCAAAAGCTGGTCTCTGAAGTGTACAAAATCCCTTTCAGCCCAGTCCTGTCTGCCAGGCTAACTCTGGGGGGTAAATCTGTGCTTTGTGTGTGACCAGGACACTACCTATTGAAGTATGTGTCAGCCCCTTCCATTCCTCCGTGCCCAGGAAGACCTATCAGAATGCTGATGAATGCAGATGAGTGTTCAGAATGTAAATGAGCCTCACCTTCCTGTGTTTGTGGCTATCTAGAGGGAATACACAAAGTGTATCTGTCACCCAACCCAGATGTGTATTGGAGACAGGCTGTGAGGCAACGACGAGCTAAGAGCAGAGAAACGTCCACTTTCTAAAAGTGGCATTTCTCCATCAATCAATCAATCAATCAATCAATCAATCAATCAGGGTTGGTAAAGCGCAACTACTCACCTGTGAGGGTCTCAAGGCACTGGGGGTGAGGGGGGACTTCTCCGTTGAGTTATGGGGTCATTCAAAGAGCCAGGTCTTGAGGTCCTTCCTGAACTGGGGCAATGTGGTAGATTGCTAGAGGTGGATGGGGAGGGTGTTCCAGGCTTTTGCTGTGAGGTAGGAGAAGGAATTTCCTCGCGATCTAGTCTTGTTGATATGTAGTATGGAGGCCTGAGAGAGCTGGGCTGATTGCAGGTGTCTTTTGGATGCATGGAAGGAGAGGCGACTGTCCAGGTATGGGGAGTAGTTTGAAGGTTATTCTTCTTTTGACTGGAAGCCAGTGGAGATCGTGGAGTTGTTGAGTGATGTGACTGCGACAGGAGATGTCGAGGATCAGTCTGGCTGCAGTGTTCTGGACAGTCTGGAGTTTGCGAAGGAGTTTCTTGTTGATTCCGGCGTAGAGAGCATTGCTGTAGTCCAATCTGCTGCTGATAAGTGCGTGCTTGATAGTTTTTCTGGATTTGGTTGGGACCATCTGAAAGTCATTCGAAGCATGCAGTGGGTGTTGAAGCAGGTCGAGAAGACAGCGTTGATCTGGCAGTTCATTGTGAGCAATGAGTCAAGTATGATGCCGAGGTTTTGTGTGTGGTCCATCGGGGTGGGGAGATTTCCAATGGCAGAGGGCCACCAGGAGTCATTCCATGTGGAGGGGGGAGCCAAGGATGAGGACTTCTGTCTTTTCTGAATTGAGTTTCAGGCAGCTGTTCTTCATCCAGGTGGCAACGGCTTTCATCCCATCTTGGAAGTTGTGCTTGGTGATGTTGGGTTCATTGGTGAGGGAGAGGATTAGCTGGGTGCCGTTGGCGTAAGAGACAATGTTGAGCCCGTGGTTCCTGACGATGGTTGCGAGGGGGACGATGTAGACGTTGAAGAGGGTGGGGCTGAGGTAGGAGCCCTGGGGCACTCCACAGTTGGTCTCTGTCAGTTCCGAGAGGTAGGAAGGGAGTCTGACCCGCTGAGATCTGTTGAGTTTCTAAAACAGTAATGCTAAATCTAACTTCACCAGTGAAGAGGATTTAAGAAGACCATTCCTAACATATGAAACATGAAAAAGCTAATCCTCTCTGATCAGGAATTACAGCTTAAATGTGTATTAAGGAACTCTCAATGCTGGACTTTGAGAGGAGTAAGCCTCACTTGTGAAAAATGAAATAGGCTGTTTGTCACTACCAAGACATATAAAACATAAAAGTATATGCCCTACCATTTACTTACATTACACCCAGCCCTTTGGGTTACCAAGGGCCTTCCTTAGGTGTGACTTATATTTAATAAAAAAAGGGGATGATTTTAAGGTGTGGCAAGTAGTTTTAAATGGCAAGTCAAAGTGGCAGTAATGTTATGAGCCCCAATGTATCCCAATATAGGCCTAGGTAGTTGCACAATCTTTTACCTACATTTGTCCTACCTTGCTCTACATAAAGGCTCTGGCGCTGACCTTTTACCTAGTTAGGTGCCGAATAAATGTTGTGTGGTTTTCTTCGAAAACTAGCCTAATTTATTATACATGAGGATTCTTAGTATTACAGCAGGATTACCATTTTCTGCTTAATAGCTATGTCCAAAAGTCACCGCTATCGTCATCCTTGGCCCACAGGCCCACAGTACCATGACACATCTAGGTAGAACCCCTGAGGGTACCTTTCAGGTATATAAGTACCATATCTTCGCTGGACAAGAGAGAGGAGAAACTTCCCTGCTGACACAAGACGCTGAAGTCCCTGCATGCAGACACTCCAGCACGCAGTGGTCTGACATCCCTTGCGGGGTGTCCAACTCGAGACCAAGATGGGGTCCTTCGTTCTCTTCCATCAGGTAATGGGGTTGGCTCTTTCCTAAGGGGATTCTTGGCTTTCCACCTTACATAAATGCTAGGTACACTTAGCTCGGGTTATCATCTTAGGAGTACGCATGATTACTTCCATGTATCTATATGCCTGCATATATTCACTGTTTTAGCACCATAGTAGAATTCTACCTTTTATTTACTCTGCTGGTGCTCCTAATCGTATATATCTGTTTTGTCTAATGGTTGTTGCAGCACACATATTTTATACTAAAATGACGCTGGCTCAAAAAATACTTATTGAAAACATCCCCACTGTTTATTCTGTGTATCTCTCTGAGACAAAATGAGCACGAGTGACTGAGCAAAATGTACTGTACTGTTTCTACGGTACCTGAGGGGTCAGGGTTGTCAGGTTCGATGGTTTCCAAAAACTATTCGCTCCTTGGTAAGGTTGTGGGGCTTATAGTGGCACTGTGAGCTAGCTGGTCTATAGACTAACATATCCTTTGGGGGTGTCTGGAATCAGTTTGAACACCAATCCCTCAGTTTATGTTGTCTAAACGCGCAGATCCTATATAGATTTGAAGGAACTACACAACAGTAAAACTGCACACACATGCCCTGTAATGCAAGGTTAGGGGCATGTTTAAAGTGCTACTGGGGTGGGTGGGACAAGCAGTGCTGCAGGCCCACTAGTAACATTTAATTTACAGGCCCTGGGCACATGTAGTGCACTTTACTAGGGACGTATAAGTAAATTAAATATGGCATTTGGATATGAGCCAATGTTACCATGTTTTAGGGAGGGAGCACATGGGCATTAGCACTGGATAGCAATGACAAAGGGTTCAGAGTCCTAAAGTCAGCAAAACCGAGGTGAGAAAAAGAGGAGGAAGGTAAAAAGTTTGGGGTGACCCTTCAGAGAGGACCATTTTCCAACAGAACTGTAAACAAAATTGTATATATTCTATTGTAAAATGGCTTTTTTGTCTTTGTTTACTTTAATTAGTAGCCATGGATCATTTATGAAGCAGTAGAAACCATTTAAAATGCTTTCTATTTATATTTGCTGTTTGAGGTACGTACAGAGAAAGGCTAAAAATACCGACTTTAGTTGATTTAGCTCATTTCTGTACCAGCCAGACATCAAAATACCAGTGATACTAGTCGAAAACCTGTCAGGTAGTGCTGATCGGTGAGGAAGTTAACAAATAGTTTCCAATTTCTATGTCTGCTAAGCAGAATAATGCTTCCCGTTTCTGCCGACAGGCATGCCTCCTTTTCGCTTAGAAAGTCCTCCCATAGCCCGGGTTTGCTTTCTCTTCGCTTAACAAGCCCTCCCAAAGGCCTTCTTCTGGGTGGATATTAAAAGCCCCACAAACTATCATGTATTGCTTGTCACTACTATTTACTTTGGTTTTTATATCATGAATAACTTATTTTAAAGCTGTTAGTTTGTCCTCTTGTTTATCACAGTGGCTAGGCTTTAAGTATACATTTAAGATGTCTATTACGATGTGCATTTTCTTTTGGACCTTTAATTAGTCCAACATGCAGCATACATAATGAATTTGTGAATGATGAGATTTGTGTTGTTGTGCAAACCAGTTTTGTTGAGATCCAGGTGGAAAGGCCCCGGTTGCTCTCCCCCTGCTGGTCTTGGGAGCCCCAATGGCAAAACCCATGTTGTTCGGGGGCACCAGTGTGGAAATAGTGGTGTCCGCAGCCCACATCTTCTGAAAGCAACAGATCTCCTTAGAGCTTACAAATTCCACCCAGACATTATCCTCGAGTTTTGATTGCTAACCGGCTACATTCCATGACAGAACAGTAATCAATTTGGCCTTACAATGCGTGCTATTGCTACTCCAAGAGGGATATTCACAAGAATGTGCAATAAACATCGCCAAAATAGGTTAACGCAATTTTCCATATCGCCGTCTATCAGTGTTAAAGTGGCATTCTCAACACGGCGGTAACATGCGATAGTACCCCGATAATGCAGCAAATGCCCGCGATAACAGTACCGGTACGGCGATAAAAATCCAAACCCGAACGTGAAAAAAGTTGCGATGGGCACAACGTCGATAAGACAAACAACGAAAAGCAGCGCCAGGCCTGCAATTCACACACGTCAGGCGGGAAAACCACCACAAAAGCAGAAAAAAACACAAACAAAAACCAAACTACAGCGAAGCACAATGGAGGCAGCCGGAGCAGGTACAGAGGATGACCAGAACCCCACAAGCCCCCGGAGGACCAGCCTGGGACCTCGGGGTCAGGGAAGGGCAAGGAGAAGAAGAAGAGGAAGACGCGGTTCAGTCCGCAGGAAAACAGGATCCTGATCATGGAGGTGATAGAACACCATCAACAACTGTTTGTCACCTCCACTGTGTCATTGGCAACAAAAAATGCAATATGGCAGACCATCGTGGACAAGGTGAATGCAGTTGGAGTGCTGAGGAGGACAATGGACGGGGTCAAGAGGCGCTGGAACGATGTGAAGCGCAAGACCAAGCAGAAACTCGCAGACAACCAGAAGGCAGCAAAGCAGACTGGAGGTGGGAGTCCAGCGCCACAGGAGGAGCTGGATGAGATGGAGGAAATGGTGTCCACAGTCATCAGTGGGGAGACGGTGGCAGGAGTTGGGGGACCGGACACTGCTCAACATGACCCGACACAACAGCAACAGGGTGAGTAACCACCAGGGACTGGGGGGACGGGGGGAGATGGGCACAATGGCACATATGCACAATTAAGTAGAGCACATCTGCAGACAAACCATGGCCAAGAGTCACAACACCAACCAAGAACCCAAGTTACCCAAGTCTGCAACATCACAGCACTGCATAAGCACAGAAGTGAAAGCCACACCGCCTGAAAGGGATAAGGGCCAGCCAAATCAGAGCTGAAGGGGCAACTCACCTACAATGCAGCACACAAACATAAGATCCAGAGCACCGCAACATTTACAACAATGTTGAACAAACAGCAACACCAGCACAACAGAACAGAGGACACAACTGCTGCCGCTTGTGTGTGGAAAATGGCCATTCGAATGTGGCACAGCAGGAAACTGAGAGATGATAATGTACTAGTACAACCCCACATCCCTGATGGTGCAGTAATGCATATATGGCCATGACCCAGATAGGCAGTGAGACACACATTGTCAAACAAATCAACACTCATCACAGTTGAATACAAGTGAAGGTGCGTAGACTATATTAGCACATGCGTGTCAGTACGGCTAAGATAAGTGCCACAACATGCAGACCAATGCAGCAGTATGTCAGAACGTGGAACGTTGCCAAGCGCCGCTGTTCACTCTGGGGGAGTGCCGCACCATTCACAGGTGTGTGTTTACCCGCGTTGTTGTCCGCTCATGTATTCGGAGTCCAGGCGAATGCAGCCGTGTCCACTGTTGCCGTGGGAGATGTGACCAGAACCCCAAGTTCCAACAAGGAACGTGACATGTGCAATGTGTTCCAAACTGTTGTGTCTGCAGGTACGTAGTTACACGTCCATGAAAGCGAGTGCAGCTTCGTAGGCAATCATTTCCAACATGAGGTCGTTGTCGACTTCATCGAACAGGACGGCGAGGCTAACCATTAGCAGGTCCGGACAGATGTGCTGTGTCCATCCCCTTTCACCAATTAGCACTACAGCCCAATAGGGGAGCGGCTCAATGTGGTCACTGCACAAGAGGAGTTCTGCAATCTCCCAGGTCCAGCTGCCAGCATGTATGCCAAGTATCCAAGAAAAAGGTTGAATAATAATGGATAAAATTGTGGAATAATTGAAGAGTTTAATATGAATTTAATTCATTGGACTCGTTTGTGACAGTCATGGCTGTGCAGCGTGATGGGGATCGAAATGTGGTGCCCTTGTGTTCTGACTACATTGCAGCGCAATTGGACGGAGCGCGGAGCAAGCGAGCACGCCTACTAGGTTAAGTTAGAGAGTACGTCAAACAAGGAATATAGTCAGAAATGGAGTACAGAGGTGTGCATCTCACCATCATTTCTGTGTGTTTAAGTATCCAGGCATCCCATAGACGGGTATCACGGTGACACTCATGGTCGTGGGCCAACAGGGGGCGCACACACATGTCGAAATCCAGTTCGGCTATTGTCCTGTTGGATAGGCAGACATCCATGGACCACTTGAATATGCACGAGCGACAATGCAACACAGGCTGAATGCAGGTGACGTTGGCAAGGCGGAAGCTTAGCCGGTAACTGATCCGCAGCACTACCAATGGCAGTGCCCCCAGTAAATGCAGCATACATGCACGGTACAGTTCCACGTGACAGGGGTTGTGCATGTGTCCGGGATGTTCTGCGATTGCGTTAGTGGCTCTGGTTGAAGCGGCACTGTTCTGACCTGAGCCAGTTCTGTGGATGAAATGCCACAGCTCGGATCAATGAGCAGTGTTTGTGTGCAACGGTTGTAGGCCTGGGATGGTGTGGGAGTAAGTGTGAAGGCCATTCCATGCAAAATAATTTCGAGCAAGGACTTCTGTGTGTGGGGTGTGTATACGTTGGTCTGTCGTCAGGCTGTGCGTAGTGTGGGAGTCGTCATCAGCTGCTATGGTATCTGTCAGGGGGTGCCATGCACATGCAATTCCGAGGTCGGAGGTGCAGATGTGCTTCCGCCTGATAGTTCAGACAATGGAGCTTTCATCCCTAATGTTAGTTTGACATCTGCTTGCATTCAGGAAATGTGTAGAGGCTTGTTGGGGGTGGGGTGGGATGTCTGCGACTTTGGGAATCATGTATGACATGCCTAGCATGTGGCAAATGAGCAGCCTCACTGTGTGTTACGTTGCCTCACAGCTGCTCCTCCCTCCCCCGAGCCTTTTTACTTGTGTGCGCTGTGCGGTTGCATCACTTGCACTGCTACGGCACACCATTGTCATGCCTGTCTGCGCATGTCCACAAGCCTGACAACGACACTGTGATGTTGGCCGTTGAGGGTGGGTGGCCACGTGAGTGTAGGCCTATGGTAAGGACAGGGCGGACACAGGTGTACAGTTCATGGCTGGCTGTACTCGTGCTGCGATTGAGGCTAGGCATTTGGCTCATGCTGTGGCTATACAGATACACACAACACTTGTCATGTATGAGCCAAGACCCCAATCGGTCTTGCACTCCTTCATGACTCCGTACGTGCGAGCCCGCCCTCCGGGTGCATGCTACAATGCAACATTGATGATTGTGGGCCGGGTGGCGCCCACACTACAACAGAGACACACGCATTACGTACTTCGTTGTCCAGGCCAGAACTGAACCACGCCCAGTCCCCCGGGCAAAATCTTCGAACCCCTACACTGGACTGGTGTACGCCGGCCCAGCCCTCTCTGCTTGCGCATACAGGGGGGGGGACAAAGCTACATGTCCAAGGTCTTCCCCACTGGCTGAGGTGACATGTTTGCGTCCACTGTCCACAACACTACAAACGCCAGCAGTATATGTCCACATGGACATGTCTGTGCTCTGCATTCTGAGGGCTGTCCAGCACATCACCGCCACACTTGGCATTGTGTACATTCTTCTTCATGGGTGAGTTGCCTCCTTCACACATACTTGGTTCCCATCTCTCCCCACATTCTGCACTTGTGTGGCTAAGGGGCCATGCCGTTTTTGGAGGGTCCGCTGTCTTGTCCTCCGCTGCCTCGGTAGTAGTCCGGGAGGGGGGTATGGAGGGGGGGGCCTGGGAGTGGGGGCGGTGGGTGTTGTGGCCCTCTTGGGTCTCCGAGCTGCATGTTCATTGGCTCCATGGCATCTGTGGGTCTTTTGATGTGGCTCTGGGCTGGGCTCCCTTTCATCCTGCAGGTAGTCGTCCTGCTTAACACCAGCTAAAGGCAGGTGTTAAATCCCTACAGCTAACGCGCCTTATCGCCTGTTCTTGGTTCGCATCGCAGATCTGACTGGTCGTTGAGAATCGCGCGAAGTGGTGTTTTCGTGTGTTTTTGCATGGGAACGCCTACTCTGCATATCATTAGCGTTCGTTGTCGCACTCATCCGTGGCGATGTTTTTTGCGGTAGCTATCGCAGGGAAACTGGTGATGTCGGCAGTTTGCACCAGCTTGTGAATGGGGTGATAGATCTATCGCCACTTTTGCGGCGCTAAAGTGCCGATAAATCGGCGATAAGTCCTTGAGAATATGCCCCCAAGTTTTACACACGTACTCATGAGACTGGGCTTTGCTTCATTAAAATACTGTGGGCGAGATGGGGAGAGCTTTCAGCCAGAGTTTGCTGGAGCTAATTAGAGCTGATGGTAACCAATGCCAGTTAACACCATCTGCTTCAGATTCAAACCTTCAAACCTCCTTTCCTGTTTAATAATAAGTGCTCTGCTGGTGATGTTTTACATCTAGTGACTGCCGCATTTTTGGCGTCTTTGGCATGCCAGACGATGGTTTGAATCTGCCTTCCAGCCTTTCGGAGGTACCCCAAACAAACACCGTGCTGCTCATTATTCACAACATCCAATTTGGTCTCACGATCTTACTGCGAGCCTGGACTCCTAACCTAACTTTGCTGAAGCATATTTATTCCCATTACATGGAAGCAGTCCATGTTGTCACTAACCAGGTTTGGGGTAACTGGCACATAAAACTGCATGCCGCTAAACGCTCTATTCTTGAGATCACCTGTGAGGTTTAGTTGGACCGAGTTTACCAGTATTATTTGCTGTGATAAAATCATGGAATATGCAGCAGCAGCCCAGAACACTTCCAACAGGTGTGCACAGTTTAGTGGTGATGGATTCACTGAATCTGGGAAAAGATCGATAAAGAGGAACTTTGTTAATGCATCGAGGGGCCCTCGGCTGTCAGTGGCAGATACCTCTGATCGTTCCTTTATCACTAAAGACCATGCTGGTGAAAAAGTTCTTGCACTGGGATTTAATAGGGCAGAGCTCAGTCTGGCAGGGTTATGGGTCCTAGGCCTGCATGCTGCAGTAAGGATGATATGGACACTAGTATGTGTTACTAGAAAACTGGCCACGGGCATGTGCACTCGGACTTGGGCTCTTTTATTGGCAGGGTCACCTGACCAGCGACTCCTGTGTATGATGGGTTTTTGCATCGGGCATATGGCCAGCCCTCAAAGGAGTGGCTGGAAGACCAC
Source organism: Calotriton arnoldi (assembly GCA_963921515.1). NCBI lineage: Eukaryota > Metazoa > Chordata > Amphibia > Caudata > Salamandridae > Calotriton > Calotriton arnoldi. Next base: position 1,126,715 of record CAWUFW010005666.1, read on the forward strand.
TGCCTGTTGAGACAATAGAACGTGTCCAGCAGGACACTACATTCCTCCCAAACTTTACTGAAAAACAGAACGAAGTCAAAACCTATAGGAATTAATGAAAACAACTAAAACAACACTAAGGGCCTGATTCTGATGCGGTTAGGAAAGCATTCCCACCTAGGGCCTGATTCTGATGCGGTTAGGAAGGCCTCCTAATGGCATTTGCTCCTTCCAAATCGTATCGGGAACGTGTCTTCCCGACCCAGGGCCCAATTATGATGCGGTTAGGAACATATGCTCCCATTGAAGTCAATGGGAGTCCAACCAAATCGTATCTGGAAGCATCCGGATGCATTTTACTCCGTCGGTCGGACTCTCCCGATCCGAGTGGGTCAGAAACCATTTCCAAACCGATTCGGTCGGGAAGCTTTCCAACCCGCATCAGAATCAGGCCCTTGGTCTCACAGCCTCAAGAGGCAGTCCACAGGACAGCAGTGGACAGGTGCAGCTGGAAGCACCCAGGCATCTCTCCACGTGTCATAATTTGACCAGCTACTACAGGGCATGAACACTGTAGAGTTAGTTCAGATCCAGTGAGAGCATGTCAGTTGGGTCAGTGTCCACTTACGCACTGATGGTCAGTCCTGCATGCTCTCGCTGTGATGTGGTTGGTGTCAACAGTTCAAATTTAGTGCATCATGGGAACCGCTAAGCACCATCACCGCAGGGGGGACTTCAGCCCCCAGACTGCCCTGCTGCTGCTCTTTGCACCCGGAGGTGCCGTCACTCTCCTGCGTGCCCGGAGGTGCATAAAGGCACCCATGGCTCCCGCTTCGCGGGAACCGCTAAGCACCATCGCCGCAGGAGGGACTTCAGCCCCCAGACTGCCCTGCTGCTGCTCTTTGCGCCCGGAGGCGCCGTCACTCTCCTGCGCGCCCGGAGGCGCATAAAGGCACCCACTGCTCCCGCTTCGCGGGACGCGCGCGGGCGAAGCCCGGGCCAAGGGCGGGCCCGCACGAGACTGGAAGAGGCTGGGCTGGGCCACCCCCCTGTGACCCCACGCATCAAGGTGGACATCGGCTATTAAACAAGGTACTCATTTGATTCTGCGCACTTTGAGGATCAGTCAGTAATTATTTAATAATTAGCCGACAGAATGAGTTAGCGCAAGGTCACGGGCTTACTGGCAGGGGGGGGGTTGTGGGAACCCTGGATGCTTTTTTGACTGGAGCGGAGTCGGTCTTGACTCATCAAATTCAGCTCACAGAAAAAAGACTTTCGCTGGATACCTTTGCGGCCCAAAAATGGTCATCAATGGGAGGCATAGTTATGGCCAAATCTCCAAGGGGTGTGCAGCAACTTGTGGACCACTCATGCCCTGCCACCCCAGGTTCTAGCAATAATGGGGAATTAGTCTATCTCCCAGTCTCATCATCAGCGGCATCGGAGGTAATTACAGTCGCACAGATAAACTCCACCAATTCTGCCCAAGACCCTGCGGGGGACCGGGATCTTGATCTTCCAGACATTTCGTCCACATTGACTGAAGAAATACCGGTTCCCTCCACGGCTCACAATGCAATTACGCCTGGCTCGTGCCGGGGTGAGGTTATCACCAGATCTAAAAAGGCCTCCAGGGAAAGCACGATAAGTCTATTGAAGTCTTTGACAATAGGCAGTGGAGAGCCGTCTGCGAAGCGCACAAGGGGGGGAGTCTTACAAAGGCAGAAGCAAAAACCTAGATCTAAGCACCAGGCAACTAAGCACCCTGAGAAACTTGTCTCAGAATCAAATAGAGGATTGACCCCGAACCAAACTCCCAACAGTGGCGATCACACCATGGTGGACTTTGGGGATGATCCTGATCAATGGAAAAGACTGGAGACTCTCATGACTCTTCTTCTGGGGCCCCTTTTATGCAAGTTAGGGTCAATTGAAGATAAACTGTTGCAACTCTTGAACCCTAGTAGCGCATTAGTTAATCAAGGGGCATGCAGGTGTATATGTGTTGTTCAGGGGGAACCTGAAGCTTTTAAGGCTCCAGCTCCATCGGCAGTGAATGAGAATGAGAATGAGGGGAAAAAAAATAGGGGACAGGGAACACGCAATAGGGAAAGAGGTCATGGGCAGTAGGGTCCCACATGTACATCCCGAAGCAACCAGACCCAATGTAAGCACTGCTAACAGGGGGCTGTGGGAATCTAGGACAGGGACTGTAGGCAATCCCTTATCACAGCAGGTGGACGCTGCAAGGATAGAAAGGGGAGACAATGCGCAACAGCAATTAAAAGAGATGTCCTCATTTATCGCGCAGAGTACTCCAGGTCTACCTGTTTTAGATTTACCCCCAGCCACATGCCCGTACACAGTTGTCTTAACTGGTGTCCCAGCTTACATTAACCAAAAAGAGGAATCTACGACACAATTGATTAATAAGGCGGCGCATTGGATGTGTAGGAATGCAGGGTTTAATATCAGAGATCACAGACACATTCTGATGTCAAGGAAGGTGTCCTGGATCGGTAGAACCAGGAAAGCCTTTTCAGGGGATTGCGTGATTGTGACACTCAGACACCCTGACCTTGTGCGCAAGACTCTTTCCCAGAGCAGCGGGTTCTACCCAGCTGAAGCGGATTCAGGGATTAAACTGCTTCCACTGGGTTTCTTTTATAGACCTAGTCAACGACATGGTTATGTGGGTCAACAGGAGGGTGCATTTTGGTGGGCTAATACAGTGCAGACAAAAAACTCCTTCGCTCCATTAAGAGACCTAAATGACATCGACTGACTAGGTCCGATGGGGGAAGTGGATAGAGCCTGTGATACCCCTGCGACCAATATAGATATAAGGGGGAGGGGGGACGATATCATCCCGGGGATAGTTGAAGGCCAAACCACTTGTGAGCATAAGGATGTAATTGACCATACGGAAAGTTGTGTAAGTAAGATAATTATTAGGACCTGTAGTTCCCAGGCAACAGTTAGTGCAGAAAGGCTTTACGGGAGAGAAATAAAAATAGTCTCCTGGAACATAGCAGGCCTATCCATTAAATTTGAGAATGAACAATGGTTACATTATATACGGGAATTCCAGATAATTTGCTTGCAAGAAACATGGGAACCAGCAAACAGCAACTTTTTCCTAGAGGGATACAAAACCTTTTTTGCCCGGCGCGAAAGGCAGCGTCAGGGAGAGCTAGGGGAGGATTGATTATATTCATAGACCTTACACTACAGGGAAGATGGTCAGATTTGGCTTGGGGTTCAGAAATTGCACAGGGGCTTACATTTTTTAATAAAGGTTATAGGTTACTTCTTATAAATTTTTATAATGCAACGTCACAGGGACAGGGTTCCGCAAGCCTGCACGAACTGAACACCAGACTCACCCAGGCACAGGAGCGAGGGCTGATGGCACTACAGCTGGTTTTAGTGGGTGATTTTAATTGTCATTTGTGCCCAAATCTGAGGGTATCTCATGGGGATTGGTCATCTTGTACGCTCCGTGACGGCCCACACCTGGAGCACACTAAGGAGGGAAGGGAACTCAGTGGCCTATTAAACACGCACGCGCTAACACACACGATGGATCTAATTGTTGTTAAGCAGGATAAAATGATACATCCCACCTTTAAGGGAAGAGGATGTGCCTCATTTATTGATTACATCTTTGTCTCCGCATCACTTAAAAACTGCGTATCTGGGTTTAGTATTGGTTTCAGCGCTTTTAGTGATCATAATCCCCTGGCCTTATCCCTTGTTGACGCATGCCGCCACCAGGTACCCCAGAGTGTGGGGGGGGGGGTGGCTAGGGCTATGGATCAAGGCAGGAGGTTGCGATGGACACAGGTCAATGTCGAGGCCTTCTATAGATCTCTTATAAAAGAAGGTGAGCAGGTTATCTTAATGTGTTTAGATCTAGAAGTTGAAGGGGCAGAATTAGTTGAGGCTTTCAGGGGCGTCGCGCAAAAAGTTGACAGTTTGCTGAGAGCCCCAGCTTATAAGGTCAAAATGGACAACCAAAGATGGTTTGATCCACAATGCTCACGCACTCTAAGAGAGCTGAAAGCTGCCTTAAAGATCTCGCCAAGAGACAGGGACCGGGTGACCTTGTGCCGAAAAAAATACAAGTTAGCTGTCAAGGCACGCAAGGGTCAATTACAACTACAAGCTTGGGAAGACTTGACAGAGGCAATGGTATTAAAGGACTCCACTGCTTTTTGGAGAGTCATAAATAAGCCCTGTTTTCATGATGCTAACAAACCCTGGCTAAGCAATAACATTCTGCCGACGCAATGGCATGATCACTTTCAAGGGCTTTATAATTATCACCCAAGTACGAACCAGACACAAGAGCAGAACGTGGAGCAGAACATACCCCCACCTATATTTTCATTGGGCGAGGTAAAAATAGGTATTGAAGGTTTAACCAAGAACAAGGCCCCAGGCCCAGATGGGATTCCACCCGACCTTTTTTTAAGCAATGTAGATTTATGGGCGCCCATCCTGACTAGAGTCATAAATGCAGCTGCGGACACAGTAATGCCAGCATCTTGGTCCACAGCTACGATTGTCCCTATTTTTAAAAAAGGTAACAAGGACAGTCCACAATGTTATCGTCCGATCTCTCTTATTGATGTGTCAGTGAAGGTTTTAGGGCGGGTGGTTTTAAGCCGGCTGACAGATTGGGCTGAGGAGCATCAAGTTATAACTGATGTCCAATTTGGCTTCAGGCCAGGGAAATTTACCACCGATCAATGCCTCAACCTATATCTTATTTCAGCTAAATACACAGTGGTCAATCCAGGGACGATGTACCTGCCATTTATGGATCTGACAGCGGCCTTTGACAGAGTAAATCGTGGGTAACTATTGGCAATTATGGGCGGGCTCGGGGTGGACCCAAGGCTCATTAACATCTTAAAGTCCCTACATCTGAATACTACGGCTGCGGTCAGATACAGCCAGGATGGAAAAATAACAGAACCCTGCACGTGTTCCAGCGGCGTCAGACAGGGTTGTATACTAGCTCCCTTTTTGTTCACGCTATATATAAATGGTCTTGATCGCGCACTAAGTACCTTAAAGGTAGACACCCCTAGGATAGGTACTCGTGGGATTCCTGTTCTGCTCTACGCAGACGATGCAGTACTTCTCGCTCGTACCCCCAAAAGTCTGCAGCGCCTAATAGATGGTTTTGTGTCATTTATGGAGAATCTGGACTTGTCCCCCAATCTTGCAAAATCCTATGTTATGGAAGTGGGGAAGAAGCCAGGTAAATCGTATAATTACACAATTGGATCTCATTGTCTAGGAAAGGTACAGTCCTTTTCATATCTGGGGATTTTATTTGACGGCCGATTAAATTTTAAATATTTATTAGAAGAGAAATGTCGAGCTATGACCAGATGTATAGGATCAATAATGAATTTTGCATATAGGTTAGGACGCTGGTCCCCAGAGCAGATTTTGAGATTATATAGCTCCATGTGTTGTGCTAAAGTGCTATATGGAAGTGAGGTGTGGGGATTTATTGAGGCTAACCAACTGCAAATCGAAGAGAATAAGTATTTCAGGCGCCTGTTAAGAGTCCCCCAAAGCACGCCAGCCCACATTATCCATGAAGAACTGGGTGTTGGATACATCACGGATAGGATGGCAGTCAAACCCCTAGTCTGCTGAGTAAAGATTTGGGCCAACGAGGAGGCGGCTTTAAGCAGGCAGGTTATAGAAGACTGTCTTTCCCTTGACCACGGGCTAAAAATCCCCTGGCTAAAATATGTGAAGGAGTCCTTGGAGAAAATGGGATGTGCAGATTTATTCACTAATCCTTCTAAAATGAGCATGCAGGATAAGGCCTTGGTCAAGGATCGGATCTTCAAGTATGCTTCCATGCTCCGGGAAGACAGAGAGTTAGCCAAACCTTCGGTGAGAGAACACCTAGCAGTTAAGTCTACTGAGGGCATTGAACCATACCTGTCTTGTATAAGCGGTGCCCATGATAGATTCTTGATGACCCGGTTCAGGCTAAACCTTTTGCATCATGTATTAGCAGAGCCGGCAGGGTTTACATTGTCAAAAATGAAGGGGCCCTGTGGCTGCGACCACAGGTCTCCACAGGACACCCTTCATTTCGTCCTATTATGCCCATTTTATTCACACCCCAGAAGTCTTTTTCTGAAGGGTATTTTAAAGAAAGCCAGATTCAGACAAGCGCGTGTTGCCTTGTTATTTTTAAAATTGGCCCCAGATGTTTTTACACTTTTTTGTATCACTAATTTTTTAAGGGCTGCTTCCAAATTAAGGATCACAAGGGGCAGCGGAAGTCCATAGATTTCCTGCTTGCCATTTATTTATACTGTTTTTTAAAATGTTTTTTTTGTAACCTTTTAATCGTGGTGTAGTATAGGCCCAATCCAAGTTTGAAGATGAATTAGAGGGGTGAGGGATAGTTCTTATGTGATGTGTAAACTCCTTATTTACTGGTTGAAGTTGTATTATGTAGAACCCAGATTGATGAACTGTTTTTAAAGTCTGTATCTGTAACCTTTTTTTTTCTTTTGACATATTGTATCTTTTATGGTATTTCTATATGCCGATTAAAGATTGTATTATTATTATTATTAGTGCATCAGGAGTGTCGGTGGAGTCCCGCTTTGGAGCTTTCTCCAGTAGATGTCCTAACTCTGTGAACAAGTCTTGTCCGGACTGGGATAGCGTCAATGATGCTTGAGACATCTTCCTCTGATTCCCCGATGCCACCGGTACCTGTCAGTGGAGCAACTTCCAGACCATCTCTACTGTAGGATACCTTTGTGCTGCAATGTCCTTGAGGCCCTTTTCGCTGGGTTGCCACGGGACTGCGTGGACTGTGCAGGGCTGCTTGTGGGCCGCCTTGGGGACCACTGCATGATCGCTGACAGAATCACAACTGGGTCACTTGTGCAAACCACAAGGGCGGATAGTATATGGTCGGGGTGCTCACCAACTTGTCCCATGTGTGGGTGGGCTATCAGATAGTCTCTGGACACTTGGTCTCTCACGTTGCCAGCGGCACCTCATTCTCTTGGTGCTTTGCAGGTGTATGGCTTCACCCCGGTGATGAGCTGCTCCTTCGTTGGATGGGGTGATGCACAGTGAAGGTGTGGTTGCCATTTGATGACCTGGACAACAGGTGGTGATGATTTTCATGGAGTAAGGGTGACTGGAGGGATTTCGCTGCCACATAGCTCAGTGTCTTTGCTGGTGCTGTTCTTCTTCCTTGGCATGTGCGGTTGCGAGCAGGGATGCTGTCTGTCTCAAGCAGCCAACACTTGGGAACTGACGGTAGCACTGGGAAGCATGGATTAAAGACACAGTTTGTGCTTGCAGGTGACGTACGTTTGGTTATCCTGCTATGCTGTCGCCAGGGACATCGCTGCGCCTCGGTGGCTGGCCTGTGTCTGTGGGGGCACACTCCGGTAGTGCCATGAGTCTTTGGTCTCTTCACCCTGTAATCATGTGCTCTTGCTTATATGTGGTCGTCCAGTCCTTCAGTGTGACAGGTCAGAGCACACGCTCTTCTCCTGTGTGACAGGTCTGGTCACAAACTTCTCCTTCTTCATCGGCTCTTGCTTGCAGTGTGGCATTTTGCCACGTGTCGTCAGTTCTCCTCACTGGGACCTCTTGCCAGCTCCATCGCGTTCATTGGACTGCACATCTTCTCCAGTCTCAGACCACTCACCGGTCCAGTCCTGTCTTTAGGACTGGGCGTCTTCTTGCACGTGCGTCAGCCATTTTGTGGATGGCACTGGAGGTAGGTGCACCTTCATGGATCTGGTCTGCAGCCTCTTCCATACCATTCTTCTCCTGGACAAGGTATTCTGGGTACAACTCAGGATCGCTGTGGGAGACAAGGGTCTCCTTTCATTCGGGTGGTGGCAGCTTGCCACTGGGGAACGTGCGACTCTCCTCATGCCTGTAACGGGCCAATGTGCAACACAGTCTTAAGGCAATGTGGGGTAGGACTCTCCCTGAACAGTCGTTGGCTCACTGTGGGGCAGTGCTAGTGCAGTTAGGGTGTTGTTAACTGCACACCCTAACTGCATTTAGGCCACGCTCGGCTTTTCCTCCCTTCTTGTCTTTGGGGAGTGATGGCGGTGCTGGTTATGTGTGTGGAGCAGATGGCAGGCAGCTCCTTACTTGTCTCGTTGTGGGGAGCAGTGCCAGTCTTCCTCCTAAATGGCATTAGCGGCAGCATCTCTTACGGGCACCTGGCGGGCAACCAGGCCCTTTATATGGCTGACATTGTCTCTGAGGGTGCCCTCAGCTGGCTCCCTGTACGTCTGGGTCTTCTTTCCTCATGGACCTCTCGCTGTTTGCGTCCCTTCCTCAGGGATCTTCTTGGTGCTCCGCTCCCTGGATGTAGGGTCACCTTTCTTCCGTTTTCTCTTTTTCCCTTGAGGGCGTAGTGTTTACGCCCCGAGACTATGCCATTGTGGCACTGGGTCATGCTTAAGTGGATGTGTGCTTGGCATTGTTGGTCACTTTGCATGACATACGCCTAGTCGGGCCAAATGGTGGCCATTCTGTGCTGGGGATGGCCGGCTGGGCAGTGGTGGAGCTATTGGACAGTCTCTCTGCGGGCGTCCTCTGCTGGTGTCCTGCGTATCCATTCCCCTCTCCTGCGGTGGTGGTGACGGACAGCCTTTTCTTAAGCTTTGCTGCTTTTCAGCTTGGCTGCTTGGGTGCCTTTGGTTCCATTACTTTGGCTGGACAGTTCTTGGCCATTTGTGGCATCATGGCCATGGCTTTCACAACATGTTTGCCAGAATTCTTGGCTGGGTCAGCTTTAGGCATCTTGGTGCTCTTTGCTGCCACAGCTCTCTTCATCTGAGCTGCAGCCTTTTCAGGGGGCCATGTGTGCCTGCACCTGCTTCTTCGAGTGAGGTTTAGGGTCCTCACAGGCTTGTGACAATTGTGGGGCCTTTTCTTAACGACCTGAGCTTACTGGGGTGTAATGTGGTGGTTGATCTACCAGATGGCGCTGCAGCCACTTTACAATGCTGCAGTAGCTTTCCTAAGGCTGGTGGTCGTGCTGCTGGGACAGCTTGTGGCCATAGTCTCCCTCCTGCCAGTGGGGTGATCACAGTCCTGCTTGCCAGGCAACTGGACCTTCTTCAATCAGCGCTTGGTGCACCAGGGATTGGGGGGAACATGCCAGATGGCAGGGCAGCATGTCCCTTTCATAATCTTAGCCCGGTCGGGGCTGCTGCGTGTATAGGGTGTTGTTGCACTTCATCTTCCAATGTGGCCACTGCAACAGCTTTCCTGGGGCTGCGGGTCCTCAGCTTGTGCAGCGACTGAACATTCACCATAGGAGCGGGGCCAGTCCCAAGGCCAGCAGATTGCCACGCCCACTGAACTTCAGGTAATACAGCCGCATTTACACAGGGCCATCAGTGTGTCTGACTGTTCTGGGCTTGGCCGCGGGGCATTACAAGGGCCACCTTGTTTGATCACCTGCCTGGCTCTGGCGCATTCAACGGCCGCTCCATGGTACCGTGACAGCTCCTTCCCCTCCACAGCAGCCTCTCTCACACTGCAGGCTACGTGGGGCTACAGCTGCAGACGGGGGATCCTCAGATGCCTGGCCTCGGGACACCACAGGCACGGGACGGTTGCGATGCGGCAGGCGTATTTAGGCAAGCGTGGTTTGACTGTCTCTGCTGTACCTTTCCCTCTCAGCACTTCTACTCCAAGATGACAGGCGGCATGCAGCAGCCACCCCGCAGTCAGCAGTCATGTACTACTCGCGCTCCAAATTTCAGGAGCTGTCACTGTGTTCAGTCTGCCTTGTCGGGAGAGCGCTTCTCCCTCCTTTCCTCTCAGGACAGATGGCGGCTGATGGGCGCTTCAGCAGGTGAGGGGGCACTACAGGGACAGGATATGTCTCAGCGTGGGCAGTTCTTACTTTTCATATGCACTGACACTTCTCACTTGCTGGCTCTTCACCCCCTCCACTGTTTGCGCAGTCTTATTTCTGCCCACGTGGGCATGGCCAGAACGGAGAAGGCCTCTCATCGGAGGGTCAGCAGCATGGTACTAGCTGCAATGCTTCCCCTCCCCGTTGTATTTTCCACTGAGCTCATGCAGCCGATGCGGTCATCAGTACGGTTTCAGGAGCATCAACATACAGGCAGCTGCAGAAGCCTCACCGAAGGTCTCCAGTGTAAACTTTGTGCGGCCTTCTCGCCTTGCATCAGTCATATCAAGTTAGCAGTAGGTGCTGGGGTGAGTCTCAGACTCTTGCCACTCTTCCCCCCACACCGAACTGAAGAACTGCCGCCAGCCAGCACACGGGGTCAGACCCGCTCATCGCCATTGTAGGATCCTTGGCCCTAGGCCAAAATGCTGCAGTAAGGATGACACAGACTCTAGCATATGGTACTAAAAAACTGGCCATGAGCATGTGCACTCGGACTCTTTTATTGGGAGCGTCACCTGACCGGTCACGCCTGTGTTGGATGGGTGTGGGGTGGATTGGCCAGCCTTCAAAGGAATGGCTGGTAGACCAGTGCCTGTTGAGAACCTAGAACATGTCCAGCAGGACACTACAGGGCCCTTTACACCCCTCAGTTCAGAATCAGAGAAACCCGATACTCTTTATTCAGTTGTACTTCGAGAAAAATTTACTTGCAGTGGTACCTCCTGGGTTCACGTCTGGAGGTGGATGTGCAGTTATACGGTCCTCTTTGCCATTTTTGTGCACCCCCTGTTTATTTCAGTTTTCTTTTATGGACCACTTTCAGTTGTGGTGCAATTTCATCCGCTAATTCAGTCACACTGGGGGAGTTTTGGAGGGAGGCTGAGTTTTTCCTTCTGAAGATTTGATATAGATGCTTATCCTCCGCTTGACCTTCTGTGCCCCTCTGCTGTTTCTCTAAAGAAGTCGCTTAGACTAAAAGTCCCATCCGTATCAGCCATTGTGCCTTTTTTGGTCTTTGCCTCTCCTTTCCATTAGCTTTCTCTTAAGTTAGACTTCTTTTTTGCTCTCCTTAACATCTGTTGCTGAGCTGCTATGGAGTGACTCGCCAATTGCAACAGTGTGCATAGTGATCCTCAGCAGCTGCTTTCCTAGGCTTGCAGTTTGCAACTCTTTAATCCACTTCTCAATCAATTGTTGAGTCTCCACCAGGGGATTGGTATTATGTTTTGTAACCATACTACAGCTGCCAATATTGTTTGGTGGCTTGGCTTCCAGTGATTTATCCAGTGATGTATCATGTCCAGGAGGCGCTGTAACTTTATGCCAGAACTAAGGTGCACCACTTCAGGTATTGCGTTGATGGTAGGCTTTGGATCGATTTCTTGGTCCTCTCTCTGATTTATAGCTACCCCAGATTGTCCTGTTCCCTTGGATACTAAAGAAGGTATGAAGCTGGAATGGTCGCCTGCAGGTGTAAGCTAAGGAGCGGCCAGAGGACTGGTGTTTGTCTGTTTCCAAACTTCAAGTTTAGTTGGTTTCATGGCTATAGCTTCCAGTATGAGTTGTAAAAGGTTGGTATGATGGTCATTACCTCATGCTACATTCTCTAATAGATTGAGCACAGAACTCAACATCCGTTCTAGCGAGAACAAGGATCTAGAGATTATATCATCTTGGCCAGCATTACAGGGAGAGCTCTCAGTGATCATGTTCTCAGAGTAGAGGGGCCATAAAGCTGCCAACCATTGTCTCATTTATATAGAGGTGTTAATATTTGATAATCCTTCCATCTTTGTTGGTGAGATACCAAGTCCAGAGACAGTCACCCTGGGGTTAATTGTTTGAACAGAAACATTCGGCAGTGTAAAGTCACTCTGCAGTAGCAAATTCAATAGTGAATCCTCTGGAGACAATATGCCTGGGTTTGTTTGAGATACATTCCTACACAAACTTGCTGCCCTAAGTAAGGTAGCAACCATCAGGGGAAGAACAATAAGGGATGGACTCTCGGGTGCTCTGGTGGTTGTTTCTACATGGTCCTTCAGAGGTTAGGCAGTTACTAGTTTTCCTCTGCTCAGCACAGATTTGTCTAGGGTTTCTCTGTTTAAGTCAGACTTTGCTGTTTCTCTTACCACCCTTGCAGGCAACTTACTCCTGGTGTTTAATATATAGTGCATATGAGGCAAGGAGTGGTTGTAAGTATTGGCGTGGCTAATGGTGTGTTTATTTTTGGACTGATGTTGATGGCGCCAGCCTGCCCTACTTTTTGGCGCTATTCGTGTCTCATCGAGATCAATACTAGTCCTGTCCACTGCCAGCATGTTGCTCAAAAGAGGCTCAGGTGGGAGTGCACTTTCATCAAAAAGGGGCTCCAACTCCTTCCCTTTACCCCCTCCCCCCCTTCTTCTTTTGTCAGCCTGCTCACCCCCACATTACGGAAATCGGGGTGTTTTTTCTCACACTGGAAATGTAAGTACAAGAGGGTAATAGGCTTTTGCTTTTCTCTTGGACTATGGTAATTGAATCCAGGGCAATATCTGTTCTTCTTTCCAATGGGTCTGATGTGCCTGTCTTGCTGTACCAGGAGAACGCCCCTGATTGCTTATTTTATTCAGGAGCTGGTATTTGTATTGCCCCCTTTAGTTTGACATGTTGGAATATTTAGGTGACAGTGGCATTAGTTTGTTATACAGGTGTAGAGATCTTTGGGGGATTAAAACATGCTCTTGTGCTTTTGTAATGGTCATACCTTTACCTTTCACAAGCTATTGATGACGCACTGTATGACACTACATGGCAATATATGGCTGTATACTAGTTAGAGGGGATATACGCCAGACTACTTGAGATGAAGCCAAATTTGCACTGCGAAGGTTGGGCCAGGTCGAGGATAGATAGTCTGGATTGCAGTCTGTAGATAAATTGCAGCAAGGTTGTATGGGCCACCAGCCGAGCAGACACGTGTCTGTTCACAGCACGAGCACACCGCCACCAACCGATGTTTACACCTCCGTACAAATTAAAACGTTCTATGGTTTCCAGGGCTCAATTTGCGTGTCTTGGGTGTTTTTTGGAAGCCCAGGAGCCCTGTAGACAGGTCCCCATTTGCAGTTTCAATAGTGGGAATAGTAGCAATGGTGGTAGCAGGAGTAATAGTAACAGTGGACAGCAGCCTGGCAACAAGATATTGCAGGCTTTTCAATGACCTCTCCACAATCTTGCAGCAGTCTCTCCACAGTCTCTCAGTGCTCAATGCCTCAGGCCCACGATCTTCAGGCAATCAAGGGACTGAGATCACTTGCAGAACTGGTGCATGGCAGGTACACCGGCCACATTTTAGAACAGCAAGAAGAAGGGGCAATGATGAAAGTGTGGCCTCCATGCCTACTGATATGTTCTCTAGCTCTATTATCTTCTCCCGATTGCTTTTGGCTGTGAAGATAGTGGAGGGGAAGGAACAGGGGGAGGCCGGACGGCTGGAGGGGGGGTCCAGAAGGAGAGAGGGCAGACAGGTAAGCGGCAAATGAACGTACAAGCAGCTGCGCACCCTTAGGTCCCTAATGACTGCAAGCCGCACCAACCTAATGCTGGCTGGCCACTTCGGCGCACCACAGGTGTTAGTAGTGCCTAATGTACTTACCCCTTTGCTTGTGTTCGGTGTCTTTTCTTTATGAACAACAAGTGGTTCTGTCAGGTGTCACAATTCTGTCATGAATTGTGAAAAGATGCTATTTACTGAGCATGAATATTGAGGGTCAAGGACTGATCCCTAACAGACAGATTAAGAGTGCGTGTATAATTTCGTACAAGCCTCTGCACTATGTACTTCCTATTGTCCATAAAACACTACACAAAGAGAGCAGTTCATCAATGACATGTATTGTTAGGCTGTCCACAATACATAAAATGCATACAATACATAAAATGAAACTGACATATATCACATGAAAAATCAAAAATTCACAGTGTTCACATATACAGACATGAGGACATAGAAAACACATGTAGTGAAATGTCCACACTTATGAAGTACAAGGTATCCTTGTATTGCTTCTTTTTATATTTGTAGGATGGCTGACTCAGGACATATATATTCATGTCAACGTTTCGACCCTCCAATTGCTTGTTAATGGTAAAACATCTGTGCTCAGGGTCAGGCTCAAGGTCGGACCGGTCTTAGGCTGTCAGGCTCCACCTCTTATTCCTCTGATGGTTTGCAGCCGCTTGCAGAAACTAGGTTTTTCCTTTCTTCCTTCCCCACATGTCCCCCGTGGTCCACTCTTCTCCTCAGCGACTCGGTGCCTTGGCAGTTCTGCATGTCTGTGTCAACATCTCTATGCGTTTCCTCAACATCCTCTCTCTGCGTCTCTTCAACGTCCTTCATTGCCCTTCACAAATCCTGGGCTGGGTCAGGAGAAGGGGAAGCCTGTAGTAGGAGGACAGGAGGCGTTCTAGATGGGTGGAGATATTAAATGATGCCAAGTTAGATATAAGTAGGAGGACTGGAGGTGTTATAGGGAAATGGAGGATCATTTCAATTTCACTTCGTCTGTTCTCAGGGGTATATCTCAACCCCTTGATCACTGACTTTCATGTGAGAATCTACACTTTCCAATGATATCTCTCTCTAGAGGATCTCCGCTTGGCAATCGCAGCAGAAGTGCAAATACCAAGCAGGGATCCACCCACTAGACATCAGGGAGTAGGTTTAGGGGCAGAGCCCCCTTACAATGGGCTAGTGCTCCCACCCCAGTCAAAAAATTACTTCTGCCCCCTGAGGCAGATAATAAGTATTTACCTCCAATCTGCCCTCCCAAAGGGAGAAAGTTCACTAGACACCAGGGCGTACTTTTTTTGAGGGGGGAGCGCCCCCCTTGGCAATGGACAATTCACCTCCTACCCTCTGACAACTGCCCCCCCAGGTGCAGATAGGTGGGTTGTGCCTCCAATCTGCCCACTAGACTCCGGGGATTACTTTTTTTGAGGGTTAGTGCCCCCCCTGGTGATGGGCTAGTACTCCCCCCTCCCTCAATCCACAAAAGTCTTTCTGCCCCTTGGGAGCAAATAGGAGGGTTTTACCTCCAATATGCCCCAGGGGGGGTAGAAAGCCCAGTAGAAGCCATGGAGATTTTTTTATGTGATAAAAAGGGGTGGGAGCGGCCCTGCACGGGATCAGGACCCCATCTCAACTTATATTCAGTCTTTTCTGCCCACTGTGGCAGAGAGATTTTGACCTTTGGGAGGGGGATATAAAGCTCACTGAATTCCAGGAATATGTTCTTCAAAATAATGGGTGGGGTCTGGCTCATTTTGACATTAGGCCCAACCTGCATCCCACAAGACTCGACCCAGTTTTATCAAAGGCTTACATTGCACTTGTGTCACACAAGTCATAGATTTACTATGCCACGATGAGCACATTGCGTGGCTCTGCGTGGCATAATAAATCTTGCGTAACGCAAGGCAGCGCAAGTCGCTACCTTTCATTACTCTGCGTGCAGATGGCATCCCATGGTGCAGCATGGGTGTTCCCAAGCATCCACTCACGGTCTTTGGTGGATTCCCAGAATTACTAAGACTAGTAAACCAGGGAATGCAGTAAAATGCCATGTCTTCCCAGGTGAGACGTAATGAGAAGAAATATGTTTATTTCTCATAATTATTTCCTCTTTCTTCATGTGCTGCATTCTGCAGCACGCATAGAAAAAGGAAAATGCTTCTTTGGATTGTTTTTGTGCAGGAGGTGAATGTTCCTGCACAAAACAATCCTGGCTGTAACACAAGCACCCTTGCTTCATGGCGAGGTGCCTGCATTAGCCTTTGGCAGACACAAATGTGCCAGCGCAGAGAGAAAGCAGGAATGCGCCATATGTTAGTAATTAACACACATTCCTGCTCTCTCCATTTGACGCAGCGCAGTGCAGCAAGTTGTCTTGCTACGTTGTACTGAGTCAAATGTTAGCAAAAATGCTCAACAGTCTTTCAGCACCTCTGGGGACAAATGCATCTCCATCTGTATGGCAAGAAATAGGTATTTTGACATTTTTGGGGCATTGCTTTTATATATGGGCCAACAGAGAGGTGCTAAATTTAACTATTGTGAGAAGTTGGCCTGGTATATGCTGTCCACTAATTATAGTGGGCACCTTGCACCAGTCCAAACAACCCCTTATTGGAGATAGGTTAAAGACAACCTTTATTGAAAGCTATCCTAGTGGTAGCTATGGAGAGCAGCCTTCAGGCTAAGTCTTGAAGGAATGTAAAGCAGCTTGTTTTACCAGTCTATAATCTCTTGACTGACCAAATGAAAGAGGACCACACCAGGTATATAGTCAAAATATATGTATTTATTGCTAAACACACCCCTCTAGTCTCTTTATGAGGCTAGAGTTCGAAGTACATAAGTTATAAGTCAGTTATCAACAGTAATAGCACAAATACACGTTTGAGCCCTAGGGGCGTACTCAAACCATATACCAATAAAGTGGTATAAGAACCACGACTGAGCTAGACACAAGGCCTAGAGCCTGTAGAAGTTCTTGGACCACAAGGAACCACCCAAGGTAGTGACACAGGGGACCCACGGGGGACGCGTGCAGTGTGATAACACAGCCGCGAATCGCTGTTGACGTCTATGGGGAAAGTCGCGGTTGGAATTTTAAAGAAAAGGGACACTTAGAGGAGGACTTGGAGCAAACCCTTTCAGAACTGGGTCGTTCTAGAGTCTATACCCACGGGAGCACCGGAGTACTCGTGTTACCTCACCCAGGAAGCCGGGTGCATAGGTGTCTTTCGGGGTCGGGTTTCGTTGCCGATTTCAATGGCGATCTGCTGCAAGGTACTGCTGGCGACCAAGTCGAAAGTGTTCGGGTGGATCCAAAGGTGGATCGGAGATCTGAAGAACCTGAAAGCAGAGGGGACAGAGTCTGGGTCACTAGCCAGTGACCAGGAAGGCGATGAGCGGATGCCCACCGATGTCGGGTGCTTCAGGTAGGTTGACGGTCGTCTTGACTCTTCAGCCACGAGGTCCAGGAGGTGTCGACGACAACCAGGAGCTGGATTCGAGCTGTGCCACAACGTTTGTCGAGTGCTGAGGTGTTGGCGACTGGATTGGACCCAACAAGCCTTGGCAACGGCAAGTCTTTTGGAAATAGAAGAAGGACGGTGGTGCAGACCAGCAAGGTCTGGGGGACTCACCCAGTGAGGGTAAGTCAGGGCACGCCTGGAGCAATCAAGGAAGTCCAAGCAGGATAAGATTGGCCTTCGGGAGGGCCTACTAGCCAACAGACTAGCAACCGCAACGGAGCCTCGAGTGGACGCACTTGGAGCTGGCTCACGGGACACTCGTGGAGTGGAGGCCAGTGATCTTCGGTGCAGTTGGTGCTGGAGGAGGGGGCTACTCGAAGCCCAAAGCACAACTTCGTGGGAGCCCAGGAAGAGGATGCACTTGCAAATGTGCTTGGTGTCCAGGGGTCAAGGTTCCACATTACCCACAAAAGCTACGGGCCTCAGCTTTGCTGGGGACTCAGGGCAGCCTCGGTGAAGTCTGGAAATCCACCTCTGGTGATGCAAAGACTTCGGCGTCCGGCGGGAGCTTCGGCGATGCAGACCGGACAATTGCTTCTTTGGTGCCTGCCAAGCAGGGGAGTCACTCCTTGACCCCAAGGGAGATTCTTCAGTCCTCTAATCTTACAGTAGAGCGTCGAAGGTCCAGGATTCTGTGTCAGAGTTTCGTCCAGGTAAATCTAAAGTCCTAAGGACTGGGGTCCCATACTTATACTAAGGTAGGGGGTTGGACATACTCTGGGGACCCACCTATGGGAGGGTCAAGGCAGATGGGTGGTTACACCCCTTTCCCTTTGTCCAGTTTCACGCCAGAGCAGGGGCTGGAAGCCCCTGAGCCGGTTTGAACTGGGGTATGCACAGGGACACCAAATGTGCCCCCAGTGCAGGACTTCAAAGCACCAGAGAGTGCTCCCGCCCAGCCCCATTACACACTATCCTGTCTGGGGAGGTGGTTACACCTCCCTGGGACAGGAAACCTATTGTCCAGGCCTCCCCTGCTGGAGTTTCGGTCAGCAGCAGGAGGCCAGACTCGTGTCTGTGACAGCGGCATCCATTTTGTGATGCCAGGGCTTGGAAAGAAGTTACCGGGCAGGCCGGTGGGTACATGTCTCTCCCTCTAGAAGGGTGGAATGCTACCCCCGCCACCAGAACTGGCGGGGGGGGGTAGTATTCCAAGATGTTTGACACCAAACACGACATGTTTCCGTGGAGCCATCCCAAAGTTAGCATTTAACGCGGGGTTATAATGCGCTTAAGAGTATATGGTCAGGCTGCACTACAAACAGCATCAGAGAAGGGTCTCCGAACGCTGCAGAGGGGCCCTGCTCATGCAGGGGCACCCTCTCACATAGGAACCACGCACTCTGCCTTCAGGATTGATAAGGCCTTCCATAGGAGTGACTTATAGGTTTATATGTGTGTATGTATATAGTGATATAGGTAACCTATATCAAGGTAAGGGGTGCATGCACCACCTTACCCAGGCTACAGTAGCAGACCTGTGGTGTCCTTTTGGTTGGCCTTCCAGGGGTGGCACAATACATGCTGCAGCCCCTGGTAGGCCTCTGAGGTACCTATGCCCTGGGTACATAGTATACCATATACTAGGGACTTACAAGGGCACTCCAGATTCCAATCAGAGATGTGCCTAAGGCACATTTTAGAGAGGAAGCAGCTAGGCAGGGCTTCTGATTAGCAGGGCCCCAGCCAGACTAAAGTCGAAAAACAGTGAAGCATCAGCAAAAAGTGGGGGTACCCATGTGAAGCAGATCCTACTCTCCTACACAACCCCTCCCAAATGTAGGGACATTAAACTAACCTTGCCCAGTTAAGTCTTCATGTTCTAAGTGGAAGTACCTAGAGAGTCCATCTGCATTGGCATGGTTACTCCCAGGTCTATGTTCCACTGTGAAGTCCATCCCCTGTAGGGAAATGGACCACCTAAGCAGTTTGGGGTTTTCACCCTTCATTTGTTTTAGCCATAAGAGGGGCTTATGGTCTGTTTGAACAAGGAAGTGAGTACTAAACAAGTATGGCCTCAACTTCTTCAGAGCCCAGACCACAGCAAAGGCCTCCTCTCAATGGCTGACCAACGTTTCTCTCTAGGTGTCAGCCTTCTGCTAATAAAAGCTACTGGCTGATCCTGACCTTCTTCATTCAATTGTGACAGTACAGCCCCTACCCCCAATTCAGATGCATCTGTTTGGACAATGAACTTCTTGGAGTAATCAGGACTCTGTAGAATGGGAGCAGTGCACATGGCCTGCTTTAGGTCATCAAATGCCTTTTGACAGCTAGCTGTCCACTGAACCTTTTTGGGCATTTTCTTGGAAGTTAAGTCATTCAGGGGTGTCACTATTGATCCATACCCCTTGACAAATCTCCTATAGTACCCAGTCAGGCCTAAAAAGGCTCTCACCTGAGTCTGGGTAGTGGGAGCAGCCCAGACCATGATGGTCTGGATCTTGCTCTGCAAGGGTTGAACCTGGCCTCCACCCACAAGGTGGCCCAGGTACACAACCTGACTCTGCCCTATCTGGCACTTGGTGGCCTTGATAGTCAGGCCTGCTTTCTGCAGGGCCTGTAAAACATTTCTGAGGTGGACCAGGTGATCCTCCCAGGTGGAGCTAAAGACAGCAATATCATCTAGATATGCTGCACTATAGGCTTCCAGACCCGTAAGGACTGTATTCACCAACCTCTGAAAAGTGGCAGGTGCATTCTTCAGACCAAAGGGCATCACCACAAATTGATAATGCCCACTAGGGGTTGAGAATGCTGTTTTTGGCTTTGCATCATCAGCTAGTCTGATCTGCCAGTAGCCAGCTGTCAGGTCAAATGTGCTTAGATACTTGGCTGAGGCCAAAGTGTCTATTAGCTCATCTGCTCCTAGGTATTGGATGGGCATCAGTCCTAGTGACTGCATTGAGACCCCTGTAGTCCACACAAAACCTCATCTCTCTTTTCCCACCATTGGTGTGAGGTTTTGGCACAAGGACCACTGGACTAGCCCAAGGGCTATCTGAGGGTTCAATAACTCCCAAATCCAACATTTTCTGGACTTCTGTCCTGATACAGTCCCTGACATGGTCAGGTTGCCTATAAATCTTATTTTTAATAGGCAGACTGTCCCCAGTGTCCACTTCATGAGTGCACCAGGTGGTCTGACTGGGTGTCAGTGAGAATATGTGTCTGAACTGATTGAGCACCTGTCTACAATCAGTCTGCTGCTGGGTAGTGAGGCTGCCTGCCAAGGCTACACCATCCACTGACCCATCATCAGGGTTCTGTGAGTGCAGGTCAGGGAGTGGGTCACTCTCTTCCTCCTGTCCCTCATCAGTAGCCATGAGCAAGCCCATGTCTGCCCTGTCCACATATGGTTTTAACCTGTTGACATGAAGAACCCTGTGGGGACTCTTGGGTGTTCCTAGGTCTACTAAGTAGGTAACCTCACCCTTCTGTTCAACAATGGTATGGGGTCCACTCCATTTGTCTTGGAGAGCTGCTGGGGCCACTGGCTCCAACACCCACACCGTCTGTCCTGGCTGGTAAACAGTCAGTACAGCCTTTTGGTCATGCCAGGCTTTTTGAAGTTCCTGGCTAGCCTCAAGGTTTTTAGTTGCCTTTTTCATGTATTCAGCCATCCTGGAGCGGAGACCAAGTACATAGTCCACTATGTCTTGCTTTGGGGGCTTGAGAGGTAACTCCCATTCTTCCTTCACCAAGCACAATGGACCCCTGACAGGGTGACCAAACAAAAGTTCAAAAGGGCTGTAGCCAACCCCCTTTGAGGCACCTCCCTGTATGCAAATAAAAGGCAGGGCAAGAGTATGTCCCATCTTCGCCTAAGCTTTTCTGGGAGCCCTTTAATCATGCCCTTCAAGGTTTTGTTGAATCTCTCAACTAAACCATTGCATTGTGGGTGATAGGGTGTGGTGAACTTGTAAGTCACTCCACACTCCTTCCACATTGCTTTCAAGTGTCCAGACATAAAGTTGGCACCCCTGTCTGATACAACCTCCTTAGGGAAGCCCACTCTTGAGAAAATTCCCAGGAGGGCTCTTGCCACCACAGGTGCTGTAGTGGTCCTAAGGGGAATAGCCTCTGGGTACCTGGTGGCATGATCCACTACCACCAGGATAAACCTGTGCCCAGATGCTGTTTGGGGATCCATGGGACCAACAATGTCAATCCCCACCCTTTCAAAGGGAACCCCCACAACAGGTAGTGGTATCAGGGGGGCCTTTGTAGTGCCACCTGCCTTGCCACTGGCCTGCCAGGTTACACAGGAGCGACAAAACTCCTTGGTGTCTTCAGACATGTGGGGCCAGTGAAAGTGAGGGACAATTCTGTCCCAAGTCTTGTTCTGGCCCAGGTGACCTGCTAAGGGAATGTCATGGGCTAGGGTCAATAGGAAGCCCCTGAACTTCAGAGGTATAACCAACCTCCTGGTGGTACCAGGCTTGGGGTCTCTACACTCTGAGTACAAGAGTCCATCATCCCAATACACTGTATGGGGACCACTAGCTTTCCCAGCAGCCTCAGCAGCAGCTTGCTGTCTGAGGGGTTCAAGAGAGGGGCAGCTCTGCTGCTCCTGGCTCAGATCTGCCCTGGAAGGGCCCCCTGTCCCCAAGAACTCAACCTGGTCAGGTTCAAGCTCCTCTGGGACAGTTCCTTCCTCAGGACTGAGATCATCCCCCTCAGGAGACTGATCTTCCTTCTGAGCCAAGGGGGAAGGCACTGCCTTTACCATACTACTCCTCTTCTTGGAGGACACTTGGTCCATTATTCCAGAATCCAAGGCCTGTTCAGTGTTAGACATTTTGGCTTGTGACCTGGTCACAGCAAACACCTCTGCAGGGATGCCCACCATTTCTGCATGGGTCCTGAGCTCCACTTCTGCCCAAGCTGAAGTTTCTAAATCATTGCCAAGCAAGCATTCAACTGGTAGGTCTGCACTTACCACAACCTTCTTAAGGCCAGTTACCCCTCCCCAGGAGAAGTTAACAACTGCCAGAGTATGGTCTGTTCTGACATTGCTAGCATTGGTCACTTGGTACATTTCACCAAGTATAATCTGCCCAGGATTCACAAGGTCTTGTGTCACCATGGTGACACTTGCCCCTGTGTCCCTAAATGCCAAAGCCTCTTTTCCATTGATTAAGGGCTGTTGCATGTACTTGCCCAGATTACTGGGACTCACAGAGGAGGTCACATCCATGCCTCCATCACAGACTAGGACAGCCTGAGTGAGTTCTCTGACTAGGTCAGAGCTCATCTCCTTACCCAGGGTCAACCCTACTAAACCCTTGGCTTGTGTACTCCCACCACCAACTGTAACTGTACTAGGGGGAACAGGTGCCTTAGGGGCATTGGTGGGGGCTGGAGTAGAGTCTTTGGACTTGGTGCAATCACTGGTCCAGTGGGTCTTTTGCTTACAGACCTTGCACCATTGTTTCTTTTGGCCTTTCCCTTTGTTAGACTGTGAATCCCCACCTGAAGAAGATTTTTGGGGGCCTTGTGAAGACTTTTGGTCTTTACCCTTCTCCCCACCCTTATCAGAGTTCTTAGAATCCTGCTTCTTTGGGTCACCACCTTGGTTCTGTACCTTCTGCCTCACCCTGGTTCTGACCCATTTGTCTGCCTTCTTTCCCAATTCTTGGGGAGAGGTCA
This sequence comes from Calotriton arnoldi, assembly GCA_963921515.1. Lineage (NCBI taxonomy): Eukaryota > Metazoa > Chordata > Amphibia > Caudata > Salamandridae > Calotriton > Calotriton arnoldi. The sequence goes on from CAWUFW010005666.1 coordinate 1,149,399, forward strand.
GATCAAAGTCCACCAGGTACTGATGCAACAGCTGATTTTTACAGTTATTAAGAATCTGCTCCCTCATGATAAGATTGTACAATCCTGTGAAGTCACACACCTTACTGCCCATCAACCAACCTTCCAGAGCCTTAGCAGAACAATCCACATAGTCTACCAAGTCTTGAGTCTGTGCTTTTTGGGTGTCTCTGAACTTTAACCTGTATTGTTCAGTTGTTAGGCCAAACCCATCAATCAGAGCACTCTTCAAGACTTTGTAATTGTCAGCATCCTCTTCTCTTACAGTGAGGAGCTTGTCTCTACCTTTGTCTGCAAAGGAGAGCCACAAGATTGCTGCCCACTGCTCCTGAGGGACCCTCTGTACTTTGCAGGCCCTCTCCAGTGCAGTTATCCATTTGTGGATGTCATCCCCACTTTGGTAGGGAGGGACAATCTTGCTCAGGTTTCTATGGACATAAGACCTTTCCCTATCTCTGGGGAAATTGCTGCCACCATGGGACTCTAGTCCCAAGTTTTTTCTCTCTCTGTAGAGATCTAGGGACTCCCTGTCTATAGCCAATTGCTGTTTTCTGAGTTCAAGCTGGGCTTGCTCATACTGAATCAGTCTCTTTCTCCTCTCATGAGAGGATTCTCTCCTATGAGAAGAGACAGAGGTCCCTATTGAGGTGTCAAAGTGGTTAGACTCCTGAGAAGGAGATCTAGACCTTCTGGGCACACTCACAATTCTTCCTGCAGGGACAAAGGGGAGGTCATTCTGATCCTCCTCCTCATCCACAGGAGGAATTGGGTTTTCCAGGTCAAGGTCATTTTCACCTTCCTGGCCAGTTTTAGAGGGGGGGTCCTGGGTGATTTCACCCCTGGCCCCTTCCTCATCTTCTGCCCCACCCTCTCTGTCTACCCCTTCAGACCCTAGGGGTCTGCTGAGATCATCAGCCAGTAACACCTCCTTCAGGTGTTGGGTACTGGCACTTTTGCCTGTCCTCAACTTCCTAGTATTGCATAATGCTCTCAATTCCAAGAATGGGAGTTTATCATACTTGGAGGGAAGAAGCCCACTGGCTTCTGGCAAGGACTCACTGGGTCCTGGCTTTGAAGACATTACTAGTGAGGTGTGGTGTATGCACTACCTACTCTAGTGTGGCCTACTAAACTCTCTTGAGTTGTAGAAAGGGTGTGCTATCCCTTAACACACAACTCTAAGGGGCATATTATCAAGAACGGCGATAAAATTATCGCCGCTTTAGCGGCAGAAAACTGCCGCTAAAGCGGCGATAATGGGCTTGATAATATGCCTCTGAGAATTCCAATAGAAGCCCATGTTGACACCAGAACATGGACTTCTATTGGAATTCTCAGGGCAAATTATCAAGCCCATTATCGCCGCTTTAGCGGCAGTTTTCTGCCGCTAAAGCGGCGATAATTTTTATCGCCGTTCTTGATAATATGCCCCTAAGTTCAGTAGAACTTACTGTATACTAAGCTTGATTTATATGTACCTTAGGTACCCTTAGTGGTTTTCAGTTGATCAATTCAATTGAGATTATCTGGTAAAACAATAGCAAGCTGGAATCCCACACGCTGCACACCAATGTGAGAAGTTGGCCTGGTATATGCTGTCCACTAATTATAGTGGGCACCTTGCACCAGTCCAAACAACCCCTTATTGGAAATAGGTTAAAGACAACCTTTATTGAAAGCTATCCTAGTGGTAGCTATGGAGAGCAGCCTTCAGGCTAAGTCTTGAAGGAATGTAAAGCAGCTTGTTTTACCAGTCTATAATCTCTTGAGTGACCAAATGAAAGAGGACCACACCAGGTATATATTCAAAATATATGTATTTATTGCTAAACACACCCCTCTAGTCTCTTTATGAGGCTAGAGTTCGAAGTACATAAGTTATAAGTCAGTTATCAACAGTAATAGCACAAATACACGTTTGAGCCCTAGGGGCGTACCAAACCATATACCAATAAAGTGGTATAAGAACCACGACTGAGCTAGACACAAGGCCTAGAGCCTGTAGAAGTGCTTGGACCATAAGGAACCACCCAAGGTAGTGACACAGGGGACCCACGGGGGACGCGTGCAGTGTGATAACACAGCCGCGAATCGCCGTTGACTTCTATGGGGAAAGTCGCGGTTGGAATTTTAAAGAAAAGGGACACTTAGAGGAGGACTTGTAGCAAACCCTTTCAGAACTGGGTCGTTCTAGAGTCTATACCCACGGTAGCACCGGAGTACTCGTGTTACCTCACCCAGGGAAGCCGGGTGCATAGGTGTCTTTCGGGGTCGAGTTTCGTCGTCGATTTCAATGGCGATCTGCTGCAAAGTACTGCTGGCGACCAAGTCGAAAGTGTTCGGGTGGATCCAAAGGTGGATCGGAGATCTGAAGAACCTGAAAGCAGAGGGGACAGAGTCTGGGTCACTAGCCAGTGACCAAGAAGGCGATGAGCGGATGCCCACCGATGTCGGATGCTTCAGGCAGGTTGACGGTCGTCTTGACTCTTCAGCCACAAGGTCCAGGAGGTGTCGACGACAGCCAGGTGCTGGATTCTAGCTGTCCCACAAAGTCTGTCGAGTGCTGAGGTGTTGGCGACCAGATTGGACCCAACAAGCCTTGGCAACAGCAAATCTCGTGGAAATAGAAGAAGGACGGTGGTGCAGACCAGCAAGGTCTGGGGGACTCACCCAGCAAAGGTAAGTCAGGGCACTCCTGGAGCAACCAGGGAAGCCCAAGAAGGATAAGATTGGCCTTCGGGAGGGCCTACTAGCCAACGGACTAGCGACCGCAAAGGAGCCTCAAGTGGACGCACTTGGAGCTGGCTCACGGGACACTCGTGGAGTGGAGGCCAGTGATATTCGGTGCAGTTGGTGCTGGAGGCGGGGGCTACTGAAAGCCCAAAGCACAACTTCGTGGGAGCCCAGGAAGAGGATGCACTTGCAAATGTGCTTGGTGTCCAGGGGTCATGGTTCCACGTTACCCACGACAGCTACGGGCCTCAGCTTTGCTGCGGACTCAGGGCAGCCTCGGCAAAGTCTGGAAATCCACCTCTGGTGATGCAAAGACTTCGGCGTCCGGCAGGAGCTTCGGCGATGCAGACCGGACAATTGCTTCTTTGGTGCCTGCCAAGCAGGGGAGTCACTCCTTGACCCCAAGGGAGATTCTTCAGTCCTCTAATATTAAGGTAGAGCGTCGAAGGTCCAGGATTCTGTGTCAGAGTTTCGTCCAGGTAAATCTAAAGTCCTAAGGACTGGGGTCCCATACTTATACTAAGGTAGGGGGTTGGACATACTCTGGGGACCCACCTATGGGAGGGTCAGGGCAGAGGGGTGGTTACACCCCTTTCCTTTGTCCAGTTTCGCACCAGAGCAGGGGCTGGAAGCCCCTGAGCCGGTTTGAACTGGGGTATGCACAGGGACACCAAATGTGCCCCCAGTGCAGGACTTCAAAGCACCAGAGAGTGCTCCCGCCCAGCCCCAATACACACTATCCTGTCTGGGGAGGTGGTTACACCTCCCTGGGACAGGAAACCTATTGTCCAGGCCTCCCCTGCTGGAGTTTCGGTCAGCAGCAGGAGGCCAGACTCGTGTCTGTGGCAGCGGCATCCATTTTGTGATGCCAGGGCTTGGAAAGAAGTTACCGGGCAGGCCAGTGGGTACATGTCTCTCCCTCTAGAAGGGTGGAATGTTACCCCCACCACCAGAACTGGTGGGGCGTAGTATTCCAAGATGTTTGACACCAAACACGACATGTTTCCGTGCAGCCATCCCAAAGTTAGCATTTAACGCGGGGTTATAATGCGCTTAAGAGTATATGGTCAGGCTGCACTACAAACAGCATCAGAGAAGGGTCTCCGAACGCTGCAGAGGGGCCCTGCTCATGCAGGGGCACCCTCTCACATAGGAACCACGCACTCTGCCTTCAGGATTGATAAGGCCTGCCATAGGAGTGACTTATAGGTTTATATGTGTGTATGTAGTGATATAGGTAACCTATATCACAGTAAGGGGTGCATGCACCACCTTACCCAGGCTGCAGTAGCAGACCTGTGGTGTCCTTTTGGTTGGCCTTCCAGGGGTGGCACAATACATGCTGCAGCCCCTGGTAGGCCTCTGAGGTACCTATGCCCTGGGTACATAGTATAACATATACTAGGGACTTACAAGGGCACTCCAGATTCCAATCAGAGATGTGCCTAAGGCACATGGAAACCATTTTAGAGAGGAAGCAGCTAGGCTGGGGTTCTGATTAGCAGGGCCCCAGCCAGACTAAAGTCGAAAAACAGTGAAGCATCAGCAAAAAGTGGGGGTACCCATGTGAAGCAGATCCTACTCTCCTACAACTATTACCCAACTTTCCGTGATGAATGGCAGCACTTTTTGAGCTCTGGTCATCGCCAACCAGGGAAACCTACCAAACCCAGGGGGATATTCAAAAGAACTTGCGCTAAACAACTCCAAAAAATGTTAACGCAACTTTACACATCGCAGTCTATCGTAGGAAAATAACCCTGTGACAACCTGGAATTCACAACACAGCGGTACCATGCAATAGTCTCCCGAAAACGCGGCCAATGTCCGCGATACAACCACCGCGACGGAGATAAAAACACAAACCCCAACACAAAAAACGTGCGATGAGCCCATTCGCGATGAGGAAATCAGCGATAAGCAGCGCCAGGCCTGCCATACACACACGTCAGGCGGGAATTCACTACAAAAGGAGAAAAAACACACAAACACAAAATGACCAACACCGAAGCACCATGGAGTCAGCCGGAGCAGGCGCAGAGGACGAGCGCAACCCCACAAGTACCCCGGACGACCAGCCCGGGACCTCGGTGACAGGGAAGGGCAAGGACAAGAAGAAGAGGAAGACGAAGTTTAGTCCGCAGGAGAATCGGATCCTGGTCACGGAGGTGATAGAACACCAGCAACAACTGTTCGTCGCCTCCAATGTGTCATTGGGCACCAAAAATGGATTATGGCGGGCCATCGTGGACAAGGTGAATGCCGTCGGATAGCACAAGAGGTCAATGGACGAGGTCAAGAGGCGATGGATTGACATCAAGCGCAAGACCAAGGAGAAACTCGCAGGCAACCAGAAGGCAGCAATGCAGACTGGAGGTGGGAGCCCAGCGCCACAGCTGGAGCTGGATGACATGGAGGAGCTGGTGTCGACAGTCATCAGTGTGGAGACTGTGGCAGGAGTCGGGGGACCAGACACTGCTCGACATGACACAACACCACAGCAACAGGGTGAGTAACCACCAGGTACTGGGGGGACAGGGGGAGATGGCCACAATGGCACACATACACAATCAAGCAGAGCACAGTGCACACCCACAATGACTCTGGATCATGGCCCTGAATCAACACACTGTCACAATGTACATTGCCATGCTGTCTGAATGTCAACATGTACCATGCAGCCACATACATGAGGACACATTGTAACACAGCATCTCCTCTTCACATTGCAGGGGCACCGTCAACGCCACCTGCAGAGCAGTCTCAGCCACTCTTCACTGATGACGAGGAGGACACCACCAGCATCGACACCCAAGCCATCCAAGACATCATGGAACTCATCCGCAAATCACCTCCAGGACCAGGGCAGCCCAGCTGCATCGAGGAGACCCCACCCACTCCACAAACCACCCAGCAGGAGGCACCCACAACCCGGCTGTCTCCCAAGACCCCCCCGAACAACACATGGCCTTCCAACGCCATGTGTTGGAGGTCCAGAGGGAGATGGCTGAGCAGGTGCAGGTGGGGTTCGACCTCATGGCTACCAAACAGGACGCCATCCATGGGTGTCTGAGTCCCATCAGGGACCACCTCCAGTCCCTAATGGACACGCCGCTCCATGGTCTCCATCGAGCCCTGGCTGACATCGCTGGAGTCATGACTCGGAGACAAGAACACCTGTCCGCTCAGAGTGGCTCCAGCGATCTCAGCCGTGAGATGGCACACATGCGGGGGCTCATGGAGGACATGGTGCGAATGGAGGCGGAAAGGATGGCAGCCACCGCTGCACATCAGCGAAATATAGCTGGGATCTACCATGCCCTGCAGGTCCTCATCATGGCATTGCTGCCACAAGGTGTGGTGCGGATGAATGCTGCTGCCCCTACACCATCCACATCTCCGCCCCCTGGTGTGTCCGTGCCTCACAGTGCGGCAGACGTTTCCACTCCGGCACCTGATGTGTCACTGCCACACAGTGTGGCCGAAAATCCACCTCCGGCCCCTGATGTGTCAGTGGCACACAGTGCTGCAGCCGGAACAGCACCACCCACAGGTGGGGCAGGGCACACATCCGAGGACGAGGCCATGGATGGCTTTGGGATCAGAAGGAGGCACTAGCATTCATTTCCGCCACCTGGCCTGTTGCTCCTTGGTGCCGCACATGGCCCCATGACCTCCCACTGACCCCCGATACACTCTGCGGCACTCACCTTGGACTGTGACATGGACTTCCATATCCTGTTTGGTGACCAATGACACGGCGACCAGACTGCGGCCTGTACTCTTCCTCTTCCGCTGTACTTGTCATTCCCCGATGGACTCTGGCTGGCCCTCCACAGGCCCATATTGTGAAGTGGGGTTGGCATGGCCCTGTACTGCTCCAGCTGCTAAACTCCACTGGATGTGCAATAAACATTCAGTAACACACTGCTGTGTCATGTCTTTCATCATTCAAGAATGAATGTGTGGATGAATGTAGGGTCAGTGATTTCCCTTAACGTCAATGATGCTCATCTAGTGGGATTCCAGTCACAGTGTGCTACGTTGCCGATTGCGTTGCGGGTACCGTAGACACCACAACAGGGACACACGCATTAGTCACTTCCTTGTCCGGACATGTACTGCACCACGCCAAGAGCCCCCGAGTCATTGTTGCAAGCCCTGCGCTGGTCCGTTGTGAATCACTGACATAATAACGAAGGTCAAAAAATCGACCTACAAAAATATCGCAACAAAAATATCGATGTCAATAATATCGACATCCTATCTACAACATGGTAAGTACAAAAATATCGAAAAAAAATATCGATTTCAAAAATATCGTTATCAAAAATATCGTTTTTTTTTGTTAAAAATAATATGTAAAATAAACTAAATAATACTTATAATTAAAATAAACATAGTTAAAAATATTTGATAATATTTAAAATTAATAAGTAACATATATAATTAAATAAAACATTAATTAAACATATACATATAAGATATAATATATATACTTACTTAATAATAATTTTGAATAATTATTGTAATAAATTATTAAAAAATATTATAAATTACAAATACATCTATACACATAAAACAATAACATAAATAAAAATTAAGGGGCCCATTAGGATGGCGGGCGGAAGCACCACCGCCGTGCTGGCGGATGCAAAACCCACAAGTTACCGTCCGCCCGCCACAGCCCACACGCCCGCACAATTAGGATGTGGAAATACAGCCAAACACCGCCCGCAAGGCAGCGACGCTGTCCGCCATCAAAGTGCGCCCGCCCACGTAGCGGCGCTGCCCAATGGAGACACACCGCCCGACGAAATCACGTACCGCCCGACGTACAAATTACGATGCCGCAAACAAACAGTTCCCCCGGCTAAGAGGCACCGCACATGAAAGCAAGGCGGAAAACCGAACGCACAGTACGGGTAGCAAAGAGGCGGATCCCCCGAGCATGAATCCAGCACTGCAGGCCCTCCCCATGCTCTACCTGATGCAGCACCTAGGAGTCAACCCACCGCGGAGACGCAGGTAGGCAGACACACAACAAGGGCACGCTAACACGACACAACACATCCACCACTGCACCCACACAAACAACACAGGGTCACAACCAAACACCACACACACCAGCACCACCCAGAACGCACATGTCACGTGACAGCCCTGCCACAGTCATGTCCCCAACCGGTAATTCACTGTCGCCAAGCTGACGTCACACAAGTGACCCGAACATGTCAGTGACGTCACGCCAAATTACAACAAACCCCTGTGTGCAAAACACGGCGAAGCACACAGCGGCGGCAACATCACACAGCAGAATATGGACCCCGTCGGCATAAGGTACGCCAGTACCACACAGAAACACCGATGCCACCCTGCACCCAATAACAAGACATGCAATACGTAACATCAAAGATACCGGGGACAGACAACAGGTGGCTCCAATTATAACACAAGGCCCAACGTATAGCGGAAACGCAGCCTACCGCCCACACACGAGAGAGGAGACAGCACAGAATGACCTTCCATTCCAATACCGAAACCACATCCCGACTAAACAAGCCGGAGAAAACAGCCATTGTCCCAAAAAAAGCCCAACACAGGCATGCAGAGGGAAGCGGCCACAGGGCAGATAGCGCACAACACCAAAGAACATTCAGAACAGAAAAAAGAAATGATAACACTCCCCCATGTGGTTCGCATGCAAGTTATCTGGAAGGAGTCAGACACCACTGACCTTGACCATTCTGAGAAGCATGTGGGATGAGGGCCCGTGTCCTCCGCACAAGCTAACATAACACAAGCCCTGCCTCCCTACGACCATTACAGAATTCCCAGCAACGTCGGATGTTGCACCCTGCAGACTGCACAGACAGCCGGACCACGCCATCACATCGGCCTGCAGCAAAATGGCACTTGCTCCACACCTACCCAACTACGCCGGTCAGATCAAGCTGTACAAACACAACCTGATACAGATATTGGGATGTGACAATCTGGCCTTGCTGAACGTAAGTTACCGACTAACTTACCGCATCGCATTGTTCAGCTGCGTCATCCCCGTCTTCTACTGTCGGAGGTATCCCTTCCACTATCCTGTGGATTTATGTCTCTCCAACCCGGCATGTCCAAGGGCGGACCTGCTACAACTATTCAACCCCCTGGACGTCCACGACAGGGTCTGTTCAGCCTATGGGGGCATGGCGTATGTGGCTACTATCAGACCCACACTGCAATGGGACCACTGTGCCTCCACACGATGGATCATGGATCACAGTTACATCGAATGTCATCCAACATGTCCCATCATGCTCCTACAAGGGACAACTTACGACCTACACCTTGACAGCCACCATCCGCTACATTGGATGGCATCCATGTTCACCACCAATGCCATGGAAGCCCTGCTGGAAGGTATCGCATACCTGACAACCTGTCAATTCGTCGTACCCCGCCGCTACACCCACAATTGAACAATGATGTCCCACACCGCACCCATGCTTGGCTTCCGCACGGACTGGGCAGTCACCAGAACAACAACCATACCAATCAACCTGCAACTGACACCACACCATCAACCACACTGCAATGACATCGGATATATTTGGGACATGCACCCTGCTCCTCATCACATCCAGTAACTCTGCATGAACAGGGGGAGGCAGAGGCATGGGATTTCTGTATGGCAACCACATGGACAGAACTGCACGTACAACCGTGCCATCATATGCATCCTGCGCCCATGACCAGACGCACCGGTCAGTGGACAGTAATCGTCCAACTGTAGTATGTGAGAGCTGTCACCTCACCTCCCCCTGAACTTCCGTGCCAGGACCACTGCATGGACAACAAGTGCATCCACCAACAACATGAGCCCAGTGACTGTGACATGTCCAGGAGCCACCACATCGCAACAACAAGTGGGACGCCGTGGCATGCATGTATGCCCATGCCCTGATGTCACCTCCACGCACGTGTGTATGAGTAACTATAGCAGCATACCTGGGACACGGAACTGAGATGCACCGTGCCCATGATGACAAGCGGACTGGTAGGCTAAATGTATACTGTCTGTGTCAAAGTCAGCAGCACCTCAGTAAACAGCAGACATACATTAGCACAGCAACGGCTAAGCAGTTGTAACTCTGAAGCCCACATCCCACAGCCAACAACTAATCACATGTACCCCTACACCCGATGCTATGTGTAATCATGCTAAGTACATCCCCCACATGCATTTCGCTGCCAGTAGTGTCCACTATACTGCATCACAGAGGACATATGTCCCAATACATGGCTTGAAGCAAAATTGTGTCTCTGCTGATTCATTTCACAAGTACGAATGAGAGAGGATGAGAGTGTGTGAAGTACACGGCAGTCGTGACATGACCATGTAGTCCACTGTAATTGGATGTCAACGCAAATGAGTAGCACAACTGTGGAAGACAAACATGTGTCATGTGAAGCGGGAGTCACGCATGGCTCAGGTGGGGGGTGTGACGGGTAGGTGCGCACATGCAATGTTGAAACACGCTGTGTTGGGAGGATTCAGGAACAGTACATTGCCGCTCTCCTTGGAATATGTAAAGACCACCTGTCTGGGGATGAATGTGAACTCGTGTGTGCACAACAGGCGGGTACACGAGCAATGCTGCATCAAGTGTAGACGTCAGCCCACCCTCCGTGGACATGATGGATACTGCTGTGCGTCTGCCAGGCCCTTGCCACGGCACTCACATCCCCTGTCGAATAGGTGTATACCCAACATTGTCCACCTGCGCAGGCAATACAGGACACGGGATGGCAGTGGAGCATGGTGGGTGAGAGGTCATGGCGCGCACCTCCTGGTCACATCACGCAGGCAACACACCCTCAATGTGTAGTATGGCACAGGTCACATGGAAGTAGTGGGGGGACGCACACATCACGAGCAGGAGTGACGTCACGGAAGGTGGCTCGCACCATCCCACCCATTGCCTAGATCTCCACACACGTTGCATGCCATTGCAACAGAGAAGCCAGCGCGTGCAAAAGCAGCTCCGAGCTCGCCCCAGAGAGGCCAAAGAGTGAATGTGTGGGGGTCCATTAGCTCCAGCTGGACGCGGACTGGGCCGCTAGGGCAGCCACAGCCTCTGTGTGTTGCAGGTGGTGCATCCTGACTGCGGAGCCTGTCATGCATTGACAATGTTGCCCCGGTCTCGAGTCGGGGCACCACGCAGGTGGACGGCGTCCCGCAACATATCATACCGTGAGACAGACCACTTGTTCAACTGGACCCACACATACACTCCTTGGCCTCTCTGGGGCGAGCTTGGAGCTGCTTGTGCATGCGCTAGCTCCTCATGTGCAAATGCATATTGGGGTGAGGGAGGGGAGGCCATGAGGACAGTGTGAGAGACGACTGTTTGACTTTCGGTTAGTTCAAGGAATGCCCCTGATGTGGTCACCAAAAGACGTGTCTCGTGTGTATTGCAACTAGTAGATAAGCCGATGACCGTCCCATGTCTCGCACGTAGTCCCGCACCTAGCCCCGCACACTCGACACATCAAAATTAGTACCAGCACATCATACCATCCATTAGAAGCACTGACTGGGGGTGACAACCATTGGACAGTCATGTGCAGTCCACCCACGCGTACATGGGGGCCGTCCATGATCAATGTAATCTGCGTCAAAGTGATATCAGGGTTAATGACGGTAGTGAGCAGAGCTGTCTGCCCCACGCACAGATGGTGCATCAGCTCAACAGACCCAGCACCGAGTGCAGCAGGGGTCACATGTGCAGGGGCAGCCGTGCCTGGTGTGAGGGCACATGCATATAGACAGCACATCGACCAATGTGTGTTCTGCCCACATCTACAGTCCGTTGTCAGGCGGACATAGAAAATGATCACGAGGCAACACATCTGTGTGGGTGTACCCACTGTGAGCAACACTGCGCAACCATCGACGTACTCGCACTGTGCATGGCCCACCCCACAACGGAGGTCACATTCAGTGCCACTATCTCACACACACATCCCTATCACGAGGCATGGTGTGTCCAATGGACAGGACTGAGTTAGCGCCCATCCGGAGGGTCCTGAACAGGGGACACATGCAACCCACTAGGCAGTCTGTGTCGTCACCTACTGGCATTGTGCAGTCAATGTGCAGGACAGGCCCGCTGGGACAGGGAGGGGCAGCATGGCCCCAGCCTGACATTCACACGAACAACAAGTGCACTGAGACCTGCATTGCCAATTGTCTGTGTCACTGGATGTCTGACATGAAGTTGCCATGTACAACCACTCGGGAGGGACAGACAGGTCATAGCGCCGGAGAGCTCACATACCCATGCCACCTGCAGTCAGCATGGTGAGCAGTGGATGTCTGGACCCCACAGGCTCTGACTCATAGTGCTGCGGATCAACGACATGTGTGTCCCCCACATGCACACCCACACACTGCAGTTGTCTCTCACACACGAATTGCGCAAGGAATAGCCATGTGCAGTATGCGTGGAGCTCGGAATCCAGGAGCTCCAGCTCCTCGCTGGTGAGTGGACCTGGACATGTCCTCCGCGTCATCGACGTGTAGGTGGAGAGGTGGCAGCAGCAGGTGTTCTCGAGGGGTGCCAGGCTGCAGTTCCAGGTAGCTGTGGTAATGCCTGTCCCACTCACACACACATATAACCCCCTGGGTCAGTCCCAGTGTGTCCAAGCTGCTGCAAATCGTGTACCATGTTTGGCAGCTCCAATTGCAGACGTGGTCCTGCTCCCAGCTGGCCCGGGACGCTTACCCCCATAGTGGAACACGCAGGGTGCAACCGCGAGGGTCATTGGAGTTGTCCGTAAGGGCCTGGCCCATGGCGGGTACAGTCCGCTGATGCCATGTGCACCACACAGTATGATGTGCGCACTGCATCTGCAGGTGTGGCCATGATTTGCGTGTGGGTGCTGGTGCACAATGGACGGGGCCACAGCATGCTGCGTGCAGAGGTAGGGACGGCCAGTGGCCGTCCAACACATGTCTGTTGGCATGTCAACATGTACACATTGGCATGGGAGCATGGGATATGCATATGCACACACATGCCACATTTCACTTTGTACATCTGCCACTTGGCACGTGCAATGTCACGTGTAACTTGTGATGTGTAGTAGCAAGCACACAGCCGTGTTGGCATGGGGCTGTCAATGTGTACACCTCTCAATGTGTCAGGGGGTGTGATCCGTCCAGTACTGTACATAGGGTGCAGTGGTGACACCAATGACTGACTCATATCCCCTCGTGCCACAGGTCCCACTTGTTTTGGCCGCTCAGCCGGTGCCCATTGCGTTGTTGGTGTGTGCCATACTCACCCAGCCTCGGAAGCAGTGTGATGCACAGCAGCTAGTCATGTTGCCGTGGTATTGCCGCTTGCCGACTATGCAGTCTGTTACCATCAGCATGCCTTACAAGTCATTGAGGCCTAGATCCCCATGTTCATGCTTATGGCAATGGTGTGTGTCACTGTCCATTGCTATTGGCAGGGGACCTGTGTATTGTGGTAATGTCCCTACTTGTCAGCTGTTCTGTGATTCAAGTGCTTGCTCAGTCAATTCATGTTTAGTGTATGAGAATATGCCATGTGGCGTGTTGCTTTGACATGTGTCCACTTCCATCTTTCCTAGGCGGAGACCAAACATTTATCGCCCCTACCAATTGCTGTCAGATATGGAGGATGTAGAGGTAATACGAAAATATCGACTGGACCGACCCACCCTGCATCGTCTATGTGCCATGTTGGAACCCCACCTCCGTCCTCGCAGGGTGTATCCATCAGCATTCACCCCCACGGCTAAGGTGATGGCTGCACTGCATTTCTTCGCCACTGTGTCATTCCAACACACAGTGGGCAGTGGAGGTGGGATGTCCCAGCCCATGTTCAGCATGGTGCTGAGGGATGTACTGGCAGCTATGATGCTGTATCGGAACAGGTACATCAAATTCCCCAGGGCTCGTGAATTGGTGGCAGTGAAGGGTGCTTTCTATGCCCTTGGACGGATCCCCCACGTCGTTGGTGCTATAGATTGCACCCATGTTGGCCTTGTTCCACCACAGGCCACTGAGCAGCTCTACCGCAACAGGAAGCACACGCATTCCCTGAATGTGCAAGTGGTGTGCCTTGCGGACATGGTGATTTCCCACGTGTGTGCGAAGTTCCCAGGATCGGCCCATGACGCGCACATCATGCGCCACAGCATCCTACCACGACTGATGACCAATCTGCAACCGGACCGTGGCTGGATTGTCGGTGAGTATGTGGAGTAGTGTAGCGTGCTGGATGTGCGATGCTGTCTTGTGTCCAGTTGGTATTGCAACGGTTCTCTGTGTCACTCACTCCCAGGTGACTCTGCTTACCCGAATGGTCCCTGGCTGATCAGCCCATTGCGAAATCCCATGACACCAGCTGAAGACCGCTACAATGAGGCACATGGGAGGACCAGACGTGTGGTTGAGCGTACCTTTGGCCTCCTCAAGTCCAGGTTCAGATGCCTGGACCGCACCGGGGGTGCTCTGGCGTACCCCCACAGAAGGTGTGCCAGATAATAGTGGCTTGCTGCATGCTGCACAATCTGGCCATTCGCAGGCGGATCCCCCTAATTGTGGATGACGGAGATCAACCAGGGCCACAGCCTGCAGACCAGGACAGCTCGAGTGAGGAGGACAGTGGAGAGGATGAAGCTGTGAATGTGCGCCAGCAGCTCATCGCCCGCTACTTCACTTGACGGTGAGTGTCCATGTACGACGGCTGATGTAGCTGTAGTTGTGCATGTGTATGTGTGCTCTGTCACGGGGGCCTTTTGTTCACTGGGTGCTGTGTGTCAATGGTCCATGTCCAGGTTGGTATGCCACTGACAGTGGCTGTAGTATTGTGCCCTGTTGCTCTGTGTGATGTGTGTGCACTGCTTGTAGTTGGTGACAGGTACTGTGTGATGAGTGTGTGACACACTCATTGAATGTACCCTTGTTCTGTTTTTCACCCCTAGGACCCTACAGCCTCTCCTGTCCCATGGACTTACCACACAGCAGATACATCCCTGCTCATGGTGGCGATTGCACATCGTTCAATAAACCCAGGACACATGTAGCAGATTGTGATCAAGGTGTATTTATTAACAGCGGTGACATGTGAATGTGTGCAAGGTATTGAAAATGGTGGTACATGCTGTGACAACGAGTTGACGGTCATGGCTGCGTGATGGTCAGGGTGTACCCATGAAGTTCTATGTCCACAGTCCAACAGACACATGCCATTCACATGGCAGTGTGGGGTAGGATCGTAGTACAAGTCAATGCAGTAGGTGGTCAAGGTGGCTGGCTGACTCACTGGCGTTTGGAGCGTGCGAAGTCCTCTCTGGACACCTGTTTCCTCTTCGGACGGCCCCTTCCACGTTTGGTAGGGGGGGGTGTGTTGATGTGCCGCTGGTGGTGGCTGAGGAGTGCTCACTCGCTGTGGATGCAGGGGAATGCGATGCTGCACGACCCTGCGCCACAGCAGGTGGTGGCGGCAGTGGTGTTGCTGGCCTTGCTTGTGCCCTCCCCCCAACACCAGCTGGCCCATGAGGTCCACAAGTTGGTCCATACGGCTCACGAATTGTCCCATATGGGCGTCCATGGACCTCAACACACCAAGGACCTCCCGCGTGTCGGAAGCCGACCTGGCCCATTGTCCTTGGGCCTCTTCATAGGCCCCAAGTACTCTGGCGATTTGCGGCAGGGCTTGACTCCCAGGCTCAGATGGCGTTGGCCTGGCCCTGCTCCTCCTGCCAGTACTGCTGCCACCGACCTGCCCACTAGCCACATTGCCCACCACGGTCCTCGCACTGGCTCCCAGGGTGGAGCCCGACGGCCGTGCCACCCCTTGCGCAGGGGCTGTGGCCAGGGATGGCGTGGTGGTGGTGGTGCTTGCGGTGGTGGTGGTGCTTGCGGCTGTGGTGGTTATTGCGGGGGTGGTGGTGGCCGCAATGAGCGTGGCAGAAGGGGTCTGTGACTGGTCAGCAGCCCTGGATGATGGGTTGGTGGGTAGGAGGGGCCCTGGGGAGCGGGTGTGCCCTGCCACTCCGGATGGGCCTGCTGGGTGGTCCGTGTCCGAAGAGGTGTTCAGCTCCTCTACATCTGTGAGTCCGGGTCGGGGGCTTGCGGACTGGCTGTGCTGGCTGCTGTCTCCCTCTCCAGCATCCAGCATTTCGTCACCTATGGGGAGAATGAGATAGGTCATTGTGTTGCACCTAGCAAAGTATGTATTGGTTGTCTGACATTCACAGTTCGTGCACTGTCGTGCACAGGTTTCCCAGGGGCGTGTGTGTGGATGTACGATGTGTGTATGCGTGGGCTAGGCAATGGAACTGTGTGATGTGGACATGTGGCATGGGACGGATTGGCAATGCCGATGGGTGTGTGTTGCTATGCTCCTACATTTTGTGGCTCTGGTGTATGCGTGCTCCAGGACCGTCGACGATGTTGGTTTGAAATATGCTTTTGGGGTTCAAATGGAACGCTTAGGAACGCTGATGCCAAAAGGGGGTACAGCCCCCTAAACGCTTTTGGGTTGAAATATGCTTTGGGGGTACATACTGTGAGTAATGGGTGCAGGACGTGACATGTGTTCTGGCAACATGACAGTGCATAGCCAAAGGTGTGTGTCTGTCTGACATGCCCGGCATATCTGCTGACTGTTGTCATTCATGGACATTACATTGGTAGCATTGTAGTGGGTTCGTGCTTGTTGTGTGCCACACGACGTATTGCAGATGTGCCAAATCCTTTGTGTGCGTGCTGCCCTGGTACATGTGCATCAATGCTGTGCTCTTGGGGTGTTGACTATGTTATGTGTGTTGTTACTCACAGTGTGACGTGCACCTCAGTCACTGCAGGTACATGATTTGTCATGGGCAGGTATCTTTACATGACTACTGTATGAGGGCCAGCTGTTCGGATGACATACCTTTCATGACACTGTGGCTGTGAGATGTGTTGTATGATATGTTGGATGTGCATTGTGTGCCTGTGTGTTTCATGAGTCCAGTTGTCTTTGTGTGCAATATTGTGGTTCCAAGCTGTTACTTCTAGTAAGGTTTGTCTTACATGGGCGTTGTTGTACGATGTGTGGGTGTCAGGCAGTAAGGACTACATGGACATGACTTCGATGGTGTTGCTGATGTGTGTGATGGGTGGCACAGTGCCTGCCGTGTGGGTCTGTACTCCAGTGTGACTTGTGCATGCAGACGTGGCTCCTTAGGTGTTGCTGTATCTGTGATGGGTCATGTGGGGTATGACTCTGTAATACATGTCCGTGTGCACATTGGTCACATGATTGTGACAGGGAGCAGTGCTGCGTGTTCCTCTGCTATGTGACATGTCCCATGTGTCAGTCGTAGTACAGTCCTCATGCCTACAGACGCCCCGCCCTGTGCAGTTTCCCACCTATAGGTTGTTTCTGGGTGCGTATTGCAATGGATGCCACATGGTACTGTGAGGGAGGGGTGCTCCACCTTGCTGGTCTGTGGGGGTGGGGGCCTGGTGGGTGTTGTACTTCAGCTGTCCCCCTCCGACCCACTGACTTTGTGTTCCTGCTACTTACCTGTTACTTGTCGGTTGGTGCAGCTATGGCTGACACATGGGTGTGCTCCTCCTTGCTGGTCTGTGGGGTGGGGGCCTGGTGGGTGTTGTACTTCAGCTGTCCCCCTCCGACCCACTGACTTTGTGTTCCTGCTACTTACCTGTTACTTGTCGGTTGGTGCAGCTATGGCTGACACATGGGTGTGCTCCTCCTTGCTGGTCTGTGGGGGTGGGGGCCTGGTGGGTGTTGTACTTCAGCTGTCCCCCTCCGACCCACTGACTTTGTGTTCCTGCTACTTACCTGTTACTTGTCGGTTGGTGCAGCTATGGCTGACACATGGGTGTGCTCCTCCTTGCTGGCCTGTGGGGGTGGGGGCCTGGTGGGTGTTGTACTTCAGCTGTCCCCCCTCCGACCCACTGACTTTGTGTTCCTGCTACTTACCTGTTACTTGTCGGTTGGTGCAGCTATGGCTGCCACATGGGTGTGCTCCTCCTTGCTGGTCTGTGGGGGTGGGGGCCTGGTGGGTGTTGTACTTCAGCTGTCCCCCCTCCGACCCACTGACTTTGTGTTCCTGCTACTTACCAATTGCTTGTCGGTTAGTGCAGCTATGGCTGACACATGGATGTGGGTGTGGGGAGTGCTCCTTCTGGCGCATCTGGAGTACAAGGGGACCTGGTGGTAGTTGCGGTGCTGGCTGACTGTACACATGCCCCCATGGTTTTGTTAGTTGGTAGGTTTGGGCTGAGTGTTTGTGAGTGTCTGTTGCATGTGTGAGTGATGTCTTGTGTATTGTATACTGGTCATGGGTGTGTTTGTCCCTCGGAGCTATGGCATAGTGGTAGTGCATGTGAGTACATGGCGGTGTGCTGGTATACATTTGTTTGTACTTACCAGCCTCCACTCCCCCTGGTAATCCGGTGAGGATCTCCGGATGTATGATGACTCGCACCTTCTCCTCCCACGCTTTGAAGGTCTTGAATAGCGCGGGATTCCCTCCGCCAGTCTTGGCAGCCAGCTCTATATTTTTTTCTCCTTCTTCTTGATCACGCTTTTGAGGTCGTTCCACCTTTTGTTGATTTCTCCTCTGTTTCGTGGTACGTTCCCGACTGCATTGACCTGGTCTACGATCCTGCGCCACATCCGGTTTCTGGTGGCTAGTGGTGTTTGTTGGACCTGGTTCCCATAGATTTGTGGGTGCACCTTTCCGATCTCGTCGACCATGACCGTCAGCTCAGTGGAAGTGAATTTGGGCATTCTGTGTGATGCCATGGTGTGTGTTTTGGTGTTTGTGGTGCTGGTGCGGGTTGTGGTGTGTGATGTGCAGGGGGTTTGTGTGGGCGGTGTTTGGTGGTGGTGGTGGTGATGGGCGTGATTGGTGCGTGTCTGTGGTGTGCTGCTGTCCTTTCTGTCTCGCTGTGTTGTGTGCTCTCGTCCTCAGTTGGAATGTTGCAAGGGATTGTGGTCTGTAAAGGGGCTGCTTTTGTACTTACCTTTGTGGGTGTGTCATGATGGTCTGTAGTTTTCAGGTGTGTTGTGGCTGGTGTTCTGGGCTTTGTAGTTTATTTGTTTGTCCAGGGGGGGGTGGTTTCGGGATGTGTTGTGTGTCTGGGTTTTTGTGCATGGTTTGCTGTTTGGACTTGTTGTCGATGTTATGTGTGTTTGTTTTTGTCTGCGGTTGGTTTCTGTGCATGGACGTGGCCGCCGGAACTCCCGCCGTGTCCATTTTCATCACTGTTGTTTGCGCTGGCGGGCGGTGTATTTGTGTTTTTTCCGCGCTCATGTTGGTGCGATCGTAATTTCACGGGCGGTGTCTCGGTCGTCAGGGCGGGCGGTTCCTGGTTGTCGTGCGTCTTTCCGTCCGTTTCGGGCGGATTGACTTGGACTCGTTCATGTGCGGGCGGTATTTGTGGTTTATTTTCCGCATCCGGCGGTTTATTTTTTGCGCCATCCTAATTTCTCGGTCGGTATTCGGACGATGTAGGCGGGCGGATTTTTCGCGCTGTAGTTGATGGCGGATTTTTTTACGTCCGCCATCCTAATGGGCCCCTAAATAATTATGTATAACAAATTAAAAAAATTAAATTTACTTTTAATATTTTTAAAATTAATTATATACTATATTAACTAAAATAATACAAAAAATATTAAATAGCGTAGGGAATAAAACTACTATTACAACTCCCAAAAAACAACACTAAGAAAAATGTTGGATAGCGTAGGGGTAAAAATTACTATTCCCACTCCAGAGAGTGCAACAGTAGGGAAAGTGTTGGATAGCGTAGGGGTAGAAATTACTATTCCCACTCCAGGGAGTGCAACAGTAGGGAAAGTGTTGGATAGCGTAGGGGTAAAAATTACTATTCCCACTCCAGAGAGTGCAACAGTAGGGAAAGTGTTGGATAGCGTAGGGGTAAAAATTACTATTCCAACTCCAGAGAGTGCAACAGTAGGGAAAGTGTTGGATAGCGAAGGGGTAGAAATTACTATTCCCACTCCAGGGAGTGCAACAGTGGGGAAAGTGTTGGATAGCGTAGGGGTAAAAATTACTATTCCCACTCCAGAGAGTGCAACAGTAGGGAAAGTGTTGGATAGCGTAGGGGTAGAAATTACTATTCCCACTCCAGGGAGTGCAACAGTAGGGAAAGTGTTGGATAGCGTAAGGGTAAAAATTACTATTCCCACTCCAGGGAGTGCAACAGTAGGGAAAGTGTTGGATAGCATAGGGGTAAAAATTACTATTCCAACTCCAGAGAGTGCAACAGTAGGGAAAGTGTTGGATAGCGTAGGGGTAAAAATTACTATTCCCACTCCAGAGAGTGCAACAGTAGGGAAAGTGTTGGATAGCGTAGAAGTGACAAATAACATACTTATAAATAAATTAATTTTTTAAAATAATTAATGAATTATTAAATAACTCTAAACTATTTACCAATACCAATAAATATTTATTAAAAACATAATTACCAATAGAAAATGTATTAACAATAAACTAATAATAAATACCAATAAATAATAATTAATCAATATTAATTACTAAATATGAAATATTGAACAATAAAATATTTTTAATAACAAAAAACATATAAATTATTAAAACTTAATTACCAATTAACTAATATTGGACAATTAAATGCTTTTTTATACCAATAATAATAATAATTAAACATTAATTACCAATTAATAAATAATTCTTAATATATTAATTACATTTATCAATAAATCATATTTAATAATATTTAATTACCAATTAATGATAAAACAACAATAAATTAATTTTTAGAACCAAAAATGTGTAATTAAAAAAATTACCTATTAATAATTAATATCCAATAAATTAATTATCAATACCCAAAAATAAATGTACTAATTACTTAATTAGATTTCAATTACTTCCAAAAGTATTCCCCTATAAACGCACAACACACTCCAATGATAAAATACACTTAACATAATGATCAATTAATACAAATTAATAACTAATTAATAAAAATTAATTACCAATTAATAAGTGATTACCAATTATCAATTAATTAACAATAATATAATTATCAATACCAATTAAATAAAAATACATTATAAATTAATTGCATTTAAATTACATGATGATTAATTAATCAATTAATAAAAATTAATCACCAATCAATTAAAATTAATTACCAATTATTGATTAATTAACAATTATATAATTATCAATAACAATTAATTAAAATAAATTATAACTTAATTACATTTAAATTACATGATAATCAATTAATAAAAATTAATAACCAATTAATAAAAATTAATTAGCAATTATTAATTAATTAACAATAATATAATTATCAATACCAATTAATTAAAATAAATTATAACTTAATTACAATTAAATTACTTCCCACCCGATTCCCCTATAAACCCACAACCCGCTACAGAACTTAAACGCAAAAAATAATTAAAATTAATTTATAATTACTAAAAATTAATAATTAATTTAGTATAATTAAATTACTTCCCACCCTATTCCCCTATAAACCCACAACCCGCTACAGTACAAAAAAAAACATAATAACTTAAAAAAATAAATTTATTAACATATAAAAATTGTATACATATATTTTTAAACAATTAAAACACTTAACAAAAACACATATAACACATACAAATTAAAAACATAACAAAATACATAACAATAATACAAATATCGATATTAGTAACATCGATATTATTAACATCGATATATTTGATTTCGATATTACTAACTTCGATATTATTGACATCGATATTAAGTAATTCGATATTACTTACCTTAGGGTCGATATTCTGTCCATCGATATTCTGTCCCATCGATATTCTGTCCCTTCGATATTTAAATTTCGATATTATGGTATATCGATATTTTATTTTTGATATTTTGACTGCCCGCCCCGGCGTACGCCAGGACAGACCACTCCGCTTACGCTCCAAGGGGGGGGCCACATAACCACATGTCACAGGTTTACACGCTAGTGGGCCGCAGGTCGCTGGTCTAGTTGTCAGCATGTCGCGGCCACTCCCTGAGGGCAGGTTTGCACACACACCACACTCATCCGGCGCAGGCGTCACAGGCCATGTGATCCCGAGTATATAAGGGGCCTGCAACGTCACATTCCCCACTGCCGGAGGTGACTGGATGACGGACATACCACAGGGCTCAATCATGAAAGGCCATGAGTTGTTGTGCACAGGGTTAGTGGCACCCGAGGCCTCGTGGCCGCATGGGCCTACCACCATGTGGCGCTGACTGGGGTTGCACAGGGTTAGTGGTACCCAAAGCCTTGCTGCCATCACGGGCCTACCACCACGTGGCGCTGACTGGGGTTGCACAGGGTTAGTGGCACCCGAAGCCTTGCGGCCGTCATGGGCCTACCACCACGTGGCGCTGACTGGGGTTGCACAGGGTTAGTGGCACCGAAATTGCTGAGCGGGTGTGCAGCCTGCGATGATGGCATGTGCAGTGATGTGGTCTCTGCCATTGATGCCTCAGGACTCAGCGCCATGTGTGGGACCTGCTGGGCCACGGTGCGGGTCCGCATGATGTGGAGCATGCCATGGTGGTGGGACCGGGGTCTGGAGCTTGCACCGGCACGTGGTGGGCCCTCATGGGGACATGCTGGTGGCGAAAGGTGAGCAGTGGGGCCTGGTCGCGCAAGGGCGGACAGCCAGCGCTGGCTGGTGGGAGGGGGTAGGTTGCGGCTGCATGTGTGCGCAGGGGCGGACAGGCGTTGTTGCCGTGTGCAGTGGGATGGACTCTGACATGATTGACTCTTGCCTCGATTACAGGTTGCAGACCTGGTGGCTTGCGGTGTACCCCAGCACTGGGTTGGAGACACACCGGTGGCAGCAGGTGAGCAGTGGTGCCTGGGTGCACGGGGGCGGTAGTGTCCTTTCTTCTCTCTCTCTCTCTCTCTCTCTCTCTCTCTCTCTCTCTCCCTCTCTTCATTTCTCTCTCTCTCTCCCTCTCCCTCTCCCTTCCTTTCCTTCTCTCTCTCTCTCTCTCCCTTCCTTTCCTTTCTCTCTCTCTCTCTCTCTCTCTCCCTCTCCCTTCCTTTCCTTCTCTCTCTCTCTCCCTTCCTTTCCTTCTCTCTCTCCCTCTCTCCCTTTCTTTCTTTCTCTCTCTCTTTCTCTCTCTGCCTTTCTTTCCTTCTCTGTTTCTCTGTGTCTCACTCCTTTGATGTGCGCATGACACAAGTTCTGATTTTGTGCTTTATTTTCCAGGCTGTGACATCAGGATTGTCCCGGACGGACCCAACAGGAGTCTTCCGCATTGGTGTTTTGTGTTGTATTCAATAAAGTTTTTGGTTGTTACTTCAATGATGAGTGACTGTTTCTCATTCTTCTGACCACACATGTGTGTTTCTGTTTGTCATTGTGCTACGTCATGCGCTTTTTGTGGCTCTTGTGTCGTGCACGGTATGTGTTTGTCCGGGGGGGTGGGGGCCTGGGGCGGGTCCTGGGGGTGATGGCGGGCCTGGGGGTGGTGGTGGTGGGTGTTGTGGCTCTCATGGGTCTCCGAGCTGCATGATCATTGTCTCCACGGCATCTGTGGGTCTTCAGATGTGGCTCTGGCCTGGGCTCCCTTTCATGCTGCAGTTAGTCGTCCTGCTCAACACCAGCAAAAGGCAGGTGTTAATTCCCTGCTGCTACCACGGCTTATCTCCTGTTTTTGGTTCGCATCGCAGATCTGGCAGTTCGTTGTGAAAGTGGTGTAGTGGTGTTTTGGTGTGTTTTTGCACGGGAATGCCTACTCTGCATCTCATTAGGGTTAGTTGGTGGGGTCACCCTTGGAAGTAAGTGTTGAGGCAATTATCGCGGGAATACTTGCGTTGTCTGCAGTTTGCAACCGCTTGTGAATGGGGTGTTAAATCTGTCATCACTTTTGTTGCGTTAAGTTGGCGATAACTCGGAGATAAGTCCTTGTGAATATCCCCCCCAGACATTTCTGAAAACTAGACACCAAGGTGATCTAGGGTGGTGTTCCTTGTGTGTATCCCTCAAGGTATTCTTATCCACCATGCTGGGTTATAGGAATTTTGCGGATCCCTGCTGATTCACTAAAATGAAAGGAAAAGATGAGATTTGTGCCTTCCAAATAAAAGCCAGTGTGTATGAAAGAAGATATATTGCAAAATGCCCTCTGAATTTCTGGCAAGAATGGGTACACAGAGATGTGCAAATAAGCTCTGCTCCTAAACTCAGTATCTATGTGGTGTAGATTTCTGAAATACATAGGTTTCCTTCATGCCCGTTTTTTACTCTTTATATTTTGCCATATGAATTGCCCTATACTCAGTACACAATTAAAAACCCTTGTACGTTGCAGCTCAGTTGTTGGCTCTAGTACCTCGGGTTCTTGCAGAATCTACAAACCTTATAAATCCCTGCCACTGGAATGGTCTAGTGAAAGTAATGGTGTATTGCTTTTGTGAATCGGATATTGTGACAAGAAGTTACAGATGAAAAGCTTGTCACAAATGGCTGTTTTTCATATTTATTTTCAAAAAAAGTTTTATTTCAATAGTTAGGGGCAGATTTACAAGCCCCTTGCGCCAGTTTTGCGTCACTTTTCCCATGTTAAAAATGACGCAAAAGTGGCGCAAGGGCCATGTAAATAAGCCCCTTAGTGTCTTTGGGAAAACCTTGAGAGATCATCACAAACAACTCTTGCTGAATTCGGAACATCAGAAATGTATTGCTTTCCGGGATCACCCCTGGGTTCCACACCAGTTTCCACCATAATCTGGAAGCTGGTTGAACGCACAAAAAGGGGGAAAAATGGTCTCCTAGTAAAATGCCAAAGCATTGGCGATAACACTGTTTTTTGATTCAGATCTGCTTGTACCTGAAAGATGTGAAGATGGTGATTTTGGCATAGCAAGCATTTCTTTTATGCCATTTTTAGGAAATAAAACAACCCCTTTCTTGCACAGCACTTTTTCCCATTTTCCCCCAGAAACCCAATTTTAGCTATATTTTTGTTATTGTCTCAGTCCCTCCAAGGGAATCCACAAACCCTGGGTACTCTTAAAATCACCATGATGTTGGAAAAAAGGACACAAATTTGGCATGGATAAATAATGTAGAAAAAAAGGTTAAAGGGGTGTAAGAGTCAAGTACCCCAAATAGCGAAAACAGTTTAGCACTGGGGTAGAAAAGACTCAGCGGTTAAGGGGTAATAGAGTGACTAATCTATTACATGTTTTCTTTATCTTTCTCCAGTGGTAAGAGGAATGCAATGCCCTTTTTACATTTTTCCCAATAATCTGTTTGTATCTAAAGTGTTATGAATGCAATAAAACATGTGACCTACTCAAATGAAACCTGCTTTGTTTAGGCATGTCCATTTCATGTATCAGGGGGAGAATAATTTCAAGGTGAAAGTACATTTTAAAGTGTTGCAAATTGATAACATAGGGGCCCATTACGATGGCGGGCGGAAGCACTACCGCCGTGCTGGCGGATGCAAAAACCACCAGTTACCGTCCGCCCGCCGCGGCCCACACGCCCGCCCAATTAGGATGTGAAAAGTCAGCCAAACACCGCCAGTAAGCCAGCGACAACGTCCGCCATCAAAGTGCGCCCATTCACGTAGCAGCGCGGCCCAATGGAGACACACCGTCCGACGAAATCACGTACCGCCCGGCGTACAAATTACGATGCCGCAAACAAACAGCTCTCCCGGCTAAGAGACACCGCACGAGATACCAAGGCGGAAACTCGACCGCCGAGTACGGACACCAAAGAGGCGGACCCCCCGAGCATGAATCCAGCACTGCAGGCCCTCCCCATGCTCTACCTGATGCAGCACCTAGGAGTCAACGCACCGCGGAGACGCAGGTAGGCAGACACACAACAAGGGCACGCAAACACCGCACACAGTGCAAGGTGGAAAAACTGTACATGCCCCCCCCCAGACACCCCTGCCGGGACACGACACATCCACCACTGCACCCACAAATGTCACACCGGGCAAATTGAAACAACTCATAACAAACGGGCACACACCACCTGGGACCAGGAACTAACGTCCCCGTCACGGCCCCGCAGCACAGCGGCGATGACGCAGCCACACATGCGCACAACGCAGATGCCAACGGCAGCGCCATGTATGCGCCGCACACAAACAACACAGGGCACAACAAACACCACACACCAGCCCCACCCTGAACGCACATGTCACGTCACAGTCCTGCCACAGTCATGTCCCCAACCGGCAATTCACTGTTGCCAACCTGACGTCACACAACTGACCCGAACATGTCAGTGATGTCACGCCAAATTAGGACACACCCCTGTGTGCAAAACATGGCGAAGCACACAGTGGCAGCAATATCACCCAGCAGAATATGGACCCCGTCGGCAAAAGGTACGCCAGTACCACACAGAAACACCGATACCACCCTGCACCCAATACCAAGACATGCAATACGTAACATCAAAGATCCCGGGGACCGACAACAGGTGGCTCCAATTATAACACCCACACACAAGGCCCAACGTATAGCGGAAACGCAGCGTGCCGCCCACACACGGGAGAGGAGATGGCACTGAATGGCCTTCCATACCCACACCGAAACCACAGCTCAACTATTCAAGCAGGACAATACAGTCATTATCCCAAAAAAAAGCCCAACACAGGCATGCAGAGGGAACCGTCCACTGGGCAGATAGCGCATAACACGAAAGAACATTTCGAACGGAAAAAATAAATAATACCACTCCCCCATGTGGTTCACATGCAAGTTATCTGGAAGGAGTCAGACACCACTGACCTTGACCATTCATAGAAGCATGTGGGATGAGGGCCTGTGTCCTCCGCACAAGCTACTATAACCCAAGTCCTGCCTCCCTACGACCATTACAGAATTTCCAGCAACGTCGGAGGTTGCACTCTGCAGACTGCACAGACAGCCGGAGCACGCCATCACATCGCCCTGCAGCAAAATGTCACTTGCACCACACCTACCCAACTACGCCGGACAGATGAAGCTGTACAAACATAACCTGATACAGATATTGGGATGTGAAAATCTGGCTTTGCTGAACGTAAGTTACCGACTAACTTACCGCATCGCATTGTTCAGCTGCGTCATCCCCGTCTTCTACTGTCGGAGGTGTCCCTTCCACTGTCCTGTGGATTTATGTCTCTCCAACCCGGCATGTCCAATGGCGGACCTGGTACAACTGTTCAACCCCCTGGACGTCCATGACAGGATCTGTTCAGCCTATGGGGGCATGGCGTATGTGGCTGCAATCGGACCCACACTGCATTGGGACCACTGTGCCTCCACACGACGTATTCTGGATCACAGTTTCATCGAATGTCATCCAACATGTCCCATCAGGCTCCTACAAGGGACAACTTACGACCAACACCTTGACAGCCACCATCCGCTTCATTGGCTGGCATCCATGTATACCACCAATGCCATGGAAGCCCTGCTGGAAGGTATCGCATACCTGACAACCTGTCAATTCGTCGGGCCCCGACGCAATACCCCCAATTGAACAATGATGTCCTACACCGTACCCATGCTTGGCTTCCGCACGGACTGAGCAGTTACCAGTACAGCAACTATACCATACAACCTGCAACTAACACCACACCATTAACTACACTGCCATGATATCGGATATTTTCGGGACATGCACTCTGTTCCTCATCACATCCAGTAACTCTGCATGAACAGGGGGAGGCAGAGGCATGGGATTTGTGTATGGCATCCACATGGACATTACTGCACGTACAACTATGCCATAATATGTATCCTGCGCCCATGAACATATGCACCGGTCAGTGGACAGTAATCGGTCGGCTGTAGTATGTGAGAGCTGTCACCTCACCTCCCTCTGAACTTCCGTGCCAGGACTTTTGCATGGACAACAAGTGCATCCCCCAACAACATGACCCCAGTGACTGTGTCATGTCCAGTAGCCACCACATTGCAACAACAAGTGGGACGCCGTTGCATGCACGTAGGCCCATGCCCTGATGTCACCTCTCACGCACGTGTGTATGAGTAACTATAGCAGCAAACCTGTAACATGGAACTGAGATGTACTGTGCCCATGATGTCAAGCGGTCTGGTTGGCAAAATGTATACTGTCTGTGTCAAAGTCAGCAGCGCCACAGTAATTAGCAAATGTACATTAGCACAGCAACGGCTAAGCAGTTGTAACTCTGAAGCCCACATCCCACAGTCAACAACTAATCACAGGTACCCCTACACCCTATGCTATGTGTAATCATGCTGAGTATATCCTCCACATGCATTTCGCTGCCAGTAGTGTCCACTATACTGCATCACAGAGGACATAAGTCCTAATACATGGCTTGAAGTAAATATGTGTCTCTGCTGATTCATTTCACAAGTACGAATGAGAGAGGATGAGAGTGTGTGAAGTACACGGCAGTCGTGAGATGACCATGAAGTCCACTGTCATTGGATTTCAACGCAAATGAGTAGCCGCAACAGTGGCCACAGGGAAATACCACAGCTCGTGGAGCAGGACTTCTCACACTCTGAAGTTGCCCGAAAGATCATCACATCAACACTGACGGCCTGCTCACTACAAAGCACAGTCCTACACATGTCTACAATGACCCACACAGTCTGACCACACACTCAGCAACCAAAAGTGGGAGCCACGCTAAAGCATGCCACAGCAATGCCTGACAAAACACACACACGACATCAGTGTGGGTGGGCAGCACTGCACAGTGAGTAAGAACTGCTGAAATGCTGACATGCACAATTGGACTAGACACAATCTTGACAGTCACACACCCTGCACACACACAACGTCTGAACCATAACAAGTAGGAGTCAGCCTGAACTGCAAGGACACACCCACACACCGCATACTGTGCAACATACAACACACACATCTCATCATATTCAAAGACCTCAACACGGTTACAAACATCCACCATGTCCCGGGGTGACATATGTGTGCAGTCGACATGGACACGACACACACATACACACCAACGCTACCACAATCACACACCACACACCACCACCTCCCAAATGCACACATTGAAAGTAAGCCATGTGCCCAGCCACAATGCACATCACATGACTAACATACACCTACACTGCTTGCCACACAGCAAGTAAGCTCACACATGCCCGCATACTCCGCGCATGCTGCCAGTCCACCTGTGGCTACACTCAAACCCTGTGCAATGCATGCACGCAAACATGACACGGATACATGAACACAGGAATAACACCAATCACATGCAGTCAATACGTTGCACCGGAAAGCAGATACATCACACTCACAAGTAGCAGGGTCTGAGGGGGGCGTGGCTACGGCGCGTTGCGAAATGGCTGCCTGTTGAGGGAGCTCCGCAGGCCAGGCTGCAATATCCGGCAAATACCATATGCTCAACTCGGCTTGAGACCGAGACCAACGTATGCCCTGATTATTGGACCTTTTCTGCACCAGCGGCTGCAATCTGCGAGCCGGGTCGCGACCTGGAGCCCCTGAACTGCCAAGCGGCGCGGGCCGGCGGACCTGCCGAGAACATGGCCGCCATCATCTAGACCCCGGACGTGGCTGTGGAGGGTGTCCGGCGAGCGGCGAGACCGGCTGTGAGCGGGGTGCCCTGTGTGACAGCGGAGACATCCTGAGGTGACCCGGGGACGGCTGCTGCCCTACACGTGAAGCGCAACAGAGGCGGAGACTGCCATTGCCGGAGAGAGGCGGACCTGCGCTGGCCACGGGGCGGAGGAAAGAGACTGTGGTGACCCGATCGAGCCGTGGAGCTCCCGCCTGGGAGGGCCTGCACGCATAAGGTAGGAGCGACTGGGCTCTGCTCGGCCGGCGCTGTGCTGGGCATTGCGGGGCGGCCGGGACCTGCACCGCGGCTATTGCGTTGGGGGTCCTGCGGTCAGCGCCGTGTGTGCTAAGGCTTGTGCGGGTCTTTGGGGCCTAGTCTGTCTCCTGCAGTGCTCCCCCCCTGATCGCTGTTGTGGATCTAGGGCGGTACGCGGAGGGCTGCGGGCGCCGTCAGACACCCCCTCGCTAGGCTTGCGGGGGGTTTGTCTTTAGTACGGTGCACGGGCCGTCCGGTCCTGCTCTACCTCCGCGTGGTGGCTGGGCGGTGGGCCCTCCTGTGTTGTGCTCCTGGTGGGGGCGGCGGCGGCGATCGCGGGCGGCACCACGCTGTCACTCCACTGTAGCCTGACCATCTCGGTATAGGTGGGCTGCGGCTGCCACCGGCCTTGGCATCTGTGTCGGCCTTCTCTGATTGATCTGCTGGGAATTGACCGGATCCGGCCGGAAAAATAAAAATAAAAAAATAAAAACGGCTCACCGGGGACTACCTTGAACAAACGTGGGGGCGCCACTGTACCGGCCCTCGTTGGCTGTGGACTGCCATACTGCCAGCTGCATACGGCGCGACCGGCGATTGGCGACTATGGGCAAAACGGACCCCAAGCAGCCCAAACTCCCCTTTGAGAGTGCGAGGCGCACCCGCACAGCGGAAACCCCGCTCGGCACAGGCACACCGGACAATGTTGATGATCCAGAGGAAGACCTGAGAACAATACTGCTCGAGGTGCGCACCGGTATGAAAACAATAGACAGTAAAATCGATGCTCTTGCAACCAGCCTTGATGCCGTTAAACAAAAAGTAGATGTGCACGAGACCAGACTAGATGTCCTGGAAAACAGGCTGTCCGACACACATGATGCCACTGCTGAGACGAGAACGCAGGTCCTGAACATGGAGCGAGTACTGGAGGTCATCAAGCTGAAAAATGAAGATTTAGAAGCGCGCTCGCGCCGAAACAATGTTCGTATTCTTGGCCTTCCGGAATCGACAGCCATCTCTAAGATGGAGACTTACATTGATAACCTACTCCGCGAGCTGTTTGGTCCAGTGTTGTCTCCGGTTATGATTGTGGAGAGGGCACATAGATCCCTTGGTCCTCGGCCGGCTCCCGGGACTCCGCCGAGGCCAATAATAGCACGCCTGCTGAATTATGCGGATAGAGATGCCATACTCCGTGAAGCACGAGTTAAAAGCCCGGTCGTACATCAAGGCAACACCCTGTCCTTCTATCCGGACTTCACACCGACTGTGCAGGCAGCTCGCAGGGAGTTTCAGCCGGTGAAGCGAATCCTGCAGTCCGCCTCTGTTCCTTATGCTATGCTTTACCCGGCCAAACTGAAAATCACCCATGAAGATAAGGCACACTTTTTTACAGAGTCTAAAGCGGCCTTGAAATTTGCGAAACATATCTGCCCTCGCAAACCTCACAAGTCTGTCTCTCAGAACGCTGCTTCGTCGCCGTCTCACAGCGATGCGGATTGATGATCAAGCTACACTAAAGCCCAACAGGGGAAGTGCAGACCCACCTGGACGGGCGTCTTACCAATTTACTCCCCATGACTGTTCTTTCGGATTGTGAACGATGATATTGAACCAGATTCGCTGCCTCCCTCTGTAGGGTCTCCCTAATAGTGGGTGTGTCCCTAACATGCATGAAAGGGCTGACCTGTTGTCTAAGTACTCTTTTTTGGGGTCTCGGTGAGAGTCAACTACACTGCATACGCAGTCTGGCCACCCTGCCTACCGGTGGGTGTTCGCTGCCGTTCCTCCCCCCAGAGGGTGATCCCCTATTTGGTTGTAAATTTTGATATAGTTGGGGTAATTTTTGGGATGGGGAGGGGCTCTTTTTCTCGACCTAATTGGGAGGTTGGAGTGGGAGGCGGGTGGGTGGGGGGACACCGTGCGTTTGCATGTAGCCAATGTAACTATACAGCCATATTGAAGGATGTTATTCTTGAATGGATCAATACCAAGGTTATCTACTGTACTGCTCAATTAATACATTATGACACTCAGATAATTACGGTACCTTCATGTTATGATGCCACGTGGCTCCATGGGTGAGAAATATACACTGATAACATGGAACATTAGAGGGCTCAACTCCCCGAAGAAATCCCGACAAGTGCTTGCATACTTAAATCGACATGGCGCCCAGGTCGTACTCCTACAGGAGACACACTTGACCAAGGCATCAGAGGTGAACTTCGCGCGCAGTTGGGCGGGCTTCAGGCTGGCCTCCTCCTATTCATCCTATGCCAGGGGAGTCATTATACTGATTAAAAAAGGGGTCCCGTTTGTGCCTCATCGTACCCACACAGATAGAGAAGGTAGATGCGCGATGGTTCAAGGCAAGCTGGGAGATACACTACTCACTATCATAGCTATGTACGGCCCCATAGCAGATGAGCCGGAGGTATTCTATCGCATGTATAGCGAGCTTAGACAATGGCCCGAGACAGCTATAGTGTGGGGAGGGGACCTCAACACATATTTAGATCCCACACTTGATAAGTCCAACCCCCAGAGCAACCGCACCCCCAGAGTAGCTCGGAGCGTTAACCAGGCCATGCTGGAATTTGGATTGGTGGATGTGTGGCGGCTGCGCAACGCCTCCACTAGGGAGGGCACACATGCTACGCCTGCGCACAACAGTTGGTCGAGGTTAGACTATTGGTTGCTTGACAAGAGTACAGCGGAATGGGTGACAGAGGTCACTCATCACCCGCGAACGCTTTCTGATCATAATCCTGTACAGCTTGCCCTCTGTGTCCCTACTCCCACCCGCCGCCCGTTCACATGGCGCTTCCGATCGGAGGCACTCCTTGAACCACTATATAACGGTACTGTTCGTAAGGCCATAGAGAATTACTTTCTTGAAAATACAGGCACCGTGGAGACCGTCTCCTCATTATGGGAAGCGTTCAAGGTAACGATTCGGGGAGTCTGTATGAGCACAACCGCCGGAATATTGAAGGACTTACGTGCACAACTCCACAAGATAGAGACCTCCCTAAAACAACTTGAGAGCGCCTATACAGCTAGCCCCTCCCTAGACAAGCTATCGCACATCCAAACTCTGATTCACGATTATGACGCGGCTGCGGACACAGAACTAAGATACATCAACCGCAGACACATGGCCAGGCGCTATGGCGAGGGCGGAAGACCGGGCCGCACACTGGCTAGGAAAATTAAAGAGGTCGAAGACCACTACCAGGTTGACAAGATAGTTGATTCTCAAGGCCAGGAACACTACACCCCATTGAACATTTTAGAGCAGTTTAGGGAATATTATGTTGGCATGTACGAATCACGCGGGACGGGACCAGACTCCGCAACTGAGGACTACCTGGATGGCATAGCGTGCGCTTGGCTAGCTGACGGTCACAGAGAGTATTTGAACCAACCGTTGGATGTGGCGGACATCAAGGCCGCGATATGTGCCCTGCCGAATGCCAAGGCTCCAGGCCCGGATGGCCTGACCGTGGAATTCTATAAGGCTTATGCGGACCTCCTGGCCCCTGTCTTACTAGCGATGTACGACGAGGCACATGATACTGGTGTGCTGCCTCCATCTCTTCGGCAGGCTCTTATCATAACTCTTCTTAAAAAAGATAAGCCCCCGGACGCCTGTGAATCTTATCGGCCTCTATCGTTGATCAATACGGACGCAAAAATCCTGGCCAAGATCCTGGCCACTCGACTCCAGCCATTAATGCAACGACTGGTCTTACCGGACCAGTCGGGGTTTATACCGGAGCGCTCCACTTCCCACAACGTACGTACCATTTTTGCTATGCTGCATGTACTAGATCCCAACCTGCGCGCTGCTGCTGTTATGCTCGACGCTGCTAAAGCGTTCGACTCCATTGAATGGGACTATATGTTCCGTATTTTGCAGCGCATGGGCTTCCCGCCGTTGTTTTTGGGCTGGATTAGGATTCTGTATGCGGCTCCGTCGGCCAGAGTCCGAGTTGGGGGACTGACATCAGAGGCATTTGCTGTTGAGAGGGGCACGCGTCAGGGGTGCCCCCTGTCGCCACTACTCTTTGCCATTGCTATTGAGCCATTGGCGTGTGCAATACGGCAGAGGCACAGAGAGACCGCCCTAAATTTTAATCATAGACCGGTCGGCATTTCACTCTACGCCGATGATATGGTTCTATTTCTGAGGGAGCCAGAGCGTTATCTAGCACAGGTGTTGCGGGAATATACCAGATTCGGGCTGATCTCGGGCCTTACCATCAACTGGGACAAATCGCTTATCATCCCCCTGACGGCAGTTACCTCCGCACCCCCACTGGAATACCCTATATTGTGGACTGTAGACCCGGTCAAGTACCTGGGAATCTGGGTCCACCGGGACCCTGAGACGGTGGTAAGGGAGAATTATGGGCGGGTCTGCGCCAAGCTGGATCGACATATTGATACCTGGACGACACTGCCGTTGTCCCTCGCGGATCGTATTGCTATTCTTAAAATGGTGGTGTTGCCCCGCTTCCTGTACCTTTTCTCTAACATTCCAATTAGGTTGACGCAGGGGTTCTTCAGCACATTGCGGACCTCTATTCTCCGATTGATATGGGGAGGCAAACAGGCTCGTGTGGCCTGGGACACTCTCACTCTAGACTACACTAAAGGGGGTTTTAGTGTGCCAGACCTCTATGTGTACTACTTAAGTGCGCAGGCGCAATATGCATATTACTGGGTAAACACGCATGACTTTATACCCCATGTGGCGGTTGAAGACGGGGACGCATCACCGGTGCCTCTCCGCAGTCTCCTCACCCACACACGACGCGAAAATCAGAAAACGGAAATAAATACGATTGACACTACAATAGCAGCCTGGCGTTCTATTGGGCAACTTGCGGGCAGGCTTCCACTCTATGCCCCAGCGATGGCAATAGAATATCATGCGGCGCTTACCGTGACACAGGAGATTGGCCCCATGCGCTTGCTCAGAGGGGCGGGACTCACCACCATGCAGGACCTGTTCCCGGGCGGCACCTTCCTATCCATGGAGGATGTGCAGTATATTACCAATCCCACGCCACTCTTTCAGTTTGCTATACACCGCCTGAGGCATGCTATCAGATCGCATTACCCCACGTATCCAATAGAACCGCAGCCACTTCAGTCTCTACAAATGTTACTGACCACCCCCACGCGCAAGAAATTAATTACTAGGCTGTACAGAGCAATCAGGAATGAGAAAGTGGGTAGACCAGACAAAAGTTTAGCAAGGTGGAATGCGATACTGCCCATGCCTTTGACGCTGAAAGACTGGGAGCATGTGTGTGACCTTACCCGTAGGCTCTCTCCTAACGGGAATCTACGCATTATCCACTTTAAATACTTACATCAGACGTATCACACGCCCCTTCGTTTATGTAAAGCTGGTTTGCGGGACAATAGCGGATGTGGGCGGTGTGGGCGGGTGGGGGCTGGTTTTATGCATCTTGCTTGGGAGTGCGGGGGGTGGGTCGCTACTGGGAGCAGGTGGTGCAGCATATAAAGGAAATGTCAGGACTGGATGTTCAGTGTACACCTTCAGTCTGCCTTTTGAGCTACGTCCCTCATGCAAAGGGAGTATTGGGGAAGTTTGTGCGTATTGCTCTACTTCTGGCCAAGCGAGTGGTGGCTGTCACATGGGACTGCAGACGGATGCCCAGGGTTGCGACCTGGATCAAAGATATGGTTTATTGTAAGGAAACATTGGAACTATATGCGGAGGAGCTACCGATTTCCTCTAAACCCAGAGACATTTGGGAGCCACTACGAATGTACCTGCAAAGACAAACCGGCGCAGTCACGTGAACAGTGGCGTGTTGACCCCTCCACAGGCAGGAGTCTCATCTGCCGAATGGACTGCTGGGTTTTGGTCTCTGAACTGTCCTCTCCCTTGGGGCAATATGGTACTGATTGGTCTTACTGTTGCATTTGGCTGTTCTAACACAAACGATGCATTGTAACGCAGAAATGGTGTTTGTTATTTTTGAAATACAAAATAAAAAGATTTAAAAAAAAAGTAGCAGGGTCTGAGAGAAGTGAAGTCCCTGCCACGTGTACAACACATTAGAATGTGAGACCGGACATTGCAATTGCTGAGGTCACATACACGGCATCTGCCCCACTTAACCAACCACACACTGCAACAACTCCAATCATCAACTACACAGATACAACCGACTACAGGAGCAACAGCATACAGTCACAGTTCACATTGACAGGCGCCATTACTCATCAACCCCAGGGACAGTGCCCAATTCGATGTGCCGAGTAGTGACACGAAGTGCTGCGGATGCAATGTGTGTCAGTGTGCCCTGCCATGGCTAGCCAACACCGCCATGGCAGTCACAATATCCATCACAGCCACCACTGTCTCAGAAGGAGATGTGTTAGTGTGCCTACCAATCTAACAGGATGCCAGTACGACTCGGTGCTGTGTGTGTGCGCTACGGGGCAGTTGCAGGTCCGCCCCTGAGAGAGTAGCACAACTGAGGAAGACACACATGTGTCATGTGAAGCGGGAGTTACGCTTGGCTCAGGTGGGTGGGTGTGACGGGTAGGTGCGCACATGCAATGTTGAAACACACTGTGTTGGGAGGTTACCGGAGCAGTAGATTACCGCTCTCCTGGGAATTTGTAAAGACCACCTGTCTGGGGATGAATGTGAACTCGTGTGTGCACAACAGGCGGGCACACGATCAATGCTGCATCAGGTGTAGACGTCAGCCCACCCTCTGTGGACATGCTGGATACTGCTGTGCGTCCGCCACGCCCTTGCCAAGGCACTCACATCCCCTGTCGACCAGGTGTTTCCCCAACATTGTCCACCTGCACAGGCAATCCAGGGCACGGGATGGCAGTGGAGCATGGTGGGTGAGAGGTCATGGCGCGCTCCTCCTGGTCACATCACGGAAGCAACACATCCTCAATATGTAGTATGGCACAAGTTAAATGGAAGTAGTGGGGGGATGCACACATAACGAGCAGGAGTGACGTCACGGAAGGTGGCTCGCACCATCTCACTCATTGCCTATTTTCTCACACACGTTACATGCCATTGCAACAGAGAAGCCAGCGCGTGCACAAGCAGCTCCAAGCTCGACCCAGAGAGGCCAAAGAGTGAATGTGTGGGTCCATGAGCTCCAGTTGGACGTGGCCTGGGCCGCTAGGGCAGCTACAGCCTCTGTGTGTTGCAGGTGGTGTATCCGGACTGCGGAGCCTGTCATGCATTGTCAATGTTGCCCGGGTCTCGAGTCGGGGCACCACGCAGGTGTACGGCGTCCCGCCACTTATTATACCGCGAGACAGACCACTTGTTCAACTGGACCCACACATACACTCCTTGGCCTCTCTGGGGCAAGCTTGGAGCTGCTTGTGCATGCGCTGGCTTCTCAGGTGCAAACGCATATTTGGGTGAGCGAGGGGAGGCCATGAGGACAGGGTAAAATATGACTGTTTGCTTCCAGTTAGTTTAAGGAATGACCCTGATGTGGTCATAAAAAGACGTGTCTCGTGTGTATTGCAACTAGTAGATAAGCCGATGAACTTCCCATGTCTTGCATGTAACCCCGCACCTAGCCCCGCTCACTCGACACATTAAAATGAGTACCAGCACCACATCCTTCCCATTCGAAGCACTGACTGGGTGTGACAACCATCGGACAGTCTTGTGTAGTCCACCCACGCGTACATGTGGGCCCTCCATGATCCATGTCACCTGCGGCAAAGTGATGTCATGGGCAATGACGGAAGTGAGGAGAGCTATCTGCCCCACGCACAGATGGCGCATCAGCTCAACAGACCCAGCACTGAGGGCAGCAGGGGTCACATGTGCAGGGGCAGCTGTGCCTGGTGTGAAGGCACATGCATATAGACAGCACATCGAGCAATGTGTAGTCTGCCCACATCTACTGTCCATTGTCAGGCGGACTAGCAAAAGATCACAAGGCAACACATCTGTGTGGGTGTACCCACTGTGACCAACACTGCGCAACAATCAACGTACTCGCCCTGTGCATGGCCCACCCCGCAACGGAGGTCACATTCAGTGCCACTATCTCACACACACATCCCTATCATGAGGCATGGTGTGTCCAATCGACAGGGCTGAGTTTGCGCTTATCCGGAGGGTCCTGAACAGGAGACACATAACCCACTAGGCAGTCTGTGTTGTCACCTACTGGCATTGTGCAGTCAATGTGCAGGCCAGGCCTGCTGGGACTGAGAAGGGCAGCATGGCCCCAGCCTGACATTCACACGAGCAACAAGTGCACTGAGACCTGCAGTGCCAATTGTCTGTGTCA
This sequence comes from Calotriton arnoldi, assembly GCA_963921515.1. NCBI lineage: Eukaryota > Metazoa > Chordata > Amphibia > Caudata > Salamandridae > Calotriton > Calotriton arnoldi. The sequence goes on from CAWUFW010005666.1 coordinate 1,187,420, forward strand.
CTGGATGTCTGACATGAAGTTGCCATGTACCACCACTCGGGAGGGACAGACATGGCAAAGCGCCCGAGAGCTCACATACCCCTGCCACCTGCAGTCAGCATGGTGAGCAGTGCATGTTTGAACCCCACAGGCTCTGACTCATAGTGCTGCGGATCAACGACATGTGTGTCCCTCACTTGCACTCCCACACACACTGCAGTTGTCTCTCACACACAACTTTCGCAAGGAATAGCCATGTGCAGTGTGCGTGGAGCTCGGAATCCAGGATCTCCAGCTCCTCGCTGGTGAGTGGACCTGGACATATCTTCAGCGTCATCGACGTTAAGGTGGACAGGTGGCAGCAGCAGGTGTTGTTGAGGGATGCCAGGCTGCAGTCCCAGGTAGCTGTGGAAATGCCGTTCTCACTCCCACACTCATATAGCCCCCTGGGGCAGTTTCAGTGGGTCCAAGCTGCTGCAATTTGTGTACCATGTCTGCCAGCTTCAATTGCAGACGATGGCCTGCTCCCAGCTGGCCCGGGACGCTTACCTCCATAGTGGAACATGCAGGGTGCAACCGCGAGGGCCATTGGAGTTGGCCGTAAGGGCCTGGCCCGTGGCGGGTACAGTCCGCTGATGCCATGTGCACCACACAGTATAATGTGCGCAATGCATCTGCAGGTGTGGCCATGATTTGTGTGTGGGAGCAGGTCCACAATGGACAGGGCCACAACATGCTGTGTGCATGGGCAGGGACGGCAAGTGCCCAGCCTCTGAAGTACCAAAATCTTCAACTCAGGGATCTTATTAATATAAAGAACTTTACAGAAGCTGAAATATGAAAAGACATCTTTATTAAACTTACATAAGTGAGGCCACGTCACACAGAAGCCGTAGCAACTGTATGAGGCAGTCTGAGGAATACAAAGAACAGAGGCCTTTTATATGCTCTCAGGGTTACAAACTTCAGCATACAAGTAAGGGGCAGTCCTAGCTTGTGCAAGCATGCAAATACCTAACATTCCTTCTTTACAGTTTACCATTCAGATATTTACAACATTGAAAAAGCAGAGTCATGATGACAAGCCCATTTTCAGTTTGTCCAGCCCACAACCAAATACCCAGTGAGGCCCAACACCTGCAACAGATATAATCTGGACCCCTAATAAAACCGGGCACCTCCTCCTCGTAAAGCAGGTCATAAAGAAAGAGCAGTGACAGGTGTGAATAAGATTTAGATATAGATGTGTGCAATGAAGGGTTTATGGCATGCTGCACCTGGGCCCCTAATCTCGATCGGCCACTGGGAACTAAAACTGGCCGAACAGGTTCTGGCTCTGGACAGTGGAGTCAGCTTGCCCAGGTCACTGAAAGTGTACGTGTCCCCTAAGGCGCGTTTTGGCTTTAGTCATTGCCTTATGTGAGGGCAACCACAAAATGGCTGCCGTACACAAAATGGAACCCGAGGGTTCACAAGGGAATCGTTAATATTAGAGTGATCCCGTCACTCGAATATGACGCAAATACTCAGATATAGCATACCTGTCATTACCGGTCTGCTGATACCAAAATCGTCATGTTATAATGATGTTAATGACACAGGTCCAGAATTTTCAGTACCACAGACCCTCCTTTTGCCCTTACATAAGGCAATTTACTTACACTCATGCTAATCTGAGTCCGGGTCTATATTCACAAATTCATTGAGATGTTGCTGTAGCATCATCCTATTGCTTAGCTCGTACCTTGATACAGGCTTCCTTACACACGATGTAGCACAGAGGCCACACATAGCAGGACCAAATAGGGAATACCTCTATCTGTAGTATGTGGCATAAGACCACACACCCAACAATTAGTGATGTTCACTACTAACTGGTGTTGATGCAGAAGCGGTACAAAGGAATTATTAATAAACTCTGACCTCCTAACCAGTTCATGTTCAGGTAAAGTATTGAAAGAATGCAAAGAAGTAGTAGTAGGAAGAGACATAGGTTGGGAGGTGGGTACAGATGTCAATTGGGTAGAAAAAACAAACCCACCCATAAAAGACAATGTCATGTTTAAAAACACTAGAAAACACGTTGTTAAGAACATATAGACAACAGGAGAAAGTAGTGACCACTATTACAAACAAATTCATAATTTTTCACCACCCTAAGCAAAAAGTAAATCCTAAAATTATCTAGTAACATTTTTAGGGCTCCTATGTATTTCAGTAATTTATTACATGTTCAGGTGAAACAGTGGTGATCCTCATCAATGCTCTGAGGTGAAAAGGGAATACTCTTCCACAGAGAATGGACTTTATTCTGCTTTTACTAAACAGAATACTACTTTGAGACAATGCCAGCAAAACAATAAGAAACAGTCTCATAACACCTATTTTATGCAATCACACGGAAACCACTTTATGCATCAATTATGTCCAAAGTCCGTTCAAGCCTCTCTGGCAAGCTTCCATCGTCCATCAAATCTTCTCCCATTGTTGCATGGGCCTCTTGATTCAGGCCTTATATGAAAAATAGTGTTTTTCAGTATCCGTTGGAGTGCCCTCCTGGCAAACACTCACAGCTCATTTGAAAGTCTCAATGTCTCAAGGCAGTGCACCGATATCTCTCCTCTGCGGCAGGCACTACAGATAGTGTGCTCTTCATTGATCAAGGGCACAGATCATCTTATGCAGATCCGGGTCTACATTCTCAGGCTCCGACACTCATTACTTAGTGTCAGAGGACGCTCAGGCTGCTCTTTCATGGGCACTATAATGTAGTGCCTTTTTCCACTCTTGCATCTTCCGGTGCACTGCACTTCCGTTGGAGCAAAGGAAAAGGGTTGTGTGGCCAAAACTCAGGCCGAGGGGCTCAAGGGACTGCACACTGTCAGAGGTTACCAGCACATGACAGGTGAAAAACTCAGGCCTCAATCCTTTCGCTCTTTTGCACTGAAACTCTCCTGCTTCTTTTTGATGTTCAACGCCTTCTGATGAAGCAAGCATAATACTTCGGAGATACCAGACGTCCGCCTCTCATTTGTGAAGTAGGAAATGTGACGCAGTTGTTTTCTTAAAATTAATGCGAATACAATTTATTTGTGTTTTAACAAGGGGACTGCAAGCAGGTGGCCTGCAATCTGCGAGGGAATGGCCATATGCCATGAGACAGTTCTGGTCTAGAACACACTGTCATTTCTCAAAGGCAATACAAAGACAAAGGCAGTAGGCACAACAGTGCCTCTAGGCTCTTCAATTGGGTTTCCGTGTGAGAGCATATTCTCCATCATCTAATGGTAGATAGCGACATAATTAAGTCTAGGTGTTCCTAAATTCCTTGTCTTAAAACATCTCAAAAGAAGAATTGCATAATACAGATTATCAGGGGCATGTAGATACCTCCCTTTAAAAGTTGTGCATCAGGTGCACTATGCAATACACAGGCTAATGATCAAAATGTGGAAACAAAAGACAAGAACTAGAGAGTCCTGGTATTTCCATAATTTAGAACACATCTGATCCCACCAAAAATTAAAGCAGTATGAACAAAAGGGTAAAAATAACCACATTAAAAAGAGTCATTGAAAATTTGTCATGTTAAAAAAAAAATGAATGTAAGGTATCTCCTATTGAGATGGAAAACTTGTTTTGTTATAGTATTGAGTCAGTTAACCAGTCCATCACTATCCTAACAATCAGACTGGAAAACATTTCAGTGGGCCTAAAGAGAATTCTTGAAAACCAGTCTGGTGATACAAAAGGAATTATACATAATATGGGGGTTTCTGATATATTACTGCGGTCTGGAAGTGTGAACTTGAACAATACATCAATAAAAAGGCAAACTGGTGAAAAGAATATGGAAAAAGGGAAATGGAACTAGGACACAGCTAAAATCCCCAATAACTAGGCATGATGTGACATAAGGGGGGTGACAAAAAGGTTGGCTCTACCGCTGTCCGCTAAACCATATACGGTAACCTCCGCTAATGTTCCAGTTCCTTCTTCAGGGAAAAAAAAATATGAAACCTTGTTTCCTTGATAGTACAAAGCCATACACTACTTAGGAAGCAGAACAAAACTGACTAATATAATATAAAAATTAGGTCACCATGCACAAAAGTCACAAATCTATCATTTATCCTTACGTCCAATTCAGGATACATAATTTTAGGGCTGCCTGTTCCTTACAGGAAAGGGGGCAGTAATGTGACTGTAGGTGAAACCTTGTTTCCTTGATATCTTTTTTATTTTTTTTTCAAATACCATTAAAGCCAAATTTGACATACACTGGTGAAGTGTTGTCTGTCTTTCTGTGAAATTTAGTGTCAAAGCAAATCTACCCAACTGTTTGCAGGATACACATCGTCATGTATATCCCTTCACAACACAGGTAAACTTGTAATAGTATCATAAGCAGCAACATCATAAAATAAAAAAAAACGCACGTCAAGCCATCAGATATACGCGCTGTATATCAAGCACAAAAAGCATAGACAAAACAATAGTGTCAGGTTTAAAATCCTTACCCTCCCTTTTTGACAGTAGATCACCAATTAGTGGATATCTGCTGTCAAATACAACTTCAGACACACACAACCAGCAAGAACAATTCATGATAGAACCAAATACACAAACATGAAAAACGCATGGACATTTGTTTCCAAAGGAGTTACGCAAAAACACATCTCATTTCAACCAACCAAACTTACGTGTCTTGTCAGCCTTAAAATCATCTAGAGCAAAAAAATAAAAAATACACAACACACAAAAGAGAAAACATTTCTCATAACAAACAAATATTCTGTATAACTTGTAATCAGAAGACCAAACATTATATTTTCCCTTTGGAATTAAGTTGTTTAATTTTGTGGAAAAACCAGAAACCCTTCCTTTTAGAGGCCTGTTTAGCAATGTCATTCTGCATTTCACAGAGACAAGTCCTAATTTAAAAGGGCACAAATGTGAACATGGCAGCCAATGTCTCCTTTTTAGGCGCTAAAAAATTCTCTTTTTCCAGATTATTAAACAACATTTACTGTGAATAATTTACAGAACCTAATAACACACGTACCAGTTTTTAGAACAAATGCTTGTTTGCAATTGTACTCATTTCATCAACCTAAAATAGATGAACGTCTAAGTAGGTGCAGCTAAAGTTAAAACCTTCCACCCTAATATTAAACTTAAACCTCTGCACCAGGCACATTGGCTCACTGACCCATTTAAAAGTGAACCCAAAATGGGAATAACCTGCAAATTTGTGTTTTATACCTAAATGTATTCATTTACTGAAGCCTAAAGCACTTTAAAGCTATTTTAAATGGCAAAAATACCCAAATTCGACTTTGATGTTTGGGGCACTTAAAAATAAATATCCCATAAGTATGTTACATATTAATCATCCTCAGGATGTTCTTTACACATTACAGATATTAGATATTAGACATATCTCATGTAAATATTTAGAAAAAATGAGTTTTTCACACCTGCGCCAAGTGAAAATCCATATGCTAATGTAGTCATTATTTGGTATAGCACAACTTAAATTAAATTTTAATGCTAGGATGTTATAGTATGAGCTTTAAGCTTCATGAATAGTAAAAAACGAATTTTGTAGCACTTATTTTTAATAATTATTTTTCATAATTAATAATAAAAAATAAAAAAATAAAACCCTTTTATTTTTGATAATTCCACATATAAGAGCAAGCTGCATCCCTTGCCTATCATTTTAGACGCATTTATTTATAAGCCTAAACACAGAAGCCTAACTTAAAACATGACAAAATTTGGCGCCACATTTTTCTTTCTAAAAAGGACAATTTTATTTAGCAACAGACCCAAGAATATACTTACAAAATGTTGCTTAATAGACTGAAAACATCAAGAAAAACCACGAACAGACATTGAGCTCATTTGAGACATAAACAGAAAGGGGTGAAACACTCAGGACACACAATACGGCGCGCTTTTAGCCATGCATTTCATGAATAGCGCAAACGCTATTCTCTTACAGAAGTTGCACTAATAGGAAAACCACAGACATTTAAACACACACATTTTAACCCACCTATCAATACTCAGGACAGCCCACAGACTGTACTAGAACCAAACCATTTGTAAATACTAGTTGTAAGTTATATTTACAAGAAACGCTTCTGAATTGGACTACGAAAATACACTCAATTCACTAGCTTTGGTTAGCAGAACATCAAACAAAATCGTTCTGCATATCTTCATTCATAAAAACTGCGCAGAACAAAGGATCCTTGTTTTGTATTATGTCATATTTTAATTACCTGGGGATACAAAATCACCAAGGAAGAAATATGTTTGTAAATCTAAACCTATTTAGATTTTCCCTTTAGGGAAGCCGGCTAATCCAAACGTATACAAAGTTGGCCAACACAAAGCTCCAAATTTGCTAAGATCAGGCATCTTATAGCTCACTAATCTAGCTTCAAACTTCAAGGGGCTATCTCTATCGATACACTCGTAAATATACAAGACCCTCGGTTTTTGAAAATTGCAATCTTCAAATAAAACTAAGGACCAAACAAACTAAGAACCAATCAAACTAAGACTCAAAGAAACCAAGGAACCAAAGAACAAACGACTGGGAGCGACCCACTTATACTTAACTCTTACTTTTACTAATCAAAAGGTTATCCAAATTCTATCTGTCAAGTTCTACATGACCTAACGGTCTTTTAGAATACTCACGCCAAAAAGGTTCTCAGTCAGGAGTGACGTCATGTGGAGGATCAAAAATCAGGAAGATCAGAAATGTACTGGGCTGCAGAAACAAAGAATCTCCAGAATCCTTGTGCACAGAGTACCTCCTTAGTAGAATCTTGTTCTGTCCTCCTCAGTAGATTTCAGTCTCCTGACAAGATCTCCCACAGAAAGCCACTTCTCTGATGAGGCCCCGCGTTGGCTGCGCCATTTGAAGTACCAAAATCTTCAACTCAGGGATCTTATTAATATAAAGAACTTTACAGAAGCTGAAATATGAAAAGACATCTTTATTAAACTTACATAAGTGAGGCCACGTCACACAGAAGCCGTAGCAACTGTATGAGGCAGTCTGAGGAATACAAAGAACAGAGGCCTTTTATATGCTCTCAGGGTTACAAACTTCAGCATACAAGTAAGGGGCAGTCCTAGCTTGTGCAAGCATGCAAATACCTAACATTCCTTCTTTACAGTTTACCATTCAGATATTTACAACATTGAAAAAGCAGAGTCATGATGACAAGCCCATTTTCAGTTTGTCCAGCCCACAACCAAATACCCAGTGAGGCCCAACACCTGCAACAGATATAATCTGGACCCCTAATAAAACCGGGCACCTCCTCCTCGTAAAGCAGGTCATAAAGAAAGAGCAGTGACAGGTGTGAATAAGATTTAGATATAGATGTGTGCAATGAAGGGTTTATGGCATGCTGCACCTGGGCCCCTAATCTCGATCGGCCACTGGGAACTAAAACTGGCCGAACAGGTTCTGGCTCTGGACAGTGGAGTCAGCTTGCCCAGGTCACTGAAAGTGTACGTGTCCCCTAAGGCGCGTTTTGGCTTTAGTCATTGCCTTATGTGAGGGCAACCACAAAATGGCTGCCGTACACAAAATGGAACCCGAGGGTTCACAAGGGAATCGTTAATATTAGAGTGATCCCGTCACTCGAATATGACGCAAATACTCAGATATAGCATACCTGTCATTACCGGTCTGCTGATACCAAAATCGTCATGTTATAATGATGTTAATGACACAGGTCCAGAATTTTCAGTACCACACCTCCACATGTCTGTTGGCATATCATCATGTACACATTGGCATGGGAGCATGGGATATGCATATGCACACGCATGCCATCTTTCACTATGTACATCTGCCACTTGGCACGTGCAACGTTACGTGTCACTTGTGATGTGTATTTGCAATCACACAGCTGTGTTGTCATGGAGCTATCAATGTGTACACCTGTCAATGTTTCTGGAGGTGTGATCCGTACAGTGCTGTACATAGGGTGCAGTAGGGACATCAATGACTGTCTCATATCCCCTCGTGCAACAGGTCCCACTTGTTTTTGCCGCTCACCCTGTGTCCATAGCGTTGTTGGTGTGTGCCATACTCACCCAGCCTCGGAAGCTGTGTCAGGCACAGCAGCTAGTTATATTGCCGTGGTGTTGCCGCTTGCCAAATATGCAGTCTGATACCATCAGCATGCCTTACAAGTTATTAAGGCCTAAATCCCCATGTGCATGCTCATAGCAATGGTGTGTGTCACTGCTCATTGCTATTGGTAAGGGGACCTGTGTAAGTGTATTGTGGCTGTGCTGTCCCTACTTGTCAGCTGTTCTGTGATTCAATTGCTTGGTCAGTCAGTTTTGTTTTGTGTATGTGGAAACGCCCTGTGGCGTGTTGCTTTGACATGTGTCCACTCCATCTTTCCTAGGAGGAGACCAAACATACATCGCCCCTACCAATTGCTGTCAGACATGGAGGATGTGGAGGTAATCCGGAAATTCCGTCTGGACCGACCCACCCTGCAACACCTATGTGCCTTGTTGGAACCCCACCTCCGTCCTCGCAGGGTGTATCCAACTGCATTTACCCCCACGGCTAAGGTGATGGCTGCACTGCATTTCTTCGCCACTGGGTCATTCCAACACACAGTGGGCAGTGGAGGTGGGATGTCCCAGCCCATGTTCAGCATGGTGCTACGGGATGTACTGTCAGCTATGATGCTGTACAGGAACAGGTACATCCGATTCCCCAGGGCTCGTGAATTGGCGGCAGTGAAGGGTGCTTTCTATGCCCTTGGATGGATCCCCCACGTTGTTGGTGCAATTGATTGCACCCATGTTGGCCTTGTTTCACCACAGGCCACGGAGCACATCTACCGCAATAGGAAGCACACACACTCCCTGAATGTGCAAGTGGTGTGCCTTGCGGACATGGTCATTTCACACGTGTGTGCGAAGTTTCCAGGATCGGCCCATGACTCGCACATCATGCGCAACAGCATCCTACCACGTCTGATGACCAATCTGCAACCGGACCGTGCTTGGATTGTTGGTGAGTATGTGGACTTATGTAGCGTGCTGGGTGTGCGATGCTGTCTTGTGTCCAGTTGGAATTGCAATGATTCTCTATGTCCCTCACACCCAGGTGACTCTGCTTACCCGAATGGTCCTTGGCTGCTCAGCCCATTACGTCATCCTCGGACCCCAGCTGATGACCGCTACAATGAGGCACATGGGAGGGCCAGACATGTGGTGGAGCGGACCTTTGGCCTCCTCAAGTCCAGGTTCAGATGCCCGGACCGCACCGGGGGCGCACTGGCGTACTCCCCACAGAAGGTGTGCCAGATAGTAGTGGCTTGCTGCATGCTGCACAATCTGGCTATTCGCAAGCAGATCCCCCTGATAGTGGATTTCGGTGATCAGCCATGGCCCCCGCCTGCAGACCAGGACGGGTCCAGTGACGAGGACAGTGGAGAGGAGGAGGCTGTGAATGTGCGTCAGCAGCTCATCGCCCGCTACTTCACTTGACGGTGAGTGACCATGTACGACGGCTGATGTAGCTGTAGTTGTGCAGGTGTATGTGTGCTCTGTCACGGAGGCCTTTTGTTCACTGAGTGCTGTGTGGCAATGGTCCATGTCCAGGCTAGTATGCCACTGACAGTGGCTGTAGCATTGTGCCCTGTTGCTCTGTGAGATGTGTGTACATTGCTTGTAGTTGGTGACAAGTACTGTGTGATGAGTGTGTGACACACTCATTGAATGGACTCTTGTTCTGTTTTTCATCCCTAGGTCCCTACAGCCTCTCCTGGCCTATCGACATGCCACACAGCAGATGCATTTCTGATCATGGTGGCGGTTGCACATCGTTGAATGAACACAGGGCACAGACAGCAGAATGTGATAAAGGTGTATTTATTTTCATTGGTGACGTTATTGTGTGCAAGGTGATAACAAAAGTGGTGCATGCAGTGACAATGAGTTGACGGTCATGGCTGCGTGATGGTCAAGTTGTACCCATGAAGTTCTATGTCCACAGTCCAACAGACACATGCCATTCACATGGCGGTGTGGGGTAGGATCGTTTTACAAGTCAATGCAGTAGGTGGTCAAGGTGGCTGGCTGACTCACTGGCGTTTGGTGCGTGCGAAGTCCTCTCTGGACACCTGTTTCCTCTTCGGACGGCCCCTTCCACGTTTGGAAGGGGGGGGGTGTGTTGGTGGGCTGCTGGTGGTGGCTGAGGAGTGCTCACTGGCTGTGGACACAGGGGAACTCGATGCTGCACGACCCTGCGCCACAGCAGGTGGTGGCGGAGGTGGTGTTGCTGGCCTTGCTTGTGCCCTCACCACCACCACCAGCTGGCCCATGAGGTCCACAAGTTGGTCCATACGGGTCACGAATTGGCCCATACGGGCGTCCATGGACCTCAACACCCCAAGGACCTCCCGCGTGTCGGAAGCCGACCTGGCCCATTGTCCTTGGGCCTCTTCATAGGCCCCAAGGACTCTGGCGATTTGCGGCAGGGCTTGGCTCCCAGGCTCAGATGGCGTTGGCCTGACCCTGCTCCTCCCACCAGTACTGCTGCCACCGACCGGCCCACTGGCCACATTGCTCACCACGGTCCTCGGTCTGGCTCCCAGGGTGGAGCCCGCCGGCCGTGCCACCCCTTGCGCAGGGGCTGTGGCCAGGGATGGTGTGGTGGTGGTTGCGGTGGTGGTGGTGGTTGCGGCGGTGGTGGTGGCCGCAACGACCGTGGCAGCAGGGGTCTGGGACTGCTCAGCAGCCCTGGGTGATGGGTTGGTGGGTAGGAGGGGCCCTGGGGAGCGGTTGGGCCCTGCCACACCAGATGGGCCTGCTGGGTGGTCCTCGTCCGAAGAGGTGTCCAGCTCCTCTACATCCGTGAGTCCGGGTCGAGGGCTTGCAGACTGGCTGTGCTGGCTGCTGTCTCCCTCTCCAGCATCCAGCAGTTCGGCACCTGTGGGGAGAATGAGATAGGTTATTGTGTTGCACCTAGCAAAGTATGTATTGGTTGTCTGACATTCACAGTTCGTGCACTGTCATGCACAGGTTTCCCAGAGGCGTGTGTGTGGATGAACGATGTGTGTATGCGTGGGCAAGGCAATGGAACTGTGTGATGTGAACATGTGGCATGGGACGGATTAGCAATGCCGATGGGTGTGTGTTGCTATACTCCTACATTTTGTGGCTCGGGTGTATGCGGGCTCCAGACCCATCGACGATATTGAGGTGAAATATGGTTTTGGGGTTCAAATGGTACGCTTAGATACGCAGATGGCAAAAGGGGGTACAGCCCCCTCAACGTTTTTGAGGTGAAATATGGTTTTGGGGTTCAAATGGAACGCTTAGAAACGCAGATGGCAAAAGGGGGTACAGCCCCTCAACGCTTTTGAGGTGAAATATGGTTTTGGGGTTCAAATGGAACGCTTAGAAACGCAGATGGCAAAAGGGGTACAGCCCCTCAACGCTTTTGAGGTGAAATATGGTTTTGGGGTTCAAATGGAATGCTTAGAAACGCAGATGGCATAAGGGGGTACAGCCCCCTCAACGTTTTTGAGGTGAAATATGGTTTTGGGGTTCAAATTGAACGCTTAGAAACGCTGTTGGCAAAAGGGGGTACAGCCCCCTCAACGCTTTTGAGGTGACATATGGTTTTGGGGTACATACTGTGACATATGGGTGCAGAATGGGACATTTGTTTTGGCAACATGACAGTGCAGAGACAAAGGTGTGTGTATGTCTAACATACCCAGCATATCTGCTGACTGGTATCATTTATGGACATTACATTGGAAGAAAACAAGTTACTTACCTGTAACTTTGGTTCTCCAGTATTGGAAGCTTTCATAGATTCCCATGCTTGGAATCATTCCCCGTCGTCGAGATGGGAGCCTCGGTAATTATATATATATATATACAACAGTAGTAAATAACATTACAAAAGAGAAACAGGCCTAGGCCTAATCCCATTTTGTAGTCAGACCATGTCTTTTTGTAAAAGAGACCAAAAAGAATCATTAGCCAATCAGAGCAGCCTCACCCTCTAGAACCTTGGTGAAAGAACCTCAGCTCCTCAGATTTTCGTATACGTTGTGAAAACATACACAGATAGAGGCTGAGCTTTCCCAGGGGAGGAGGGTGGGTCGCATGGGAATCTATGAGCTTCCAATACTGGAGAACCAAAGTTACAGGTAAGTAACTTGTTTTCTTACTCCAGTATTGAGCTTTCATAGATTCCCATGCTTGGAATCAGAGTAGCTAGCAGTAAGGATACACATTTTCCATAAGACATTGTTTGTCCGAAAACACATTATCTAAATACATGCTTTACAACTAGCCGAAGGCATAGATAAATTAGTGCATTTATAAACAAGAGAAAATGTGTATAAAGCAGATAAAAGAAGGAAGGAGGGTAGCAAGGGAAAGCTCACCACTCATTGGAAGAGGTTCCTCAGAACTGCCTGTCCCACCGCCGCGTCGTCTTGGAGTGATGACTCCAGGCAGTAATGCTTCGTAAAGGTGTGAGTGCTGCTCCAAGTTGCAGCCCTACAAATGTCCTTGATCTGGACACCAGCAAACAACGCAGCTGAAGATGCCATAGATCTTGTCGAATGTGCTCGGACAATACCCTCCAGGGGTTTGCCCGCTGCTGTGTGACAGTATCGAATAGCGTTCACAACCCAGCGAGATATCCCCTGTTTGGAAATGGGAAATCCCTTGCGGGGAGCGCTATATGATACAAAAAGTTGTGAAGACTTGTGGAAAGACTTAGTTCGTTCCAGGTAAAATTTCAAACATCTTTTTAGATCCAGAGAGTGAAGAGCTCTCTCAGCCGGCGACGTAGGCTGAGGAAAAAAGGCTTTAAGGATCACTGGTTCGTTGAGATGAAAAGAAGAAGGTACTTTAGGAATAAACTTAGGATTAGTTCTCAAGATGACAGTATTTCCCTTGAACTGAAGGAAGGGTTCCTGAATTGTAAGAGCTTGTAATTCTCCTATTCTCCTGGCTGAAGTGAGGGCCAACAACAGAGCCACCTTCCAGGAGAGGAACTTGAGATCCGTCCGATGAATCGGTTCGAATGGATGTCTCATAAGTTGAGAAAGAACCAAATTTAATTGCCACGAAGGCGGTGGAGGCTTCACTGGCGGAAACACCCTGAAGAGGCCCTTAAGAAACTGTTTGACAATTCTGCTTGACCAAAGAGAAGGCCCAGAGGACGTGCGTCGAAAACGAGAAACTGCTGCTAAGTGCACCTTAATGGATGAAAGAGCCAAACCTGCCTTAGCCAAGGACAGGAAATAAGGAAGGACCTGGTGTGGTTCTGATAAGAAAGGATCCAAACTATTGCTTAGACACCATACACTAAAACGCTTCCATTTCAAGCGGTAGGTCCTGTTCGTGGAAGGCGCTCTCGCCTGCGAAAGGACATCCTTAATTTCTTCTGGAAGATTTAGGTGAAGAAATTCCCGCTGCTCAGGAGCCATGCTGAGAGCTGTAACGAACGAGGATCTGGGTGCAGTATCTGACCCTGAGACATTGTAAGAAGATGCGGAATTGGTCGCAGTTGAAGAGGATGGTCCAAGGAGAGAAGGTGAAGTTCGGTGAACCAAAACTGCCTCGGCCAGGCAGGAGCTATCAGGATCATCTTGCACCGCTCCGCCTTCATCTTCTTGAGTAATCTGGGAATTAGCGGAATGGGGGAAAGGCGTAGACAAATGCGCCTGACCAGGCTATCGAAAGCGCATTCCCCAGTGACCCTCGATGGTGTAGCCTGCTGGCGTAACACTGGCATTTCCTGTTCTCTGGTGTGGCAAACAGGTCTATGGAAGGTCTGCCCCACCGGCGAAACACCCTCTCCAGCGTTGTCTGATCCAGTTCCCACTCGTGTGTAACAGACTTCAGCCTGCTGAGCCTGTCCGCCTTGTCGTTTAGCACTCCTGGCAAATGCTCTGCTTTCAGAGAAATCCCCTGAGAGATAGCCCACTCCCAAATTCCTTGGGCTTCTTGTGACAGAGGTAGAGACCTGGTGCCGCCCTCCTTGTTGATATAGTGCATAGCTGTAGTATTGTCCGTCCGGACAAGAACCGACATACCCTGCAACCTTGGAAGGAAAGCTTGAATTGCTAGACGTATCGCTGTCAACTCCAAGAGGTTGATATGAAGGAGGCGCTGTTCTGGAAGCCAGTGACCACTGACTTGCAGATCCTGTAAAACTGCGCCCAGCCCTCTAGTGACGCATCCGTCGTTACCACCTGAGGTGATGGAGCGGCTACGAAGGATAGACCTCGGGACAAATGTTCTTGTTTTGTCCACCATAGAATGGCCTGGCGCATGTCCTGAGTGATCCGAAGCTTGTCGTTGAAGGATCCGCTCACTTGTTTCCACTGTAAATCCAGGAGCTCTTGCAGGGGACGCATTCGCAACCTGCAGTGAGGTATCAAGGGAATGCAGGAGGACATCATCCCCAGCAGGGATTTGTAGAGGCGAACAGAAAGATACTTTTTTCTTCGCACTAGGTGGGCCATTGAGATTAGATTCCTTTGTCGTTCTAGAGAGGGAAAAACCTTGCTGAGAGATGTGTTTAAAATCGCTCCTAGAAACTGAACCTTCCTGGAAGGGCGAAGAGAAGACTTGGTGGCGTTGAGAGTCAAGCCCAGATTGGAGAAGAGGCTGGTGCAAGAGACAACTGCCTCCGCTGCTGCTTCCCTGGAAGGAGCTTTTAGCAACCAGTCGTCCAGGTAGGGAAAGACCTGGAAATGATGTTTCCTGAGAAATGCTGCTACCGGTGCCAGCACCTTGGAGAAGACTCTCGGAGCTGATCGAAGGCCAAATGGAAGTACCTTGAATTGGAAATGGCTCTTGGCGACTGTAAACCGAAGAAACCTCCTGTGGGCCGGATGGATGGGTATGTGGAAATATGCATCCTCGAGATCGAGAGTGGCCATAAAATCTCCCGTGTTGAGAAGACGTAGAATGTCCTGGAGAGATACCATCCGAAAGGATTGTTTTGTGAGATAAGTGTTGAGCTCCCTGAGGTCGAGGATAGGTCGCCATTTGTCCAAAGTCTTCTTTACCAGGAAGAACCTGGAATAGAAACCCTTGTTCCTCTGGGATAAAGGAACCGGCTCTACTGCTCCCTTGATCAGCAGTTGATGAACTTCGAGCCGAAGAAGACGCAGATGTTTCATGGAAATGGCGGAAGGAGCTCTGGATGGTGGTAGATGGACGAACTCCAGGGTGTGGCCACTCTGAATGATGCTTAGGACCCAACGGTCTGAAGTAATCCGTTGCCAGTTGTGTAGGTAACGAGACACCCTGCCTCCTACAGATGTCTTGGAGGAGGAGGAGGGCACAGCGCAAAGAGCCAGGTCGCCGCTATTGCCTCTTAGAGGCGTCTCGTCCCTGACGATTTTGCTTTCCCTAAAGTTGGATCTGGAGAAAGATGATGTCTGGCCTTGTTTTTGGTTGTAAGAAGGCCGATAAGACTGAGATGTTGGGGCATAAGAGGAATATCTCTGTTGTTGGTAGGATCCTCTGTATGAAGGAGCACCCCTGCCTCTAGCTCCACGAAATGGGACTTTCCGGTACTGAAGGGTCCCCAATGACCTAGCAGTCTCAGTGTCTTTTTTAATATCTTGGAGAGCGTCATCAATGTGCTTTCCAAATAAAGCTTCCCCATCAAATGGGAGGTCCAGGATCTTATTCTGCACCTCTGGCCGGAACCACGTTGCCTTGAGCCAACCCTGTCGACGAAGCACAGCTGCCCCTGCCAGGGAGCGGAAAGATGTTGTAGCGATGTCCATCGCACAATCAATGATCTCTGCAGATGTTAGTTCTCCTTCAAGTAGGATCTTCTTTGCTTCCGACTTAGCCGTCTCAGGCAACTGATTCAGATAAGGTGAAAGGTCGCACCACAATTGGCGGTCGTATCGTCCAAGTATTGCTAGTGCATTTGCGGCTCTAATCAGCAGACTTGCCATAGAGGAAAATCGTTTCCCTGCATTGTCCAGGCGCCTGCCTTCTTTGTCTGGTGGTGTGGTCAGGGGCGCTGAAGGATTCTTTGATTTCCTCTGCGCTGCCTGGGAAATGACTGAATCCGGCTTTGGCTGACTAGTCAATGAGGCTGGACTGTCATCAGAGGCCTTATATTTTTTGTCTAAGCGTGGCAAGACTGGGACCACTGTAGCTGGATTTTTCATGGTCCTTAATCCTTCTTCCCATACGTGAGATACTATGGGAATGGAACGTATCATCCTCTTACTCGGCTCCTTAAAATCATATAGAAAGCACTCAGTTTGAACAGAGGGCATAGGAAGTTCAAAACGTAGAGACGCCCTCTCCATCAACTTGTGAAAACCCCCAATGTCAGCAGGAGGAGAATCCACCGGGGCAGGAGTTGGCGAAGCGGGATCCGGAATCACATAGTCATCCCACTCCTCTCCATCATCTTGCTGTACCAGTTCACCTTCCTCCTCCTCTGAAGAAACCTCCTGGGGTTGAAGAACTGCCTCTGTTGGGATTTGTGGACGAGTCGATGGAGGTGGTGAAACCATTACCATGGGTTGAGGAGTATGCACTGGCTGTGGTATGATAACAGGTTGTGGAGGATGCGAAGACAACCTCTGACGATAGTCTAGAAGCATCCCCTGTAAGTCCGCTAACAGCGAGGTGGGAACAGACACCATCTGTTGCTGAACGTTTTCCTGAGTTGGATATTGCTGCTGTGGAGCAGTCTGCTCTTGATAATAATCACCCTCAGAATCCGTTTCCTGACATTTCACCAGAAGCTGGGAAGGACTGTTAGCATAGCCAAACTGGCTGTCATCACCATCTGAGTCCTCTTCCTCCTCCAACAACAATGCAGGTGGCAAGGGATCCACTGTCTTGGGTGAAAGCCTTTCCGGCATAACCCCTTTTCTTTTAATAGAAATCGAAATTTTCCCCGTCGACGATGTCGTCGACGGTCTCGTCGACGTGGAGGTGAAAACCGTCGTCGACGACGACATCGTCGACGGAAGCACCGTCGACGAGAGAATAGATGGAATCATCGACGGAAGCTTCGACGCCGAGCTGATCGTCGACGAGACTATGGGCGTCGTCGAAACGGTCGTCGACGAGGTTAACAGCACCCCTGCTGACGTCGTCGTGATTGTCGTGGCCGTCATCGTCGACATTCTCGCTCGTCGACGCCACAGTGGTAGACGGAACTGTGGCCGCAATCTTCGTCGACACCATCGTCGACACCGTGCTCGCCGACGAGCCCGTCGACACTGGAAAAGGAGACGGCGTCGACACAGGAGCATGTTTAGCCTGCGATTTCGCCGTCTTCGTCGACGAGGGTTTGCGCGTCGACGACAAGTGTGAACTCTTCTCTGAAGATTGAGAAGAAGGCTTCTTCACAGATTTTTCTTTGCTTGGGGTCGTGGAAGAAGAAGATAATGGTGCTTCCCTCTCCTTTACACCGCAGTGAGGAGATTTGATAGAACCTTGGTCCTCAGACTCCTTTGGGGTCTTTTTTGAGGCCTTAGAGGGGTGACCCAGAGATGATGAAGGGGAACCCCTACCCCTCTTGACTGACCTTCTGGATGAGACGGCGGAAGACGACTCCTCACTGTCACTGGACACAGTGTCTTTCCTTGACTTTAACTTGTGAAGCCAGGTAAGTAAACGACCCTCACGATCCCGGAGAGTCTTGGTTGAGAAGGTGCGGCAAATCTTGCACTCCGCAGCTTTGTGGTCCGGGTATAGGCAGTATATACAGTCCTTATGCCTATCCTCCACATAAAGCCTCTTTTTCCCACAAGTGGCACAGGGCTTGAACAAAGCTTTCTTTTCTTTTTCAGACATCCTTGCCAAGTAAAAACTGAAGAAACAGCTGAATAAACAGTTGAAATAGAGCAGAGCTCTAGGAGACTCCCTTCTGCACAACGTGCAGTAGAAAATCTGAGGAGCTGAGGTTCTTTCACCAAGGTTCTAGAGGGTGAGGCTGCTCTGATTGGCTAATGATTCTTTTGGTCTCTTTTACAAAAAGACATGGTCTGACTACAAAATGGGATTAGGCCTAGGCCTGTTTCTCTTTTGTAATGTTATTTACTACTGTTGTATATATATATATATATAATTACCGAGGCTCCCATCTCGACGACGGGGAATGATTCCAAGCATGGGAATCTATGAAAGCTCCAATACTGGAGTAAGCATTGTTGTGAGTGAGTGATGGTTGTGTGCCACACGACGTATTGCAGATGGGCCAATTCCATGGTGTACGTGCTAGCCTCGGCCATGTGCATCAATGCAGTGCTCTTGGGGTGTTGACTATATTATGTATGTTGTTAATCACAGTGTGACGTGCGCTTCAGTCACTGCAGGCACATTATTTGTCATGGGCAGGTATCTTTGCATAACTACTGTATGAGGGCCAGCTGTTCGGATGACATACCTTTCATGACACTGGGGCTGACAGATGAGATGGATGATATGTTGAATGTGCATTGTGTGCCTGTGTGTTTCATGGGTCCAGTGGTGTTTGTGTGCAATATTGTGGTTCCACGCTGTTACTTCTAGTGAGGTTTGTCTTACATGGGCGTTGTTGTACCATGTGTGGGTAACAGGCAGTAAGGACTACATGGACAAGACTTCGATGGTGTTGCTGATGTGTGCGATGGGTGTCACAGTGCCTGCCGTGTGGGTCTGTACTCCAGTGGGACTTGTGCATGCAGACATGGCTCCTTAGGTGTTGCTGTATCTGTGATGGGTCATGTGGGGTATGACTCTGTAATACATGTCCGTGTGCACATTGGTCACATGATTGTGACAGGGAGCAGTGCTGCGTGTTCCTCTGCTACGTGACATGTCCCATGTGTTAGTCGTAATACAGTCCTCATGCCTCCAGACACCCCACCCTGTACAGTTTTCCACCTACAGGTTGTTTTTGAGTGCGCAATGCAATGGATGCCACATGGTTATGGGAGGGAGGGGTGCTCCATGTTGCTGGTCTGTGGGAGTGGGGGCGGTGTTGTGAGTTGTGGTGATGGCTTGACACCCACAGAAACCCCTGCATGTGGGGTGAGATGTCTACCTGTCGGCTGCAGGTGTGCACTGCAGTGGCTGACACATGGGTGTGGGGAGTGCTCCACCTTGCTGCGCTGTGGGACTGGGGGCCTGGTGGGTGTTGTACTTCAGCTGTCCCCCCTCCGACCCACTGCCTTTGTGTTCCGGCTACTTACCTGTTACTTGTCGGTTAGTGCAGCTATGGCTGACACATGGGTGTGGGGAGTGCTCCTTCTGGCGCTTCTGGAGTACAAGGGGACCTGGTGGGAGTTGCGGTGCTGGCTGACTGTACACATGCCCCCATGGTTTTGTTAGTTGGTAGGTTTGGGCTGTGTGTGTGAGTGTCTGTTGCATGTGTGAGTGATGTCTTGTGTATTTTGTACTGGACATGGGGGTGTTTGTCCCTCGGAGCTATGGCATTGTGGTAGTGCATGTGAGTACATAGCGGTGTGCTGGTATACGTTTGTTTGTACTTACCAGCCTCCACTCCCCCTGGTAATCCGGTGAGGATCTCCGGATGTATGATGACTCGCACCTTCTCCTCCCACGCCTTGAAGGTCTTGAATAGCGCGGGATTACCTCCGCCAGTCCTGGCAGCCAGCTGCCGATTTTTGGCCTCCTTCTTCTTGACCACGCTTTTCAGGTCGTTCCACCTTTTGGTGATTTCGCCTCTGTTGCGTGGCACGTTCCCGACTGCATTGACCTGGTCTACGATCCTGCTCCACAACCGGTTTCTGGTGGCTAGTGGTGTCTGTTGGACCTGGTTCCCATAGATTTGTGGGTGCACCTTGACGATCTCGTCGACCATGACCGTCAGCTCAGTGGAAGTGAACTTGGGCATTCTGTGTGGTGCCATGGTGTGTGTTTTGGTGTTTGTGGTGCTGGTGCGGGGTGTGGTGTGTGATGTGCAGGGGGTTTGTGTGGCCGGTGTTTGGTGGTGGTGGTGGTGATGGGTGTGATAGGTGCGTGTCTGTGGTGTGCTGCTGTCCTTTCTGTCTCGCTGTGGTATGTGCTGTCGTCCTCCGTTTGTAATGTTGCAAGGGGTTGTGGTCTGTGAAGGGGCTGCTTTTGTACTTACCTATGTGGGTGTGTCATGATGGTCTGTTGTTTTCAGGTGTGTTGTGGCTGGTGTTCTGGGATTTGTAGTTTATTTGTTTGTCCAGGGGGTGTGTGTTTTCGGGATGTGTACTGTGTTTGGGTATTTGTGCGTGGGTTGCTGTGTGGACTTGTTGGCCATGTTGTGTGTGTTTGTTTGGGACCGTGGATGATTTCTGTGCAGGGACGTGGCCGCCAGGGCTTCCGCCGTGTCCATTTTCATCACTGTTGTTTACGCTGGCGGGCGGTGTATTTGTGGATTTTTGGCGCTCATGTCGGTGCGATCCTAATTTCACGGCCGGTGTCTCGGTCGTCAGGGCGGGCGGTTTTGGGTTGTCGTGCGTATTTGCGTCCGTGGCGGACGGATGGACTTAGTATCGGACATGGGCGGGCGGGCGGTCTTTTTTGTGTTTTTTCCGCCGCCGGCGGTTTTCGAGTCGCGGCATCGTGATTGCTCGGTCGGTATTCAGACGGTGTAGGCGGGCGGGTTTTTACCGCTATGGTGGATTTTACCGCCCGGTATCGCAATGGACACCATAATTATTATAGTGATTTGGAGCACTGCAATGACTTTAAAGTCAGGTACCTATCCATGCTTTGAATCGACTCTTCAGATAGGGGGTCTGGTTCATCATTCCTGAAAGATTGAATACAGCAGGGGTCCACTGTACATTCTCTGAACATGTTGGGAGGTCATTCCAATTCCATGATCAGACCTTTGAAGACAAGGTGGAAGAACAAATAAAGGTAACAAATATCAATACTCTAATCTCCCATAAGACTCAATGAGGCAGATATTTAGGGCCTTATTTACATGATTTTTCCGTAGGGCAGCGCTGCAGGCCTTTCAGCTCGGCTCCCCTACGGTAAAAGGAAAGGGCAGGAATGTGCCATATCTATCAGATACAGTGCATTCCTGTCCTTTTCCGCTGCGCTGGCACACAATGGGCTGCCATGCGCCAATGCAGGCATCTTTGAGCTATGGTGCTTGCGTTGCAGGGATGATTGTTTTGTGTAGGAAGGGAAACCTACCTGCACAAAAACAATCACAAGAGACTTGTTCCTCTTACTATGTGTGCTGCAGAATGCAGCACACATAGAAAAAGGGAAAACAAGGAGAAATAAAGGTATTTCTCCTCGTTGCGCCTCCCTCAGAGTTATGATTCCTCATAAACCTGGGGCAGCGTCAAAAAGCTATGGGTGTTGGGAATGCACCCAGCAACACCCATTGCATGAGCCTTTAACATAGAAAACTGCGTTAAAGGGAACAATATTTACAAGGCTGCATTCAGCTACGCAAAGCGGCTTAGTGCTGCCTGGTAATTATGGAGCAGGCCCCTGCGCCACCGGAGCTTCGCGAAAAGTGACGTTCCGTTGGTACAGCTGCATTGTAAATGAGGCCCTTAATTTTTTGGCTCAACGCAGTGCTGCAATCTAAGTTGATGCACTACGTTGTGCAGGGGTAAGGAGCAGTGCAGAGCCACACAAACAGTCTGCCTGACACTACGGACAACCCTTGTGCCACTGTGTGTGTGTGTGTGTGCGTGTGTGCATGCGGGTGTGTGTGTGTGTGTGTTTGGGGCGGCTCTGTGGGGACTGACCTCTCAGAAGTCAGGGATGTTCACCCACCGTGATGCAGTGTGTCCCCTGGCTTGGTGGGTGGGGGATAGTGTGTAAAGAAGTTGAGTACTGATGGGACTGACCTCTCCAAAACAAATATTTCATCTGAAGGACGTTTTCCTTCTGAGTCACTGGTACACACGTATACTTTAGAGACAATAATACCCGAAGACTCCACAGTCCAAGCAGAGCACATAAAAAGATAGACCAGACCTATCTTTTTGTTTGCGGAGTTCTCTGTCCCCAATGCGGAGTTTCCACACTCTTAAACTTACTATTAAATTGCAGTTTTGTGAATACTGAAATAAAAGAGTAAACTTACACAAACGTATAACTTTACAGTTGTGAATCAGGCCTTCAGTGATGATTTTAAGTACTGAACACGAACCTGTGGAGACCAGGTGATGTGTACCTGTGTGTTTAGGTGCACTACCCATGTTTGATGCTTTTTTTCCCATGAATTGTTATGCTCTGAAGTGTTCATTTATTCAGGCTTGAATTACATGCCTATACCGTGCACACTGAACCTTGGCCCTAGGAACACTTCACATGTGTTTGTGACTGGGATGCACATAGGTAGGTGCACAATACACCCCAAAAATGCTATTTAAACTGAGAGCTTGGGGAGCATGAAGTCGCCTTCCTTTTGTCATGCTTTGTATGAGTACCTCACCAAGAGCACATCTGTTCTCAGTGTTCACTTTGCTCGATGATCACATTCACTCTTCAAGGACCAGAAGTAAGAAGCGGAGGCCTGGATTTCATGCATTCTCCACATTTATCTACTCGCTCACACAGGAGTTGCCTGGAAACCTCGCAGAGCACCCTGAGGGGAACCTTTGAGGTGCAGAAACTCTGGACTGTGCAGCGGCTGTGTGTGTGTGTCTGGCGGGCAGCCTCTGGAGTCTCAAATACTCCATGGAGTGTGTCCTAGATGTCAAGAAACTCCCCTCCACAGCATGCACTGTCTTGAAACAGCCATGCCAGCTACACAGAGAGACAACTTTATAACATCTCACCTCCTCTAGATCTGGCAGGGTTCACCTGCGTACAATGCTTACCTATCTATAGTGCGAAGGTTATTCACAGTCAAAATGTTACTGTTTTGTGTCTAAAACAAAAAATACATTTTCTGTAGCCCATGTTACTGGGCACTGGGCTTAGGCTGCGTGTTTTTGAGTTTCTATTTTGTTGTCAAATGGTTTATGCCACATTTGCAGAGCTTTCTGGAACTTGTATTTCTGCCTTTCACCAGACTTATCACCAAGCAAAGTGTTATTGGAGTATACTACCCCTGACGAGGCGTCAAAGCGCTTTTTCGGTGAGTAGTACGCTACTCCGTAACCCATAAAAGATTAATTGTGAATTGGTATAGTGAAATATGAAAGTAATTTGAGTGGTGGATATGTTAGTCAGTTATTTGGATTCAGAAGGATAGTGGAGGGATAGAAGAGGGAAAAAGGTTTGCATTCATATAGCGCTTGTTACCCCTGATGGGGTGTTGAAGTGCTTTTTTGGTGAGTAGCGCGCTACTCAGGTATCCATAAAGGATTAGTGGTGAATTAGTATAGTGAAATGTGAAAGTAATTTGAGTGGTGGATATTAGTCAGTTATTTCGATTGAGAAGGATAGCGGAGGGATATAAGAGGGAAAAAGGTTTGCATTTATATAGAGCTTGTTACCCATGATGGGGTTTTGAAGCGTTTTTTTATGCAAGTAGCACGCTACTAGGGAACCCATAAAGGATTAGTGGTGAATTAGTATAGTGAAATATGAAAGTAATTTGAGAGGTTGACATGTTAGTCAGTTATTTGGATTGAAAAGGATAGAAGAGGGAAGGATTTAGAATTTATTTTTGTTTGTTTTTGGAGGTCATAGCAGTAGGAGGAGGCTTGGGATGACCAAAGGGGATGTGGAGGGGAAGAGTCAGAGGGAAGCAAAATAAAACCCTTCATCCCTCCCAATGATCTCAAACAAGCTACTCAATCCCTTGCACTGTCCAGAATGGACTACGGGAACGCAACCCTCACAGACTCAGCAAAATCCCACTTAGCTCCCCTCAGAACAACTCTAAATGCAGCAGCCAGGATGGTCACTGGAGTAAAGAAATACAAAAACATCTCTCCTGCTCTCAGAGAGCTAAAATGGCTCCCAATCGATATGCGTGCCAGCTTCAGAACCGCCTGTCTCACACACAAAGCCCTGCATACCGGTAAACCTGCATACCTGGCCTCCAAACTCAACAAAGCCGGTCAGACAAGGAACCTCAGGAGTACTAACACTCTACTTCTCATTCCTCCGAAAACTTGCAAACAAAAAGCCTTATCACGATCCTTCTCTGGAAATGCGCCTAAAATTTGGACCTCCATCCCAGTCCATATCAGGACTAACCCATCCTTTCTAAAATTCAAAAGCCAGCTCAAAGACCTACTTCTCAACCAATCTCTTCCGAATGGATAGCTGACGCTCAACATCGAACTTCGTCCATTGCAGCATACAATCAATTTGATAAGAAGACCTCTACCTCACCTACCTCTTGTCTCGCTCCTCTCTCCCCATCCCTGAACTGGATTCGTCACGAATCAAGGTGTTTATTATTCTTACTTTGTGTTTGAACTGGACTCATCACGCATCAATGTGTTTATTATCGTTAATTTCTGCTTTTGATTACATTATGATTCATGTTGTAAAGCGCTCTGATACCCTCGGGTCTGGCTAGCGCTATATAAAACTCTTAAAATAAAAATAAAAAAATAAATAAAGAAAGGCTTGTTTTGGGGATCGGTATAGTAAAAAAGGTATGAGAGAATGAAAGAAGGGGTAGAGTAGGGAAGAGTATAGAAAGGGTTATTTTGGGGGTCATCTTAGTGGTATGGGTTTTGGGATGGATGAGAGAGTGGAGGAAGAGGATATATTGATAGAGGTTTAGGGTAAGAAATAGGGTAGAGCATTGGAAAGAGTAGTAGAAGTAGGTTGAGATGAGTCATAGAGTTGAGGTAGAGGATATATTGAGAGAGGTATAGGGTGAGAAATAGGGTAGTGCATTGGATATGCTGAATTAGAAGAAAAGAAATAAATATATAGATCCATATGTACATGGAAGGTATATAGATGCATAAAGGAAGTAAGTATATGTAGATTAAAGATGCATTAAATAAACTCCGGCTTTCAAGTGTTGATGTACTTAAAAATGCATTTTATTTGTTTTCAAACATAATTATTCTACACGTTTTTACAAAGCAATACATATATATAGGTACATATATATAGTACAAATAAATGCTTATAGACAGAGGGATATGCTGTATATTTCTATTCGTGTATGGTGCTTATATGGGGAAGAACCAATTTTTGAGTGGTTTTCTGAAGATAAGGTGGTTCTCAGTGGATCTTATGTTGGGGGTAAAGAGTTCCATAGTTTGGCTACTTGAACAGAGAAGGATGTGCCACCCATGTTTTTTTTCTTGTATCTGGGGATTTTGAGGCGAGGTGCCACTCAAGAGCGGAGGTTCCTTTGTTGAATGTGTTTGGTGATATTATTCCTGATGAAGAGCGGTCCCATTCCATATATCGCTATGTGGGTGATACACTGCAGATTGAATGTGGATCTTCTGCCAACCAGTAACCAATACAGGACTTTAAAGGCATGGGAGATGTGGTCTTGCGGTATTATATGTAAGATTAGTCTGGCAGCTGAGGTCTGAATCCGTGTAGTCTTTTCATTGTCATTAAAGGTGATCCGTGGTAGAGGCTATTGGTGTAATCGAGTTTGGACAGAACAAGGGAGATGGTAGCTTGGACCTTGTGTGGAAATCCCAAATGGGGGAAGATTTGTCGCGGAGTTTTTATAGTAACAAAGCTTGATCTTGCTCACTTGTCCACTTGGGCATTCTTTGATAGCTTGGAGTCCATTGTCATTCTGAGGTTTCTTACTTCCTTCCATACTTTAGGCGGTGTTCCCAGTTCATCAGGCCAGGCAGTGAGCGGGTCATAATGTTTCCAATCGCCACACTGGAGTGTTTCCGTTTTTGAAACATTCAATTTGCGATGGCTCAACTTCATCCATTGATCCATGGCTCTGAGACAACTGAAAATTGATGAGTTTACAGTGCCTTTGGGGTATTTCAGTTGAAGGAGTATTTGCGTGTCATCTGCATAGTTATAACACATGAGGTGAAATTGATTGATCAGTACTGGTAATGACTTCATGTTAAATGTTAAAAAGCATGGGCAAGATGATAAAGCCTTGCGAGACCCCTGCTTTTGTGGTGTACAGTTTGGACGAGAAAGGTGGGATATGGATGACATTAGTTCTGTTGCGAAGGTAGGATGTGATCCAGTCTAGAGCAGTCCCCTCAATGCTTGCTTCGTAGAGTCTTTGTATCAGAGTGTCATGGTCAACTATGTCGAAGGCAGCCAAGAGGTCCAAGAGAAGTTGCGCAGCAACACCTTACGGTCAACTGTGTTCTTCAGGTCAGTCAAAAACTTTACTTTGGTCGGCAGACCATAAAAGTGCAAAGTGCATACAATTTACATGTACAAAAATTCCTTGATTTCATTTAAAAGAATAATATCTGATTGATACATATAGCTTAATACTAAAATGCAACCATCTAAAAGCTGTGCCAATTAAAATTTGACATTTGATTAGTGGGGTAAAATAACAATCACCAGGGGACCTAACCTTCAGAACTATAAAGATTACCTAATGTCTGCTTTTCATGAATACATGAATATGTTTCACCACTGATAGAGCTGAAGAAGTTCATGCTTAGTCTGATGGAATGGATAACAGATTGAATTTTTGAGCCTTCCTTCTGATTCCCCACATGTGGCCCAAATACTTTGTAATCGCACAAACAAATAGGGGTCTTACATCAAATTTTAAAATGCGTAAAGCTATGCCATGTTCTCTGGTTCCCAGCTGTTTGTAGATAGGAATAAGCCATTTTCTTCTAGGGCTAGAGTATGCTCGGCAACCAAAAAAGACATGGCGGTTGGATTCAATCAGAGCAGGGCAACAGGGACAGCCCTTGTTCCGAACTGCGTTACATGACCATAAGTTCGTAAATTAATTCAGTGGGAGCGAGCCGTGTCTAATTTGGATGTAAAGCATTCTATCCGCCAGCAGCTGAATAAGGTCGAGGTAGCCTTCTAAGGAACACAACAGTTTAAAATCTAAAAATTCCCCTGTTAATCTGCCCAGCTTATTGTCCCTAATTTCGTTCTCGACTACCCAGACCCGTGAAACAGCGTTTACAACGCTGTTTCAACAACGCAGTGCTATTACAACGCGGTTGTTACAACAAGCGCGTTGTTAGTACGCAATACCTTTACATCGCAAGTCATTACAACGACTTGCTGTAGGGGGCGCAAAGGTATTGGATATAAAATCCAACACCTTCCCTGCTGTTGCGCAAACTGGAGTAGGAATAGGAAATAATACTATTCCTAAGTCCAGCGCGCCCCCTACAGCAAGTCGTTGTAATGACTTGCGATGCAAAGGTGTTGCGTACTTACAACGACCGCGTTGTAATAGCATGCGATGTAATCGCATGCTTTGTGACATGCTATATTCCCCAGACCCAGTACATGGCTTTCAATTGCTTATTTGTGGGGAAGTCTAGGCAATTAGTGCTACCTCCCTTTACCCCAATACTGTCAAGTAGGTTTTTGATGTTCCTAATCCAATTCTTCAGGTCATCTCAGATGGCAAGGAGGACAGATTCTGTGCCTCTTCCCGGACAGAACCCTGTCTGGAAGTCTGAAAGTATGGCATTGTCTTCAATGAATTG
The DNA here is from genome assembly GCA_963921515.1 of Calotriton arnoldi. Taxonomy (NCBI): domain Eukaryota; kingdom Metazoa; phylum Chordata; class Amphibia; order Caudata; family Salamandridae; genus Calotriton; species Calotriton arnoldi. Next base: position 1,214,998 of record CAWUFW010005666.1, read on the forward strand.
TGACATCTATGTGAACGCTACTCTTTCTATCAGTTTGCCCAGGAAAGGTCAATTTGTAATCGGTCTGTAGTTGTCAGGGTTCAGCAGGTCGAAAACATTTTTTTTTAGCAATTGGCGTATGTATGACTTTTTCAGTTCTTCTGGAAATATTCCGGTAGTTAAGGAATCATTGATGATTCTTCTTACTGGAGTGGCAGCAGAGGTTGTTCAAAGAATTGTCTGGAAGGTTTGAGGTGGACACAGGTCAGAAGAGCTGCCGGCCGGCCTGCTTGCTTTGACCAGGCACATAAACTCATAGTGTGAAATGTGTTGGCAGGAACGGAGAGGCTGGGTTAGAGTATTCTTGGATTGTTGTTTTGTAAAAGGGTCGGCACTGGTGCTTTGTCTTTGTTTTAAGTATGAGTCCAACATGTCCGCTTTGTCCGTGTAATGATTTGCCACTTTGTCTGTGAAGTCTTGAGTAATGGGAGGAGCTTCTTCTAGGCAATTTGGTTTATGAAATTCATTGAATATTTTATAGAATTCTTTATTTGCACATTTAGCATTTTGAATTCTGTCTGAATAGTACCTTTTCTTCGCTTTCTTGATAGCTGAATTGTATAATCTGTTAATTTTCTGTAGGCGAAGAGTGTCTTGATCGGCATTTGTTTCGAGCCAGGCCAGTTGCAGCTTTCTAATTTGTTGTTTTATGTCTTTTATCTCTGTATTTCTCCAAGGTGATTGCTTTCTTTTGTTCTGTTGTGTGGTTTTTAGTGGCATCAGGATATCAAAAGCTTCCTGTAGCCACTCATATAGTTTTTGAACAGAATTTATTGTTTCTAGATCTGTACTGGATGTTAGTTGTGTTTCTAAGTGTTCCAAATTGACTTTGTTCCACAGTCGATAGGTGGATGAATGTAAGGTGGTTTTAGGTGCGTCACTTAGAGTTGTTTTATGTTGAAAAGCAAACAAATGGTGGTCTGACCATGTGACCGGAGTTATAGTTTGAAAGGAAACTAGTTCTGTATTAGCAGAAATGACATCTAGGATGTGTCCAGTGTTGTGTGTGGGTTTATGGGTGATCTGAAGCAGGTTCAGTGCTTCTAGGCCAGCGACGATTGTTTTCGGATGGGGCATATTGGGTTTGTCAAACCAAATGTTGAGGTCACCCAGAGCTCATAGGTTGCAGTGTAGTGTTATCAGGTTTGAAACCGTGTCTAGAAGTGTGTCTGTGAATGTCGCATTGCTAGGTGGATGTCTGTAAAGGAGTAGGAAGTTACAGAAGGAAGACCGTGTAGGATTGCATCTGGTGAAAAGAGTCTCACAATTTTTTATGGAGACGTCGTCAACTTTAGTGATATGTAATGTTTGCCTGAACACAACTGCTAGGCCACCTCCTTTTTGGCCTATACGATTTTGTGATAGCCAAGAGCAATGGCTTCATGCAGGACTTGAGCCATATCATCGCCCAACCATGATTCAATTATGAATAGTATGTCTGGTTTTGCGTCAGTGAGAAGGTCGTGGACGTGATGTTTGTTTTTAGAGAGCGATCGAGCATTTATTAGTAGAAAGTTTAGAGAATGTGATTTCGTGATAGCGAGACTTTGTTTTGTAGAAGAGTGATCAGTATTTTGTGGGCTTGCAGCATGTGTGTCCTTAGTGCTGGTATTGACTGTATGAGGATAGTAATAGTGTAGCTGTTCTGTATCGTAGTCCTCATCCAGCAGGCTAAGAATGCATTTTGATGGGTCTGCGTGTGTAGGTGGTGGAGACAGTGTTTGAGAGCGAGTTGGTGCGCTGTGTTGTTTTTGTGGTGTAACCTTGTTGTGCGGTGGACATGAAGAAGCAAAGTTGAGAGCTGTGGCAGGCTGCTTATATTGTTTTGCTTGTGTTTAGGGTGGAAGGTGTATGAGTTAGGGGTGGTGGTGCAGCATTTGGGTCATGTAGTACAGTTTTAAATTGTCCAATGGATGAGAGTCGGTTAGAAGAGAGTTGCTGTGTTGCTGTATGTATGATAGGTGTGGTGGAAGAGAGAAAGCTTGGCATTGGAGTTTGGTCATTTGATTTAGTTTGAAAGGTGGGTGTATGTTTGTATTTTGTGATGGTAAGTATTATGAGGTGTTGTGCTTGAGAGATTTTGTTGTGCTGGTGTGCGTGATATGTTTTATTCTTTGAGGAGCAGTGAAAAGAGGTGTTGGTGTATTTGTTTTATAGGATGGATTTGTTTGTAAAGTATTGTTTGCGAGTGGAAGTTGTAAGGTAAAGGGGGTGGTGAAGTGTTTGTGAGTAGAGTGTATGTTGTGTTTAAAAGGGGGTGAAGTACAGTTATCAGTGTTTGTCTTAGACTTGTTTGCTGCAAGAGTTAATATGTGTGGTGCTGTGGAGTGTAAGTGTTGTGTGGTTGTGTTATTGTGGTAGAAAGAAGAGGACGGTGTTGGTTGGACAATTGATGGAAGGCTGAGTATAGGTTTGTTAATTAAAAAAGGGGTCCGTTAGGAGTAATTAGAGCGGGGAGTGTGTGTCTGGATGGGTTTTAGTTAAGTATGGTATGTATTTGAGTTGTGTTAGTGATGAATGGATTGGTTAGTGGTATAGGATACAGTTGTGTACTGTTCGTAGGTGATGGTAGAAATGTGTGGTTGATGGGATAAAAGGGTGTAGAGGTGTGGTTTGTGTGGTTTATTAGTGGGTACTGAGACATTGAATTGTGCATAGGGATAGTTGTAGTAAATGAGTGGAGTACATATGGTGTGAGTGTGTTACTCTGGTTGTGTGTGGTATAGGGTGGGTACAGGTGAATGAGAAAATAGGCAGCATTTTTAGCCCTAGTCCTGACCAGTCTCGAACAGGCTCAAACAGGCACTTACCCTTGTCCTTTTCGCCATTAGCCTCTCTCCTCGGGCTGAGACGCCCTTAGCCCTGGCCTTATATAGCCCTAGTAATCAGGTGACCCCTTCAGCTAATGGGAACCCTAGCCCTAACCCTAACCAGTCACAACACTAGCCCTAAGTCGTAGGACCAATAGGAGACCAAGACCTTACAACCAATCACAGCCCTAGTCCAAGCACGCAATCAGGCACAGAACCCTAAGCCAACGTCCAATCAAAAGGCCTAGTCCCAACCCTAGTCCCAGCAACCAATCAAACAGGAAACCATAAACCCTACGTCTAATTGAAGCCTAACCCCAGCCCTAGTACCAACCATAGCCCCATAAACCAATCACACAGGAAACCCTAAACCCTACGTCCAATCGAAAGCCCAGCCCCAGGAACCAATCCTAAACCCTAAACCTATTCACAAATCAAATCACTAGCCCTAAGCCCTACATCTGTAGAATCACTGACTCAGGAACCAATCAGTATCATCAAATACCCAGCAAATGAGAACACCAACCCTAATTCAATAGAAACACCAGATACAAACACCAATCAGACAACACATGTAGCATCCAATAGCAGACTGTATAGAGTCCATGCGACCTCAGGCAATGTTTGCTGGCCAGGGAGTTGGAAGCTGCTTCTCAAATCAGAATCTCCTAGGAGACAGACAGGCTCAATACCCACTCTGGAGTCCTGCAGGTAAGGGCATAGCAAACTTTGCCCTTTCACAATACTGTTTGTACAAAACTTTACTCACTCTCCTAGCCAAAAAAAGAGTGCACAATGCCTAAAAAACACAGCTTAAACAGCCAACAGCAGATTACTGCTGTCTCAGAGCACCCTTTGTTTAATCTCTGATGCATAATATCTCTGTTGCTAAGGGGGAAAGGGGGGATCTGGTTTCAATCACTTCCTAACACAAAATGGGAGCTGGGGTGGATTGCTTAACACACAGGTTTGAGCACTGAGCAAGGGAGAAATTAGGAGGGAAAACAGGTGTCACAGGCAATGTGAAAAAACAACAGATTTCGGACTGCAAAGCCCATAATTCAACAGGTAAAAAGAAACAGACACGGGCAAGTAAAAACCACAAATATCTAAGCAAAACAGGTGACAAATGATGCAATCACAGGCAGTTAAAAAACTTCAATTTTAAACTGTAACAACCACAAGCAAAACAGGTGTAAATGATGCAATCACGGGTAGGGAAACTCACTTTTTTCAATTTCAGAAAAGAGACAGCACTAGTCTAACTTCTTACCACCTCCTGGTCCTTGGCTCATAGCACTCTTGGGCACAGAGAAACTGCAGCACACAAAATGGAGGTGAATGTTTTGGGGTTCACCAAACAACCCCTTAAGGGGCCTGGGCTGGTATGAAAGGAGGGCTAAGTGTAGGGTGACCAACTGGCATGGGTTCAAATTCAAGACGGTCAGTGTAAAAATTCAGGACAAAGGGTCAAAATTCAGGACAAAAATTCAGGACAGAAGGTCAAAATTCAGGACAAAAATTTGGGACAAAACATACGTTTTACAGACATATCAGAGAAGGTCGCACAATAGGTTATAAGTAAATAGACAACCAAAATAAGTACAAGTCAAAATAAGTTTATATAAGGTTGAGACAATCGTTCAGTTCACAGTTTTTCAGTATACTATGTGCGCAGCTTTGCAAAGTGACATCAGGCCCTTTCTGCAATCAAGATTTGTGCAGGAGAAGGCACACCACATGCTGTCACTACAATAGGGCCTATTGTCATTCTGTCTGTGATAATCGTCTGCAGTCTCAGAATGACAATGGGCCAGTTCAAAGTCTTTGTGAGGTCAGGGAGGGGCTGCTGCAGGCAGCCTCAGTCTACAGATTAAAAAATAAGTGCGAGAGGCCTGAGTGGAAACTTTTAAACTCATGGGGCCTCTCGCACGGGAACAGCACACCTTCCTAAAAGTCCCCAATTTGATTTTAGTATGATGTCTGTAAGGCATCCGTAATTTGGGGACCCCAAATTCCGGACGCCTTATGGACATCATACTAAAATAACTGACGGTCCGTGAAATTTACGGACGGTTGATCACCCTAGCTAAGTGTTGCTCCGGAGCTAGGGAGCCAATCGGCAAGCACAGCCTGCTGCCCAGGAAGGCTGGAAAGCTGCTCCTCAATTCAGAATCTCCTAGGAGACAGAAAGGCTCAATCCATACTTTGGAGTCCTGCAGGTAAGGGCTTAACAATCTTTGCCCTCTAACAATACCGTTTGTACAAAACTACTCACGCTCCTAGCCAAAAAACAAGTGTACAGTCCATAAAAAATGTAGTTTAAACAGCTAACAGCAGATAACCGCTGTCTCAGAGCACCCTCTGTTTACTCTCTGATGTATAATATCTCTGTTGCTTAGGGGGAAAGGGGGTAATCTGGTTTCACTCACTTGCTAACACAAAATGGGATCTGGGGGTGTATTGCTTAACGCACATGTTTGAGCACAGAGCAGGGGAGAAACTAGAAGGGAAAACATGTAGTCACAGGCAATGTGAAAAAACAACAGATTTTGGACTGCAAATCCCACAATTCAACGGGTAAAAAACCCCACAAAGTTCTAACCAAAACAAGTGACAAATGATGCAATCACGGGCAGGTAAAAAACTTAGAGGCAGATTTACCAGTCCCCTGCGCCACCAGTACGTCACTTTTTGTGATGTACTGGTGGCGTATTTCACTGCTCCATATTTACAAGGACAGGAAAAGCCACCCTGCGTGACTTTTCCTGTCCTTGTAAATACGGCCCCTTTACATGCAGCACTTTGCGTGAAAGGGGCATTCCATGGTGTTCCTGTGGGTGTTCCCACGCAACACCCATGGAACCAGACACATTTCCAGATTTAGGAGGACTCGTAAATCTGTAAATGCTTGTGAATTCTACGCCTCCCCAGGGAGGCGTAGGGAGGCGCAACGATAAGAAATGTTTTAATTTCGCCTCAATTTTTCCTCTTTCAAAGCTTGCTGCATTCTACAGCACGAATCGATAGAGGAAAATGCCCGTAGGAATTGTTTTCGTGCAGGAAGGTGCCCCTTCCTGCATAAAAACAATCTCCCCATGACGCAGGCATCCTTGCAACATGGTGCAAGGGTGACTGCGCCGGCGCACTGCAGCTGTTTGTGCGCCAGCGCAGGGGAGAGCACAGGAATACGACATATCATTTTAAATATGTCGCATTCCTGTGCTCTGAAAGTGACTCAGTGTGGCGCAGCCAAATGGCTTGCGAAATGCACTGAGTCACTTTCTCGTAAATCTGTCCCTTAAATTCTAAACTGTAACAACCACAAGCAAAACAGGTGTAAATGATGCAATCACGGGTAGGGCAACTTGCCCTAAGTTTCAATCCAAACTTTGGAGTCCTGCAGGTAAGGGCTTAACAAACTTTGTCCTCTAACAATACTGTTTGTACAAAACTTTACACACGCTCCAAGCCAAAAAACGAGTGTACAATCCATAAAAAACAAAGCTTAAACAGCTAACAGCAGATTACTGCTGTCTCAGAGCACCCTCTGTTCACTCTCTGATGTTTAATATCTCTGTTGCCAAAGGGGGAAGGGGTGGGAATCTGGTTTCACTCACTTGCTAACACAAAATGGGAGCCGGGGTGGATTGCTTAACACACAGGTTTGAGCACAGAGCAAGGGAGAAATTAGAAGGGAAAACAGGTGTCACAGGCAATGTGAAAAAACAACAGATTTTGGATGGCAAAGCCCATAATTCAACAGGTAAAAAGAAACAGGCACGGGCAAGTTAAAACCACAAATATATAAGCAAAACAGGTGACAGATGATGCAATCACAGGCAGTTAAAAAACTTAGGGGCATATTATCAAGAAACGGCGTTAAAATTATCGCCGCTTTAGCGGCAGAAAACTGACGCTAAAGCGGCGATAATGGGCTTGATAATATGCCCTTGAGAATTCCAATAGAAGCCCATGTTCTGGTGTCAACATGGGCTTCTATTGGAATTCTCAAGGACATATTATCAAGCCCATTATCGCCGCTTTAGCGGCAGTTTTCTGCCGCTAAAGCGGCGATAATTTTAACACCGTTCTTGATAATATGCCCCTTAAATTGTAAACTGTAACAACCACAAGGAAAACAGGTGTAAATGATGCAATCACGGGTAGGGAAACTCGCTTTCTTAAATTTCAGGAAAGAGACAGCACTAGTCTGCCTTCTTACCACCTCCTGGTCCTTGGCTCAAAGAACTCTTGGGCACAGAGAAACTGCAGCACACAAAATGGAGGTGAATGTTTTGGGGTTCACCCAAAAAACCCTTAGGGGAGTGCTCACTTTTGCTTGGGAGCTAGGTAGCCAATCGGCAAGCACAGCCTGCTGCCCAGGAGGGCTGGAAATCTGCTCCTCAATTCAGAATCTCCTAGGAGACAGACAGGTTCGATCCACAATTTGGGGTCCTGCAGTTAAGGGCTTAACAAACTTTGGCCTCTAACAATACTATTTGTACAAAACTTTAGTCACTCTCTGTTATAATGAAAGATTGTCTCGTAGACAGGTCACGTAGAAACAAGTTGTAGGTTTATTCATATGGTAACAGCTTCAGATATAAGTTACAGGATGGTAGTAAAGTCCAGGTAATGCCCCACCAGGAGCAGCTTCCTTGCTGCTCAGCCCATCTCTTCCAACTGACATCTCCTCAAGTCCCACACACTCAACATTCCAAATGACATCACTATTGGCTGAGCAGCAAGGGACAGAACAAGAATAAGGAAGATGCACCAACTAACAACAATTAGGTTATAGCACATCTCCCTTCCTTAGGGAAACTAAACACAAATAATGCCAGAAAATAGCAAAGAGATATAAATGCATTAAGGCACAAAAATTACATTGCTTACGTAAACAAAAATAAACATCTTGAAAGAATTAGTAAGAAAATACATTAAGCAATTGAATGTACATAAGGCAATAAGAAAATACTCGAATCCAGAAAATACGTTATAATAAATGAAGGCATGAAAATACCATAAGCAAATGCATGAAAATAGAGTAAGCAAATGAATGCAAGAAAAATATCTTAAGCAAATGAATGAATGCCCCATCCCCCTCCCTTAGGGAAACTCATTAGTTGGGTACACACCACCCACGAACTCACAGTAATAGGGGAAAAACACCTCCCTATGGGGGAATACACCTCCCAATGACACACTGAACATTGTAATAGGGGAAACACACCTCCCTATGCAACTCAAAACAATACACCTCCCAATGACACACTGAACACTGTAAAAGGGGAAAAACCCTCCCTATAGGGGAATACACCTCCCATTGACACACTGAACACTGTAATAGGGGAAACACACCTCCCTATAGGGGAAACACCTCCCTGAAGAAACACCGTAATAGGGAACACAACTCCCTGTGAACTGAACAACCACACTGTAATAGGGGAAAACACCTCCCTATAGGGGAAACACCTCCCTAAAGAAACACCGTAATAGGGAACACAACTCCCTGTGAACTGAACAAGCACACTGTAATAGGGGAAAACACCTCCCTATAGAGGAACAGACCTCCCTAAGAAACAGAACAAGACCATAATAGGGGAACTCACTTCCCTATTATCCTGGATTGGGGCACTCCCTACCCCAGAAAACAGTAAATAGACACTCACAACCCCACAAAACAGTATAAGGGTACTCACCACCCACAAAACATGGGGACCAAAATTAGCATAATGCACTTAAGTGGGAAACCCCCCCCAAAAAACATGCAGAAACAACACATCAAATGCAGTGTAATTCACTCACACAGGAAAATACACATTACGACATTGGCATTTGCAATTTAGAATGCAATAAAATTAGTAATTGTAGCACTAGCAAAAAAAAACACACATGTACAATATTGACGGAAACAGGGTGCTGGTATGCACCGACTGCACGCAGTTTGTAATAATGCACACAGTCTTCAACAAAAGCTACGAGTATCGGGTAACAACAGGATGCACTCCGCTTGTTCAAACTTCCATGCAGCGAAGAAAAACAACAGCGTGGTTGGCAAAGTGCGATCAACTCAATACATGACAACTTGCCAAGTTCTGAGCAACCCATGGATGCCACAAAGAAAGTACCTCAATCTGCATTCACCATGTCTGCATCAAATGAACTTTTCGTTTCCTTGTTCTGATGCAGAGGTGCTAAATGGCCACTAGATGGCAATGATGTATTACTTGTATATTTTCCACAAAAAACTGAACATCTGAAAAACGCTGATGTTGTCAAAGAAAAGTAAAAATGCCTTCAATCCGCTCCAAAAGAACTACGAAGAAAATCGGAACATCAGTCAGAGAAATCCAGGAAACAGCTTCTGCCTCGATTACCAATGAGCAAGATGGAGGCACGTTACAGACACAGAGCCGGGAGGCTCAGGGCACGTCCGTGCAGCAGGGCGTCACTCATCAGCTGTAAGAAGCAATGACAAAAGAAGAGGTCCGGAACGTCGGAGGGGATCCATGGTGACATCGGAAGACAAAAGGAAGCAGGTAAGAGTGCGCGCGCTGAAAAATGACACGCGCTCACTTTCAAACTGCACCAGCTGCAGTTAAACTGACTTCATGTCCAGGGGCTGCCAGAGACGAAATAGATTTCCCTCAAGAGGACACACAAAAACGGCCCAAACACATGGGGTCAGAGTTGTTCAAAGAAATAAAGTAGGCAGACTCTGCCTGCAGCCCGTCCCAAATTGCCCTTGGCACACGGAGAGAGAACCTCCTTAACATATCTTCTGACACAGGCTCTGGGGACAACACGGGCTATGGAGACACAAGAGCCTTGAAACATCGTTGCTTCTTCTCTTGACAGGGATGAAGAAAAAACAGAGCCCACAAACAGGGACAGCAGGGCTTCTGTCACACAACAGTGTGTAGAATATAGACTCTGGAGAGTAAACACCCTTCACAACACGGAGGGCTCTTAACGTGCTTCCCCAGACGCTCTTACCCATGAGCATAGGCACAGCAGCTCCAGTAAGCTTGAGACAGACACAGCAGGAACTGGCACACTAGGGTTGTGGGCGACCGATGACAAGGTCACTGGTGGGGCTCAGGGGTGCCAGCTTTCTTTAAATACACAGCTTTAAGTTTCACAAGAAGTTCCTTTACCTTAAAATTTCTTTAAACTTCATAGACCATTATCCATTGATGTAGCACACGCAGGTTCTTCTCAAATCGTCGCCAGTGTTATAATGAAAGATTGTCTCGTAGACAGGTCACGTAGAAACAAGTTGTAGGTTTATTCATATGGTAACAGCTTCAGATATAAGTTACAGGATGGTAGTAAAGTCCATGTAATGCCCCACCAGGAGCAGCTTCCTTGCTGCTCAGCCCATCTCTTCCAACTGACATCTCCTCAAGTCCCACACACTCAACATTCCAAATGACATCACTATTGGCTGAGCAGCAAGGGACAGAACAAGAATAAGGAAGATGCACCAACTAACAACAATTAGGTTATAGCACTCTCCTTGCCAAAAAAACAGTGTAAATCCCTACAAAACACAGCTGAAACAGCTAAAGGCAGATTACTGATGTCTCGTACACCCTCTGTTCACTCTCTGATACATAATATCTCTGTTGCTAAGGGGTAAATATGGAGGGAATCTGTTTTCACTCACTTGTAAAAAACATAATTTACCAATTAAAGGTGGCACGCATGACAGGTCGCCCAGTACCATTTTATTTCATTTTATTTTTTTAAATAACTCATCGAGATATTGGGTTACTTTCATTCTGAAGCCATATGATATAATGAGATATGTTGGAAAGTGGTTTATTAATAGGTGGTGGTAGGTACCTACAGCTAGAAATAACACCACAATTACAAATAGGGTCCAGTCAAGTTCTCATTAAATTAAACCTTGATCAACCATTGGTAGCTTGGCTGCAAGCACACAGGCTTAACTCAGGAGACAGGTGTGTAAAGCATTTTAAAACACCAATACATTAATTAAGTCAGGCCCAACACACAATAAAAATCCAACACCAATTTATATCAATGGGAAAGAGTTTTATGATTAAAATTACACCAAAATGATAAAACTTGAATGAATTCTTAAAGAATAAATACTTTCTAAGGGACACATTGTTTGTTGAAGGACTCCATTATCCAGGGGGAATCTCTTCATTCTCTCGGCAGGAAGTGGATAGGTAGCAGCTGATTGGCCCTGCTAGCCCTTAAAAGAGCATTTAACCTACCGCAGCGCATGAAGTATTGTTTGTTGGGGGAGTCCATTCCCCAGGGGGCATCTCTTCATTCTCCTGTCAGGAGACAGATTGACCACAGCTGATTGGCCCTGCTAGCCCTTAAAAGAGCATTTAACCTACCGCAGCGCATGAAGTATTGTTTGTTGTGGGACTCCATTCCCAGGGGGCACTCTTCATTCTTCAGCCAGGAGGCAGATGGACAGCAGCTGATTGGCCCTGCTAGCTCTTAAAAGGGCATCTATCCACTTGTAGCATGGGGTGTGCACGAATGCACCTGGGCCAAGGGCAGGCCTGTCCAAGCCCGTCAAAACCAGGATAAAGCAGGGCAGGGCAATTTCCCTTGTTGTTTTTTTTTCTTTGCTGGGATACTTGTTGCTGCTACGAACTAAGAAGCGATGATGAACCAAGGTACTGTAGCTTCCCAACTATTGCATGCTGATGTTGCTGCAATAGCTGTTAGAGCCAATCCATCCCCTTGCTGCTTATTTTTGTTTTTCCCCTATCCTGCTTGAATTGCAATGGGGAAAAGGAAGGCAACCACTAGCCCCCACAAACAGCCCAAGCATGGGGCTGCAAATTGTGTGACTAGGGATATCAATACCATAATTACAGAGGTGGAAAGCATGCTAAAATCCAATCCCCCGAGCAAAGTTTGTGCACCTAAAAGACAGAAGGTCACAGGAATGTTCCTAAAGAAGTCAAGGTCACACAAATACCTTATTAAAGCGGTTCACCCCCGACCTAATTAGCAACTCACTTCCTCTGACCTACAAAAAAGCCCAATTGTCATAAACAGCGGAACTCCACATGTAATTCCCAATGTCGAGTGCTCTAATAGGAGATACTTCAATCCGACCATCCTTTTGCTGCTCAAAATCCTGCTTTGACTCTTCCCACATCTACTTCTTCACCCTGCTCCAGTTTTCCATTTTGGGAAGAGGCAGTCACCACCATCCAAGCCTTGAGAGTTGAGATGGATGGTTTAAAGCAAATGCTAATAGGAGTAGTGACTAACCCAGCTAAATTAGCTGGGGGACACCCTAGCCCCTCTTCTCTGTTGATCAATTTGGCCTCAACAACTAATACTATTTTGTCTAATCCTGATGACCCCATGAATCTTCCTTGGACACTATCTGAAGTTCATCCAAGAGGCCTTAGAAAGCCTGAGCTTCTGTGCCCCCCGTACCTTAACAGCACCAATGGCCTATTACTCTTGCAGCAGCATCTACCCAATCACCCATCTGCATGTATACCCAAGTCATTGACCTCCTCAAGAGGAATGGACTCAGCTACCACTTGGCCTCCAGTCCATTTACCTACATCTGGCATGTTTTCAATGAATCCACCCCTCAACTGTTTGCTGCCCTTTCAAGATGCCTGACATAACGGATTTGAGTACACCACAACCTGAAGGGGGCCATACTGTTTTTATAACTAAGGTCCATAAATTAGCCCCCAGTACCATCGAAGGTGGAGATTCACTCAAAAACAAGGACTTGCATTGGATCAGAAACATCAGACATTGTTAATCAGCTGCCTCTTCTGACATTCTTTACGTGAGGCACTTTGCTTTGCAGGAGGGTGATTGGGACATGATTGAGATAAAACTTGTAATGCCAGAATTGGTGGAGCTCCTGATTTCCTTAGACCTGCATTCCCCCCCACCCCTCCCCCCCCAAAGGTTCCAAAATACATTTTAAATTGAGGCCCCCACAAGATGGCAAGGTCAGAGGAAAAGATGGCTTTAATTATTTTAGAGCAAGGTTTGAGAAGGGCCCAACGGCAAGAGCTCCTTCAGTTCACACAGCTGAAAGTGGTTTGACTAACTAATGCTCCTGTTCCCCTAGTGGTTGATAAAACATCTGTAGTCCTTGATCATGACATACAGATAACGTTTATGGTTAGTGAGGAAATTATCTGCACTGCCAAGGAGGTGTCCATCTCTAATTCTACTGTACTCAGGAAGTACGACAATAGTTGCAGTGGATGTTCGTTCAAGTACAAATCCTTCCTCACAACACTTGACAAATACCATATCACTAGTAAGCTGGAATATGGCTAGAATTTCCAAATTAGAAGATGAAGATTGGGGAGGCTTTGTAGATAATTTCCATATCTGTATGTTTCAGGAGACCTGGGCAGTAGACAGGGTTTTATTACATACAGTATTAAAGCCATGGGCTTCAAAGCAGGTAGACCTGTGGGAGGTCTGAATGTAAGGATCAAAACATCCTTTGATTGCAAAATTAAGATTATCAATACCAGTTCTAAAGATCTTATTGATCTTAAATTGATTCCTAAGTTAGGGATTCCCTACCTCTTACTTAATATTTACAACAGGTCATCTCCTTTCAATAAAACCGCCCACACTGCCCAACCGCCCTGCCGTACATTCACTGTTAGAAACCTGTGGGGTAGGTTATCATGTGATCATTGCAGTGGACTTTAACACCTCTTTTGAACCCTGTCCACCCATGATTGAGCTGACCCAAGTAGAAGACAAATGCGGGGGAATCCACTCATACTCTACTTCTAGGAAAAATGCCAGGATGAGCTCAGCTGTCCTCCAGATCACAGACACAGCAGTATCTTATGGATTATGAGCGTGCAACGGACACTCTAACTTGGATTACAGAGTCAAACCAACTTTTAAGGGGGGGATTGCCATGACAGCAAACATTTTCCTCTTATACTTAATTTGAAATGGTCCTTAATTAGGGATTTGACCTGCCCTGGGACAATAGCATCCAACACAATGGCCCTGACTAATAACAGACGGAATGTGAAATGGGTGGACATACATAACATTGAGAACATGCAGAAAGGGATCTATGGAATAGTTAGTGCAGCTCTGACAATACTTAAAGACCTCAACCGTACATCTCCCCAAATAATGGTAATACACGAAGACCTGTTCACAAGTTTGGAATCATTCTTTGTTAAAGAACATAAAACACGCAAAAAGCCACAAAGAAATTCACGAGTGGTTTAACCGAAACTGTAGAGAGGCTAAAACTGACTTGATGAAAGCCCTGAAAGCCAATAGAAACGTTGTCATTTCCTACGCTAGACGTAACTCCGCAAAGGTAATGAAGACGAGCAATACCCAGTGAGAAGCTAAGGCCTGGGAGGACCTCCTAGATGCTGTTAAGGGAAAGGACACCAGATTGTTCTGCATTTGGTCACCCACAATTGATGCAGGGATCATGCTCGCCCCGAATGTCACGTTTAGGAAGGGGATTGGGTCAAGCATTTTTCAGCCCTGTGTACATAGCCATTGTGGGAGAAGATCTCACACAGCACCGAGTTCCACCCTGTTAACCTGGATACAGGCGGCAAACCAGTGGTTTTCACACTGGAAGAAACACTTAGGGGCACATGCATCAAAGGTTTTTGCGATCGCAAACGGTGCGATTCGCAAAAATCGGCCGTTTGCGATCGCAAATTGGCCTTAGGAGATGCATGAAAGTAGTTTCTATGCGTAATTTAAGAATTCGCAATTATTTGCGAATTCCTAAATTAGTGATTGCATTTAAGGAATCGCAATTTGCGATTCCTTAAATGCAATGCTAGAAGCACTTTCAAATAGCGATTTCGCTATTTGGGACCGTAAATTACAGACAAATCAAACTTGTCTGTAATTTGCAAAAACTTTGAAAAATGCACTAAAATGCATTTTTTAAAGTATTAGGTTACACACACACATGCCCTTGGGGCATGTGTGTGCACAACATGGGTGCACATCACAATTTCAGGGTGCAACAGGGTGTCATTTTGACACCCTTGCACCCTTGAAATTGCATGAGCAATTTGCGAGTACCTACTGGTACTCGCAAATTGCGCATGCAATCTCCAATTCATTCTATGGGCCTGAAGGCCCATAGGAATGAATGGGACGTCATTCCTTAATTGCGAGTCGCAATTTGCGAGTCGCAATTAAGGAATGTTTAGGAATCGCTATTTTTATAGCGATTCCTACATGCATAGGCTTTTGCGATTCCTTAATTGCGATTCCTTAATAATCGCAATTAAGGAATCGCAAAAGCCTACCTTGATGCATGTGCCCCTTAGTGCGCTTTACGCACAGAAAGTGAGGAAAGCACCAGGCCTCAATCAAATTTCCTCTGACACTCCGAACCCTTGATCTGAGGCCCTTATATGAGTTCCTTAATTAAAATGCAATAGCATCCGGTGCCCCATTACCTAATTCATGGAAAGGGGCAGAAATAATTCTCATTCACAAAAAGGGAACTAAACAAGACCCGGGGAATTATCGCCCCATAAGTCTCATTGACAACATCCAGAAGACATATAGCAAACAACTCCTTACTAAGGGCCTGATTTTGGATCTTGGCGGTAATGGTCTCGACATCAATTTTCTGTTGGATCCCCCGTCCGCCTACTAAGCGGTCCTCCCGCTCTATTTAGATGCTGGCGGCTGCATGGTGCACTGGAATCAAGCTATCCTGGCTGAAGAGGGGTGAAACCCAGAAACCGGTCCTAGGATGCTTGTTTCCAGTCCAAGGAGGACCTGGCTAGGCAGTTCGGGCTGGACTGTTCCCATGAGGCACAGGGTCAAGACTGATTTGCATATGGCTGGGTTCAAACTGGAATGGCATGGTGAGCAAAAAAACGATGGATTTAGGCCCAGATCTCTGTACTGGGGTGATTGTATGACATTGTTCTGCATTCTGTCCATCAACTGTTGTTTTTGCATTTGTCACCCCGAGTGGGACGGGTATGCCCAGACGTGGGTCCCGTACTCTCCATGCCATTGGATTCAAGCTATCCTGGCTGAAGCGGGGTGAAACCCCGAAACCGGTCCTAGGATGCTTGTTTCCAGTCCAGGGAGGACCTGGCTTGGCAGTTCGGTCTGGACTGTTCCCATGAGGCACAGGGTCAAGACTGATTTGCATATGGCTGGGTTCAAACTGGAATGGCATGGTGAGCAAAAAAACGATGGATTTAGGCCCAGATCTCTGTACTGGGGTGATTGTATGACATTGTTCTGCATTCTGTCCATCAAATGTTGTTTTTGCATTTGTCACCCCGAGTGGGACGGGTATGTCCAGACGTGGTTCCCGTGCTCTCCATGCCACTGGAATCAAGCTATCCTGGCTGAAGAGGGGTGAAACCCCGAAACCGGTCCTAGGATGCTTGTTTCCAGTCCAGGGAGGACCTGGCTTGGCAGTTCGGCTGGACTGTTCCCATGAGGCACAGGGTCAAGACTGATTTGCATATGGCTGGGTTCAAACTGGAACGGCATGGTGAGCAAAAAAACGATGGATGTAGGCCAAGATCTCTGTACTGGGGTGATTGTATGACATTGTTCTGCATTCTGTCCATCAACTGTTGTTTCTGCATTTGTCACCCCGAGTGGGACGGGTATGCCCAGACGTGGGTCCCGTGCTCTCCATGCCACTGGAATCAAGCTATCCTGGCTGAAGAGGGGTAAAACCCCGAAACCGGTCCTAGGATGCTTGTTTCCAGTCCAGGGAGGACCTGGTTTGGCAGTTCGGGCTGGACTGTTCCCATGAGGCACAGGGTCAAGACTGATTTGCATATGGCTGGGTTCAAACTGGAATGGCATGGTGAGCAAAAAAACGATGAAATTAGGCACAGATCTCTGTACTGGGGTGATTGTATGACATTGTTCTGCATTCTGTCCATCAACTGTTGTTTTTGCATTTGTCACCCCGAGTGGGACGGGTATACCCAGACGTGGGTCCTGTGCTCTCCATGCCACTGGAATCAAGCTATCCTGGCTGAAGAGGGTTGAAACCCCGAAACTGGTCCTAGGATGCTTGTTTCCAGTCCAGGGAAGACCTGGCTTGGCAGTTCGGGCTGGACTGTTCCCATGAGGCACAGGGTCAAGACTGATTTGCATATGGCTGGGTTCAAACTTGAATGGCATGGTGAGCAAAAAAACGATGGATTTAGGCCCAGATCTCTGTATTGGGGTGATTGTATGACATTGTTCTGCATTCTGTCCATCAACTGTTGTTTTTGCATTTGTCACCCCGAGTGGGACAGGTATGCCCAGACGTGGGTCCTGTGCTCTCCATGCCACTGGAATCAAGCTATCCTGGCTGAAGAGGGGTGAAACCCCGAAACCGGTCCTAGGATGCTTGTTTCCAGTCCAGGGAGGACCTGGCTTGGCAGTTCGGGCTGGACTCTTCCCATGAGGCACAGGGTCAAGACTGATTTGCATATGGCTGGGTTCAAACTGGAATGGCATGGTGAGCAAAAAAACGATGGATTTAGGCCCAGATCTCTGTACTGGGGTGATTGTATGACATTGTTCTGCATTCTGTCCAACAACTGTTGTTTTTGCATTTGTCACCCCGAGTGGGACGGGTATGTCCAGACGTGGGTCCCGTGCTCTCCATGCCACTGGAATCAAGCTATCCTGGCTGAAGAGGGGTGAAACCCCGAAACCGGTCCTAGGATGCTTGTTGCCAGTCCAGGGAGGACGTGGCTTGGCAGTTCGGGCTGGACTGTTCCCATGAGGCACAGGGTCAAAACTGATTTGCATATGGCTGGGTTCAAACTGGAATGGCATGGTGAGCAAAAAAACAATGGATTTAGGCCCAGATCTCTGTACTGGGGTGATTGTATGACATTGTTCTGCATTCTGTCCATCAACTGTTGTTTTGGCAGTCGGAGTGCTGGCATCTCCCCGAGAATTTCACACCCATGTTGACTGCACCATAGGGAAAAGCAGCTGTCGGAGGGAGTGCAGCCACTTTGTCCACCGGGCCAATCACGATGTGGCTTCCCGATGACGTGGTTGTGGTGGCTAGACCTCCACACCTGAGTTGGGGACTGGAAGGGATATAAGGCAGAAACTTACCTTATCTCTGTTTCACACTCCCTGTTCCGTCATTGGCCGGATTGGATAAGTGCTGCCGCTGAGGCCAATACTTGACCATGATGCAAATCAACCCTGTCATCACCAGAATCGAAGGTAAGCTGCTATTATAACTTGTTACCTTTTGACTTTTCTGTTTATAATTGATCTGGACTCGTGCATTTTGAAATCTCTCTTACAAGCAATAGCATACCAATGTGCAATGCATATGTGTGTAATGTTGATGTTTATGAAGTTCAAAGGAACACACTTGTATGGTTACATTGCATTTCTCAATTTGGTGGAAGCTGCCTTTAAAAAATGGACACTTACACAAAGAAGGACATCATTCAAAAAATACAAAAGTGACCATACCGGTGTGCATAAATAAATTACGTAAATTGTGAAATGAAAAACAAATGCATTACACATCATTGGGTTAAGTGAAATGTAACATCATTTAGAAATTGCATTAGACATGGTGTAACGTTTACTGTTTAAGTACCTGTAACATCAACGTCAGTCCCAAACTCTAATCAGGAAATATATTTATCCATATCGCATTTTCCCTTATCTGCTGCAATTCCTGTATTTTAATAAAGTTGACTAGACACAATTTTTTTAAGGTACAATGCATATGTGTTTATTACTATCACTCATCAAGTTGAAATAAACACACCTGTTGATTACACTTAAAAAAAACATTAAAACATTTATTCCTTGCTGCATGTGTCCATTAGCTTGCACATACTTTCAAATGACCATCACATACTAGATAGATAGATATCTTTTATTTCGGCACCAAGCCATAAAAAGTTGCATGAATAAACAATTTCAAAGATCATCATACATACAAAATTATTACACATAAAGAAATTAATATAAAACCAACTAAAATGAAAATGATAACAACTAGCAAATCATTATTATACATGCAGTTGATCTTGGCCATATAAGTAATATCAGAAGAAAAGGTGTAACCTCTTGTAAAACACTCAATCTAAAAAAATAAGATGTCAGATATTATAGATATGAAAGACATGCATGTGGCAATCTAAAAACGGATCATAAAAATGAGCATAAACATAAGCGTAAGCATCAGACAGTGTCCTGGGTATAAAAGAGGGCGGACGCTAGTCGGCCTGTTTAAATTTAGCTTTGCAGGGTGGCTATCAAGGTTAGGTTTCATCTGAATCACTGACAGAATATCGACGATCAAAATATCGAGCTGCCAGAATATCGCTGACAAAATATAGACTACCAGAATATCGAATTCCTATCTACAAACAGGTAAGTACAAAAATATCGAATCCTAAATATCGTTGTAAATAATATAGTTTGCTAAAATATCGACTTTTTAAATCTCTTAAAAGTAATGTAAAATTAATGACATTATAACTATAATTAAGTAAAACAAACTTAAAAATACTTAAATAACCTTAAAATTAATAAATAATAAATGTAAGTTAAAAAAATAAACATGCATTTTTATTTTTTATTACATATATATTAACTTAATAATATTAAAAAATAATCAATATTTTTAATTGTTAAATGTTAAAAACATAATTTTAAATATAATTACATATATATCTAAATAAACCTATAATATAAATATAAAAATAAATTATATATAATAAGTTAAAACATTAAAATTAATTTAAAAAAATAATATTGTACACTACATTAAATATAACAATACTGAAAAAATTGCATAGCGTAAAAGATAAAATTTCTATTTCCACTCCAACAAATGGTACAGTAGGGAAAATGTTGGATAGCGGGTAAATAAAAATTACTATTCCCACTCTGGGGAATGCAACAGTAGGGAAAGCGTTGGATAGCGGGTGGGTAAAAATTACTATTCCCACTCGAGTGAGCGCAACAGTAGGGAAAGTGTTGGATAGCGGGAGGGTAAAAATTACTATTCCCACTCCAGTGAGTACAACAGTAGGGAAAGCGTTGGATAGCGGGAGGGGAAAAACTACTATTCCCACTCCAGTGAGTGCAACAGTAGGGAAAGCGTTGGATAGCAGGAGGGTAAAAATTACTATTCCCACTCCAGGGAGTGCAACAGTAGGGAAAGCGTTGGATAGCAGGTGGGTAAAAATTACTATTCCCACTCCAGTGAGTGCAACAGTAGGGAAAGCGTTGGATAGCGGGAGGGTAAAAATTACTATTCCCACTCCAGTGAGTGCAACAGTAAGGAAAGTGTTGGATAGCGTAAGGGAATAATTTAATATACCCACTCCTGCAATATAATTAACATTAATTAACAATTAATTATTTTGTAAAAATTAATTTACCTCCCACCATTTCCCCCTATAAACATCACCTACAATATTGTAACATATTAATAAATTAACATAATTAATTAACAATTAATTAATTAATTAATTACAATTAACAATATAATTAATTAACATATTTACACATTAATTGTTAATAATTAATATCTAATGAATGAAAAAAATCACACAATTAACATAATTACCAATTAATTCTTATTAATCAATTTATAATTAATTAATAATAAATTAATTAACCTAATTAACAATATACATTATTAAATATTAAATTATTAAGTAATAAAATAATTAATTAATTTATTTCAATTACATTTCTTCCCACCCTATTCCCCTGTAAACCCACAATCTGCTACAGAATTAAATTACGCAAAAAAAATTAACATATAATTAATTAATTCTAAATAATGCTAAAAATATATATTATAATTAAATTACTTCCCACCCTATTCCCCTATAAACCCACAACCCGCTACGGAATTAAATTACACAAAAATTAATTAACATAAAATTCATTACTTTTACAAAATTCAAACATACATTACAAAAATAATACATACTTTTAACACATACTAACACTTAAAACACTAAAAAAAAAATCGATATTACTGACTTCGATATTGTGGAACTCGATATTTCTTACCTGCATTTCGATATTTTGCACCACTATATTTTTGCAATTCGATATTCTGTCCATTCTATGTTAAAAACTCGATATTCTGTCCAGTCGATATTTTTTTTCGATATTGTGACTAGTTACCGTTTCATCTATAGCCTTCTTTCTTAGTTTCCACGCATAATGCAGATGCCAAGATACCGCGAAAACTAGATGTTCGGTGGTATTGATCCAGCGGCGTACTATCAGCAGATACTCCAATACCATATACTCACCTGGGCCCATACAACTTACTTCCACTAAGTACCAAGTAGACCGCTGGAACTTTTTAGTTTATGTGTTTCATACTGCAAGATCTAGTTATTTCTTTCCCTAACTAAACCTTTCACTGATCAAATAGTTCTTTCCTCTGGTCAATGGACCATTAGATGAAACTAGTTGATGGTGATAATTAACATAACCTATCAAACATTTCTCGATTATAATGAAATAATCACAGACTCGGCAAGTTTTAAAATCTTTATCTAAATTATGTGAGTGTGAACCATCTCAACGTTTCAGTACAAACACCCTCATTCGCAAGCGTGCCAATTCAATCAAAAATTCAATAGGTATAGCAATTCAGATCCACACAACAACTATGCTCAGAAAGAAGAGGACAGAGAGAGAAGAACATCTATCAAGACGATGAATTTATAATTACCAAGTATGGTGTGAAGACCAACCCCTGGCCAAAGGGCTGGTAAAGGTCCCCAGGACAGATCAGGAGACAAAGACTTCAGGACAGGAATCAGGACAGGATATTTCAACTCTCTAGATACCGACGACTGCGTCGCACCCCTCTCTGGCACTCACTTCCTCCTTGTGGTTCTACTGCGATCTTCTTTCAAACCCAATTAAGTTAAATAGATGGTTCTGCATTCGATTTTCTTCATCAGCATCTCACAGCTTCAGCACCACCCACAGCACCGACAGCATCCCGAGCTCTGCTTCTGTGCTCCCGTAAAGCTCTGCACCATCAGCACACCCAGTTCTACCTAACTAACTAAAACTACCTCAATTATACCCTTCCATAACCATGTACCACCCATTAATGTTTCAGTTTCGCAATACACTAACTCTGATTGGACAGGCAAAAGGGGGGATGATCATCACACCATGCTTACATTTCGCTTATTCCATTAAACCATTGTTTCAAACTCCTCCCCGCAAACTTTATTAAATCATTTCCTTTCCCATGCATCTCCAAACTTTATTAATACAAAATGTTGCGATATGCTGAATAAAGCTCCTTCATATGAACTCTTCACCCTCATGTTCCCAGGGCACATCTTCGCTGGCCTTGGACGCGTGACAAGTCCTTACTCATCCTTTCGTATTTTCTCGCCAGTACGCATGCGTGGCGCCACGTCAGTTGGCTTGATTCAGTTAAGTTTGACAGGCCCAAATGCGCACTAATAATAAAGTCAAAAGAAGAAATGTTATTCTCAAAAATAAATGATTACACTGTATACCACCAACCTCTACTCTAACCCATTCTATTATTTATTACCCTTTCTGCATTTGCGTTAGTATAAAACTTATTTTCTAATTCCAGCAAGCAGGTGCCTTGCATGTGAGTTTTCAAGCGGCCATTTTATGGTTCTTTGCGCAGGTGCCAGAATCCAAGCATTAGTACGTCATACTACGTAGATGCAGCAGACGCATGCACAGTAAAGATCCCCTGTTAAAGCGCGTTTAGTCCTTCGTTCATGTTATTTTAGTTAGTAAACACATAGGCAACCTTCCTTTTCCCGCGTGTCTCTTTCTAAAAGCGAATTATTAATTACAAACACGTTGTTAGTAAGTCGTTAATGAGTTCAAACGAAAGGATTGCTTCCGAGCAAGTCTCGTTTACGAGCCCTTGCTCCATCAGTATCGCTCTTAAAGAGTCTCAAGGCCTCCCAGTTGTGTCTTAAGCCCACAAGTTTACATACTGCTAAAAGCCATTTCTTCCGCACAAACCTATATAAAGGACAAAAAAACATAAAATGGGTCTCAGTTTTATCAATGTTCGGGCAATTAGGGCAGGATTTTACAGGGGAAGGGACATTGGTCCTTGCTGAGGTGTGGATTCTCAAGGGTAAAAGCCCACATCTAAACTGAACATATAAACATTTGGCCTGGAAGGGATAGATTCTATCCATGTAGGGTTCAAAACTTGGGAGACACTTGTGATTTAAGAACTGACCTGTCAAGCTACTATCTGGATAAGTTTCCAATGTCTGGGTCAAGACTGCCTCCCTGTATAGCTGTATTTCTTTTTGTGCATCGCCCCTAACAATCGACTCGGGGAAGACCATAGTTCATCCATGCCTATTCTAAGTGAGGTTTCTTTGATAGACTTCAACCATGGGGTGCGTAGTGACCTATCTAGGCCAACTAGATCTCTTACAGAGTCTCTATAGAGACCTAGTTCTGGTGTGGACTACAATCTAATCCAGTACAGTAGTGGTTTTATTTTGACTATTAAGGGGCATATTCACAAGGAGCTATCGCCAAATTAACGGCACTTTATCGCAGCCAAAGTTGTGATAAATTTACCCCCCCATTCACAAGCCGGTGTTAACAGCCCACAGCACCAGTTTACCCTCGATAGCAGCCGCAAAAAACATCGCCACAGAGGACCCTCGCAAATATCGCTAATGAGATGCAGAGTAGGCGTTCCCGTGACAAAAGCAGAGACAACAGCACACCTCAACATTCACAACGACCTGCCACATCCGCGATAAAAACACAAAACAGGTGATAAGGCGCGTTAGCACCAGGAAATCTACACCTGCTCTGACCTGGTGTAAAGTCGGACGGCAGCCAGCACCACAAAAGGGAGCACAGCCCAGGGCCACATCCGAAGTGCAACAGATGCCATGGAGCCACCCATCATGTGGCCCGGACACCCAAGAGGGCCACAACACCCACCCCCACCACCCCAGGACCCCATCCCACACCCGGAACACCCCCCCGGACCAACACAGATGCAGCGCAGACAAAGACATCGGAACCCCAGGAAACGTACCAGCCGCACAGACCCAACATCTGACAATGTCACCTTCTACTACAGGCTGAAAGGGACAACCAACCTACGCATCCTGACCATCATCGCCTAACAGGCCTACGGCAACAACACAGTGGACAACCAACATCCCACCCCACACAAAGCTGATGGCATGGCTGTACCTGTTGGCCCCTGAGACCCCCCATCCAACACCCGCCAGAGTCGGAGGAGTCCCACAGCCAGCCACATCCAAGTCCCCCACACCTGTCCTGGACATCACATTCACCCTGGTACCCCAGTCCCCATACGTACAACACAATGCGCAGGATCCGCTGGAGACCAAGCAAGGACCATACGCCATAGCAGGATGCACGCACGTGTTGGGGGCAACACACAGCACACATGTACTACCTGTGCCCCCTGGTGACACAGCACACAATCACTGCAACAGGAAGCACACGTCTCACACCAATGTGCAGGTAACAACAGAACACCATGGAACACCCAACAATGTCGCCTTCAAATACACAGCCAGTGTGCATGATACCTTCATCTTCCGACAGTCCATCATCAACCAGCGTTCCCTGGATGGCAACAAGGGAAATGTACAGCCCCTTGGCAATATACAAATGAACATCCCACACACCTCAACTCCACAACCATGCAACTCACAACTCTGGCAATGCACACGTCACAAAATCTCATACAACAGGCACAACAATATGCCCACCCACCAGACACGACAGAACAACTTACAATGTCCACATGGGCAAGCCCTGAAAATGAGCCAGCAATGGCATGGCACCTCAGCCACATAATAACCGAATGTGGGGAGAGGTGGCAACCAGGCATGTGTGAAGGATGCAGTAGAACCATGATTGGGAAAGTATACAATGCCAACAGTGCCGGAGATGTGCTGGACACCTCGCAGTATGCAGGACACACCCATATCCATGGTGACATACACCGCTTGCATATGGAGTGTAGTGGACAGTGGACGCCACCATGTCACCACAGCCAGTGGGGGACCTCGTGGAAATTTTGCCTGTTACGCCCCCTCCTAAGCGTCAGCGGAGTGGGATGGCCCAGCGTACGCCACGACAGCGTAGGGGTGTGAATAAAAACCACGTAGGCCTGGGCGTGCTCCACTTCCGGAAAGACCCACGTCTCTGCCAGGGCGGCACCTCCTACCTCGCCACGAGGCCGACGCCATCCTCGTGAGCGGGGTTGCCTGCGATGCCGTGCACCTGCCGGACCCCAGCACGCTGGTCCACGACCCCGTCAGGCCAGCCCCTGCGCAGCCAGGCCACACTGATCACCTTCTGACACCGGCGTGTGTCAAGGAGGGCCCACCACGTGCCGGCGCAAGCCCGAGGCCCGAGACCTTGGCAGCCACCTCAGACCATCACGGCCGCCACGACACCGGCCCGCTTTATTCCCTTTTCGTTGACGTACTCCACTGCCACCACCGGACTACTCTTCGGACCAGTAGGTCCCACATGTGGAACTGTGTCTTGAGTCATGAATGACAGTGACCCCATATCCCGGCCAGCGGCCACAGCACCAGACCCCCCAGTTCAGTGAGGCATAGTTCCATATGGGCATCTTGCGACACGTGGTTCCACTAACCCTGTCCAACGCCAGGCTGCTACACGTGGTGCCACTAACCCTGTTCAACGCCAGGCTGCTACACGTGGTGCCACTAACCCTGTTCACTGCCAGCCTGCTACACGTGGTGCCACTGAACCTGAACTACGCAGGCCGGTGGGGCCATCCAACCAATGCCGGCGACACTCGGTGAATGGGCCGTGCTGACCGCTGCCTCAGGCCTACACCACGGTCAGGTAGGTCACACATTTGGAACTGAGTCTTGATTACACCATGGCAGTGAACATTATTTAAGGCAGAGAACTTTTCACCATACACCCTTCGATGTGGTGGCAACAAGTCTGTGCATGGCATCACAACCACACGTGTCTGTGGGCCTACGCGGACCACTGCCCTCGGCCTACGCTGCGCACGAGTGGGATCACAGAATTGGAACTGAACATCGGTAATTCAAAAGGCTGAATACATGTCTTCGCACACACGGAGGGAACAGGATCATCGTCACGGAGGTGATGGACACTACCGACAACTGCCACTGTGTCACTAACTCTGTGCCCTGTGAGCCAACAACACGTGGCTGTGGGCCACTGCTGACCACTGCCTCCGGCCTACACTTCGGTCCAGTAGGTCACAGCTCCTTGATTTGGCATTCTTGGAGTTCACATCTGTGTACAGGCATCATCGCAGACTGCATTCCCTCCCAACACCTGTGCCACTGAGTTTGTTCCCCGACATTCATGGACACTCACTGGTCATACATTGGGGGCGTTTGAGTCTATGGACTAGGGGCTAGTTTACATCCTCATGTAGCTGATCCCGATTTGTTGGTGAAAACGAGGGTTGTGCTTTCCACTCCTCAATTTGCTGCTTCCAGATAACATCAGACCTTCCGCATCATGCCCTGGAGGACACCTTCCACTGTCCCCCGAAACCCTCCGCAACATACACCTCGGACATTGATGGGGACCCGCTCAGGTCGCATGGCCCATCTGACTGCACCGCAAGTGACCGTCCCGTGGCTGGGTGCCTGTGCCGGCCGCAGTGCATCCGGGGCTACTAACTCTGTGCTGCTCAGGCCTGGGACCCCTTCTTCTGAGACATTGAATGGCCTGTGTAGCGATGGTCTTGGGGTGATCAACGCCATGTGTCTGTGGCCCTGCGCTGTCTGCCTCATCCGGCCCCAACTGCGGGCCACAAGGGCCCACACATGGCATCGAGTCTTGATTAGCCCTGATGTCACATCACCGCAGGAGGCACATGCCACCACTGCAAGGACCACCTTCAACCGCCATCTGCCAGAGTCAAAAGGGTGGTCCTGACAGACCTACGGAGTTGCCCAGACCTGTCGTGGATGCCATCATCGGCCTGCTGCTCTGCTCATCACTCCAGGTGCCAGACCTGGGACCATGAGGAGGAGGATGTGTCAAGTGTGCGGACGGGAGAAGGCACAGACAATGGGAGGTCAGGTGGCAGCAGCCCCAAGGCAGGAATGCAGACTGGTGGCGGTAGTCAAGCTACACACCCGGATCTGATACTGGGTATTGCGCTGTGGACTGCGGATGCAACTGTCACCTCAGGCAGTGTGGGAGACCTGGGACATTGATGAGGAAGTTGATGCAGGTGTACCACACCCCACTGCATCTGCATCAGGACTAACCCGAAGGGACACAATCCTAGCAATTCCTTCACATGAGCGCGCTCTTCTCTAGTGCCCCTACCTCAGTGCACTGCAACTCACGGAACGTCCAGACTGAATATTGGGTGACCTCTGTCCTTACTCCGGATCCCTCCATGTTGCTCTGCATTTGACTCTGTTATGCTGGTGTTTTCTGTTTCCATGACACTGGTGTCCACTTTTCAGGTTGTTGCCAGCACCAAGCACTCTGTGCGGGCTGGCTTATACTCACCCCACACACATCCAGCACAGGCGTCACTGTACATGTGGCCCTGCCAATAAAGGGGCCGGGCGCACGTGCCCGTAGCCAGTTCAACATGATATGTGCATGTGTCTCTGTGGAGGTGTGGGTCTCCTTTGTGGGGTGTAGGTGGTCCCTGAAGGGTATTGGACACCCACGTATGTGTTCTACTTCGCATTTCATGGGTTAGGCAACACTCTTACCTGTTGGGCCACCTCCTTTTGGCATTCGGCCACCTGCATCGGGGTGCCATGTGTGGGTGTGTGACGTGTTGTGAGGCAGCCGTGATTGCGGGTGCTTCATGCTGTATGGTCTGTTGCAGAGTCTGGGTTCTCCTATGAGTAGCTTGTCTGCCCTGGTCCTGGTGGTGGGTTGTGTGGGATGTCCATGGGCTGTTGTAGGGCGTCGGGGTCAGGGGTGTGGTGTTCGTCTCGGGCATGACTGTTGGGTTGTCTGTTCAGACCTGCTGGAGGTGTTGTTTGTCCCTCTGCATTGTGAAGGGGAGGTGCATGTTGGCATTGTGTAGGCGCCTTGTTCTTGTCGACATGCAGACTGTGTGACAATGTACATTGTGACTGTTTGGGGGTGGTGGCAATTTGAGTTGGGACAGTGTACATTTGGCCTACATGGCTGATGTGGGGTTGTAAGGGTAGATGTGCATCTCACAGTTCCCTGCTCTGTCCAATGTGATTGTTCTGTTTCTGCGCCTGGGTGGACCCAGTTGTGTCCCCTGTTCTGCAATGTGGGTGTTGCACTTTGTGCCACATTGTAATGGTATGTGCTGTGATTGCTATGTGTGTGTGCTGCAGTGTGCTACGGGGATGGGGGACATGTCCCTGGGTAATTGTGGATGTGCAGTGTGCTACACCTCATTGTGCATGTGTGGCAGTGTGCCCATCACCCACCGTCCCCTCAGTCCCTGTTCGATCCTCACCCTGTTGTTGTTGTGTCAGGTCCTGCCGGCGCCTCTTGGCCTCATGGATTGGCCTCCTGGGCTCTGCGACTGCATTCCAGGCGGTCTGCTTGTGGGTCATTTGCTGGTAGTGTTCTGTCACCTCCGTGGCCTTGGTCTTGTTTTCCTGCGATCTGCACCCCGTCTTCCTCTCCATTTTCTCCTTGGCCTTCCCCGACCCACTTGCTCCTTGCTGGTGGTCTGTGGGGGTTGTGGTATTCGCGTTGCCCTCTGCGCTGGGTCAGGGTGCATGGATTTTGCTAAGTGCTTTGGCTTGTTTGTGGTGTGTTGTGCCTGTGGTTTTTATTGTGCACTTGCCCGCCAGACGCGAGAGAGTTGCAGGCCTGAGGCTGCTTTTCGCAGCTTTTTGTACCGCGATTGGCCTCATTGTAGGATTTCTCGCATTCGGGTTTCGCATTTTTTGGGCGTGGTGTTGATTTACATGCTGGCATTTGATGCGTTTTCTGGTGCCTATCGCATGCTACCGCCTTGTTGTGAATTCCACGTTGACACAGGGTTATTTTCCCGTGTTAGGCTGCGCTATTGAAAGTTGCGTTACGCTACTCTTGCGGTAGTTATCACACGTTCTTGTGAATATACCCCTAAGTGTATAGGACTGAGTGCTAAATTGAGTCGTAATGGGGTGGTGGGCGAGCTTGGGGGAAGTTTAAATATACCCTTTATAAACTTATTTTCAATCTTAGTTAGTGACACCGATGTGGTGTGGCCCCATATATTGTATTGTATTGTATTGTAATTGCATTTGTATAGCGCTTACTACCCCTGACGAGGCGTCGAAGTGCTTTTTCGGCGAGTAGCACGCTACTCCGGGACCCATAGAGGATTAGTGTTGAATTAGTATAGTGAAACATGCAAGTAAATTTTAAGTGGTGGATATGTTAGTGACACCGATGTGGTTAAAAATGACCTGTCTGCAAAATATTTTTTGCTTGTTGTCTAACAGGCTTATAGGTCTGTAGTTGGAGGGGTTGGTTCTGTCACCTTTTTTGTAGATTGGTATTTTGACAGCACCATGCCATGTCGGTGGTATTGAGTTACTTTTTAATATGCTATTAAATAGGGCATTCATATAAGGGCACCAGATGTCTGGTTGGGAAAGAAAAAGGTCAGCAGGGACACCATCCATCCCTGGTGCCTTGCTTTTTTTTGTTAATTTCACTGCTTGGTAAGTTTCCGATAGACTAAAAGTAAGCTGAGATTCGGCTAAGGCAGGATATTCCTTTGCAAGATGGATCGGAGCATGGTCGTATGCCCGGACCAAAAGAGGGCTTGTTACATGACTTTGTGGATATACACCACTATATAAACTGCTAAAATGGATGACCCAAGATTCAGGTTTAATTACAGTGTCTATGTTATTACCAGTGGCCTAGTTAACTGATACCCATTTCCAAAAGCTTTTGAGATCTCCCTTTTCTAATGTTTCAGCAATGGTCAGCCATTGATCTTCCTCTCATTCCCTTTTTGCTTTGAGTAACATAATTTTATAACTGGACCTCGCCATAATAATATCTGATCTTAAGCCTTTTTTGACAGCTTTCAGTAAATGGGTTTTCCCTAAGCAACAAGATTTATTATACCAAGATGGCATTTTTCTTTTGACTACTCCTCTCCTCTGTTCTCTCATAAAGCAGGGCCTTAGTTTTTCCATGAGTTCTCAGTGTGTAGAGACAAAATTGATATTGTGGGCATTAGGGAGATCTATCAAGGAGAGTTTAAGCACAAAAAGATTATATATATATTTATCAGTCTCTTTGGGTCTAAAATTAAGTCTGCCCATTTAACATTTCTAAGATTGTTTGTAGTGTCAATTATTGGGGGAGCTACAACCGTTTCCAACTTTGCATCTTTCAAAGGGGTCATCGAAAAGGTTGCGCTTAGTGCTTGATGATCACTGTCTGATCGAGGGTACTACCTACATATCAATTAAGTCAGGCCATAGCTCATTGTCCAGCAGTATAAGATCAATCCTGGAGGTGCTATGGCCTCTTTTAAATGTGGGGCGAGGTGGGCAGTCAGATTACGTATTGCCATTGGTAATTCTCAACCCGTGAGAAGTAATAAGATCTAATAGTTGGGCACAAACTTTAGATGTTTTGGTTGCCTTCTTATACTCTTGTTGGGGTGACGTTTCTGAAATGATACGCCCAGCATTTATTGGGAGATTGGTATTACTGTCTCCAGCTATGATTTTTAACACATTAGGGTGGAAGTGACCCAACAGTTCATCAAGTCTATTTACAGTCAAAGATGGTACATTGGAAGGGACTGATCTAATGTATATGTCCACCAGGGCTATATATCTGGTGCCTGTTTTGGTGTTAATTTTGACTTGTAGTGCCAATAGGTCTCTGGAATTAGTGGGGATGGTTTTACCTCAGGAAATAAGTCCAAGTTAAGCCAGATCAAGAGACCTCCGGAAGGACGACCAGCCGGGGAGGGGACCGCATTTTCAGTAAATGTCAAGAAACCAGGGTGAAGTACTGGACTGATGGCCCACGTTTCTTGTAAGACTATAATATGGTATGAATCAACAAATGTACCCCACTCCGGATCTGGCAATTTGGATTTTATACCTGCAACATTCCATGGGAGGAATCTCAAACAATAAAATTCTATCGGAACTTGGCTAGAAATTGTAGGCTGTATACAACTTCCCAATGTCGAAGTATGGTCCTTAATAGTAATACAGGGCTCTGTTACCTCAGGACTTACAATACTAAGCGGGGTGTGGGATAAAATGAAAGGGGGCCCTTCAACAGCTGAAGACTGATGTCCTTCTAAATGAGGATTGGACTTAACATGTTTATGGCAATCTATATCTGAAGTGTTAGAGGTGCTACATGCTGTCCTTGGATTTATCTTGCCCAGTCCAAGCGGGGAGTTTTGGTTTCTTTTATCCCTTGTGTCTCCTCGATCTAAGCTGGAACCTGGGGGTTGCAGTTTCAGTCTAATTTGGATGTCATTATCATGTCTAAAACGTAGTTCTATTGCGATCAGACCTTCGGCTAGAGCTGTATCCCTGAAGGCTACTCCTATGTAATCCCTCTCTGGATTACCACAAACAAACCTTTTGGCATTCAATATGTCCTCTCTTATTATATATCTACATCCCCTTTTGTGGTGTATCCAGTGAATTACCTTATTCACCAACCCTCATAGGTTTCAGTAACAGCCCTGTGGTCTTTAGGAACATTAGTCATATACACATCAAAAGGTTGGACAATAAAAGAAGCTGGTTTATTCTTTCGATCATGAGTGCTACTTTCAGTGGAAGTGTGCTTGGGTCTGGCACTCTGGTCCGCCTTTTCAAATAGTATGCCCCCCTCTTGACCTCTGGGTTTGGTAGGGACATTTTTAGAATGCTCTGTATAAGGGTTATATAGACCAATGTTTGTCATATCATGCTTTCTTCATGCACAATCCATATTGTCCACGGTATCCGCTTGAGACCTGATCATAACAGCTAGAGTGTCCAGCTTATCCGTTAATAACTTGGCCATCATGTCCATGTTTGTCTTCAATGATTTAATCTCGTCCCTCAGGCCATTCACTCGATCTTCTAGACAGCCAGAACTCTGGGCAGGAGATGGCACCTCATGTGACCCTGTGCTGGGCTCTCCCCTACCCACAGGATCAATAGTGTTATTAATGGGGCTCTCAGGTTTTTCCGGGTTTTCCGGGTTTGCCAGCACCTTAAATTGGTTGGTGCATTCCACCTGAATGACCAAATGTTCCTCATTTGTGCTAGTCGGGAAGTCACAAAGCTGTGGGGTGAGTGACGTATCGCATGGGCTTGGATTTTCCAGGGCTGTTGTTAGGGAAGGTCCAGCTGTATGACTGAAATACGAAGCTATATTTTTTAAAGCTTTGTGGCTGTTCCCCACCTGGCCCTTCCTTCCTCCTTTTCTGCCCAGGCCAATGTTCTTTGGCTTGGGGGCTAACATACCCTCAACCTCTGCAATAAGTTCATCAATCTCATCGAGGGTACAGTTTTCTGCGGCGTGGCGGGGAATTTTCCTTAAACTGCCAGCTCCCATGCTTTTGTCTGATGCCTTTCTCTTCCCCATGTTGGCTTATGGAGTATCCCAGACAAAGAGAGTAGGCTTAAAAATGTAACGGAGTGGGCCCCCAGTACTTACAGTTCGTGGTGGAGACCACGAAGAAAAGGAAAGCCAATGGGGCTGGCCCTGCCCTGCCTCTTCCTGTCGCTGACGGGTGCAGGACGGGCCCACCCTTGGCCCGGGCTTCGCCCCGCGTGCAGCCCGTGTCCGTCCCGCACCACGGGGTTGCTGCCGTGCTTATGGGCACGTGATTAGCTCCTCCTACCTCCTGGGAGAACCCTGAATTGTAGGGCTTGGAGTCCCCCCACCAGTAGTGGAGATGGCAGAGTCAACAAAATGCTACCGCGCCTTGGGGTTACTGCCGCGCCTATGGGCGCGTGATTAGCTCCTCCTCCCTCCTGGGAGAGCGCTGAATTGTGGGGCTTGGAGTCCCCCCACCGGTAGTGGCGATGGCAGAGTCAACAAAATGCTTCCCGTGCCGCGGGGTTGCTGCTGCTCTTATGGGCACGTGATTAGCTCCTCCTACCTCCTGGGAGAGTGCTGAATTGTGGGGCTTGGAGTCCCCCTTCCCATACTATTTTAACAAGTATATGCACATAAAAAAAGACATTTAAAAAATATGTTGTATTTCCTGCCAGAATGTTAAAAAAATATGTACTTCATATTTTAGTCAGAAACATTAGGAATCAAACAATTGCTAAGGAAAATTGATGCCAGGACAAACTTTGTGAAATCAAAATATTGGTTTATTTAACCAATGTGATACATTCTTCAAAAATCATAAATTATACCAAATATAAAGAACAATCAAATGTCCCATGCACTGTTGTGCTGTAGCACTAAACTTAACTATAATTGAAAAGGCCAAGGGGAACCTCCTCAGGAAGGGGCATCTAGTGGGCACAGAGCAGGTACCTCAATGATCTTTCTTGGGAATGGTGCTTTTGGGATTGGGAGGGGTGTTTTTGGCTTTGGGAGCGGTGGGTTCCAGTTTGGAAGTTGGGGGTTTAGCTTTGGGAGGGGTGGGTTGGGGTTTGGAAGGGGTGGGTTGAGGTTTGAAAGGGATTAAGGAAAGAGCAAATAATAAATCTTCACAAGGAAAAAAGGTAGGGTGGCTGGGAGAAATGTGGGTTTAGGCGATAAAGGGAGATGCAGTGGGTGATGTGCATGTGTTTGTTGATGGTACAGTTGCCTGTGGATCTGATGTATGTCATGTACATTTGGGTGTGTATTTTTGCCAGGTGCATGTTGTTCGGATGAGTGTATGCGTTTGTGTTTGGTGAGTGTTATTTTGCATGTGTGTGTGTGTGTGGATGAGTGTGCTATTGAGGAGCTGGGTGTGGCTTTGGTGAATGTGGATGTGGTGGTGCTTGTGGGTGTGGTGGTGGATGTGGTGCATGTGGGTGTGCTTGTGGATATGGTGATGCTTGTGGGTGTGATGAATGTGGGTGTGCTTATAGATGTGGTGATGGGTGTGGGTGTGGTGCATGTGGGTGTGCTTGTGGATGTGGGGGTGGGTGTGGGTGTGGTGGTTTGTGTGGTGCTTGTGGATGTGCTTGTGAATGTGGTGGTAGGTGTGCGTTGGGTGCAGTACATGTGGGTGTGGGTGTGCTGGTGGTGGTGTGTGTGGATGTAGGTGTGGTGTTTCTGGGTGTGCTGCTTGTGGTGGCAGTGGTGGTGAGTGTGGGTGTGGTGATGGGTGTGGGTGTGGTATCTGTATGCTGTTTAGGTGTGTGTCTGTGTCTCTTGGTATGTTTGTATTTATGTGTGGGTGTGCTGGCTGTGTGTGCTGGAGTGAGTGCATGCAAAGGAGTGAGTGTGCTTGGGACAGTGATGGGAATTGCAAATTGGGATAGGGAAGGGGCCGGAGTTGGGGCACAAGGTTGGGATGGTTGGGAGGCTGCGGTCAGTGAGAAGGCTAGTCCTGTAAATGATTTCTGTAGGCCAGACATAGCACTATGAATGCCTTCCAGGTATGGTACCATTTGTTGCATATGGCAACTAAGGCCTTGGATGGCACTCAGGATTGTAGTCTGGTCTACAGAGATGCTGGGTAGGAGGTTATTAGAAATGGGGTTTCTGGTTGGCTAGGCTTTTCACCTAAGCCAGTCAGAACCCACCATTCTTGTCAGGGAAAGTAAGTTACACACCAAGGATAACCTGTGCTCACCCCCTGATAGCTTGGCACGGAGCAGTCAGGCTTATCCCCAGAGGCAATGTGTAAAGTGTTTGTGCAACACACTCACACCAATAAAACAATAAATACACTAACAAAAGAGACTCCACACAGAATTATAGAAAGATAGATTACATTGTGCATATAACATAGACCATGAGGGACATAAACCAATAATTACTTTGCCAACTAGGCAATTGTCAAACATCATAACGAGTGCAAATATCAGAAAGCCTTCTATGTTGCACATGTCATAAAAACACCATTACTATGCTGTGAGGGATGGGCGGAAAATAAATCTGGGAGGCCGTATGTGCTTCTTAATGTTGGCGTTTATTTTTTCAAGTCAATGCAACAAAAATATAAATCTTGGGCAAAGCATAACAAAATTATTGTTTTGGTTCTGTCATCTGTTCCGGATTCGCAAAGGCTTCTTCACTCCTTCTTCTTGTCCTTTTCTTAGGTCTCAAGTTCGGTCTCCAAGGGTGCGTCGTCCCCGGATTACCAGGAGAGAACACAAGGAAAATTGAGGTAAGTATTAGGATCTGTCCAATTGGTGAATTAATAAAAGTGACCATCACCACACCCAGATGTACATAGCACTTAAAAACCCTTTACTTTGGATAATTATCTTTTATAGCTTCTAACCCTCTGATGGGGGGGGGTGAGGAAAATAGGGGAGGTTTAGTGCACAAAGGAGAGAAAGAAAATACATACACACATATGTATATATATATAACTAATTCATGTCACTTTGTTCTCTTATTTTTAAACTGATTATAGGGACTCTCTCTCAGTCTTCCTGAATCCTTACACTACCGCTTTAACCCTTTCGTCTGGTATTCTTCATCTATATTTTTGTTTATTTCTTTGCTTTCCTCTATACAGTCTGACTATTTCTTCTGGGGATCAATTCTTAGCCTTTGTATTACATCAGAGGGCTCTTTTTGGTCCCCCTCTTTCTACTTTTCTCGCCGCGTTTCCCTTCTCCACCTCATACTCCCCCCCAAAGGTACCGTCTTCCCCTGTCCATGTACCGGGTAAAGCCGCAACTCTTCCCTGAGTTTGCGGCGGGGACTTCAGATCTCCTGGGGCGACCACCACTCTGGAGCCTCGTCATCCTCTGGCGCTGTTCTCCGGTTTTCGGCTGCCAAAACTGAACATCTGTATTCTTCCTCCCAACCGGCGTTTTCGTCCCCCTCCTCTTTAACCCCTTGAGTCCTGACTCCTCCTTCCTTTCTAGAGTCTTCCAGATTCCGCCTTCCTCTGCCTTCTGCCCCAGGTACAAGCGTCCGTCCCTCCAGGTCCATGCTCGTTGCAGATTGGTATTCTATGCTCCTGGCTCAGCCTTCCGGGGGTGGCTCTTCCTAACATGTGCATATTTTGCAAGTCCTGAAGTACTACTTTTTATCCTGACAATGCAAAGAACTACACATCATACATTAGGCATCAGGCCATGAAATGCAACAGTTTAGAATAGGTAAACTACATATATCACATAGTACCTTTGCCAAGAAGCAAGTAGGAGTAAACATCCATATGTATCACTGTAATATCCACCACACAGTTATCAGTATTGCAGTAATCACCTAAGTTGCAGTGAGGACCTCTGCACTCCTAATACAGTGTATACAGTAATTTCTGATTTAGGTACAGGCCTTTCAAACTTGCCAGTTATCAGCACTGCTGAGCTTCTATTCCTGTATTTGTGGTAAATTCATTGGGACTGCAACAGATAATTTCCCCCATCTGCAAGGAATAAAGTGCAGTAACGCTGGGACCACTCAGTTTGTTTCAAGTAAGTGAACAAAATGCCATTCAGGCCTGGATCACGTATCTCACAGAAGCAAGTGCATTGGACTCAAAGTATGTGGAACACAAAGTACATTGCCCTCACAGTATGGCGAAGCACCAAGAGGCTTGTTTCCGGTCCAGGGCGGACCTGGCTTGGCAGTTCGGGCTGGACTGTTCCCATGAGGCATAGGGTCAAGACTGATTTGCATAATGCCAGGTCTAAACTGGGGTGTCATGGTGAGCAAAAGAATGGTGGATTTAACCCAGATCTCTTGACTGGGGTTGAATGTTTTGATTTTTTCTGCATTCCATCAATCAATTGTGTGTCTTTCACTTTATAAAAGTGGCATTTCTAAAATTGTAATAAAAATAAAAAATTAAAAATCCACCAACACCAGTAAGCATGATTTTTCACTACCATTTTAAACATACAAAACATAGTAACGATACTACTTTCAGATCAGGAATTACAACTTAAGCACATATGGGTATTTCCAATGCTAGCCTATGAGAGGAGTAGGCCTCACAGTAGTGAGAAACAAAATAGGCTGTTTGTTACAACTAGAACATGCCACACAATAAAGGCACATGTCCTACCTTTCAATCACACAGCACCCTGCCTACAGGGCTACCTAGGGCCTACCTTAGGGGGGACCTATATGTAGTAAAAGGGGAGTATGAGGCTTTGCAAGTAGTTTTAAATGCCAAGTTAATGTGGCAGTAACCCGTACATGCAGGCCCTGCAGTGTCAGGCCTGAGACAGGTTTGAAAAGCAACTTCTGTTGGTGGCGCAATCAGCACTGAAGGCCCACTAGTAGCATTTAATTTACAGGCTGTGGGTATGTGGAATACCACTGTACAAGGGACTTACAGGTAAATTAAATATGCCAAACAGGTGTAAACCAATCATACAGTATTTTAGGGTTGAGAGCATATGCACTTTAGCACTGATTAGCCAGAGACCCACAATGGATTTAACCCAGATCTCTTGACTGGGGGTGAATGTTCTGATTTGTTCTGCATTCTGTCCATCAAATGTGTGTCTTTTGCTTTCTCGCCCTAAGTGTGCCAAGTATGTCCAGACGTGGGTCCTGGGCTAACTGTGCCACTGGAATCAAGCTATCCTGGCCGATGAGGGGTGAAACCCCGAAACCGGTCCAATGATGCTTGTTTCCGGTCCAGGAAGGACATGGCTGGGCAATTCGGGCTGGACTGTTCCCATGAGGCACAGGTTAAAGACTGATTTGCATATGGCCAGGTCTAAACTGGGGTGGCATGGTGAGCAAAAGAATGATGGATTTATTTAACCAAGATCTCTTGACTGGGGGTGAATGTTTTGATTTGTTCTGAATTCCGTCCAACTATTGTGTGTCTTTTGATATCTCGCCCTAAGTGCGCAAGGTATGCCCAGACATTGGTCCTGGGCTCACTGTGCCATTGGAATAAAGCTATCCTGGCTTATGAGGGGTGAAACCCCGAAACCGGTCCTAGGATGCTTGTTTCCGGTCCAGGGAGGACCTGGCTTGGCAGTTCGGGCTGGACTGTTCCCATGAGGCATAGGGTAAAGATTGATTTGCATATGGCCAGGTCTAAACTGGGGTGGCATGGTGAGCAAAAGAATGGTGGATTTAACCCAGATCTCTTGACTTGGGTTAAATGTTTTGATTTGTTCTGCATTCCGTCCATCAATTGTGTGTCTTTCACTTTACAAAAGTGGCATTTCTAAAATTGTAATAAAAATGAAAAAATAAAAATCCGCCAACACCAGTAATGATGATTTTTCACTACCATTCTAAACAAACCAAACATGACAACGCTACTACTTTCAGAACAGAAATTGTAACTTAAGCACATATAAGGGAATTTCCAATGCAAGCCTATGAGTGGAGTAGGCCTCATAGTAGTGAGAAACAAAATAGGTGGCTTGTCACTACTAGGACATGCCACACAATTAAGGCATATGTCCTACCTTTGAATCACACAACACCCTGCCCACAGGGCTACCTAGGGCTTACCTTAGGGGTGACCTATATGTAGTAAAAGGGGAGTGTAAGGCTTTGCAAGTAGTTTTAAATGCCAAATCAATGTGGCAGTAAACCGTACATGCAGGCCCTGCAGTGTCAGGCCTGAGACAGGTTTAAAAAGCTACTTCTGTTTGTGGCGCAATCAGCGCTGAAGGTAGCATTTAATTTACAGGCTGTGGGTATATGGAATACCACTATACAAGGAACTTACAGGTAAATTAAATATTCCAAACAGGTGTAAACCAATCCTAGAGTATTTTAGCATTGAGAGCATATGCACTTTAGCACTGATTAGCAGTGGAAAAGTGCCCAGGGTCCTAAAGCCAACAAAAAAAGGTCAGAAAAATAGGAGGGATTAAGCAAAAGGTTTGTGAATAACACTGCAAAATCGTGCCAGATCCAACAGAGATCAATAGCCTCCTCACTCAGCACATCCGAGGGGGAAGGGGGTGAGGTGCCTGCAGCGAAGGAGACCCTAGCCCTTTTAGGGGGGTGGGCGTGGCCAACCTGGAGGGGAGCAAGCGGGAGGGTGGAGATGGGTCTCTGAGTGGCAGACAAGGATGCAGGTGGAACTGTTGCACCACTTGGGGAGGCATCCAAAAACTATGATGAGCTGGTAGCCTTCGTGCCAGTCCTCTCACCCTATGTGCCAATGTGTCCCTCGGTGTCTGTGTCTCACCAGCTGAAACACAGTGGCCAGCTGCTTCCCCGTCTATGTGGCCAACATCTTCTTTGCCTGCTCCTGATGATGGTGAAAATGCATATACAATCTTTTATTGTATCTTTGGTAACAGAACTGATCATGAACTTTAATCACAAATCATTATCTTAGTTTTCATATTTCACCTGCTACAAGGCTTTCAAACATTGGTGTAAGATATCAGACAGGCAATTTAGTAGGATAACAGGTTTAATGGTAGGAGTGCAGCACAGCAACAGATAACAACTGCCCAGCAAACAGGAACAGTACAACTGACCTCAGTGCTTAGCAGCAACCCAAAGTTCTAAGTAGAACTAGAATGTACATAGTGAAAATGCAATAGCATTAAAGGGGAAGGGGATACATAGACACAAATGAACTGCAATTGTAACATACCTCCTTTTTTTCACAAGGAAGAAACAAGGAATACAGCATGTATAATTATGTAATGTAATCAGAAAATCTATTGGGAGGACATCTTGAACGGAAAGAAGTTTTGACCCTAGAGGCCACCGCATCTTTGGATAAAGTGGGTACCTCAGGTGTGATCTTGTTGGAAACCCATGGACACTTGGCAACGCGTCTGATGTTCCACAACTTGCCATCTTGGGTGATAACAGTGTTATCAAAAACTTTTACAATTTTCATGGGCTTACCAAATTTATCAGAACATTTAGTGATAAAACCAGGGGGCATATTAGCAAGACCTGCGATAAAATTATCGCCGTTTTAGCGGCAGGAAACTGCCGCTAAAGCGGCGATAATGTGCTTGCTAATATGCGTTATAGAATTCCAATAGAAGCCCAGGTTAGATGTGCAGGACATCTAACCTGGGCTTCTATTGAAATTCTATAACGCATATTAGCAAGCCCATTATCGCCGTTTTAGCGGCAGTTTCCTGCCGCTTAAAACGGCGATAATTTTATCGCCGGTCTTGCTAATATGCCCCCAGGTCTTTTAATCCTGACCAAATCACCAACTTCCAAACTGGGGGTTTTAGTATTCCATTTGCAATCATACCATTCTTTGGTTTTTGCCTGTTTGGTTTCCACCCT
Source organism: Calotriton arnoldi (assembly GCA_963921515.1). Lineage (NCBI taxonomy): Eukaryota > Metazoa > Chordata > Amphibia > Caudata > Salamandridae > Calotriton > Calotriton arnoldi. Next base: position 1,255,227 of record CAWUFW010005666.1, read on the forward strand.
TTGAGCCACATCACTTATCGTCTCATTTGAAAAAGATTTGTTCTTACATTTATCTTTGAACCACCAGGGACACATTTTTGACGCAGGGTCACGCCCTTTAAGAAGGCGAAAAGGACTGACCTCTGTAGTGGAATGTGGTGTAATGCGATATAACCAAAGTTTCTCTCTCAACAAATTTCTCCAATTCCCTCCCAGCTTGACTACATCAGATACAAACCCTTTCAGAACCCTATTAAATCGCTCAACCAAACCATTTTCATGGGGTTCATAAATAGAAACAGTGCGATGTATGATGTTTTGACCTTTTAAAAACTTTTCCATTTCAGAAGACGTAAGTTGCACTCCATTGTCAGTCACCAGAAGTGAAGGACAACCCTCTCTGGAAAAAACTTCCTTGAAAAATTCTATAGCCATATTGGTAGAGGAACTGGATGCAAATTTTACTTCTGGCCACTTTGAGTGATAATCCACCAGAACGAAAGCATAGCGAGAATCATGAGGTAGACACATGAAAGGACCTGATATGTCAAATGCCACTTTTTTCCACGGCTCAACCGGCCAATCTGAATTCTTTAACGGGGGCACATTGAGTTTCATCATTTTCTCACTACCCATGCAAACCTCACACTCTCTAACCGTGCGATCAACCATACGATCTAAACCTGGCCACCAAAAGTAGTTCCTGACCAAACGTTTCATAGCAGACATGCCAGGGTGAGATTTGTGTGCTAAATCCAAAATGACCTTTTGGATACCAAAAGGTGGCACACATTTTCCACATTTATATATCAACTCACCTTCCAACTCTAATTCATCAGATACTTTAAACATGGGCATAAATTCCTCTGCCAAATTTCTCCTGTCCGGACAACCCTCTAATATGAATCTCTGTATAGCCTGCCAAGTGAGATCTTGTTCTTCCGAACGTTTCCAAGCTTCTTCAGTGATACCTTCAAATGACCCCATCACCACATCTTGTATGGTGGTAACAATGTCGGAGTCATCAAACTGATTATTACCGGTGACCTGACAAGGGAGGCGAGACATGAAATCAGCGATGACATTTTTCTTACCTGGAACAAACTCAGGTTTAAAACAGTACTCCTGCAACCTAGAGGTAAGTCTGGCAATGCGAGCCGTGGAGTTCCACCCACCACCCGGAGAAAGAATGTTAACTAAGGGTTTGTGGTCCGTCCTCAAAATGAATTTGCTACCCCAAATGTAGTTTCTAAAATGTTCAATCGCCCACACACAGGCTAGCAGTTCTTTTTCAATGACTGCGTACCTACGCTCTGTCTCATTTAGGGTACGGGAAGCAAAGCACACATTCCACTCTTCTTTACCACACTTTTGTGACAAAACACCACCAATGCCGTATAAACTGGCATCCACCGTAATGATACACTCCTTGTTCATACAAAAGGGCTTAAGTGTGGGAGCTTTAAGGATGTCAGTTTTGATTGACTCAAACGCTTGCTGTTGCTCTTGTTTCCATTCAAAACTGGTATTATGTCTTAGTAGTTTCCTAAGGGGCTCCATTTTGGATGCAAAATTATTAACAAATTTACTGTAGTATTCGCACATGCCTGCAAATGAAAGTAATTGTTCTTTGTTCGTGGGAGAAGGTGCATTAGTGATACCTAGGACATTAGATTTCTTTGGAACAACACCATCTCCAGAAAGGGTGTGACCCAGATATTCCACAGAGGTTTTGAACATTTTACATTTGCTGGATTTAAGGGTCAAACCACTCCTCCTCAACCTCTCACAAACATCTTTTAAATGTTTCACATGTTCCTCTACCGTACTGGAAAAAATTAAAATGTCGTCCTGAAAACATTTGACATATTTATCAACATCCCTGAATATGTTGAACATAACTCTTTGAAACACCGATGCCGCAGAGGCCAAGCTCGAACGGCATCCTGGTGTATTGGTACAATCCCTGCGGGGTGATAAAAGCTGTGAGACTTTTGGATTCATCAGTAAGGGGAATTTGGTGGTATGCCGACCTAAGATCCAGTGTGGAGAAAACTTTGGCACCTTCCAACATTGAAACAACCTCATTAATGTTGGGAAGGGGATGACAGTCTACGATGATACACGCATTGAGTGCCCTGAGATCAACACATACTCTTAAATTCTTGTCAGGTTTCCTCACCAAAACAATGGAAGAAACCCATTCAGCTGAGTCAATGGGCTCAATGATAGCTTCGGATACCAAATCATCCAACATTTTTTAAGTTCTTCTCTGACGTTAATGGGAACACCCTCAATTTTTGTTTCACAGGAATTGCACCAGTTTTAAGTTTAATTTTATGAGAATAATTTTTTATCTTACCTAAGACATCTGAAAAAACATCTTTAAATTCTTCTTTTATCATACTCTCCTTCTCCTCAAAATTAACAACAGCAATACTATCTAAAGATAAACTCTCATCCAACATCACTGGTTCCTTAGCACGGGGATTAAGCATGATCCCCAATTTCCATTGATCTTTCCATCCTAACACATTTACTCCCTTGACCGCAATATACAATTTGACCACGGTACACCTAGTTTTAAAACATAGGTCCACCTCCAAATAACCCATAACACCAATTCTGGAACCATCAAAACTCTCAGCAATGATGTCGGATGGTAACATTTTGGTGAGATCCAGAACTGGACTCAATCTACTGACAAAATAATCCTTTGAAATAATAGTCCAGGGAGAACCTGAATCAGCCATTAGTTCAAGATTTACACCAGCCACCTCAACTTCACACATAGGACGCTTTTTGCAAAGACTAGATTCAGGATCATTCACATTAGAAATTCCTTCAGAAAGATAAACTATAAAACCTTTGTTGTCATCAGTGCATCCACCACATTCACACTTACACCCAGTGGAATTTCTCTCAGAAATACAAGACACTTTACCACGTGTTGTGGAAGTAAATCTCCTAACATCTCTACAAACAGAAGAAAAATGTCCCAATCTGCCACACTTTCTGCACTCTTTGTTAATAGCAGGACATCCTCCATACGAGGCCATGTGTGTCCTGCTACCACATTTGTAACACATGAACGATCTATCATTTCTGTCAAACTTTCTGAAATTCCCATAATTGCTAGGCCGAGTGGAACTCAACCCAGCAGAAGCGTTGTCATTTCTCTGTGTTTCCATTCGTTTAATTGCACAAACTTCATCACTAGAATCGGATTTGGTTCCATTGGTGTTCTTGACGGTGAGCATCCATTTCTCGGATTGCTCCAAAGCTTTGGCAATGGAAATTGCCTCAGATAACTTGGGATCTCCTAATTCCCATAGACGTTCCTGAGTCTTCTTATTTTTGACATGCACAATTATTTGATCCCTCAGCATTTCATCGCACATATTCCCAAAGTTACAGTGCAAGGATAAGGATCTCAACGCAGTTAGAAACTCATCAAAAGATTCCGCATCGTTTTGTATCCTTGTGTAAAATGTATACCTGTTAAGAGCTATATTTGTGACTGGTTTAAACCTTTTTTCCATTCTAAGTAATGCCTCCTTATATACGTTGGCACCTTCACCTTCGCCTTCAGTGGGTGGAACTTGGGGTAAAGCTCTAAAAACAACTTCACCTTCCAAGCCCAAACAATGCAAGAAAATGCTTTTTTTTCTTTCAGCTCCCATGCGTTCCCCATCAATGGCCCTCATGTAATTAATGAATTCTTCCTTCCATCGTGTCCACGGAATGGGGGGATCTCCTTTGTTTTGCAGAAATTTGTCAGGGGGATCAAACTGCATGGTTCTACTGTGAGGAAGAAGCGCACACAGGGTGGTATACCAAGTAACAACATTTTTTTTAACGAGGGCTATATAGGTGCTAACCGTTACTTTGAATCCAGTATGAAAAGTCACAATGTAAAGAGAGAAGCAACAATATATTTAAAAATGTTTTTTTTTTTAAATAGAAAAAAAAATTAACACTTGGCAATTATAATCAATATCCCAACAATACCAGTGTTAAAAATCATCAGCGAATGGTAAAATGACCAATTTGAGAAATGCACATGGACGAGAATGCACTGGCAATAACTTGTAATAAGAGTTATGACATGAAGGTTGTGCCTCGACACATAAAACGGCTCCAACTTGTTTCTTTTTTTTTTTACCAGTATTTAGTGGATGGACTGAATCAACATATGTGCGTGAAACAATGAACTTACTAGCGTAGACTTTTTAACGTAATGAATCCTTGACACGACGCTTCTCTCTTCCGTAATTGCGTTGCTATGGCAACAAAGGATCAACAAAATGGCCGTCACGTTGCGTGTTACGTAAACACGCATATGGTGACGTGCCTGCGACTAGCTGTGGATGTGGAGTGCGACAAAGATGATCTGGAATCCTGCGTCAGATCAATCGCAGCTCACCTGGCTCGCTCCTCCAGCATGGTGCATGTTGCTTTTTGAAAAAGGTAAGCGCGAGCGCTTTCCGCTGCACTCTCCGCTGAGAATTGCGCAGAGGACCGAAAAACTCCAAAAATGGGTATCGGAGGGCTGGAAACACTTCCTTTACGCGGATTTTCAGCAGCACCCTTCTTCACCTTCAGGCAGCGTCGTCTGCTCACCAGCAATTATAAAACCATCGGTAAAACGGTGCTGTCGGGTTTCAGGAACACTCCACGCCTGTGCTGCATACAATGTTGGTAGGGGTGTTCCTCTCCTCTTCTCGTCGCCACTTTGTAAGATATCAGACAGGCAATTTAGTAGGATAACAGGTTTAATTGTAGGAGTGCAGCACAGCAACAGATAACAACTGCCCAGCAAACAGGAACAGTACAACTGACCTCAGTGCTTAGCAGCAACCCAAAGTTCTAAGTAGAACTAGAATGTACGTAGTGAAAATGCAATAGCATTAAAGGGAAGGGGATACATAGACACAAATGAACTGCAATTGTAACAATTGGTTCTCCATCAACATTATCTCATGCATATAGGGAACATCTATAGAAACCATTAAGTCACAGTTTTGTTTTTCCCCATGATAATTCAATATAATATATGATCTTGTCACTCATCCATTTTCATTTCTCTCCAGGAACTGGTTAACACCTCTGAATGGTTGGCCTTTGTTGTTTAGAATAGTGAACGGAAGTCAACAAAAAGGATATAAACCAAAAATTCTCTTGTACACTATGGGGCAGATTTACAAGAAAGTGACGCATCTGTATAGATGCGTCACTTTCCCTGCGCCACCCTTAGAAACCCTTGTGCCACCATAGATGCGCCGTATTTACAATACGGCGCACTATGGCGCAAGGATTGACAGATGCGTCAGAAATTCTGACGCATCTGTTGGCGGAAAAGTTACGCATTGCTGGAGTCGTGTCGCAAGCACGACGCAACTCCAGCAATGCGTGTTGAGGTCTATTACCAATACACTGCATCACTCCTTACGCCTGCTTCAGGACGTGGGTCCGGGGCTCAATGTGCCACTGGATTTAAGCTATCCTGGCTGATAAGGGGTGAAACCCCGAAACCGGTCCTTGGATGCTTGTTTCTGGTCCAGGGAGGACGTGTCTTGGCAGTTCGGGCTGGACTGTTCCCATGAGGCACAGGGTCAAGACTGATTTGCATATGGCCAGGTCTAAATTGGGGTGGGATGGTGAGCAAAAGAATTATGGATTTAACCCAGATCTCTTGACTGGGGGTGAATATTTTGATTTGTTCTGCATTCTATCCATCAATTGTGTGTCTTTTGCTTTCTCGCTCTTAGTTGCTGTAACAAAAATTTGTCAATTCACATGTTGAACTCAAATTAGAACATACCCCATCATGCTGCTGTTGGGCTCTCAGCTGCCCATCAAGCTCTGGATAGTCCACTGCAAATATGCCGGCCAGTTGGGGGTTCAGGGTGAGGTGCTTTTGCTTCCCACATTGGAAGGACTTGCCTAGCTGGACGTCTGATGAATTCTTGGTCCAGCGTTGTAGGTCCTCCCACCTCTTCTGACAATGAATGCTGCGCTGCTTGTAGATTCTCAGGGTCTGCACTTTCTTGGCCGTGGGCTTCCAAATGTTTTATTTCTGATAGGCGTTGATCTGTATGGATACAAGAAATGAAAGAAAAAAAGAATTGTTTTGTGACTTTTTGTTTGGCTGTATTGATGTAACACAATTCAGAAGTTATATCATGGAACATTTTTCTGCACCTAAAATTTCTCACTTGTTAAAAATGGGTTATATTTTTTCTTAATATTTATGGCACAGTGTCTACTTCCCACTGGGAGTAAGGGGCCTGCTGTTTGTAAATACAACACTTTGAAATGGGATACAATAGAAATGAAGTGTTAACTCAATAATTAAGGTAACTCTCCTTTTCATTTTTGTTCCATTTAAAAGCATTCAGAAGCATCATTTTGTTCACTACTCTAATATTGAGTTGACAAATAATGTTTTCTAAGAGTAACATACCTCAGTTGTTCACCTCTGGGACTCAGCCCCAGCCAGGCCCACAAATCTGACTGAGTACTGCTGATTGTCAGACCCTGCTATCTGCAGCATGATGATCATAATGTCACATGAACACAGCGTTCTCTTAACTTTGTAAAGAAAATATGACCTTGTGCTTTGAAAGTTGGACTCAAGTCTGTGAGCTACTCTGAAGGTGTCTGGGAGCTACTGGTAGCCTTGAATCAACTGTTTAGAGACACCTGATCTAGTGGTTTGTGGGATAATACACATAGCCAACATAATTCGTATTTGACATGTTATAAATTATATATATGTGCAGTTGTCAAGAAAATATAATGTGTTTTCTATTTTTACATGATGTGAAATTCCTACATTTCGCATGAGATTCATAGATCTATATATCGATATATCTCATAAAACACACCAAATAAAATGTAGGGCTTAAAACACACAACACATACTAAAGTTGTTGTCTTCTCTAATTATAAGGTGTTTAAAAATTCACGTCATCAATGTTCTATGTAATGTAAAATATAATTTATACTTCACTTCAATCACTACGCTGTGCTCAGGAACTTAAAGGCTCTTTCTAACCTGTGTTTTAAAAAAAAGGAAAAAAAAGCTAGTCAGATTTACAAAGACATTTTAAACATGTACCTGCTCCTCTGGTGAGCCATAGAGCTGCTTGTACAGGGGCATTGCCAGGTAAGTTGCCATCCAATCCTGCTCCTCTGGCAAGAAGGCTGGGGCCCTGTCACCTGCTCTTCCTGGAATTGTAGCTCCCAGAGTTTGGAAACATCACATACGTAAGGAGGTCTTATTGGCTGCAGTGTTAGGAGGCAAGTGAGCTTTCTTTACAGTGCTGCATACATGTACACAACAGACGATATCGACAATGGTGACGGACACATCCATTGACTGTCGTACGTTACTTTCACAGTGATTAGCCTATGGGTGTGTCCAGCTTGGAGTTTTGCACCCAGTAGGTGGTCAACTTCTGCCACAGCTGTCTACTTTCTAATGCCCTGACAGCAACGTCAGGTGCTTACCATTTTAGATGGTCAAATAGTGTGTTAGAACATAAGAATGAGGATTTGCAGTTCATATAACAAACAACAAGAAAGTGTCTTATGAACTTTCGAGGAAGCTGAGCCTGGTAGGACATCCCGCACATCGTCGCAACGGACACTCACGCATAGTTACCGTGCGTCCCGCTCTGACTCATTGAAGTCCAACCGCACCATATTAGGGTCGTTTTTTAACTACCCTGAAAGGTATCTATACACTTTTTGATAGTTACCAGGTGATTGGAAATCACATTACATGGCACTTCACAATTCCAGCCACTGTGTAGATTAGGGTACACAGGTCCTGACAAATTGCCACCAGACCCTTTGCTGACTGATTAGGGCATGAAACATGTTGACCCACCAGCTATCATAGACCATTAATTTCTGATGATAGCTAGCGCGTTTTTAACATAGGCAAGGGGACTCACTTATTAAAACCTTTTTGGAGTATCTCCTAACTTATTTTAACCTGCACCTTCTTGATACACATACTTATTATTCACACCAATCCACTCTTCTTTAGCCCCACACCTAGGCTGCAGAAAACAGTAACAGAGAACCGAAAAGATCTCCGGTAAAGGGCCCCCTTGTGGGTACCCATCAGGCACTGCAGTGCCAGCCCGACGTGGAGCTCGCCTTATGATGAACCATGACACCCAACTAGGTGTAGGAGAGCTCCTGCTCCTGAGGAATTGCACTCCCTGCTGACTCCCTAGGATTCGACTGACCTGTTCATAAGAGACTTTCTTGTTGTTTGTTATAGGAACTGCATACCCTCGTTCTTATGTTCTGGTTATAATTGGAGCACATATGCTAGACCTTAAAGCGCTTCTGGTCCCCCATTTTATTTGAGACTACAAATAGAGGGCCATATTATCAAGAACGGCACAAACATTATCGCCGCTTTAGCGGCAGGAAACTGCTGCTAAAGCGGGATAAGGGGCTTGATAATCTGCCCTATAGAATTCCAATAGAAGCCCAGGTTCTGGTGTCAGGACATCAAACCTGGGCTTCTATTGGAATTCTATAGGGCATATTATCAAGCCCCTTATCGCCGCTTTAGCTGCAGTTTCCTGCTGCTAAAGCTGCGATAATGTTTGCGCGGTTCTTGATAATATGGCCCAGAATGTTAGTGAATGATTAAGGCATCACCATCACTCAAATTGGTGGCTAGATTCTTTACATATGCAAAATGCTAACGTAACTCGTTAGTTTTAAAAATATATATACATGTTTAGTGCATTACTGTGGTGAAATGCAATAGTTGCGATGTGTTGTTCAAAACATGAACAGTTTGTTTAATTAAATCTAATTAAACATTATGGCCGGGAGAATCGTTACAGGCACAGGGTCTGAGGACTGTCTCAATTATGACTGTTGAGTGTTGTCGCCAAGGCAATATGTGCTGCTTAAATTGCTCTAACCCCATGTGGGAGCCCACCCAAAGCATACTAATCTCCCTTCACATTGGCAATACTCCTCATTTTGTGTTCACTGTATGAAGCTGTTGAGGTGTGTCATCATTGTAGAAAGGACTTATTGTAGCACACCACTGAAAGTTGTTTGTGAAATTCCACCAGATACTGCAACAGTTGGCATTCTTCTTATACACAATTTTCAGCAGGTTGTAAAACTTTCCGGTGTACCATTTATGGTGAGGAATTTTGGTTGCTGCCTTTCGAGTCATAAATTGATTGTCTAATGGTTACCACAGGTGGGTCTCTATCTCGTGTGGACACAGTGTGGCCAGTGGTGAACTTATGCGTCATCTGACTTTAATGGTCTTTTTGAGAATGCGCGTACCCCCTCAAGCCATGTGCGCTTTATTGGGGCAATCTCTTTAGATCCTTTGTAACGTCGCTGCGCATATCTGTGGGATTGAACAATAGTTTCCTGCCTTCGTGTAAGCCTTCCAGCTATGCACCCTCTAAAATAAAAAAATAATACAAAATGTAAATCCGTATTTGTAAAGCACGAACTACTCACCCTTACGGGTCTCAAGGCGCTGGGGGCCCTCGTGGAAATTAAGTGAGCTATTGCCCAGAGTCACAAGGTGCTGAGCTGAGCTGCCGCCGGAGCAGGGGATCGAACCGTGAGCCCTGTGCTCCGAAGTCAGCTGCCCTGGCCGCTGCACCACACCTCTCACCTGTGACCTATCAATCAGCAATCCCGGGCCTCGGTCTGAGGGCCTGTTTAACTACATATTTGCGAGTCGAGGTCAATGTAGAGTTTAAAGCAGATGATTCTATTAGCACGGATGAAATATCATTTTCATTGACCAATGCATCCGATTCTATATTAACACATTTAAAATATGCTATTTCAATCTTGTACTTAGTAGTGGTGGGCGGTAAACTCCACTCCGCCAGCGGAGTTCACAGAGTTTTGTCACTCCGCACTCTGCTTGGAGTGCGGTTTCCCGAAAAAACTCCGCCCGTCGCAGCGTAGCGGAGTTTGCCAGCACTCACTTCAATCATCCAATTGATGACCGATGATCAAATGGAGTACATTTTCTCTGTAAAAGGTGTTATTCAACATATCACCACTAGAGGGCAGTCCTGGTTTAAAAATGCTTTAATAAAAACATTTCCAGTGAAAGTGTTCAGGTTTACTTAGTAGAAACTGTATTATTAACTGAATAATAAATTAAGATTTATAAATAAAGACACTCCTACACATGATTTTGTTTATACCCTCATAACCCATTATAAGGTGTAAGCTTTTGTTTGTTTTTAAACTCAAATAACTGAAACACTATTACCATTGCTTTTACAGAAGTGGTCTCCACCATCTTTTTTCATAAGATTATTTTGATTTGAGACTCTTTTATGCTTTTAATGACTTGGAATTGTGCATGCATCTCAACTACTTGTTTTTGAATGAGATTACTTTTGCTTTTTGTTTTATTACAAGCAAATCCCCTTCTCTGCAGTTCATGTTTGAAGACACTCGTATGTGTACTTGACTGAAAAATATTTAGAAAATGAAAGTAAATAATTTGTTCAATGTCAGTTTGTAATGTTGCCATTAAAAGTATTGCATTAGTGGCGTTAGATTCAATTACAAGTCATACAGTTGTGTTACCTCATGGTTTTGCTTATGACATGATTATTTATGAGAGAAAGTCATCCGCTCAAAAACATGCTGCCATTGAATTGCATTGTTTTCCTGTAGGTGTTCTTAGCACTTGTGTTCGAACGACTTACATTGTTGCAAGAAAAACTCGTGGGCCATTCCACACAACTTTCAAAGAGTGAAAACCTGTGTTTTCATAAAGCACAATCAATAAAACAAAAATATGTACCCTACTTTTCAAACAAAAAGTAACACATACTATAACTGCATGCAAATTTCAATTGCTCATGTTTTTAGCTAAAAATTATACACATCTCAAATATTAGCTAGCGTCCTCAGCCTATCAAATATGGATATAGCTATATTTACATGTAATTACCGCATGTCGTGTACTAGTCAAGTTTGCTTTTAATTTTTCTACACATGATTTAAGCAATGTACACTTGCAAACAGACCCTGCCCAGTTGTAAAATGAATCGCCCACACAAACAAATAGTGTTACCTAGTGCCTCATCCATGGGACTGCACCTCGGAGAGCAGTGGAAGATCTCTGCCAAAGGGCTCAGCAACAGGACATGGGTCTGCAGGCTAAGAATAGAGGTCGGTGAGCGCAGATAGGCAGAGATAAGAGCCCGCTTCCTCTCTGCACGTCACAAGCCGGGGAGGTGGTGGTGGGCAGCTAGGTGCTGTGCTAGTGGCTAATTGGACATCACTAGCCCTAGAGAAAGGTATGCAGTGTCCAGCCACAGCTGCCACACTCAGCACTTTCACACTCAGGGCAGAGTAGGCTCACAGGCAATCACAGCTGTGTGTGCCATGTGTATATATTGGCATATGTCAATGGTAAATGTTTTACTCGCCACACACATTTTTCCTACTATGCACCCCCTGTGTCTACCCATAGTATGCAGTGCAAGCACTGGGGCAAATCTGTGATATACAGGAGGGTTCCTATAGTGTTCACCTTAGATGTGGAGTGGCTAAAAGTTCTGTTCCCATCCACTGCTTTTGTGGCAATTTTCTCCCTGCATTTCAGTTGTGATTGTAATATAGCCACCTGTTCTTTTGCGATGCTGCCTCTTAGCTTTATCATCACAAATTTGTTTTTTGGTATTTGTTATTTGTTGTTGTTAAAATTCATCTAATGAGGATGACAGTCTGTGCTGGACATTTTTCAGAAAAGGAAAGTTAAGGAAAATCCTGAGCAAACATGTTTGTTGATCAAATTTTTGACACATTGACTACTAAGTTCATGTACATTGTTTATCATTAATTGCTGCTAGAAAATGTGTCCTCAAAATAAATAATTTGCCATGTGAATATTTTGCAATGTAATCAACTAATTTCTTTTGTCTTAATTCTGTTTTAGCTTCCTTCACCATGTCATCTTCATTTGGACATTTCAACATTGTGACATCTGCAGTTCTATGTTGCTGTTGTGAAGTACAAAGGGAACATGGGTTGATACTGTAAAAGAGACACACAGACTTTGAATGTACATATCTCGTACAGTGACAACTTGCACTGTGATTGAATGGATGTTTTTAAGATTGCATTGGACTTGTTTTCTGTTGAGTGTTGTCGCCAAGGCAATATGTGCTGCTTAAATTGCTCTAACCCCATGTGGGAGCCCACCCAAAGCATACTAATCTCCCTTCACATTGGCAATACTCCTCATTTTGTGTTCACTGTATGAAGCTGTTGAGGTGTGCCATCATTGTAGAAATGACTTATTGTAGCACACCACTGAAAGTTGTTTGTGAAATTCCACAAGATACTGCAACAGTGTATTGCAATGATCCTCTGGCCACATAATGGACTACGTTCATGATTATGACTATTGGTGTTATTGATGTGGGATTCCTAGTGTGACCCAGAAGATCTGGCTCCAGGTGATGACTTAAATCAAGCATATTTTGTATATGGAATGTATGTTTGTTGATGATAACCCATTGTTCCATGGTGTCAAGGTCTGGAAATGATCTAAAAACTTGAGGCTGTTGTCTTCTCCCTCTCCCTGGGTTCACATGTTGTTGTGTTTTTGGAACACTATGACAAACACATCTTTGTTATAATTTAATAAAATAACTATTTTGGATTTGTAAGGTTTGTTATTGTTTAACACCTTTTAAAAGAAGTGAAAAACATTACCTAGATGGAATGAATTTATGAATAAACAATCTTTTTAACTTTACTTTAGAAATGAATGATAGAAGTAAAAGGAAAGTAAAGAAATTGAGGGAAGGAACACAACACCAGTGTTTGAATTTCTTAATTTTTGATTTTAATCAACAAAACCAAATAAACTGGAACAGGATGAAAAGAAAAAAGTAAACACAAATTCAGTTAATCAATCATGGTAAGTGAAACTTTTGTTGAAAAGGAAAAATTATTTGAAGGCCAAGTACAAAATACAATTTGCATCTGAAAGTTAAATGTGTCTAAAAATGAGTCCACAAAGTGCATGGTAGTCACACACTGGGGAAGTTAGGTTCTGCGTCTCTTGCTGGTAGTAATGGAGGTCTTGCCATCCTCTCCTGCTGGTCCGGATGAATGTGTCTACCTGAGGTGGGCTGGTTGATACACAGTTGCAGGAACTGAGGTGGGTGTAGGTGTTTCCTCTTGTGGCAGACGTAGTTGGGGCAGATTTTTTTGGACCACAGAAAAGGGAAGACGTTGCTGGAAAAGCCTTGCACATATTGGTAAATATTTCATGCAGCACCTCAGTCAGGAAGCCCATATTGGAGTTGTGATTTTCCAACTAAAACTTTATCTCCCTCTGCAAATGCATCATCTCCTGCAGCTCTGTAAGGACTTGCCCCATCATGTCTTGGGACTGATGGAGTGATCCCAAGACTTGGTGGATGGTTAACTGGGTGACAGTGAACCCAGTGTCCTCACTTTGCTGGCCCACAGGTTCCCTCACACGACCCCTATTACGCCCACTACACTGTGACCTTGACCCAGTGTGCCCCATCCCAGTGGTTCCTGGCTGAATGTGAGGTGGTGGTGTTGGATGATGAGCGGCCAGGACTGGGGGGCAGTAGATTAGGGTGATGTTGCTTTGGACACTGAATGTGGAGGTATCCATGGCCTGAGATGTGGTAACAGCTGGGGTGGAAGGTGTAGGTGTGGGCCGAGTGAGACTCACTGGAACCGTCTCCCAAGGCAGACCAGATGGGCCAGCAAGGTCCTCATCATCCAGACTTGCAGGAGTGGAGTCCTCACTGTCTGCTTGTTCCTGGTGTGGAGTGGAGGTATCCTCCGTGGCAGGTGTTTGCCCACGTACTCTTGGTGTTGGACCTAATATAAATGAAATAATAAATTATTAAAAGTCTGGATTTGACATTAAATGTGTTTGAAGCTCAATAGGAAGCAACCTAAAGGGAAAAAGAAAAATAACATAATGATTGTATGTTTCAGTGGTATTATAAGCAATAACAGAAACAGTTTAAATTGCTGCACAAAAGTAAATCAGAAAAGCAGGTAAAAAGATGTCATGAAATGACATTATCAACACTTGCAACATTGAAACTTTAACATACCTAGTGAAAATATACATTAAAAAATAACATACATTTACTATATAAGACACATATATAAAATATGTTATTTGGTGTACAAACACTTACAAGGACCAACACACCATGGGAAATGTATTGAAGTTTGAAACCTGTAATCTTAAATAAAAGAAAACACATTGAAACACAGAAAAGACAAAACATAGATTGATACATATATATATACATACATAAATATAGATATATGTATGTATATATATATTCACTGAAAAAACCATAGGTTTCAGGCACGTTATAGTTAGAAATTAGCATTTAAAAACCTTAGAAATTCACTGAAAAAACCATAGGTTTTAAGGAAAGTTATAGTTAGTTGGACATTTCACTCGTACAAAACCAAAGAAATTCCCCCGTTATAGTTAGTTCACCTAACTAGATTTTGCGCCCCCGCAATGCACTGCTGATGAAGCCACATATTACATCACTCATGACATGGTCAGTGACATCACTGATGACATCTCAAATGACATCACTGATGACATCACTGATGACATCATCCAGTGACTGTGTGTTTCTGTAAAGTTTAAATATGTTTAATATATATATAGGGAAAGGCGTATTGAAGAATGAGTGGGTGTATAAGTGTCTGAATGGATAATTTAGTAGGTGCGTGACTGACTCTATAAGTGAGTGATTATACGTATCTTACTGAATGCATGGGTTAGTGACTGTGAGAAGTTGGCCTGGCATATGCTGTCCACTAATTATAGTGGGCACCTTGCACCAGTCCAAATCGACTCTTATGGTAGGTAGGTTAAAGACAACCTTATTGAAAGCTATCCTAGTGGTAGCTATGGAGAGCAGCCTTCAGGCTAAGTCTTGAAGGAATGTAAAGCAGCTTGTTTTACCAGTCTATAATCTCTTGAGTGACCAAATGAAAGAGCACCACACCAGGTATATATTCAAAATATATGTATTTATTACTAAACACACCCCTCTAGTCTCTTTATGAGGCTAGAGTTCGAAGTACATAGGTTATAAGATCTTAAATCACAGTAATAGCACAAATACACGTTTGGGCCCTAGGGGCGTACCAAACCATATACCAATAAAGTGGTATGCGAACCACGACTGAACTAGACACTAGACCTAGAGCCTCTAGAAGTGCTTGGACCACAAGGAACCACCCAAGGTAGTGACACAGGGGACCCACGGGAGACGCGTGCAGTGTAAATACACAACCGCGATACGCCGTTAACTTCTATGGAGAAAGTCGGGATCGGGAAAATAGAAGAAAGGGACACTTTAAAGAGGACTAGGACAAAACCCTTTGAGATCTAGGACTTTGAAGAGTCTCTACCCACGGGAGCACCGGAGTACTCGTGTTACCTCACCCAGGGAAGCCGGGTGCATAGGTGCCTTCGGGGTCGGGTTTCGTCGTCGGTTCTTATGGCGATCTGCTGCAAAGTGCGGCTGGCGACCAGGAGAAAAGTGTCCGGGTGGATCCAAGAGTGGATCGGAGTTCTGAAGAACCTGAAAGCAGAGGGGACAGAGTCTGGGTCACTAGCCAGTGACCAGGAAGGCGATGGACAGATGCCCACCGATGTCGAGTGCTTCAGGTGCGTTGACGGTCGTCTCGTTTCTGCAGCCACGAGGTCCAGGAGGCGTTGTCGGCAACCAGGAGCAGGATTCGGGCTGGTACACGATGTCTGTCGAGTGCTGCGGTGTCGGCGGCCGGAATGGACCCAACAAGCCTTGGCAACGGCAAGTCTCGATGTAGCTGAAGATCGTCAATGGTGCAGACCAGCAAGGTCTGGGGAACTCACCCAGCAAGGGTAAGTCAGGGCAGGCCTGGAGCAACCAGGGGAGCCCTTTGGTTTCTTTAGAAAGTCTTCTGGGGACCCACGAGCCGGCTGGCAAGGGATCGCGAAGACACCTCGGGCGGAATCACTAAACAGGGGCCCACGGTCACTCTAAACGGTGTAGGCCTCTGATCTTCGGAGGGATTCCTGCTGGAGGTTGGGACCACACGTGGTCCAAAGCACAGGTTCGTAGAACGTTGTGAAGGGGTTGCACTCGACAATAGTGCACGGTACCCAGGGGTCGCGGTTCCTCATCACTCGTGGGGTCCACTTGCCTCAGCTTCGCTGGGGACTCACGATGGCCTTGGTGAAGTCAGGAAATCCACTTCTTGGGCTGCAGGGACTTCGGACTCCGGCGGGAGCGGCGTAGTTTGCGACCGTCGTTATCGTTTTTGGTGCCTGCCAAGCAGGGGAGTCACTCCTTGACCCCAAGGGAGATTCTTCAGTCCTCTAATCGTGATGTAGAGCGTCGAAGGTCCAGGATTCAGTTTCAAAGTTTAGTCCAGGGATATCTAATCTTGCTGTGGCAAGGGTTCCCCATTTTAACTAGTAAAACAGGGAGGGACTAACTCTATGACCCCACCTATGGGAGGGTCAAGGGAGGGTGGCTACACCCACTTCCCTTTGTCCAGTTTCGCGCCAGAGCAGGGGCAGGTAGCCCCTGAGCTGGTTTGAACTGGCATATGCACAGAGGAGCCTTTGCTCCCCCAGTGCAGGACTTCAAAGCACTCTAAGAGTGCACCCACCCAGCCCCAATACATTATCCTGTCTGGGAGGTGGTCACACCTCCCTGCAACAGGAAACCTATTGTCCAGGCCTCCCCTGCCGGAGTTTCGTCCAGCAGCAGGAGGCCAGACTTGTGTCTGTGGCAGCAGCATCCATTTTGTGATGCCAGGGCTTCAGAAGGAAGTTACCGGGTTAGTCAGAGTTAACATGTCTTTCCCTCTAGAAGGGTGGAATGCTACCCCGCCGCCAGGATTGGCGGGGGGTAGTATTCCAAGATGTTTGACACCAAACACGACATGTTTAGGTGCAGCCATTCCAAAGTTAGCATTTTACCGCGAGGATATAATGCGCTTAAGAGTATATGGTCAGGCTGCACTACAAACAGCATCAGAGATGGTCTCCGAACGCTGCAGAGGGGCCCTGCTCATGCAGGGGCACCCTCTCACATAGGAACCATGCACTCTGCCTTTAGGATTGATAAGGCCTGCCTTAGGAGTGACTTATATGTTTATATGTGTGTATGTATTTAGTGATATAGGTAACCTATATCACAGTAAGGGGTGCATGCACCACCTTACCCAGGTTGCAGTAGCAGACCTGTGGTGTCAGTTTGGATGGCCTTCCAGGGGTGGCACAATACGTGCTGCAGCCCCTGGTAGGCCTCTGAGGTACCTATGCCCTTGGTACATAGTATACCATATACTAGGGACTTATAAGGGCACTCCAGATTCCAATCAGAGATGTGCCTAAGGCACATGGAAACCATTTTACAGAGAAAGCAGATAGACTGGGGCCCTGAATAGCAGGATCCCAGTCCAACTAAGTCATAAACCAGCAAAACACCATAAAAAAAGTGGGGGCAACCATATAGTCAGATTCCACCTTCCTACATAACCCCCCCAAACGAAAGGAGATAAGGCTAACCTTGGCCAGTTGAGCCTATATTGACTAAGTGGCCATATAAGGAAGCACCTGCACTAGCATGGTTGCCCCCTATGTTATGGTCCACTAAGCAATCCCTCACCCTAAGGGTATGAGAGGGTCTCCACCATGGGGAATCACTACCTCTGGTGTGCTTAGGTAAAGTACAAGGCTGGTGAGGTGTCTGAGTAGGGAAGTGAGGCCCTAGGAATGTTGGCCTCAGCTTCCTCAGATCACTGGTCACCATGTATGCCTGTCTTTCCATGACTGAGTTGCACTTTGCTCTAAGGGTCAACCTTTGGCTGCCTACAGCTGGGGGTTGGGTCCCTTTGGATGGAACACTGGAGGGACATGGCAGGTTTGGAACCTTCTGGTCCCAGGTTTGCCCTTGCCTACCAGAGTCCTTCTGGGGAGGTCCCTACATAAAGGTATGGGGGATCCCTCAGTGTGTAGAGGAATTTTCACCTGGCTAGGGCTACTAGACTGGGTGCCCCTAATCTGCTGATGGGGGGTTCCTCTGGACAGGGGGCCCTGGGGGTCCACTGACCTCCCTGACCTCTGCCGCCCTGGGCTGGCTGAGGCAGGGTAGAGAGGGGCAGGTTACCTGCTCCAGACTGGGTACCGCCTTGGAAGGGTCCTCTGCCATCAGGGGTGTGGCCAGGCCAGGCCTGACTACCTCTGGGGCAGTTCCTTCACTAGGGGTAGGGTCAGTTCCCTGAGGAGGCTGACCCTTACCTACTGTCTGGAGGGAAGAAGACTTTTCTTCAACCCTTGTGCTCTCTTTTGGGGGAGAGTGGGCCATTCTTTCAGGCTCCATCTCTCCAAATTCTTGGGCTGGGGCTGTGGCCATCACAGCCCCACTAACCTTTACAGGGACGCCCAACATCCTAAGATGGGTTTGGTGTTCAACTTCAGCCCAGGCTGAAATTTCCAAATCATTGCCCATCAGGCAATCTACAGGTAAGGTGGGGGACACTGCCACTCTCTTTGGGCCTGTGACCCCCTCCCAGCTGAGATTGACTATGGCCATGGGGTGATCTGTTCTGACACCATCAATGTTGGTCACCTGGTATTTAAACTCAGGTAAAAGCTGGTGAGGGGGACTAGTTTCCCTGCCACCATGGTGACACTAGCCCCTGTGTCCCTAAATGCCACAGCTTTCTGACCATTAATTATTGGCTCCAATCTGTACCTGCCCAATGCTATGGGACCCATGGTAAAGGTGGCAAATCCTATACCACCATCAGAGTCAGAGGAGTCTGTTGAGGGGTCCCTGTCTAAACTAGGGCCCACCTCTGTTCCTCTTGCAAAAGCACCCAACTTTTTGGGTGCACTACTCCCAACTGGAGGATTACTACTGGTAGTACCAGGAGGGGTGGTAGTAGTTGTGGGAGGAACATTTTCTTTATTGCCAATCCTGGGGGAACTGGGATCAGTTTTCCAGTGCCCAGGCTTTTTACAGACATGGCAATATGGTTTCTTTTCAGGAGAGGAAGGAGTTTGGGACCCACCCCCAGAAGAGTAATTTTGGGGCCCTGTAGGGGACTTATCCTTAGATTTATCCCCACCTTTCTCTTGGGACTTAGTAGAATCTTTCTTCTGGTCACCACCCTGATTTCTAGTTTTTACTCTGGTTCTGACCCATTTGTCTGCCTTCTTTCCCAATTCTTGGGGAGAGGTCAGATCAGAGTCCACCAGATACTGGTGCAAAAGCTGGTTTTGACAATTATTAAGGATCTGCTCCCTCATAATCAAATTGTACAATCCTAAAAAGTCATGCACTTTGTTGCCATGTATCCAACCTTCCAGAGCCTTTGTAGCACAATCTACAAAATCAACCCAGTCTTGAGTCTGTGCTTTTGGGTGTCTCTGAACTTCAACCTGTACTGTTCAGTGGTTAGGCCAAACCCATCAATAAGAGCACTCTTCAAGTCCTTGTAATTATCAGCATCCTCCTCTCTAACAGTGAGGAGCTTATCTCTACCTTTGTCAGCAAAGGAGAGCCACAAGATTGCTGCCCACTGCTCTTGAGGGACCCTCTGTACTTTACAGGCCCTCTCTAAAGCAGTTATCCATTTGTGGATGTCATCCCCACTCTGGTAGGGAGGGACAATCTTGCTCAGGTTCCTATGGTCATAGGACCTTTCCCTATCTCTAGGGACATGGCTGCCACCATGGGACTCTAGTCCCAACTTTCTTCTCTCTCTAAGGAGATCTAGGGATTCTCTATCTAAAGCCAATTGCTTCTTCCTGATCTCCAGTTGAGTTTCCTCATACTGGACCAGTCTCTTTCTTCTCTCATGAGAGGATTCCCTCCTGTGAGAAGAAACAGAGCTCCCTATTGAGGTGCCAGAGTGGTTAGACTCCTGAGAAGGAGACCTAGACTTTCTGAGCACACTCATAATCCTTCCTGGGGGACAAAGGTGTGGTTCTCTAGATCCTCATCTTCATCTTCCCCAGAAGGGATTGGGTTTTCCAGGTCAGGGTCATTGTCACCCTCCTGGTCAGTTTCAGAGGGGGCTGGGGGTAGTAGTACCCCTGGCCCCTTCCTCATCTGCTGGCCCACCCTCTGCTCCTACCCCTTCAGTCCCTGAGGACTTACTAAGATCATAAGCCACCAACATCTCCTGGAGGTGTTGGGTGGTGGGACTTTGGCCTGTCCTTAATTTCCTCACGTTACACAAAGCTCTCAGTTCCAAGAATGGGAGTGTGTCATACTTGGAGGGGGAAGCTCAATGGCTTCCTGCAGGGCATCTCTAGATCCTGCTTTTAAAGACATTACTAGTGTGGTGTGGTGTATGCACTACCTACTCTAGTGTGGCCTACTAAACTCTCTTGAGTTGTAGAAAGGGTTGTGCTATCCCTTAACACACAACTCTAAGTTCAGTAGAACTTACTGATATTCTAAGCTTAAATTATATGTACCTTAGGTACCTTTAGTGGTTTTCAGTTGATCAATTCAATTGAGATTATCTGGTAAAACAATAGCAAGCTGGAATCCCACACGCTGCACACCAATGTGAGAAGTTGGCCTGGCATATGCTGTCCACTAATTATAGTGGGCACCTTGCACCAGTCCAAATCGACTCTTATGGTAGGTAGGTTAAAGACAACCTTATTGAAAGCTATCCTAGTGGTAGCTATGGAGAGCAGCCTTCAGGCTAAGTCTTGAAGGAATGTAAAGCAGCTTGTTTTACCAGTCTATAATCTCTTGAGTGACCAAATGAAAGAGCACCACACCAGGTATATATTCAAAATATATGTATTTATTACTAAACACACCCCTCTAGTCTCTTTATGAGGCTAGAGTTCGAAGTACATAGGTTATAAGATCTTAAATCACAGTAATAGCACAAATACACGTTTGGGCCCTAGGGGCGTACCAAACCATATACCAATAAAGTGGTATGCGAACCACGACTGAACTAGACACTAGGCCTAGAGCCTCTAGAAGTGCTTGGACCACAAGGAACCACCCAAGGTAGTGACACAGGGGACCCACGGGAGACGCGTGCAGTGTAAATACACAACCGCGATACGCCGTTAACTTCTATGGAGAAAGTCAGGATCGGGAAAATAGAAGAAAGGGACACTTTAAAGAGGACTAGGACAAAACCCTTTGAGATCTAGGACTTTGAAGAGTCTCTACCCACGGGAGCACCGGAGTACTCGTGTTACCTCACCCAGGGAAGCCGGGTGCATAGGTGCCTTTCGGGGTCGGGTTTCGTCGTCGGTTCTTATGGCGATCTGCTGCAAAGTGCGGCTGGCGACCAGGAGAAAAGTGTCCGGGTGGATCCAAGAGTGGATCGGAGTTCTGAAGAACCTGAAAGCAGAGGGGACAGAGTCTGGGTCACTAGCCAGTGACCAGGAAGGCGATGGACAGATGCCCACCGATGTCGAGTGCTTCAGGTGCGTTGACGGTCGTATCGTTTCTGCAGCCACGAGGTCCAGGAGGTGTTGTCGGCAACCAGGAGCAGGATTCGGGCTGGTACACGATGTCTGTCGAGTGCTGCGGTGTCGGCGGCCGGATTGGACCCAACAAGCCTTGGCAACGGCAAGTCTCAATGTAGCTGAAGATCGTCAATGGTGCAGACCAGCAAGGTCTGGGGAACTCACCCAGCGAGGGTAAGTCAGGGCAGGCCTGGAGCAACCAGGGGAGCCCTTTGGTTTCTTTAGAAAGTCTTCTGGGGACCCACGAGCCGGCTGGCAAGGGATCGCGAAGACACCTCGGGCGGAATCACTAAACAGGGGCCCACGGTCACTCGAAACGGTGTAGGCCTCTGATCTTCGGAGGGATTCCTGCTGGAGGTTGGGACCACACGTGGTCCAAAGCACAGGTTCGTAGAACGTTGTGAAGGGGTTGCACTCGACAATAGTGCACGGTACCCAGGGGTCGCGGTTCCTCGTCACTCGTGGGGTCCACTTGCCTCAGCTTCGCTGGGGACTCACGATGGCCTTGGAGAAGTCAGGAAATCCACTTCTTGGGCTGCAGGGACTTCGGACTCCGGCGGGAGCGGCGTAGTTTGCGACCGTCGTTATCGTTTTTGGTGCCTGCCAAGCAGGGAGTCACTCCTTGACCCCAAGGGAGATTCTTCAGTCCTCTAATCGTGATGTAGAGCGTCGAAGGTCCAGGATTCAGTTTCAAAGTTTAGTCCAGGGATATCTAATCTTGCTGTGGCAAGGGTTCCCCATTTTAACTAGTAAAACAGGGAGGGACTAACTCTATGACCCCACCTATGGGAGGGTCAAGGGAGGGGTGGCTACACCCACTTCCCTTTGTCCAGTTTCGCGCCAGAGCAGGGGCAGGTAGCCCCTGAGCTGGTTTGAACTGGCATATGCACAGAGGAGCCTTTTGCTCCCCCAGTGCAGGACTTCAAAGCACTCTAAGAGTGCACCCACCCAGCCCCAATACACATTATCCTGTCTGGGAGGTGGTCACACCTCCCTGCAACAGGAAACCTATTGTCCAGGCCTCCCCTGCCGGAGTTTCGTCCAGCAGCAGGAGGCCAGACTTGTGTCTGTGGCAGCAGCATCCATTTTGTGATGCCAGGGCTTCAGAAGGAAGTTACCGGGTTAGTCAGAGTTAACATGTCTTTCCCTCTAGAAGGGTGGAATGCTACCCCCGCCGCCAGGATTGGCGGGGGGTAGTATTCCAAGATGTTTGACACCAAACACGACATGTTTAGGTGCAGCCATTCCAAAGTTAGCATTTTACCGCGAGGATATAATGCGCTTAAGAGTATATGGTCAGGCTGCACTACAAACAGCATCAGAGATGGTCTCCGAACGCTGCAGAGGGGCCCTGCTCATGCAGGGGCACCCTCTCACATAGGAACCATGCACTCTGCCTTTAGGATTGATAAGGCCTGCCTTAGGAGTGACTTATAGGTTTATATGTGTGTATGTATTTAGTGATATAGGTAACCTATATCACAGTAAGGGGTGCATGCACCACCTTACCCAGGTTGCAGTAGCAGACCTGTGGTGTCAGTTTGGATGGCCTTCCAGGGGTGGCACAATACGTGCTGCAGCCCCTGGTAGGCCTCTGAGGTACCTATGCCCTTGGTACATAGTATACCATATACTAGGGACTTATAAGGGCACTCCAGATTCCAATCAGAGATGTGCCTAAGGCACATGGAAACCATTTTACAGAGAAAGCAGATAGACTGGGGCCCTGAATAGCAGGATCCCAGTCCAACTAAGTCATAAACCAGCAAAACACCATAAAAAAAAGTGGGGGCAACCATATAGTCAGATTCCACCTTCCTACAGTGACTAAACTGTGTGAATGTCTGTATCCGTCTGTCTGTTGGTGTGTAAGCAGCTGCATGGGTTTGTGAATAGCTACATGAGTGTCTATATGGGTTATTGATTGGTTGTTTGAGTATCTGTATGGGTGCCTGAGTGTTTGTGTGGGTGGGGTGTGTGTGACTCTGTGCATAGATGTGTGAGTGGGTGATTCACTGGGTGCATGGTTTCAAGAGTGCATCTGTGATGGACTGTATGGGTGGGTGAGTGTGTGTATGGGTGTGTTAGTGAGTGAATGTATATCTCAGTGGTACATGTGTGAGTAACTACATATGTGAAAGGCAGTATATATGTGTGTTGGAGTATATAAATGGCTATAAGTGAGAGTGTGTGATTGTGAGAGGTGCTGTGTGGATGAGTGTGTGCTTGTATCAGTGATTGTATAAGAGCGTAAGAATGTGCTAGTATTTGTATGAGTAAGTGAGCTGGTGTGTGTATGACTGTATAAGTGAGTAAATGGCAGTGTGATTAATTATTTGCATGACTGACTAGGTGTGTGAGTACCTCTATGGATGAGTGGCGGTGTGTGAGTGTCTATATAGGTGTATGAGTGCATATGATAGTCCTGTACTGAGTGACCATAAGTATGAGTGACTGTACGGATGAGTGAGTGGATGTGTGTGTAAACCTAAGAATCAGTGATTGGGTATGTAGTTATTGGTGTTGGAGTGTCTATGGTTTTGAGAATGGCAGTCTGTAATTTAGAGTGGGTGTATCAAAGGTTATATTAGGGTGTGAGAAGATGCATCAAATTATCACATGGATGATGTCATCAGTGATGTAATTTGAGATGTCATCAGTGATGTCACTGACCATGTCATGAGTGATGTAATATGTGACGTCATCAGCAGTGCATTGTGGGGGCGCGAGTTCTAGTTAGGTGAACTAACTATAACAGGGGAATTTCTCTGGTTTTGTACGAGTGAAATGTCCAACTAACTATAACTTTCCTAAAACCTATGGTTTTTTCAGTGAATTTCTAAGGTTTTTAAATGCTAATTTCTAACTATAACGTGCCTGAAACCTATGGTTTTTTCAGTGAATTTCAAAGGTTTTTTAAATGCTAATTTCTAACTATAACGTGCCTGAAACCTATGGTTTTTAAGTGAATTTCAAAGGTTTTTTAAATGCTAGTTTCTAACTAATCCTACAGAGGTAGGACATGTGAAGAAAGAAGAAAAAACGCAGAGAAAGAAGCAAAAGAAATGCAGAAAGAAGCAACAGAAGTCCACAAAGACGAAGAAAAGTGCAGGAAGAAGCAAGACATGTGCAGAAAGAACCAACAGAGGAGCAGAAAGAGGCCTTGTTGCAAAATCATCCTGTGCCCACAAATGTTTCAGACGGGTACTGGTGGTAACTGACTCTGAGTAACTAGGCCTAGAGCCAGTGCTATGCTAAAAGACACTTAGAATACAGTGAAAACACCTACATACACTAGGGAACACTATCCGTTGGGGTACCACTGTGATTAGCATGACCCCCTCTGTAAGGCCTTAGTACATAATAGGGCAGGGGGATTAAAACTACCTCTTAAAATGCACCACGGGGCGCGTTTGCACAGTGGTGAAGGGAGGGGGGGCTGAGGTGACATGTGTGCAAACACGCCCTGTGGCCGTTTTAAGTGTGGAGATTAAGTCCCCTTGAATCCTGAGGGTCCCTGGGGTCCAACTAGCCCACTAGGTACCTCCAGTAAGCGCCACAGAGCTGCGTTGCAGAGAGGTGTAAAAAGGGGCGTGGCCTGGACCACCTCTCAGCAACGCAGGCCTGTGGAGCTTACTGGAGGTACCTGGTGGCCTAGTTGGCCCCAGGGGCCCTCAGGATTGAAGGGGACTTAATTCCCCAACTTAAAACGCACCACAGGGCATGTTTGCACACATATCACCTCAGGCCCGCCCCCTCCCTTCACCACTGTGCAAACGCGCCTCGTGGCGCATTTTAAGTTGGGGGATAAAGCCCCCTTGAATCCTGAGGGTCCCTGGGGTCCAACTAGCCCACCAGGTACCTCCAGTAAGCGCCACAGAGCTGCGTTGCAGAGATGTGTAAAAAGGGGCGTGGCCTGGACCACCTCTCTGCAACGCAGGCCTGTGGCGCCTCCTGGAGATACCTGGTGGGCTAGTTGGCCCCCAGGGGCCCTCAGGATTGAAGGGGACTTAATTCCCCAACTTAAAAAGCACCACAGGCCGTGTTTGCACACATGTCACCTCAGGCCCGCCCCCTCCCTTCACCACTGTGTAAACACGCCCCGTGGCGTGTTTTAAGTTGGGGGATAAAGTCCCCTTGAATCCTGAGGGTCCCTGGGGTCCAACTAGCCCACCAGGTACCTCCAGTAAGCGCCACAGAGCTGCGTTGCAGAGAGGTGTAAAAGGGGCGTGGCCTGGACCACCTCTCTGCAACGCAGCCCTGTGGCGCTTACTGGATGTACCTGGTGGGCTAGTTGGCCTCAGGGACCCCCAGTATTGAAGGGGATTAATTCCCAACTTAAAACGTGCCACAGGGCGCGTTTGCAGAGTGTTGCTGGAGGGGCGGGGCCTCCGGCACGATGCCGGTCTTTTTAAAAAACAATTTTAAGAAGGGGGCTGTGTGGCCCCCTTCTTTTCATTTTTGGGCCCTGGGGACGCCATCCCCCAAGGCCTGACCACTTTTTTAAATAAAAAAAAAATCTAAACGGGAAGGGGGCCGTGTGGGCCCCCCTCCCGTGGCCAATTCCGGCCCCGGGAACACCATCCCCCGGGGCATGCCAACTTTTTAAATTTGTTTTTATGGAGGGGGGCTGCGTGGCCCTCCTCCTCAGGCCATTTATGGCCCCGGGGACCCCATCCCCCGGAGCCGGCCTTTGCGGTGTTTTTTTATTTTTTATTTGGGGGAGGGGGCCACTTCTAGCCCCGGGGACCCCATCCCTCGGGGCTGGCCCTATTCGTTGGGGACCATGGGGGGAGCCCCAATGCCCCCATGGTCCAGCCGGCTCCCCGCCTCCTGCGGGAGCCGGCATTGCTTTTCCACACGGGGAGCTGCTAACATGCAGCTCCCTATATGGAAAAGCAATTTGGTTTGGATTTTGAAAGCGAGAGCAGGTTTCCCCAAACCCAAACAAGTTTGCTATGGCAGGGCGGGAGACGTGAGGCTCCCGCCCTGACATAGCAAACAGCAGTGTCCCAGGGGTGGGCACCCCGGGACACTGCAGGAGCCAGCCCTGGGGGTGGTGGTCCCCAGGGCCATTACAGGCTCAAGGAGGGGGGCCACGCGGCCCCCCTCCCAACATTTTCAAAGCCCTGGGGAGGTGGTGGTCCCCGGGGCTCTGGGGGTCCGTAACGGACCCCCATATTTAAATATTTAGTGCCCTGGGGAGGTGGCGGTCCCCTGGGCATGTGGGGGGCTCAAGCCCCCCCACACAGGTAAATTATTTAAAAAAAACAAGCCCCATGGGGTGGCGGTCCCCGGGGCTGCGGGGGGGCTGTGTGCCCCCCGCAAATATTTGACAAAAGCCCCGGGGCTTGGGGGGGCCTTGGAGGCCCCCAACATTAAAAAACCAAGCCCCGGGGGGTGGCGGTCCCTGGGGCTGTGGGGGGGCTGTGTGCCCCCCGCAAATATTTCAGAAAAGCATGGCAGTCCCCGGGGCTGCGGGGGCCCCCGCAATTATGTTGAACATGCCCCCGGGACCTGTCCTCCCGGGGGCTAAATATTTTTTTTTTCGCGGCGGGATTCGTGGATCCTATGCGAATTTCGCTGTTTTAAAAAAAATGTTCTTTTCGGCCCTGGGGGTCCTTGTGGGACCCCCTGAGCAGGCCTAGGGGGTCAGGGTGTTTCTACCCTGCCCCCTTTCCTTGTTTTTAGCGTTTGTTTTTTCTCTTTTCTTGTGACTCGGTTCTACCGAGTCACAAGATGGCTGCCAACACTTCCTGGTTTGGAGTGTTGACAGCCAATTAGAATAAAGCGCATGATCGGGAGGGTGCGCGGATCCACCGTGCCTCTAGATATCGCTGTTTATTTTTTGATTTTCTCAGCAACTACTGAACGGATTTACACCATTTAAAACAAGGGCGCTTTCTGAACCAAGCACTACCTTTTTGCCAAATTTGGTGTAATTCCGTTCAGCAGTTTTGGCTGTAACAGTGTCTAAAGTTTCCTATGGGAAATTTATTTTTTGACCTCTATTTTTTATTTTCTCCACAACTACTGAACGGATTTACACTATTTAAAAAGGGCACTTTCTGAACCAAGCACTACCTTTTGCCAAATTTGGTGTAATTCCGTTCAGCAGTTCGGGCTGTAGCCGTGTCTAAAGTTTCCTATGGGAATTAACATGGAGAAAACATGTTTTGGGCCCCCCTTTTTTCTCGGCCCCCGCTTGCCGAATCACCCCGAAACTTTCTAGACAGGAGCTGACCAGAGCGCCCCACTAGTTTTAAAAATTTCGCAATGATTCGTCATCCGGCGCCAAAGTTATTGGGAAAACAAAAACGCTTTTCCTATGGAAACTAGGTCCTAACTATAACTATCTGCTGGCGACCGCCAGAGGATAATATATGTGTATATATATATATATATATATATATATATATATATATATATATATATATATATATATATATATATATATATATATATATATAAATATGTGTGTATATATATAAATATGTATGTATATATATAAATATGTATGTATATATATATAAATATATATATATATATATATATATATATATATATATATATATATATATATATATATATATATATTACATTACCTACTGGCGGTCGCTAGTAGGTAGTTATAGTTAGGACCTAGTTTCCATAGGAAAAGCGTTTTTTGATTTGCCAATATCTTTGGCGCCCGTTGACGAATCTTCGCAAAATTTTCAAAACTAATTGGGCACTCCTGCCAGCACCTGTCTTGAAAGTTTTGGGGTGATTTGTCAAGCGGGGGCCGAGAAAAAAGGGGAGTCCCAAAACGCATTTTTCCCATGTTAATTTCCACAGGAATTTTAGACACGGCTACAGCCCGAACTGCTGAACGGAATTACATCACATTTGGCAAACAGGTAGCTCTTGGTTCAGAAAGCGCCCTTTTTTTTAAATGGTGTAAATCCGTTCAGTAGTTCCTGAGAAATTCAAGAAATAACAATATCGATATCTGAGCACCAAGGAGGATTCACGTACCCTCCCGGGCACAAGCTTCACTCTGATTGGCTGTCAACACTCGAAACCAGGAAGTGTTGGCAGCCATCTTGTGACTCGGTAACAGAGTCACAAGAAAAAGGTAAAACAAAGATAATAAACAAGAAAAGGGGGCAGCCCCCCACGCTGCTTCGGGGACCGCCACCTCCCTGGGGCTTTATTATAATTGAGGCGGGGGGCCTCATGGGCCCCCAAGCCCTGGGGACCACCACCTCCCCGGGGCTTCCTTAATTAATGAGGGGGCCTCACAGGCCCCCCCCAAGCCCCGGGGACCACCACCTCCCCGGGGCTCCTTTCATTAATGAGGGGGGTCTCGGGGGCCCCCAAAGCCCCTGGAACCATCACCTCCCTGGGGCTTTGCACTCAAAGGGAGGGGGGCCGCATGGCCCCCCTCCTGGAGCCCTAGATGGCCCTGGGAACCACCACCCCCCAGGGCCAGCTCCTGCAATGCCCCAGGGTGCCCACCCCCAGGACATTGCCGTTTGCAATTACAGGGCGGGAGCCCTGTGGCTCCTGCCCTGTCATTGCAAACAATGCTTTGCTTCTTTGAAGCGAGAGCAGGAAACCTGCTCTCGCTTCCAAGAAGCAAAGCAGTATTGCTTTTGGGCAAGGGGAGCTGAATGTTAGCAGCTCCCCTTATCCAAAAGCAATGCCGGCTACCGCAGGATGCAGGGAGTCAGCAGGGACCGTGGGGGCATTGGGGCTCCCCCCACGGTCCCCAACTTGAGGGCTGGCCCCGGGGGATGGGGTCCCCGGGCGCCAGAAGTGGCCTGGAAGGGGGCCACTCGGCCCCCTCCCCTTTTTTATTTAAAAAAATAAAATAAAATAAGGCCAGCCCTGGGGGATGGGGTCCCAGGGGCTATATTTGGCCTGAGAAGGGGGCTACATGGCCCCCCTGTAAAATAAAAAATAAAGGATGGCCAGGGCCCAGGGGATGGGGTCACCAGGGTCAATAGTGGCCCTGGGAAGGGGGGCCACGCGGCCTCCCTTCCCTGTTAATAATAAAACAATTTTTTTTTAAACGAGGCCATGCCCTGGGGGATGGGGTCCCCGGGGCCGAAATCAGCCTCGGAAGGGGGGCCACGTGGCCCCCTTCCTGTTTTTTTTTTTAAAAAATGGGTCAGGCCCTGGGGGATGGGGTCACCAAGGCTTACAAAACATTAAGAGAAATGGGGCCACACAGCCCCCCTTCCAAAAAAAAAAGAAAATCGGCATCTCCCAGAGGCCCCGCCCCCTCCCTGTACCACTCTGCAAACGCGCCTCCTGGTGCGTTCTAAGTTGGGGATTAAGTCCCCTTGAATACTGAGGGTCCCTGGGGTCCAACTAGCCCACCAGGTACCTCCAGTAAGCCCCACACAGCTGGATTGCTGAGAGTGGTTGGAGGCCACGCCCCCTTTTTACACCACTCTGCAAACTCACCTCCTGGTGCACTGCTGCCCGGTGGATGAAGTCCACTTTAGTCCTGAGGTCCTCAGGACACAAGAGGACCTCATCGCTCCACCAGCAATGTGCCAAGAGGCGCGTTTGCAGAGTGGTGTAAAAAGGGGGCGTGGCCTCCAACCACTCTCAGCAATCCAGCTGTGTGGGGCTTACTGGAGGTACCTGGTGGGCTAGTTGGCCCCCAGGGACCCTCAGGAGGCAAGGGGACTTAATCCCCCAACCCAGAATGCACCAGGAGGCACGTTTGCAGAGTGGTGGAGAAAGGGGGCGTGGCCTGTGTCCACCTCTCAGCAATCCCACTATGTGGAGCTTACTGGAGGTAAGAGGTAGGCTAGTTGGCCCCTAAGGACCTCCAGCAGTGAAGGGGACTTCAATCCCCATCCAAGAGCGCGCCAGGGAGTGCGTTTGCAGAGTGGTGGGCAAAGGGGGCATGGCCTGATAGGAGAACTTAGCAATCCTGCCGTGTGAGACTTTTTGGAGCTTATAGGGGGGTAGTGGGCCCCCAAGGATGTCTTTGGGGGCCAACTACCCCTCCTGTTACCTCCAGCAAGTCCCACACAGTGGGATTGCTAAGACGTCTTTGGAGGCTACACCCCCTTTCTCCACCTCTTTCTGCACCTCTTTGGCCTCTTTCCGCACCCCTCTTACCTCTTTCTGCACCCCTTTTGCCTCTTTCTGCACCTCTGTTCCTTCTTTCTGCACTTATTTTGTTTCTTTCTGCACCTCTCTTGCTTCTTTCTGCACCCCTCTTGCCTATTTCTCCACCCATCTTCCCCCTTTCTGCATGTCTGCTGCTTCTGTCTTCACTTCTCTTGCCTCTTTCTCTACTCCTCTTCCCTCTTTCTGCACTTCTGCTGCTTCTTTCTGCACATATCTTGCTTCTTTCTGCACCTCTCTTGCTTCTTTCTGCACCCCTTGTGCCTCTTTCTGCACCCCTCTTCTCTCTTTCTACATTCCTCTTGCCTCTTTCTGCACCTCTGTTCCTTCTTTCTGTACTTCTTTTGTTTCTTTCTGCACCTCTCTTGCTTCTTTCTGCTTCCCTCCTGCCTCTTTCTCCACCCCTTTTCCCCCTTTCTGCATCTCTGTTGCTCTTTTCTGCACTTCTCTTCCCTCTTTCTGCAACCCTCTTCCCTCTTTCTGCACCTCTGTTGCTTCTTTCTGCACTTCTCTTGCTTCTTTCTGTACCACTTGTGCCTCTTTCTGCACCCCTTGTGCCTCTTACTGAAACCCTCTTCTCTCTTTCTGCACTCCTCTTGCCTCTTTCTGTACCTCTGTTCCTTTGTTCTGCACTTCTTTTGTTTTTTTCTGCACCTCACTTGCTTCTTTCTGCTCCTCTCTTGCCTCTTTCTAGACCCCTCTTCCCCCTTTCTGCATCTCTGTTGCTTCTTTCTGCTCTTCTCTTGCCTCTTTCTGCACCCCCCTTTCCTCTTTCTGCACCTCTGTTGTTCTTTCTGCACTTCTCTTGGTTCTTTCTGCACCCTTCGTGCCTCTTTCTGCACCCCTTTTCCCTCTTTCTGCACCATTCTTGCCTCTCTTTGTGCACCTCTGTTCCTTCTTTCTGCACATCTCTTGCCTCATTCTGCGCCCCTCTTGCCTCTTTCTGTACCTCTCTTGGTTCTTTTGCAGTGTTCCTGCTTCTTTCTGCACCTCTCTTGCAAATTTCTGCACCCCTAGTGACTCTTTCACACCCCTCTTCCCTCTTTCACATCCCTCTTCCCTCTTTCTGCACCCCTCTTTCCTCTTTCTGCACCTCTGTTCCTTCTTCCTGTACTTCTTTTCTTTTTTTCTGCACCTCTCGCTTCTTTCTGCACCCTGTTCACTCTTTTTACAACTCTTTTGCCTGTTTCTGTAACTCCCTTCCCTCTTTCTGCGCTTTTCTTGCCTCTTTCTGCACATCTGTTGCTTCTTTCTGCACTTCTCTAGCTTCTTTCTATACCTCTCTTGCTTCTTTCTGCATCCCTCTTGCCTCGTTCTGCACCCTTCTTCCCTCTTTGTGCACCTCTCTTGCCTCTTTCTGTACCTCTCTTGCCTCTTTCTGCACCCCTCTTGCCTCTTTCCGCATCTCTTTTGCTTGTTTAAGTACTTCTTTTGCCTCTTTCTGTGCTCCTCTTTCCTCCTTCTATACCTCTGTTGTTTCTTACTGTACTGCTCTTGCTTCTTTCTGTACCTCTCTTGCAAATTTCTGCACCCCATTTACCTCTTTCTGTACCCCTCTTTCTCCACCTATGTTCCTTCTTTCTGCACTTGTTTTGTTTCTTTCTGCAACCTTCTTCCCTCTTTCTGCACCCCTCTTGCCTCTTTCTGCACCTCTGTTCCTTCTTTTGTTTTTTTCTGCACCTCTCGCTTCTTTCTGCACCATCTTCCCTCTTTCTGCACGTCTTTTGCCTGATTATGTAACCCTCTTGCCTCTTTCTGCACTTTTCTTGCCTTTTTCTGTACCTCTGTTGCTTCCTTCTGTACTTCTCTTGCCTCTTTCTGCACCCCCCTTGCCTCTTTCTGCACCTCTGTTGCTTCTTTCTGCACTTCTCTTGCTTCTTTCTATACCACTCTTGCTTCTTTCTGCACCCCACTTGCCTCATTCTGCACCCTTCTTCCCCCTTTGTGCACCTCTCTTGCCTCTTTCTGCACCTCTCTTGCCTCTTTCTGCACCTCTCTTGCCTCCTTCTACACCCCTCTTGCCTTTTTCCGCATCTCTTTTGCTTGTTTATGCACTTCTTTTGCCTGTTTCTGTACCCCTCTGGTCTCATTCTGTACCTCTGTTGTTTCCTACTGCACTGCTCTTGCTTCTTTCTGCACCTCTCTTGCAAATTTGTATACCCCTCTTGCCTCTTTCTGCACCCCTCTTGCCTCCTGCACCTCTGTTGGTTCTTTCTGCACTGCTCTTGCTTCTTTCTGCGCATCTTTTGCCTGTTTCTGCAACTCTCTTGCCTCTTTTTGCACTTCTCTTGATCTTTCTGCACCCTTTGCGCCTCTTTCAGCACCTCTGTTACTTCTTTCTGCAATTCTCTTCCTTCTTTTTGCATCTCTCTTGCTTCTTTCTGCACCTCACTTGCCTCTTTCAGCACCTCTGTTGCTTTATTCTGCAGATCTCTTGCCTCTTTCTGTACCTCACTTGCCTCTTTCAGCACCTCTGTTGTTTTTTTCTGCATATCTCTTACCTCTTTCTGCATCCCTCTTTTCTCTTTCTGCACCTCTCTTGCCTCTTTCTGCACCCCTGTTCCCTCTTTGTGCACCTTTCCTGCCTGTTTCTGCACCTCTCTTGCTTCTTTCTGTATCTCTGTTGCCTCTTTCTGTACTTCTCTTGCCTCTTTCTGCACCCCTCTTGCCTCTTTCTGCACCTCTGTTGCTTCTTTCTGCACTTCTATTGCCTCTTTCTGCACCTCTCTTGCTTCTTTCTGCACCTCACTTGCTTCTTTCAGCACCTCTGTTGCTTTTTTCTGCAGTTCTCTTGCCCCTTTCCGCACCTCACTTGCCTCTTTCTGCACCCCTGTTCCCTATCTGCACCTTTCCTGCCATTTCTGCACCTCTCTTGCCTCTTTCTGCACCTCACTTGCCTCTTTCAGCACCTCTGTTGCTTTATTCTGCAGATCTCTTGCCTCTTTCTGTACCTCACTTGCCTCTTTCAGCACCTCTGTTGCTTTTTTCTGCATATCTCTTACCTCTTTCTGCATCCCTCTTTTCTCTTTCTGCACCTCTCTTGCCTCTTTCTGCACCCCTGTTCCCTCTTTGTGCACCTTTCATGCCTGTTTCTGCACCTCTCTTGCTTCCTTCTGTATCTCTGTTGCCTCTTTCTGTACTTCTCTTGCCTCTTTCTGCACCCCTCTTGCCTCTTTCTACACCTCTGTTGCTTCTTTCTGCACTTCTATTGCCTCTTTCTGCACCTCTCTTGCTTCTTTCTGCACCTCACTTGCCTCTTTCAGCACCTCTGTTGCTTTTTCTGCAGTTCTCTTGCCCCTTTCCGTACCTCACTTGCCTCTTTCTGCACCCCTGTTCCCTTTCTGCACCTTTCCTGCCATTTCTGCACCTCTCTTGCCTCTTTCTGTACCTCTGTTGCATCTTTCTGCATTTCTCTTGCTCTTTCTGGACACTTCGCCCCTCTTTCAGCACCTCTGTTACGTCTTTCTGAACTTCTCTTCCTTCTTTCTACACCCCTCCTGCCTCTTTCTGTGCCTCTCTTGCCTCTTTGTGCACCCCTCCTATTTTTTCTGCACCTCTCTTGCCTCTTTTTGCACCTCTGTTGGTTCTTTCTGCACTGCTCTTGCTTCTTTCTGCACCTCACTTGCCTCTTTCTGCACTTCTCTTGCTTCTTTGTACACCTCTGTTGCTTCTTTCAGCAATTCTGTTGCCTCTTTCTGCACTTCTCTTGCTTGTTTCTGCACCTCTATTGCGTCTTTCTGTACCTCTGTTGCCTCTTTCTGCACTTCACTTGCTTCTTTCTGCACCAATTTTGCCTCTTTCGGCACCTCTGTTGCTTCTTTCTGCACTTCTCTTTACTCTTTCTGCACCTCTGACTTAGAGTTAGTTTTAATCCCCCTGTTCCCTATTATGTACTAGGGCCTTACAGGAGAGGTCATGCCATTCACAGGGGTACCCTAACCCATAGTGTATGTAGGTGTTTTCACTGTATTCTAAGTGTCTTTCAGCAGAGCACTGGCTCCGGGCCTGGTTAGTCAGAGTCAGTTACCACCAGTACCAGTCAGCAAAAAGTTGGGGGCAATGGATGAGTTTGTGACAAGGCCTCTTTCTGCACCTCTGTTGGTTCTTTCTGCATATCTCTTGCTTCTTTGTGCACCTTTCTTCGTCTTTCTGGACTTCTGTTGCCTATTTCTGCATTTCTCGGGCTTCTTTCTGCGCTATACGTTATAGTTAGAAATTAGCATTTAAAAAACCTTAGAAATTCACTGAAAAAAACACAGGTTGAGCTAAATATAACTCACGCCCCCGCAATGCATTGCTGATGACGTCGCACCATCAGTGATGTCATTAGAGATGTCATCAGTGATGTCATCAGTGATGTCACTGACAATGTCATGAATGATGTAATATGTGACGTCATCAGCAGTGCATTGCGGGGGCACGAGTTATAGTTAGCTCAACTAACTATAACGGCCAAATTTCTCTGGTTTTGTATGAGTGAAATGTCCAACTAATTATAACGTCCCTGAAACCTGTGGTTTTTTCAGTGAATTTTAAGGTTTTTTAAATGCTAATTTCTAACTATAACGTCCCTGAAACCTATGGTTTTTTCAGTGAATGTCAAAGGTTTTTTAAATGCTAATTTCCAACTATAACGTCCCTGAAACCTATGGTTTTTTCAGTGTATATATATATATATATATACACGATAAGGATAAGTAAGCTGTGCAGAAAATTCGTAATGATTGAAGGCACTGAGGAAGGTACAATACCGAAACGCGTCTGCCTAATAAATCATATTGAAAGACCCCGTGAGTGCTCCATTTTCTTATCGTAGTTGTTGTGCAACAAACGACCTCACCCGTCGCACGGAGGCACCCGCTGAGAGTTCGGCCGCCTGGTGGAACGTAGTTGGGATATATATATATATATATATATATATATATATATATATATATATATATACTCGAGAAAAACTATAGATGCCGCTATTGCCAAGCCCAATACCCTCAATAGATCAGATCTATTTGTGCCAAAACTATTGAAGCAACTCAGAATGATATTAGCAATTATCAAGCAGGATAAGGCTCTGAGAAACATATTCAGACGTAACTGGCCGATAGTTCTTAATGATCCTATAATCGGCCTTTTCCCTCCCAAAAAACTGTCAATCACACACAGAAGGGCACCTTCTATGAGTAATAATAATAATAATAATAATAATAATAATAATCTTTATTTGGCATATG